>JALMQS010000083.1:3388030-4134583 GCA_024734495.1 Forficula auricularia | reverse complement strand
TATCCAGTGGCGTAGCCAGAAAATTTTCATGGGCCGGGGGGTTAATCCACAAAGCAAAATATTTAGTGGGAATTTTTTTTACTAAAAAACTATGGCATACCCCATAGCAATACGGCTTCAGGCAGTCCCGGTCGACCGGTGACATCCTAGCATATGTAACTCATATCTGGAACAAAACCCTGGAGACCGGGAATGAGATCCTCGCGGTAAGCTTTAGACATCTCAAAAGCCTTCGATATGGTCTGGCACAAAAATCTTCTTGCCAAATTGACCTCCGTCGGCCTTGCACCGAAAACTCTGCAAGTTGTTCGAAAGTTTTCTTTCAGACCTTAGTATTAAGGTTGTCATTGATGGAATATCATCTTCCCCCTTCCACACCAACGCTGGAGTTCGCTCAGGATCGGGCTATATCCCCAGCGCTCTTTCTTATCTATATCAACGACCTTCTAAACTTGCCCTCCAATCCGGTACATTGTTACGCAGATGACAGCACCTACATAACGCTCCTGCATCGCATAAAAGCCGTGCAACATTGCCTCCTCAATTAATTTTGACTTAGTGCAGACTTAAAGGCTTTAGAGGATCCCAAAACTTAGTTAACTTCAATGCAGTGGAAACTCAGTGTTGCCTTATTTCTAGGCGTGTCATTGAAACCTCCCAAACACATCATTCGACTCAAGCTCGCTAGAGATTCAGGGATAAAATTTCAATGCTAGGCGTCACTCTGAAGGTCTGAGCCTTTCATGGAATGACCATATCTCAACCATTGCTAAAGCTGCCGCTTGCAAGCTTGGTCTCTCCGACGAATCAGGCCCCCCCACCCCAACTCACTCAACACTCCAGGCCAATTACCTACCCTCCGGCACTCACCCTCAACACAATTAGCTTTTAGCAACGGGTGGATTGTTTTGACTAATCCTCAACCCTTGAATGGATACTTTTCCTTTACTTTTGAGTCAAAGTGAAAAAGTACAAATTACCCTACTAGAATAATTTTTAGAAAAAAATACCGACTTCAAAAAAAATTTAATTCAACAAATAAAATAATGGTAACTCAAAAATCAAATAAAATGCACTAAAAGGTATAAAATAATTATCTTATTTAAGTTACAACTAAAAAAGATGAAATTGTTACAGGGAAATTACTTTTTGAAGTCGATGCCAAACATTTTATGAATCGCACTCGACGGATCTTAGTACGTTTGGCGGATAGGTAATGAAGACAACATCGCGTAAGCTCCCTTATATAGTTTGTTTGGCACCGACTTCAAGAAAGTAATTTCATGTAACAATTTCATTGTTTAGTTGTAACCGAGGGGTGAACCGCGACCTAATATACTGTACACCTACTTCCACTTGTACTTGCAAATATTTCCAAGTACTTTCAAATATTTCCAAGTAATCCCAAAAATTTCCAAGTAATTCCAAATATTTCCAAGTACTTTCAAATATTTCCAAGTACTTCCAAAATACTTCCAAAGAGGTATACACCTACTTTATTACGATCATTTTAATTAATAACTCGTAATCTCATTAAAAAACATTTATTTAACAACAATATCAACATATAAATATAAATATAAACAATAGAACGATTAACAATACATCAAGTAAGCTTTGTACGCATCAATTCTCCCCTCCTTAGAACACGGACGCAGCTTCCCACAGGATCATTCTTCTTTCTTCCTAGGTTTAAAATAACTCGAATGATATTTAACTAACCTTCCCCTTTCTTGACTATTTTCAATAATTTTTGCTCCATCCATCGATTCTTCTAAATATAATTTTATTTGATGAAGTAACTCTTCCTTATTTTGATTTAATTTCATCTGACCAGCATCTAGTTTCTCCTCTTCCATTATATTCAACTCATCCTCCTTGACTTCCTTCAACCAGTACGGAATTAAATCATCTTCATTAGTTAATGCCCTTCTACTTTCCTCTATTTGTAATTCTATTGATGGCCGAATGATTTGCGAAAATTTATTCTCACAACAAATAATATGACTAGAGCTCTCACTTTCTATTCTTACTTTCTTAGGGAATTCTACTGCTTTTTGGACAAGGAACTCCCCTTTTCCTTGCCCCTCCACTCGTTTCCCTTCTTGAAGCAAGTCTCTTCCCCATGTCCTTCCCGCCTACAGAATCCACAAAAACGTCTATCCTGAATGCAACTTCTATCCTGAGTGGGACTCGACTTCTCTTCTTTATCCACATCCTTTAAATCCCTTTCTATTCCTTCTACCGTCTGCATAAACCCTTCAATATCAGTGAATTTCATTCCCCTAATGGACGATCTAATACGTGGAGTAATCATCTCCACTAAAACTTGCAGGATTGAACCAGCATCTTCGTCCGGAAAAACTCTCTTATATAAAGCCATCTTATTCTCAATAAATAACCTTATAGGTTCGTCCCTTCTCTGTTTCTCCTCATAAAACATAACCTTTAACTTTGAGACTACGATTAAACTATCGTATTCTCGAAGAAATTTCATTTTAAAATCTTTCCAATCCAACGCTGGAAATTGCTTCACCACCCGCCACCATGTTTTGGCCTTATCTAACAACTGATCCGAAACCACCATGAGCCAAACATCTTCCGGTACTTTATATTTTAATAGAGTATTCTCGACCTTTTTTAAAAATAACTTCGGATCTTCCTCTGGGAGAGCTCTAAACACCGGAAGGAATTTTCCCACGTCTGCTAATTGAATATTCCTATTAATCTCGAAATCACTTCCCTTTTCCGAATTTTCCTTCCTTTTTATTATTTCTTCCAACTCTATCCTCTTGTTTTTTCCTCTTCCAAATCATCTTTTAATTTTTTTATTATTTTTTCGAATTCATTTTTTAATTTATTCACCTCCTCTTCCAAATCCATTACTCTATGCTCACCTTTTTTTATATGATCCTTGATCTTCGATATCTCCCCCCTCGTTATTTCCATATTCGCAAAATCATTTTTCTTATTCCTCTTCGCCAGTGGTCCACTAGGTTTTTTTATCATTTTCACATTGTTCGGGCGCCAATATTACGATCATTTTAATTAATAACTCGTAATCTCATTAAAAAACATTTATTTAACAACAATATCAACATATAAATATAAATATAAACAATAGAACGATTAACAATACATCAAGTAAGCTTTGTACGCATCAACTTCCAATCGCGAATCACCCCTCGGTTGTAACTAAATTAGATAATTATTTCATACCTTTTAGTGCATTTTATTTGAATTTTGAGTTATTATTATTTTATTTGTTGTATTTAATTTTTTTGAAGTCAATTTTTTTACTTTATCCAATGCAAAGACTCCATGTAGAGTCCAGTCAAAAAACCAACACACTGCGACCTCAGTGCCCTTGTCGGATTGAGCATTACATGTTTTTAAAAACCATGAAGTGAAAAATATTGGCAAATCGAATGATAATAATAATAAATAACAATTGATAATATTCTTGATATGAGGATTAATTATTATTCATTATTTATTACTGTTATTATTATTATTATTATTATTATTTGATTTGTCAATATTTTTCACTTTATGGTTTTTAAAAAACATTTAATGCTTAGTTCGACAGGGGGCGCTGAGGTCGTCAGTGTATCTAAGCTGGAGTAATCACATCAATATGGGCCGGTTGTATGTAGCAAAGTAAATGCTTTTACCACTAACCTAGGGTAGATGGTAAATGGAGGGGCTGGGATGGCCAATCAGATGACAGGAACTTTCAGTGCCTGTCATCTGATTGGCCATCCCAGTCCATCCATTTACCATCTACCCTAGGTTAGTGGTAAAAAGCATTTACTTTGCGACATACAACCGGCCCTATGATTATACAAAGGGTCAATAAATATGGTTTTCTGATCCGCACTCTTCGACATACGGTTCCTCTGAGGGTTCTCTTAAATATTTATTATGCCTATGTTGAATCCAGTTTGAGATATGGTATAGTAATTTGGGGAGGGTCTACACATGTTGCTAGATTGTTTACTGCACAAAAAAGGTGTGTTAGAGCTATTGTAGGGGCGGGACCGAGAACTCACTGCAAAAGTATCTTCCAAGAATTGAATATTTTAACTGTATATGACGTCTGCGTTATGGAAAGTGTTTTATTTCTAAAAAAACACCCAGAACTTTTTCATAAAAATATCTTTAGTCACGAATATAACACTAGATGCAGGAATGATCTGAGGATAAATACCAGTTGTTTGTCTGTGACATTAAAAAGTCCAGTTAATAACGTCATAAAAATTTACAATAAGGTACCTTTAGAAATTAAGAGTTTGCCAATGTTCTTTCTTTTGAAGACAAAACTAAAATGCTTCTTGCTAACTCTAAATCTCTATGGACGAGTTGTAGGCATAATTTATAATTTGTGAATTAAGATAATTTTTGTATTTGTGTGTTGTTCTTTTGTTTTCTTTTTTATGTTAAAGAAAAAGAAAAAAAGGTTAATTTTAACTATTAATCTTTAAAAACTTAAGATATATTTGTATATTTGTGTCATTTTGTTCTGTGTTGTACTTCTAATGCATGAGAATCACAATTTTGTAATTCTAAAAAACTTTTTGTAAAATTATTGGATAAAAATACTTGGTAGGTTTCACATTAAGATATAAAAAATAAAACGAATTTATTTTTAGAGAATCTTTAATCTCGATATATATATATATTTCGGGTGACTAACCCATCTTCAGGAGATACAGAAAGTAACTGAGTTACTTTCTGTATCTCCTGAAGATGGGTTAGTCACCCGAAATATATATATCGAAATTAAAGATTCTCTAAAAATAAATTCGTTTTATTTTTTTATATCTTAATGTGAAACCTACCAAGTATTTTCATCCAATAATTTTAAAAAATGTTTCACCAAGTACCAACACCAAATTCCTTAAAAATTATTAAAAACTTTTTGTATACTGAATTTGTATTGACAGTCTATTCAAAAATAAATAAATATTCCTATTGGTTTTTTGAATAGAATGTACATATGGAGTCTATATAAGCCTGCCCGACACGTTATTGGCTCAGTTAACCTATAATCCGAGTGGGTGCTCATACTTGAGATCGATCGCAGAATAAGTCGATCGAAATGTCGTAAGTTATATTGTATTATTTGTACGTGTTCAATAAATAATTATAATTAATTATGTGTGATTTAAATTAAAAATTCAAATTTTAAAATTTCAGTAGTATGTTTTTAAATTAAATTAGCAAAGTATGCGAAAGAAAATAATTTTAATTGTAATGAATATTTTATTTAAATAATATTTGTTTTTGATATAAAAAAATAATAGTAATGGTTTAGTGATCTAAAATACCCAGTAAGCGAAAAAACCAACCTCGTTTCGTTCTGGCATCTGTAAAAGCGAAATTCAACAACGACCCCAACATGTGGAGGTAAATATGTGTGAAACCGCAACCCAGAAATCGTGTTTTGGAGGGAGTTCTTGATAATCGACCACAACGCGTTCTTATAATTCTCAAGGGACACAATGATTTATGGCTGATTATAATAAGATAAAAGTTTCAACCTATCATTAGAAAAATAAATAAAAGTACAAATGTAAATTGTTGACCATCAGTTTATTTCGCGTGGTGTAATACAAGACTAAATACGTGTTGTTGCTAGTTGATCAGGCCCGATAAAATAAATCCCATCCAAAATACTTCTGTGAATAAATTTTAGAAAATAAAACGACTTGAAAAAATAATAATAACTGAAAAATCAAATAAAATGCACTACACAGTACCTATACTTAAAATAATTATCTAATTTAGTTACAAATAAATGACAAAATTCTTACATGAAATCACTTTTTGAACTCTGTGGCAAACAAACTATACAAACGAGCTTAGGCGATGTTGTCTTCATTACCCGCCAAACGTACTAGGTAAGTACGATCCGTCGAGTGCATATCGATATGCATTTTATGAAGCGCACTCGACGGATCGTACTTATGAAGACAACATCGCCTAAAGCTCGCTTGTATAGTTTGTTTGAAACAGTCTTCAAAAAGTGATTTCATGTAAAAACTTTGTCGTTTATTTGTAACTAAATTAGATAATTATTTTAAGTAAACTGTGTAGTTCAATTTATTTTATTTTTCAGTTATTATTATTTTTTTAAAGCCGGTTAAAAAACAGACCAAGTTTGAAAAAGTAGTGAAATCTAGGTTGCAGCTAAGTTAAATTCGGCAAGAATAATTATAAGTTGAGAAAATAGTACTTTCAATTAAAATGCTTTCTTTCCATTTTGAATACCAATCTATAATTGTGGTTTCTAATTATTAATTTAAATTGTTTTCATGACTGGTCACGAATTTACCCTAATGACATAATTCGTAACAGCCAAGTTTCATGAAAATAATTTCAATCAAAAATTTAGAATCCACAAATCTAGGGGATGTAAATTAGGATTTCACTAAAAAAAATATTTTAATCGTATACGTATCTCATATACGATAAGTCGGAGATTTGAAACATAAGATATCTAAGATTCTAGACTTCTAGAGGCTAGAATAAGTATCTCAAGATTTTGTCTAAAATCAAAGAACCGAAGGTACTTGTTAACATGAAGAATTTTGATATTTTATAAAAATCGGCAAACTTATCAAATATCTTAAGTTCTTAATAGACTAGGTTTAAAATTTGATTGGAATCAAGGGGGGAGAGTAAATTAGTCATGTCGCAAAAAAATAACGCCCTCATCTAGAATACGGTGATTCGCAGAGCTTTGGGATTTGAAACTTAAACTATCTTGAGGGTAGAAGAGGTATCCCAAGAGATTGGTTAAAATTAAAAGACCAAAGTACGTGTTTACTTGAAGTTTTTTGGTATTTTCCAATTTAGTCTTTTTTCCGGTTTTCTCAAACGGCTTGGAGAAAATTGAATGAAGAAAATTGGTATAATGATTTCGAATAAGGGAGAATACTAGAATTAAGATGATTAGAAACTCTAAATCATTCAATATATATACAGTCAAAACTCTTTATTGTTCCATGGTCAGATCAGTCTTAGAATATCTTTCTCCCATCTGGTACCCGCATTATAATACACACAAAAAATACCTTAGAATCTATACAAAAGAAATTTCTTAGATACATAAACTACAAACTTGGCTTTTCATTTGATGAAATCAATTACAGTACTATTTTAAATCAATTAAATCTATCAACACTTGAGGCTAGAAGAGAAATCAATGACCTGCTTCTTTTGTTTAAAATTCTGAATAATTATATAAGTTCCCCTGACCTGATCAGCAGAATCAACTTTCATGTTCCTTCCGTACATACCAGAAGCCATCAACTCTTCCATATTAACTTTGCAAGTAACAACTACTTATATCATTCTTCCCTAATTAGACTACACAGAAATGGCAATCTATTGGAACAACAGAACATAGACATACTTAACACCAAAATGAACAACATCAGGAAGTTGCAGTTTCTATAAATAATCTCAATTTTATATCTCCTATAAACATGACTTTTATATTAAATTAATAGACAATTTATATATAACTATAATTTTTATGTTCTTATATGTAATTTTTGTATATTTTGTTTTATACTTTTTTTTATTGGACACTTGGTCTTATCAAGATTCCAGATAAATAATCTTTTTTTTATATATAATTTCTTATAAACATGACTTTTTTTTATTTGGGACACGGGATGTTATGTTATATTATATATATATGGATATTTTATATATTCTTTATGTGCTCATTATATATTTTGGATTTATATTTAAAATTATTGTATATATATGTATATGTGTGTGTATATATGTATGTATATGGGTATGTGTGTATATATATATATATATGTATATATGTATGTATGTATGTATATATGTACATATATATATATGTTATACATATATATATATATGTATACATATATATATATATATATGTACATATATATATGTATGTATGTATATGTATACTATATATGGTGATGTGTATGTATATGTACATATATATAATGTTTATGTTCATTACATATTCTTGGATTTATATTTAAAATTATTGTATATACATATAATCTTTATGGTCTTTATATATATATATTCTTTATATGTATTACACACTTGAATTTATATTTAAAAAAAAAAAAAAAAATTATTGTAAATATATAGTGTAAAAGGACTTTAGTCCGTCTAATAATAATAAATAAATAAATAAATAGAACTATAATTAGTCTTAGTTTCTCTTATATTCTCAATATTATATTTTGGTACTCAGGAGAATATTTTACAAAATTTTTATTTTACAAAATAGAAGCCTGATAATTATTTTAAAATGTGACAGATATACATCAATAAGTTATATGCTGGAATGTTTAGGACTTATGAATGTGAAGCAATTCTTATTTTTACAGACAATGTGTTTTGTATATAAATTATATCATAGGCAGCTGCCAGCCTATCTAAATTTCACATTGGTCAACTAGTTCCATGATCATGGGACTCGAATTAGAGACGATTTATTTATTGAAAAGGTGAGAAAACAGGGCAAAAGAAATTCATTATATTTTAGAGGGCTTGAGAAATTTAATTCTTTGCCAGCTGAAGTGAGAAATGCATCAAGTCTGATTCAATTTAAGAACCAAAAGTGAGGGTATATCTTAAGAGGGACAGTTGAACATTTCTATTGAGAAATATTATAACTTTAGTATTAAAATTTGTAATATTGTAATATATATGTATGAAAAATACATTTAAATATAAAGTACCTGGAGCCACCGAGCGATGCACGGTAACCCCTGACACCCCCTCCCAAAACCAAACACCTCGCACCCACCACTACACCTTCACTTCGCCCCACCCCACCCCGGATCCCCCACAACTGCACCCCACCTCCTGCACCTCCCACATACACCCCACCAGTTTTTGCATTTCTAGCTTTCTAATAGTCCACATATTATGTGTATATTTGTTTACTCGTACACCAATTTGCCCACACTCGTTCATATTGATAAACATTATAAAAAAATAAATAGGAAAATAATAATAAAAAATATAATCGTATAGGATCTGAAATAAAAACATAAAATTAAATAAGATTTGTTTCCAAATTATATAAAAAAAGCCACTTCAACTAATTTATTTGTAAACACACGTGTTTTGTTATGATTTAGACACCTGTTAATTAAAAATAAACAAAAAATCCCTAATTTTAATATATATATTAATATTTGCAATAACCTATTAGTGGGTTTTTAAAATTAAAAAAACAATTAAAAATAAAAGATAATTGAAAAAAATGTAAACAAACTTTTTTATTGAAATTTTTATCTATAAATAATTACTTAAATTAAGCAAAGATCAATTAAGATTTAATTTGTTGAGGTCCAGACCTAGCCAGATTGTTTTCTCATCCTCAAAATTTATTAATAGATTTTGCTTCATCAAAATCGGTATAGCCGTTTTCAAAATAGAACTAAGATACAAATATCTATACAAACAAATATATATATATATATATATATATATATATATATATATATATATATATATATATATATATAAACAATTTTTGCTCGTTTAATAAGAGTGGATAAATAAAAAACTAATTTGAAAGTCGTGTGGTGCTCACACCTGTTGATTTTGTATGCTGCATTGATAACAACAAGTTCAAATATGTTTAACGTCACATTTTTAACATCATTCAATCAAGAATATTTCAAATTTTCTGTAATGAGTAGTGAACATAACACTATTTTTTTACTAATTGAAGTGGTATTGTAATTTGCTATGCGCGTTTTATGAGTACGACTCGCTCTGCGACCATAATATTGAACTATCTAATTTAAAGAATAACAGAGACAGAGTGGGGCATACTAAAAAGAACAACTTGTTTTATTAAACAAAACCGCAATTACAAAAGTTTAAATAGCAAACAAACAAACATTAAAACGGTATCATTACTATTCGGATTTTGCATATCATTATCAAGTCTTTCTATTTACAATTGAATTTAATTATTATTCTTTGTAATGATTCTAATTAAAACAATTTACGTAATGCCCTTCTCTCTCTGGAAATCGAATCACCCGGACCAAGCTTTTTCCTTAACTTTTCTCTAGACGACGTTATAGGCGTTACTATAATTTTTTGAACATTATCTTGATTAATATACATGAAAGTGGGAGTGAAAGACAAATTCGCTTTATTACGGATCTTGACATTTCGTATTAAGCGCTGATTAAAATTCATGATGGAAATGAACAAATCTTCATAAAAAAAAAAGTTAACACATAAATCAAAAAGTTGCTCTATTGTCTAGGGATGGCCTGTCGCCAAAATATTAATAACAGAACAACGCAGATTCTATAATGGCTGATTTTTCTACTTTCAATGCTGTGTGTAAAAAAATGAACAAAAATAGTCTCAACCCATTATATAAAA
The DNA here is from genome assembly GCA_024734495.1 of Forficula auricularia. Lineage (NCBI taxonomy): Eukaryota > Metazoa > Arthropoda > Insecta > Dermaptera > Forficulidae > Forficula > Forficula auricularia. The sequence continues at coordinate 4,124,158 of JALMQS010000083.1, read as the reverse complement.
TTATGATTAAAATTATGAGATATCTCTTGAAATAGTATTATGCCTCTGCCTCTAGAAATATCATAATCGCCTGTTTTAATATTTTTGTATTTCTTTTTATATCCATCAGGTTGGATATAAAATGGATTAACTTATTCTTAAATATTTTTCAGGGAGAATGGCTTAGGTTCTAGGTGAAACATCTATATATAATTAATGCCAACCCCTTCCATATATATATATATATATATATATATATATATATATATATATATATATATAGGGTTTGATATATATATATATATATAAGGGTTTGTCTGTTCATTGCTCCAAATCACCAAATTTTGGTTGCACACATTTCAAGCAAAGTTATGAACAAAAACACCCTCAACAAAATTCCTGCCTGCCTGCCTGTCTGTCTGTTTCCGTCGTTTCCGAAAAGTTGCTCACGATTCACGTAAAAACGGGAATGGGGTGGTTGGGAGTGGGGTGGCAGGGGTGGGGTTCGTGGGATGGGAGTCCAGGGGCCGTGCCCCCGTGCCCCTGGCTAGCAAGAGGGCCGCCGAAGGCGGACCTTTCAGCTAGTATTTAATATAATTAAAATTTAAAAAATGTAAATTGCCTATTTGGTAGGATTCAGAAATAAAAGGCAAATTGCTTGTGAGGAAGAGTCTATAATTGGCGATATATAGAGCAGTGATTCCCAACCTTTTGTGGCCCATCTCCCCTTTCTGGATGTTGACTAACACCTATCGGCCGCTTTTCATTTTCATTGTATGCCTAATTTTAATTTGAAGTAAAGTGAAAATAATAGAGCATATTTATTATTTTAAACAATTTTATTACCATATATAAAAACAACCAAAACAATTTTATCCGGCCTTTCTTTAATAAAATAGAAAAAAAATTTAAATGTACATTTTTTACAAATTTTTTTTAAGAACAAAGAAGGAAAATAATTTACTAAGATCATTGACGTACATTTAAAAAACAGGAGTTTACCTTTTCACTGGCTGCCTTGTGCTTGGTGGATTTCTGTTAAAGCTTCAATATCCGGATTTATGTTCGTCAAGTTCAGGCGTAAGTCACCTTAGAGGGAAATGTCCAATATATTACTTATTTCTTTGTTTTGTGACAAGCTGGACAACAGATCTAAATCCTTTTTCAACTAAATATGTTGACGGAAACGAGATGAGAAGTGGTTCAGTTTTTCCCCACAGTGGTGGATAAGTGTCCATAAGCTTCACCCTGGCTAACTCGTAACCGCTCTGCTTGAAAATGATTTTTGCCTCACAATCATACTTCAGATCTAGAAACTCTGTCTGCTAAGAGTTATCAAACTTATCCACAGCTTCAAACGAGAATGGATCTAGAATCCAATACAGAATTTGTAACTTGGTCAAATCTTGATTCCATGTCAGTTTTTAACTGTTCAAAGTGATCAGTAAAAATTAGGATTTTATCTTCTGGGAGTTCAGGAGTGTCGTTATCTGCTATTTTAATTCCCCTCTTTAAATACTTATCGCACCTCCAAATCGCCCCACTTATTTATTGACCCCTGATAACACAAATCGCCCACTTGGGGGTGGGGGGGGCGATCGTTCCAAGGTTGAGAACCACTGATATAGATTTTTTTGCTTTGAAACAATTTGTCTTTTTTTGTGAATCCTACCTAGTAATTTATATTTTTTAAATTTTAATTTTAATTATAAATTATTATTAAATGACTGAAAAAATATTTCAAAATTAAAGAAAAATCAAATTCAACTATTAAACGAGTTAAGTATAGGTCAGAGTGCTCACTCTTTTGTAATACATGAGGTACCTTTGTATACCAAGGTATATGGCGATGGGCAGGTTATAATACAAATAATACTAATAAATTGCTAACAAAGTACATGTGTGTTTTAATAATTTACGAAGTACAAAAAAATTACAGTTACATTAAAAATTGAATTTACAAAGCTACATTAAAAAATTGAATTAAATCAATGTAAAAAAACCATTTAATTTATTGTAAAAAAAAGTGGTGATCGACTAAAAACGGTGCCGCGATCGATGGGTTGATCACCCGTGGTATAGGTACTTACTTTTTTTTATCAAAGTATGAGCTTGCGTTTCCCTTTGTAATTTTTAATAAACTAATTTCCTTCAATAAGTTAAAATAAATTTAAATTTCGTTTAAAATTTTTTCGATACGATTTCGAGTCATATTTAACCTCGTTTTAGTAATAAATGATTAAAAAAAATAATAATTTAATAGGTATATTATTATTATTGTATTAGATGAAGGAGGAGGTATCAGCCAAAGATGGAATCACTGGGTTCATTAAAACTCCTTTAATAAAACGTTTCGGCCGATTTATTTGGCCATCTCAGTCAATTGGAGTTATACACAAAATGCGGTACACATATGTGATCGAACCAAGTGTACAGCATTTTGTGTAAAACTCCTAATTAACTGAAGATGGCCAAATAAATTCAGGCCGAAACGTTTTATTAAAGGTGTTTTATTGAACCCAGTGATTTCATCTATGGCTGATACCTCCTCCTTCATCTAATACAGTTTCATCACAGCCACGAACTCTAAAAATATTATTATTATTATTATTTTTTTAATAAAGTCAAAAAGTATATCAAAAAGTAGTTGTCAAACCCTTTGGAGCAGTGAAACAAAAGGAAGAACGCTGAATAAATGAAAACATATAGTCTCATTAGAGCCTTGGTTCAAAAGATATAATCTACCTAGAAGTATCACATCAATATTTTAAATTGAGAACGGGTCATTCTTCCAGGATTGGATCTAGGGGGCGGGGGGCAAGTGCCCCTGCGGCTTGCCCTCTCTGACAAAAGACCTAGTTGAGAGTGTCTCTCTCTAACTTATTTTAAAAATTATAAGTGTAAATATACTCTAGGACTTGCCATTAGGCTAAAACAAATTGTTCCATCAGTCGAAGCCAAGAATGTCCCAATAGGGAGAAAGAGATCCGAGGTCTCGTTTTACGAAAACTTAAAGAGCACTAAATTGTCCAGTAACAACAAAAAATAATTTTTAAGAAAAAAATAAAACCGACTTGAAAAAAATTAAATGCAACAAATAAAATACACTAAAAGGTATAAAATAATTATTAACTTATTTAGAAATATTAACATGAAATTACTTTTTGTACTCGGTGCCAATGTTATTCATAAAAGGTATGTATGTTTGGCACCGACTTCAAAAAGTAATTTCATGTTAATATTTAGTAAAGGAATTATTATTTAACGGGTTATAGTGGTGTTTCACAAAGAGGAAATAAAATTAAAAAATTAAAAAATCTTTTAAATTATTTTGGAGATTTTTTATTTATCTCTATACATATTTCGGGCTATGAACCCTTCATCAGGAGGTTAAACAGAACACTGAATATAAAAATTTTACATTGTATCGATGTTATTATAGTACAGGGCGAGTGGAGGGGGTGAGCCAATGGGAGTTGAAAGAATTGAGTGGTTGAATTTAAAGGTATGTGGAAGGTAGAAAAAGGGGTATTGAACGAATTGTCTGGACAAGGTCAGGTGCATTTCAAATAGGATGTCTTAGTTCGAAATTTATTTGTATAGAATTCTGGGAATACCTGTTAAAGGAATTTGTTTAAGGGTTTTAGAATATATAAATTTAGACACAAGAAGCGGATTTGCAAGGTTAATTCGAAGATGAGAACAGTAGAACAAATGTTTAGTAAGGAATGAATGAATTTCGGTTAGATTTGGTTTATTAATAGATCAATTATTGTTGATTTAGTGGTTTCTAATTGGTTATTGAGAATGGGTTCATTGCGGGCGATTGCTTTCTTGATTTCAAGGGATTCTAATAAATCTAGTTTGCGTCCTTTTGGGGAGAAATGTAGAATAAGGGGGCTTTCATTAGATGGGGAATGATTGTTATCAAATAGATGTTCAGCAAAAGCTGAAACGTAACTTAATGGTTGGGGATTAGGTTTGTCACTGTTCAATTGTAGTTGTTTTTTATTTCCTCTTTGTGAAACACCACTATAACCCGTTAAATAATAATTCCTTTGTTTAATATGTTTCACTATAAACCAACACCGCTTTCCCTAAACTTTATTAATATTTAGTAGTTTAGTTGTAACTAAATAAGTTAATAATTATTTTATACCTTTTAGTGTATTTTATTTGTTGCGTTTAATTTTTTTGAAATCGGTTTTATTTTTTTCTTAAAAATTATTTTTATTTTTCTCTTTTTAGTGATGTTATTAATAGTGATCCTATCATCAGAACTTGATCAAATTAATATTGCACCATTTCTAAGATACCCCCTTTCCAATAAAAAAAGAATAATCGAAATCGGTTCAATAATAAAGAAGTTAGTCTTGAACAAACCTACAAAAAAGGTCTAATACCTATGAAAAAAAATGGGACCAATCGGAAGGTAGACTGGACCAAATGCAATTTTTTTTTCAAAATCGGTTCACAATTGGCGGAGATATGAGGTAACATAGGCACAAAAAAAAAAATCAGTCGGATAGAGAACCTCCTCCTTTTTTTGAAGTCGGTTAAAAATCGGTTTCGATATAATTGTACCCTTTACATAAGAAAAGTACTTTTTCTTAAAAATATTTTTTTTTTAATTACATTGATTTTTATATACTATTTCAAATTTTCAGTTCGAAAAATTAATTTTCATACTTTTTTACTCACTGATTTATAATCATATTAATTTCTTCTACGTTTATAAGTAAACATATCGTCTCCTCATGCCAAAACCACGAATATGTAAATTTTCTGCTGTTTCACTAATGTTATCTTGCAATCCAATTGTCGGCAAACTTTTGATTAAAGAGACAAATTTGTTACAATTATTAAATCAAACTCAAATTCGCTGTCTATATTCACGAATGTAAGTTAATTTTAAATAGCAAAAACTCAAAATTAGAATTTTCCTCATTCGAGGCTTTGCCATAAGGGTAATGATATTATTGATCCAATATAAACACTAATCCACAATAAAGTAAATTATTTATTATTACTTTCTAAATAACAGTGAATCGAACAATTTTAGCATCCTAGGGTCATTGTTTATTTAGTAGATTTGATCATAGTTTAATATCCATCCTTTGATTTTAAGAATTGAAAGAGGAAAAGTTTAAATTTTTCGATTATTTTAGGAACAATGGATATAGCCTAAATTTTTTATAAGTGAGTGAGTGAGTGAGTGAATGACGTAAGATATAGCCTAATTTCGGTTTCGTCTAACTTGCACATTATAATCACTATAAATGTGAAAATTTGAAATTTAGCTAAACTTATAGATTTGTATTGATAAAATAATTTTTAGCTATATTAGTCCAAGAGCTGGTGACACATTTTGACTACGGATTTGACCCAACTAGAATTAATGCGTAATAGTACCGTCCATTGATAGTTGTACAAGGAATGGCCAGTCTGGCTGGTTAAGCAGGTGGACCAGGTACTGCGCATGGTGTGAGTGCGGTAAAAAATACATATGTGTTAAAAATATTTTTGACCCACAATGAAATTATAAAAATTATAATTTATAGTCAATTATAATTTTTATAATTTCATTGTGGGTCAAAATATTTTTTAACACATAATATGTATTTTTTACCGCACTCGCACCATGCGCAGTACCTGGTCCACCTGCTACAGCCAGCCAGACTGGCCATTCCTTGTACAACTATCATAGACGGTACTATTACGCATTATTTCTAGTTGGGTCAAATCCGTAGTCAAAAATGTGTCACCAGCTCTTGGACTATATATATTTTCCAGGGCTAATTTACCGAGGAGTCAAAATCATGAGAACTGCTTGCAGTAAAGTCTGGTAGTGCTCGGGCGGTCCAAGTGAACTTGGTTGGGGCACAGTGCTTTCAGATTATTAATAAACAGAATTATATATAATTTCTTATCAGTTGACTTAGAATGGCTTGTTTCATTCTTCCTTAGGCCGCTGGCACTACCCTATTTCGCTCATGGTTGCCTACCCTACAGGCTCGCCCATATACTCGCTTAATAAACTTTACGTCAGTCAAATTTATTTGAATATATTAATTACCTATCATGACTTGACATAATTATACATTTTCCAAAAAAAAAATCTTTAAAATATTTATTTATTACCCCCACAAAAACCCCCTAATAATTTTAATCTTTGGAATAGAATGTCATTTTATTCCTTTTGAATACCGGTGTTTCAAAGGATTTCCCCTCCATCTTCAGGATATATTATGGATCACTAGAAAAACGTGAAACATGATTTTATTTATATAGGTAAATAGATAAGTTAAACTTTTCTACGAATTTCATCTTTTAATTTAAAATACAAATTTCAATTTAATTAGATAACGGTACTATGAAGTTTTTATATTAATTATCTGTGTTAAAATAAGGTAATTATAAAACCTTCTTTTTTCTCCTTAGGAGAACTTGTTAGCTGTTCTCAAGGTTTTATAATTGCCTCATTTTAACACAAATATACATAGGTATATTTTTCTCATTTGAATTATATAATAGAAATTGTTGGAATCTATTTTAAAGTTGATAAATTCAAAGAGGGTTGTTCTGTGTACGAGTAAAAGCCGAATATCGTGAAATGGCATTGCGAAACTTAACACTCAATACCCTTAAAATATCTGGGCATGTAAACTATGATAAAGGTAATTATATTTTGTCTCTCTATTTGAAAACCCGAAATAGTATAGTGAAACCCAAATTAAAGGGTAGACTTGCATGAAACTTGAAGTTGTGTCACCTTGTTATTTGTTGTTGAAGAGAGAGGGAAGCATTTCCGATGGATCAGAGAACCTCTAGGTGGCAGAGGTAGGGTTGGCCTAGTGGGCCCCAAGGGACCTCCCCAAAATTCAAGCCCACCACGCCAGCTGACTTCACATGCGCCACTCTAGGCATTCCCTTAAGGCAGCCGGGGGAGAGAAATTTGGCCAAAGCATTTTCGAAATTGGTTTTTATTTCAAAGCCAATAAGAAGTCACCCAAGTTAGCAGCAAGCGAGCCGAGGTTCGTGCTTTTTTGCCAATATAGTGCGACATACTTGAAATTCTAAATTGAAACTCACTTTCTGTACGATGAGTACCATCCCGTAAAACAAAGTGATCACTCTCTAGAAAATATGATAGGTATTTCCAGATAAAATTCTTTCAAATGAATATAAACCATTCAAGATCATTATTATTTATTCATATGAAAAATAAAAAAGCAATATGCAAATGGAATTTATCCAGAATTTATATAGTAGGCATGTGAACAATTTTATTTCTTAACGCATAAAAAATCATAATAATATATAAATAGGAAAGACACTAGACAGACAGTCAATGATATCAATCAACTTTATCTGTTCAGAAATTATTCAGTATATTCCATTAATAATCATAACTTCTTTTAATAACTCTCATTAAAATCAACTACAATATATACTCGTGGGTTGAAGGAGTTATTCAGCCAAATCAAGGATGAATCGGGTACAATAAAATTCCCAGAATAAAGACGTTTCGGCCTGAATTTATCGGACCATCTTTAGTTTATTGGGAATTATCGTAAGTACATGTATGTTCCTGGTTTTGTCAAAAATAAGAAATTTAACTTCATATATTTAGTGTTGTACTGGAGCCCGCTCATCTCTGAATCTTGGGCTCCTGTACAACACTAATTATATGAAGTTAAATTTCTTATTGTTGACAAAATCAGGAACAAACACATGTACTTACGATAATTCCCAATAAACTGAAGATGGTCCGATAATTCAGGCCGAAATGTCTTTATTCTGGGAATTTTATTGTACCCGGTGGATCCTTGATTTGACTTAATAACTACTTCAATCCACTACAAATTTATCACAGCCACGATCTCCAACAACTATGGTACCTATCAAGCACGGCGGAACGATCTTAGGCCAGGGGGGTCAAAACTTAGAAAGTTATGTAGATCTACCGGGGGTCTGGGGTTCTTCCCACAGAAAATCTTGAACAAAATTGGTACAATTTAAACCATTTTTAAGCAGTTTAGAGCTGTGGTTTTATTGAAAACTGAAAGAAAAAAAGAGTTCAAATGTTTGTTTGTAGTTATAAGTGCTTGAGTTTAGATTCAAAAGGTAATAAAAAAAAACTAAATTAATAAGCAATATATACGTGTATTATTCTTAGCAAATTTGAGTAATAAACTTATGTAACTAGGAAAACAAAAACTTTGTTTATAAAAAAAGAATTAATTAAGAAACTACCGGTACTGGTAATTAATTTAACGCAAACAGATAATAGTATAACATTGCTTTTGCAATCAATAATTTGTCAACAAAGTTGTTTTTGGGTAAAGTAACAGTAAAATTTATTTCTTTAGGACCCCGTAGACAAATTCCCAGGGGGCTTAACTGACCCCCACGGTTCCGCCGTCCCTGGTACCTACATACATACTATATATACACACTTTATGGGAAAATAAGGATGTTAGATTAAATTCGAAAACTTGTTTTAGTTTACCAATTGTTTGTTTAGTTTTAAAATTTGAGGAAAAAATCATATTAAGGACGTTCACACGGGGCGGAATTTCCACGCTCGGAAATTTCCGCATTTGAGTGCAGCCAATGATTTTAAATGAGGCTGTGCATCAGAGCGGAAATTTCCTTTTCAATGTAAAGAAAAAACAATAAATTTATATATTTTTGTTTTTATACATATAATAGATAAATATTAATAAAACTTGTTTATTTTTTTTATTAACTAGAGAAATGTTCAATTTCCATAGCATTTCTTAAGTTTAAATTATTAGAGAGCCATCTTCTTTATTATTCTTCCTTGAGAGAAAACTAAAAATATTTTCAGATAAACACAAAAAAATGATAAAAGAAATAATTTATTCATTAATAAATATTACAGACCTTTGGAATGAGTTTCGAAAGTTGTTGCTTATGAATTAATTACCATATTATTTTATAATTTAAATTTAGTGGTTCATTTTATGTTTAGCTAGAGATTACAGGAAAAGTGTAAATTCAGAAATATAAATAGATTTTCCATTTTCATTTTACTTAAAAAATCTTCAAAATAATAACGTTAATGTAAGACAATAGAAAACTTAAGGTTTCTCTATCTTAACTTATTTTTACACAATGTCTTATCAAAGCAGTATGAAAAAAATTTAACATTTTTTTTTTTACTTTCATTTGAATATTATTCAGTTTCAAACGAACGAATTTAGAATATATCCGGAAATTTTCATTTTTTTTTTAATTGTTTATACTATCTAATAACTAGAAGCAGTTGTGTATAAAATATGGGTAGCGAGAATATTTACCGGGGTTGCAAAATTCTCATTAAAAAAAGATCAACTGGAAAATAACCGACATGAAATAATATTATCAACATTTACAATCATTTCAAAAATAAACTCTAACGCAGCGGTCTCCAACCTTAAAATATATGCGTAAGCTAATTTCGAATTTAAAATCATCCTATGAGCTACTTGGGACAACCAATTGACTTATTGCTTATACAATCTTATTTATACAATATTATATAATATATTTTATGTACGAGGGTAAGTCAAAAATTACTTACACTTTTCGTTCTACAACTTTATTAAACTAAGATAGGTGTACAACGGATACATTATTTTTCGATATAGTCTTCACCTTTAGCAATGCACTTGGTCCAGCGAGCCACAAGCTTCCGGATGCCTTCCTGGTAGAAGGTTTTCGGTTGGTCATGAAGCCACTTTTGCACCGCATCCCGAACGTCGTGGATAATGTGATAGGCAGGACCGTGACTAATGTTTAAAGAAGATGCTACCTTATCTATGGTAACTCGCCTATCTACTGTAATCATCTCTTGAGCTTGCTGAATGTTGTCGTCAGTGGTCGGAGTTGACGGTCGCCCAGCTCCCTCTTTTTGTGTTACACTCGTTCGGCCACTTTTAAACATAAAAAAACGCTTTTACTAGATAAATCACTTTCCCCTTATTGTGACAAAAGTCTCCCGTGAATTTTAGCACCTTTCACACCCTCAAAACACACAAAAATCTGACCACTCCGCGTTGGTCCTCTTTGGTGCAATCTGATAGCGGAGCTGACATGCTTATGCTGTTGTAGCTAGACGACAACTGACGCGATAGTGATTAAATTCCGCACACGTGACCACAGTCGAGCCAACACAATACCGGCCTCCTCCTATCTTAGTTTGATAAAGTTGTAGAACGAAGAGTGTGGGTAATTTTTGACTTATTCTCGTACAATTGTACAACTAAAAAATTCGACCAAATCTTTCAAAATATTAAAAATTATATACTTATATTAAAATATAAAAAAACTAAGAAATAATGGTTTATTATATCTAAAATTTTAAACAAAATAGATACACAATGTGTCGGTTGGTGATTTTTCAACCAGAGATGCTGTCCAAAAAAGTATTTTTTATTTTTATTAATTTTTTAAAATTTTATTTTAATATTCGCTTTTTTTTGCAAATTTCAGCCATAACGGAATATCATTACGTTATTTTACAAATTTAACATTAGATTTTTTTAAATATATTTTTGGACCTTCGTCTAAAACGGATACTGCTTTGTGTGAGTGAGGGTAGGAGTCAGAAATTAAATCTTGTGACTTAAACTCCACACTCCCTGAGATGGAAATCGAAAATGTTCCACAATGAATCAGCCTATCCTATAAGAAAATCTTAAATTTCTCCTAATTCTATTACTATAAGCAAGATATGACTTGTCTATAAAACTCTTAGCTATATCCGATCTTATATATTGAAAGTTTTTAGAAATGTATTAGTCCAAAAATTCCCGAATCATCTTTATTTATTCCATTTTTTGGGTAATTCTATTTTAATACTTTCTCAGCGAGAACAATTTTTATTTGACTAAAAATTGTCTCGACTTGTCTTTGACATGCTTGAATAGTAGCCAAGCAAGGATTTCAAACCTTCTATCCGCACCCCTTTAGGAAAATCTTTCATTTTAATTGCCCCTTGAAACTATGCAACAATTTTATTTCATTTCTAGAACCAATATACTTTTCAAAACAAAAACAAAATTTTATAGAAATATTTTAAATAACGGATAATAATTTAAAAATTTAAAGATCTTCCTGAAATTTTGAAATCGATATTTATGAAAATACTCTAAATGTTTGAAACTTTAGGGATGCGCCGCATCCACAGCATCCATGGACCGCACGCCACTGCTACACAAAAATATAATAATTTTTAAGTCTATAAAAAATGTTTAATATTTAAAATGTATATTTTCAATTTAATAATTGGAAAAATCTGAAGGGTTTAATGAGTAACTAGACATTCGCTTTCATGAGATGTGACTGACTTTGCGCTCTTTTGAATTAATATTTGAAAAAATTTCTATTAAATAATTTTTAAAATTCCCTTATAAAACATATAACAATGAAAACTAGAACAATTAAAAAGTTTTAATATAGGAATTTATTTTTATGTAATTATTTTAGAAAAAAACATTCCTTATTAAATAATTTTTTTAATTTTTACTTTCAACTTTTTTTCAAATTCAATTAATTATTATATTAATGATATTGAAACGCGGCTTTAATCGATAAACAATTTGGATAATATTTTAAGTTTAATTTTAAATTAGGCTTTGTAAAATTCACATTGATATTCAAGTTTCCAAATAGATCTATAATATTTATCCAGAGTGTTCGTGAGCCAAGCAACCCATCCATCCGCTTAGACAGCCATATATGCCATAGTAGCTGTTATTATATCAAACTTTTTGAATTTAACATATTATTTACATTTTATAACTTTGATATTATATTTATATCAGTGGTACGGAAACTATGGATTCCGAGAAAAAATTTTGGCATCGCAAAATATTCATTATAAAATAATCAACTGGAAAATAGCGAAATGAAAAATAAATAGTATCACAATTTACATTCATTTCTAAAAAAATAAGTATTATAATTTTTACGAAAACTTGAACTTTCTACACAAATCCATTCATGAAAACGGCTGACAAAGTGTGACAGAGTAATAATACTACTCTTCAGGACAAAATTCGTTTCTCCTCACTCCTAATCTCGCCAGAGAATTTTTTCTCAGTCGAGGATAAACGTTATTTAAGTACATTTTGTTTTAAACACGGCTTTTGGCTATTCTAATTACTTTTAAAATCAGATAACATAAGATTTTTTTAAGTAATGGGCAGATTAATAATGTGTTCAGAAAGCAATAATAAGCAATTTATTAACACCCCAATCAATTATTATTAATGACAATGTAATATGAATTGATGATTATATTAATAAACATTCAAATTTTCTGATAGAAAATATGTTCTTTAAATTATTACTCAAATTTCCCAAATTTGCTTCTAAAATAAAACAAATATTTGCCAGAGACCTTTCAAGTTATACCAACAAATTATTTTAGAGTAAATTACGTACAAACTTGATATTATTTATTTTGGACACTCTATATTAGCATATAAGACTAAGATACGCCCGTAATCACATACAGAATGTGAAGATGCGTAATAATAATATGAGTGTAGCTCTAAATAAATTTAAATCCTCCATTAAGCGATCATATAAAAGGCATACTATCTATCGGGTTGACGAGTTTTTAGACGACGATCATGCCTGGACTTGATTTCTGACATATTCTCAGCAGGATTACTTTGTAAATTTGTTTTATTTATTTATTTCATTTATTTATTTTGTTTATTTATTAGTTTATTTTATTTATTTATTTTGTCTATTTATTTATTTACATTATTTATTTATTTTATTTATTTATTTTGTTTATTTATTGGTTTATTTTATTTATTTATTTTGTTTATTTATTGGTTTATTTTATTTATTTATTTTGTTTATTCATTTAACCATATTATTTTATTTATTTATTTTATTTATTTATTTTATTTATTTATTTTATTTATAATTTTATTTTTTAAATTATGCCTTTCATCACACGCACCTTCATGGAGCTTATGATGAAAAAAACACAGGAAAGGAATAGTGAGGGGACCAGCTCTCTGTGGGAAAAATGAAAAAAACCTGGATAATGTTATGAGCTGTGAAAAGATATATATGATACAAACAATGAGTAGTGAGTTGAAAAACTGGCAGGTGGAGTAGAATGCAAGTAGATGGGAAGTAAAACTTAGCAGAAACAGTGATGTTGATATGTGGGAGTGGTTGACGGTATGGGAGAGGCAAGTGAAGAAAGCGAAAAAAGAGTCAAATAAAAAATGGGAAAGAAGAAGGGAAGGCGGAAGAAATAAAACTGAATTATGAGTTGAAGGAAAGTGACTTCATTAAAAAAGAGTAGAAGAAAAAAACGAACAATTTGTAATATATTAAATTCATTAAAAATAGGGGAGGGATGTGTAAAGCTTGAAAATTTAAAATGGGAGGAAAAATCAATGTATAAAAAATAGTACGTGTAAGCCTTACACCCAAATAGGTAAAGGTAGAATCAAATCAACAAATTTCTAATTTTCTAAAATTTCACATAAAGAGCGTACAATTAATTATGTAGTAAATATAATACAAAAAACAAAACAATTGCTCAAATAACAAATTATTGTTATTAATTATCATAAGTTTTTATTTTTACAAATTGTTAAAATTATTTTTACTCTATACTTAATCCAAAAACTAAAATCTCCCCACTTCTGATCCTTTGTCCTATTTGCGCTCGTAGGAGCATAATCAACAAGTGAATTTTAGGGTTATCAGGTGTGTTATCGGAATTATAAATATGTGAAGGTGTCAGGGAGAAAAGCCCTTATCTTCACCTATAAGTTTTTTTCAGAATTTCAAAAATGTGAGTTAAATGTGGGTATAATTTTTGATTATATATTTGAATTCAACAGCAAATTTTCATTCGGGATAAAATGATAGCGAGGGTAAAGATGGAAGAAATGCTCTATTTTTGTCTGCTTAAAAATTGTCAAAATTTAAACAATTAAAACTCAAAACTATACGATTTTTATTTCTAAATATTCAAAAATTCATAACTGAGTCAATTTTTGAAATTTTTGGTCGGTACAAAAAGCATTTTGATCTGTTATTTCTCTAGAAACAGGAGATGCCATTAGCTCGATCTTGACCAGGTTACTTATTTTTAAATTGTATTTTTTAATTTGCTATTTATATGTATATTTTTTTGCTTTAATGCATTCATAATGGATAAATGGTTAATATTGATATCCAGATTCCAGAAAATTTAAATAATGACAAGACAAATAGGAATGATAGACAAACATCTAACCAACTAACTATAGATGAAAACGAAAATAAAATTGAATCCATTGACAAAGAGAAACAAAAAGGTTGTCCTCTGCTTGATGCAAATAAACATACACACATATATATGGAGATGATATATCTGTATATATATATATTATTTATTTGTTTGAGACTATATGTTTCGAAGACTTGGTCTTCATCATCAGTCTTTTTTAATTATAAATATTGTTTTTCATGGAGTCAATACCATATGGATATTGACTTCATAAAAACAATATTTATAATTAAAAAAGACTGATGATGAAGACCAAGTCTTCGAAACTATAGTCTCAAACAAATAAATAATATATATATATATATATATACAGATATATCATCTCAATATATATGTGTGTATGTTTATTTCATCAAGCAGAGGACAACCGTATGGATATTGACTTCATAAAAACAATATTTATAATTAAAAAAGACTGATGATGAAGACCAAGTCTTCGAAACTATAGTCTCAAACAAATAAATAATATATATATATATATATACAGATATATCATCTCAATATATATGTGTGTATGTTTATTTGCATCAAGCAGAGGACAACCTCTTTGTTTTTCTTTGTAAATCAACAACTCTGCTACTCTCGGCAAAACAAAAACTTTTCAATTGAATCCATTGACACTATTATTTTTCTACCTAAGCTATATCTGCTATAGAACAGATATCTATGCTACCTTGCTAGTCCTCTAACAAGGGAGAAGCAATTACCTTAAGATTAATTAGAAAAAGTCTATGTATGGATCGCTACCAAATTTTACATCAAATGTGGGATCGGACACAAACAAGTTTGCGCTTTACTTAACTAGAGAAAGACGAATCGTAGGAATTTAATTCTAGAGAAGTGCCAAAAGGTCTGATTTTTTTTTAAATATAAAGTTTAGTTATGGTCGACCCAAGAAATTTGGTCTCTTGTGTGTGTGCAAATGTTTGTTATCCGCCCCTATTAAATCAATAAAACAAAAATTAGAAAATTTAATAGTCATAATTGTACAACTTTAAATAATGCTTCCCAAAAAGTGAGGTGAGTAGAAATTTTAAACTTTTCAATCCTCTGAATATGTTATCGGATTACAGAAAAAAAAACTCGCAATCATTTCCAAAGCTTTCCAAAAATGTCCATTATTGTGTTCATACAAAGGTGAACCTTTAGTATAGCCGGGTTTTTCTCAAAGCCTTTTCCCGGCAATAACATCAAATTTAATCATGAAATCTAAATAAAACTAACAAAAAAATCTTATTGTGAAATTAAAATTAAAGAAAAACTATTTAAATTTTATAAATTAAACAGTTTGTTTAGTCACATAAAATACAGTAATTTTATTCAATTATCTTTACTTATTTGATCGATATACCAGTTTTGGTCATCCCTGGTTGACGATCTTAAGTAGTAAATTTTGCCGAAGGTTTAGAATTCGAAACTCTGTAGACTATGTATATTCTTATAATTGAAGGAGACAATAAAAGAGTGTCTTCTGGAATTATAAATTTTATTTATTTATAACGAGACTATAGTTTCGAGGGCTTTGCCCTCTTCATCAGTCTATTACAATGGATTCACAGGAATTAATTTATGAAGATGAGATTCATAAATTAATTCCTGTGAATCCATTGTAATAGACTGATGAAGAGGGCAAAGCCCTCGAAACTATAGTCTCGTTATAAATAAATAAAATTTATAATTCCAGAAGACACACTCTTTTATTGTCTCCTTCAATATATAAAAATTCTGCTACTCTCGGCAAAAAACTTTCAATTTTATATTCTTATAATAGTAGCTATCTCTCAGAATTTTTTATCTATTATAATTTTGGAGTTCCAGCTAGATAAAATACTGCTATATCTTAGTGTTAGTAAGTTATTGACTCTAAAATTATAATAGATAAAAATCTGTAAAAATTCTCAGAGACAACTACTATTATAAGGATAAAGTCTTCAGACTTTCAAATTTATTGAACCATTACTTTGGCCAGAATAAAAAATTGATCGTTCAATGACAAAAGCCCCAAGTTATTTAGATGGGAAACTTGCACCGTTGTGCGATATAGGTTAAAATTGAGATAGACTTGAAACTTGGAGGATATTTTTTTTTATTTATTTCTAGCCATATGAATTTATGTCAAAAAAATTCGAAAATACACAAAATAAGGAGCACTCCACTCTCCATGTTGGTTAATAAGTTAAGATTGAGTTATGTATGCAGAGTGACAAATTTTAAATCTTGAACGAAATTTACTAGTGAAGATGGTTAAATTGGGGTGACATAAACTATCTAGTAAATCGATCAAATAAATAATTATTATTAATGAAAATTACTGTATTTATTTATTTTATGTGCCTAAAAAACCTTTTAACTTATTAAATTCTACATAAGTCTGTTAAATTTCAGAAGAATCTTAGGAAAAACTATATTATCCAATAAAAAAATCTACTGGGTTCCATTTGATGGCCGTTTTCTTTTTTCATTTGTATATAAGTAAATAATTTAAATTGCTATACTTCTTTTAGGAATGTTGGAATGTAATCTTGTGAAAACTCTTGTACATATTTTTTCTTTTACTTAATAAACATCATTAAAAGACAAAAACAAAAACAAAGGTGAACCTCTAAATGCAAAAGACTGATGCAATAAATACTGAATTATGAAAATAATTCGCTGAATTACTCTCTACTTTCAACCAATATTTCCTTTCTGATTTTAGTAAACGTTGATTAAAATTAATTAAGCGAGTTATTGAGAAAAGGAGCCGTGTTTAATGAAAACGCTTTATAATTAGTCAAGCAAAGTTATCACCCTTCATTCGAGCTTCTTCAGACTCGCTGTAATTATAACGAGTACCTATTCCATTTTTATATTCAATTTTTATATGCATAGAGGTAGTCGGTTAGAATGATAAATGTGTCACTTTTAAAAGCTAGCTACCATATTAATAAAAATTAAAGAAAAAGCAAAAATTAATATGAAGGTCCGAAACGTCTCTTGATTAATTAAAAAGCCCTTTTATTAAACACGAACCTTGTTGCGAATAACCTGCCTAATAAAATATTGTTATAGAGTCAAATTTTTAATAATGTTGAAACTGACCACTTTTTTTTCTCTTATTTCGTTAATTTAATTTATTATCTTAGGTTTTTGTGACATTCAATTTGGCCACCCCTTACTTTGGTTGTTCAAAAATGCCGCGTTGCAAATCATAATGGGCAGCCCTGAGTTTCTTCTCAGAAAAAAATCTTGATATAGAGTATAAGTTGACAATTCTTATT
Source organism: Forficula auricularia (assembly GCA_024734495.1). Taxonomy (NCBI): domain Eukaryota; kingdom Metazoa; phylum Arthropoda; class Insecta; order Dermaptera; family Forficulidae; genus Forficula; species Forficula auricularia. Next base: position 4,106,599 of record JALMQS010000083.1, on the reverse strand, counting down.
CATCATGAGACCACATTATCTTGAACATTAGGAAAGACAATGAAACATAGTAATGGACTTACAAGAGGACGGTACTTTATAATAACGATTGTATGTTATTTAGGCAAATGAGAATGACCACTGGCTTGAAAATTACATTCCTCTAATTCTTTTAGTCATTTTCATGTTAAAATAATCCTTAACTTTTTAGCTTAAGTTGTAATATTATTTGTATAATAGCAAGTAATATAAAAATTCAAATCATTCTTAAAATACTTGAAGTTATCTACTAAATCAGAGTTTTAATATTTCCGAAACTAAAAATATTCAAAACTCTTAGGATTGTTACTTTATATGTCCTATATTTAGGGTTGCCGTAATTTTTAAGCATTGATACGGGACTTTTAAGTGCTAAATTTTAAAACATGAAAAAATTGGTAGGTAATGGTTTATTTTACTTTTACTTGGAGGTTGCGACTTGCGCGACCCTTTAAATCCGCTCCTGCTCGTAACTGTAAGTTCTATATTTGGGTACTTAATTTCTTTAAAAATCAGATCCTCATAAACGTTGTTATAAGGTCTTAGTGAATTTTACATCAATAAACTTTAACTGAAGATAGTACTTCTAATTTGCTTTCAAAAAGAAAATATTTTAATATGTTGGATGGAAATTGTGAGGTGTTGCGGAAAGTAGAGTTACATGATGTGCAGTAAAGAATTTTTCGTCGATGGTATATTATTTCAACTTTAATGTGTATAATAAGGTAGACAATACATATAGTGTTTCCGGCTATTGGAAATATCATTCATCAGCACCTATGTGTACAAAAAATTGTATCATGAGTCACAGTTCAAGCAAAGTGTGTGCAATTATTACTAAAATCAACAATAATGGCCAAGGACTTTTAAAAGTCAAAAAGATAACATGGAGAGAATGTTTATAATAATATTTTTTATATGTAAAAAATTCATTGAAATCAGATAGAACAGATTGTGTGTTTACATCAACTACATATGCTGTGTAAGAACACTTTACCCTAAGTAAGGGTCAGAGGATAATAACACTGGATGTTTACTTTACAATTTTTTTTAGAGGTATGAAATTTGCCATTATGAAGGTTGCCCCCAAAACAGAATATCGCCCTTACATGATTAACAATGCATCCCGACAAAAACAGGATGGCTCCAACACAATTTCATGAAAATATTTTAGAAACAAAAAACTAAAAAAAAAATTATTTATAGGCTTCGATTTATAACTTCTCCAAATCTCCTGACTCCCCTAATTTGCGATAACTTATTTACACCGGAGAAGATAGTAGATTAATTTGATAAAATTAGTATTTATTTGAAATGTTATCATTTAATAAATTGATTGTTAAAAGTCATAATAAAAGGAAAAATAGGGAATCTATTTTGCAAAAAAGGGCGCTGATAGAATATGCAATTATTCCAGAGACGGGTTCAGACAAGTTTTGCTCGTTTGGGATTTGTTTTAAATTGATCTTATTCTATAACTAGCTGCAAGGCCCGCCTTCGGCGGCCCTCTTGCTAGCCAGGGGGCACGCCCCTGGACCCTCAACCCCCAAAACCCAATACCCCCCATCACTTCCCCCCCGCACCATGCACCCGTGCCCAATCACCGCCCTCACCCCACTACGCCTCGGGACCCTCACCTGAACCCCTGCTCCACCCCCCTGTTGAGGGTGTTTTCGTTCATAACTTTGCTTTAAAGGTGTGCAACCAAAATTTGGCGTGATTTGGAGCAATGTACAGACAAAACCTTAATTTTATATAAATAGATTAGCCATTTTAGACCCCAACAACACACGTTTTAGAGAGAGGAAAATAAACATTCGCATACTAAAATTCAGACTAAATATACATTTTTTAATGCAATCGAATGTAAGAAGAAAGAAGGGGTGCACCAGTAAAATACAACCCTTATGGATCTTGAAAGACCCTTCCTTGCATTACCGAAGAGAAGGGAATGTTGATCAAATGAGAGGGTGGAGGCGCAGGTGTTTGTGGATCCGGGTTTTGAAAGTTTGAGACTTCTACGAAGTTTACATGAAAAATAAAATTTTCAAATTCAAAAATTTTTAACGTCCTTTATTTTTTTGAAATAATGCATTTCTTAATTTTTTAAATATTTTTATAAGTAAGCTGTATTTTTTCAAAAAATTATTGGATAAAAAATACTTGGTAGGTTTCACATTAATTTATATCCAATAATTTTTAAAAAATGTTTCACCAACTACCAACAGCAAATTCCTTAAGAAATATTGTGTTTTTCAGTTTAAAAACTATTTTCTATATATTTCTCTAGCAAAATAAGAGTTTTAATGCCTTCAAAAGCAGAATTTTGAAAATAAAAATAGTTATTTTTTATAATATTCCTCCACTTAAAAAAAAAATGAAAAAATTCCTGAGTGTAAAGGGGTATAAAAGACATTGTCTGACAATGTTTGGCGGTGTACACTTTTAAATAACACGGTAAAAAAATGATGATAGTTTTATTTCTGTTCTTAAAAATCGGCTTTCCCCTGAGATTTATAATAAAACTATTTTTTCATCCATTTTATTCCTAAGAATTGGAAAAAAATTCACCATTCATTAATTTTGAATTTTACTATTGAAAAAAAAATAAAATAAAAAAAAGATGTTTTTTGAAAATCTCGAAAATCGTTTGAGATAAAGAGCTAAAAATTTACCTGAATTATTTTTATTTAATGTCAAATTGATCGCCCAAGTGGAAATCGAAAAAGCCGCGGGGGCAGATTTCCCATACAAACCCGGCTATACTCTTTTAAGCAATCTAATAAAAAGCCCAGTGATATTTTAAAGTTTATTTTACTTTCTTATTCATATCATTTTATTTCCTAACTCAGAGTTTAGGGAGAAAATGAGACAAAAACGGGACAATAATAATTCGGGACTGAATAGTGTAATACGATGACAGTCCCGTATATACGGAACGTATGGCAACCCTACCTATCTATCTATCTACTCTTATTAAACGAGCAAAAATTGTATATATATTTATATATTTGTATCTTTTTTCTATTTTGAAAACGGCTCTACCGATTTTGATGAAACCAACTCTATTAACAAGTTTTGAAGATGAAAAAGCGGTCTGGCTAGGTCTGGACCTCGACAAATTTCATCTTAATTGATTTTTTCTTAATTAAAGCATTTATTTATGAATGAAAATCTCAAAAAGAAAGTTTGTTTACATTTTTTTAAATTATCTTTTATTTATTAATTGGTTTTTTAATTTTAAAACCCACTAATAGGTTATAACAAATATTATTATATTATATTAAAATTTAATTAACAAGTGTCTAAATCATAACATTACAGGTGGATTCATAACAAAACAGGTGTGCTTACAAATAAGTGGTTGAAGCGGCTTTTTTTTATATAACTTGGAAACAAATCTTATTTAATTTTATGTTTTTATTTCAGATCCTATACGATTATTTTTTTATTATTATTTTCCTATTTATTTTTTATAATGTTTATCAATATGAACGAATGTGGGCAAACTGGTGTACGAGTAAACAAATATACACATAATATGTGGACCACTAGAAAGCTAGAAATGCAAAAACTGGGTGCTGGGTGGGGTGAATGTGGGAGGTGCAGTTGTGGGGGATCCGGGGGTGGAGTGGGCGGAGTGGGGGTGCAGTGGTGGGGACGGGGTGCATGGTTTCGGGGGGGGGGGGGTCCAGGGAGCGTGTCTATATATATTTGTATTTTTTTTAATTTGGTTACCGTGCATTGCTCGGTGGCTCCATGTACTATTAAATTAAAGTAGTATTAAGTTAACTACTCCTAGCTAAAACATAAGAAATGTGAATAATTTTGAACTCTCAGTGCGGATAATAAAAAAGGGCCCAACAAATTGGAAGAATGTTTTTACTTGTTTTTTATTTATTTTTTACTCTTTAATTTGATCGATAAGTTTGTTACTTAGTAAAAAAAGTATCGTCATGTATATCTATTATAATATCCATAGGGGATTTGTTTTACTCTGGGTGCCTTAATGGCCCAATTAGCTTTCAGTCCAATACCCTCGAGACTGAATTCCCGATTCAGTGTGTCCATTTCATCATTGTCGGCTTCGATCTCCTAAATGACAGTATATAAATAAACGTATCGGAGAGCGGGCCTGTGAACATCAAGCGAAAGCCCTTATAAACCCGAAAAAACATCCACTTTCCATGTAATACAATGACATCTATTATCTTAGTTGAAAGAATCTTGGCTTCAAGCCAAGTTCTTGGATTTAAAAAATTGCCCTGATTTCTAATATTTTCCTTTTTTTTTTATCCAATTTAATAAAAGACTTAATCAATGTTTTTTCTTTTGTCTTTGCAATTTTTTAGAGATAATAATTTATCAATTGATCGAAATTGATAAAGAGTGAATTGAATTTACTCAGGCTATTATATTCCGTATAATTCATTGTTTTCTCGAATCTATGAGAGTAATTAAAATATTTGATTATAAATTCTTTTCTCTAAAGAATAATACATTTTATATTTTAAGAAGGTAGTTTTTATGTTTAATCAAAATATTTTAAAAAATATAATAAAATTTCAAATTTAATTAAAATTTTTATTATCGCCATTCTTTCATTTATATTCCATGAGTTATTTTTTAAGGGTTTGTACTATGCTCCACCTACCTTAGAACAATCGTTTACTTGTATTCAGTGGCGTACTGTTAAATAAGACTTTTAAAATCCTATTAAACATTATCTTGTCAATTCCATTTTGACGCCCACTCGCCGACACTGAGACTACAAATTCACTAGCAGAGTGTTCTAATATTGTAACGTTTTAAAGTGTGAGTACTTTTTATAAACATTTTATTGTTATATGAATAAAGACTGAACATGCCCCAAATACCTATGGCATAAAATATGCACAAAAAATACCAAATTATGCAGTATAATATGCAATAAAAATTACTAATTTGACAGTAGGAATGTTGGATTTAATTTAATTAAAATAAAAAAAATCACAGTGGAGATTAACAGGTAAGGTAACAGGGACATTAAAATTAACCTCAAAACATTAATAAAAATCTTCTATTTTAAATTCACATAAACATACAATTTATTTACATTAACGTACATACGACATGAACATTATATACGAAAGATTGAAATTTATAAGTGTCGGGAAAGACTGTGGCCGGGTTCGAGATCCATTTCATTGAAGTCATAGGGACAAACGTATTGGCGAATAAAGTGGTCCGGCACTTTTCAAATTTAACCGTGATTAGAACCAGAAAATCTCGAGCTACGCGCAAAGCAGGCTTTGGGGGGATTAGTGACTGTGTGTGATAGTTTCTATAAAATAGGGAAAGCGCGGAAATACTTCTTCGATGAGATAGGGATTCGAGTGAGGCTGTAAGGCTCGGATCAGCTCGTTTCTGAAATACAGAGTGGCAAGAGAATGCTTGGAAGCCTATCTCCATAGATGCGAGCCGTATTCGAAATAGAGGCGGATTTAGGCCCCGTAGAGTGTGAGAAGCTGCTGAAAAATAGCCTTAACCTGAATAAGAAGCCAATTTTCCTTGCTGTGGATGTTTTCTTTTTTTAAAAGGAAGCCTACAAACTATATAACATTCGGTATCTATCTTTAATAAGTCTCAAGCGTAGCAAATTTGATAACTTTTAGGGAAAATGTATTTCTCCTCCTCTCTTCAAGTTCTATAAGTATAAGAAAATAGAATTAGCCAACGGAGTCATTTCATGTGAGATTTTCAGTGTCAACATTGATAGCATTATATAAATAAATTGTTATATTAAAGCAATGTAATCAATAATTTCTTATGTTAGTTAGAAAATTATTTTATTATTTTTTCATTTTCTCTGGGTGATCACCCGTAGACTAGCTGGTAAGGCGCTCTTCGCATGAAAGAAAGATACACGTGTTCGAATCCTGTCAGATGCTCAATTCATTTTTCCTTTTCAAAAAAATAATTAAATAATCTAAATATATAGAATTAACATAAGAAATTATTGATTACAATATTTAACTTTCGGGGCTCAAATTGCTTCATTATTTTTATTGATTTATATCAATATTTATATATATATATATATATATATTCCTGCGAGTTTGGTTACGGCGGACGCCGCTTCTCGCTTCCCATTCTCCATGTCCTTCTGTCGGCACAGTCTTCCTCTTCCAGCCCACGGGCTTGCATGGCATTTTGGATTCCCTGAAACCACGATCTCGGCGGCCTTCCACGCTTTCTTCTTTCTGGGGGCTGCCAGTTCCAAACTTTCTTGGGCCAGCGTTCATCCGCCATCCTACTGACGTGTCCAAACCACATCAGTTGCTTATATTCGATCGTGTCAATGATGTTGCCTTGGACTTTCATTTTTTGGCGAATGTGTTCGTTCCTTATATGCTGCAGTCTTGAGACACCCGCTGAACGTCTCCAAAAATCCGCACGCCAGCAGGCGTGAACTGTTTCTCTTGTTTACCTCCTAGACTTCGCTTCCGTAGGTCGCGATGCTCTCGACGATGGTCTTATAGATGGCAGCCTTATTGTTCTTCGATATTTCCTTACTCTACAGGATCGAGTTCAGCTGTCCTATTACTCGCCTGCCTTGATTTATTTTATTAGTAATATTTAGGTCACTTTTTCCTGCCTTTCCTAGTGTTACCCCCAAATATTTAAACTGGTTGATATTTCTTATACAGTTGTTATCCAGGACAAGGTCTTTTCCCGCCTTACCAAGTGCCAGATACTCTGTTTTTGGAAATTAATTTCAATGCCCCATTTTTCATATTCTTCCTTTAGCTTTCGGAGCATATAGAAACCGTCATCTTCGACTCCCGCAATCAGGACCTGGTCGTCAGCAAAGAGCAAGGTATATAGTGTGCGATCTTCTATTTGTATGCCCATACCGGAACACTTTCTTCTCCAGGATACCAGGGAAGCTTCAAGATACAATTTAAAGAGTGTCGGAGCAAGGGCGCATCCCCGTCGGAGACCTTTTGTTACCGGAAAATACGCGGATAATTCTTTACCTATTTTGACATATCAATATTTATAAAAATAAATAATAAATCAATAATTTTTAGAGTTTATACTGTTTTAATACACATAAATCCCAGGGCCTGAGAGGTTCTTCTTCTGACTTTATGTTTGTAAAATGGTTCCAAAAATTGGGTATAGTTACTTACCTTTAATTTTTTTTTTAGAAAATCCCTTGAAAAATACTTGAAATAATGAAGGAATATGGTATTAAAAACTTGGAATTTATGAAATCCCTTTTCTGAAAGTTATTGAAAAGAAAAGGTTGACGATTCTACCCTCACCGTCTCCTCGACTCGTTAGCTCATCGAAAAAGTGTTTCCGCCCTTTCCCTATTTTACAGATACTATCACGGCAGGTGCTGTGACGAGTTAAAATCACTAATTCCCTCCATCTTTCACAGCACTTATAATCATCAAACCTTCAAAACCCGAGTGCACAAACACCTACGCCTCCACCCTCTCGCTTAATCAACTTTCCCTTCTCTTCGGTAATGTAAGGGTCTTTCGAGATCCATACGGACTGCTTCTTATTGGTGCGCTCCTTCTTGCATTCGATTGATTAAAAAAATGTACTAGTATATTTAGTCTGAATTTGAATATGCGAATGATTATTTCCTCTCTCTATAACGTGTGTTATTGGGGTCTAAATGGGTAATTATAGAATAAGATCAATTTAAAACAGTTCCCGAAAGAGCAAAACTTGTCTGAGCCGATCTCTGGAATAATTGCATGGTTCTATCAGCGCCCTTTTTAGAAAATAGATTCCTTATTTTTCCTTTTATCATGACTTTTAACAACCAATCTATTAAATGATAATATTTCAAATAAATACTAATTTATCAAATTAATCTACTCTCTCCTCCGGCTTAATAATATAATAAGTTATCGCAAATGAAGGGGAGTCATGATATTTGGGGAAGTTAATAAATTGAAGCCTATAAATAAAAAAATAAATTTTTTTAGTTTTTTTTTATTTGTATTATAAAATATTTTCTTTTTGAAAGCAAAATAGTAGTATATCTTCAGTTAAAGTTTATTGATGTAAAATTCACTAAGACCTTAACAACGTTTATGAGGATCTGACTTTTAAAGAAATTAAGTACCCAAATATAGAACTTACAGTTACGTGCTTGACCGGGCCCGACAGAGTTAAATATCGTTATCTTCAAACCTAACCACGAACAGTAAGTTCTCAAGTGAGAGTTGTTTTCCAAATAGTAAGCAGCTTAAATGCATGTGATTCATTTGAGATTAAATATTTTTTACTAAGAGATCTATCATATATTATTATCTAGTATATTTTCAATTAAGAGACTAAATTGAAAAATAAATAATAAGAAAATTAACTGTTTTTCGATTCCAGAAGCTATTTAATTTTTCTTTAATAAGCTGACTAGTGTCATTCCTCAGAGGCACCTCTTTACTAATTACTGCAACAGTAAAACACTATTCACCATTATTAAATTTACACTCGCTCAAGTTCTTTAATTAAAAAGAATAGATTTAAATATGTTAGGTTTTGATTAATTATGCCATTAAATTGTTCGTAAACTTTCATATATTCATAAAACTTCTAATTAATTTAACTTCAAACTGTCTAAAACTTATATATGGAGAGATGTTTAAGTTGTTCATATAATTAGAGTATATCCTCGCTGTTGATTATAAAATTTTCTAAAATACAAGTATCTTGAGAAATCATTTTTGTTTTCTGATATTAAGTCTAATAATCATTCCAACTTAATTTGATCCAATTCCTTAATGCTCAGGAGTGTCAAACTCATTTATGTTGCGGGCCAATTATGTAATAGGTAACATTTACAGGTATCATAGAAATTTTTAAATTAACACAGATGTCGAACGGAATAATACAATATTATTTAACTTGTGTTTGTATAAATGTTTTTTTACAGAAAACATTTTTTAAATAACCTTTATAATTTCTCATTTTCTTAAGGGGCCACAAAAATTAAGCCGCGACCGGATCCGGCCTGCAGGCCGTCAGTTTGACATACCTGTCTTAATGAAATTGTTATAAAATAATCTTAGTTTTTTTCATTTTCGGTCATGGTCTATAAAAATATGTTAAGTTCGAATGAATGTAAGGTATAATACCATGGATGCATAATTTTTCTCTTCTGAAAAGACTTGTTGAGTGATAAGTTTTAGCATTCCAGATCCATTATATTTTAATAGGTATATGTTAATTTAGCCTATAAATAATTTCATCTCTTCATTTCGGGACCTGAAGGAGAGAAAATTTTCCCCTTTAATTGTACCTCACATTCTACCAGTATGGCAAATTTCAGTAAAAGCTTATTTTTAACTTCTTGTACGGTATAAGCAAAATAAGAATATGAAATTTGGTAATTTAGTTAAGCTTATGGACCAGTATTGTGGAAAAAAATCCAGCCCTTCTAGAGGTTTCCAGTGCGAAGTTATAGTAGCGTCAAAATGGCTCTAGTTGCATCCTGTAAAGGCTTGTCCGGCGCTACACGCCCGTTCGAATTGAAGTTGGCTCGGGCGCTGACATGCCCCCAGATAAATCAGCCCCCACAGGTCCATTGGCCAGGAAGCAACTAGCCCCTGCAAAAAGATTTATCCAAGTGTCTTCTGGCGTTTCCGTAGGGTCCTCTCTGTTTGAAATATCATCACATATCACCAAAATTTATTCAGTATTTCTACATGTTTTCGCTATATATGTATATATACGAGCTTCGAGGGCGTGCCTCTGGTGGCCCTGGCGGGCGGCGTCTCGGTCCAAAAATTTTATTCCTCTTAAAAAACTACACTCCAAATGTATACCTATAAACTCCCAAAAATACATAGTCTCTTAAAAGTTTCGCCTCATTTTCGTCCTGACACAGCTACAGAAATGAGGCTCTAGATATGAATCTGGAAGTATTTGTTTTTTCTATAATCTACAGCATTGTGATATTTTTTGTGTGGAAATAGATTTATTTAAATAAGTGGTATCGTGTGAGGAGGAGAATTATATTATATCATTTTTTTTTAAATTTGGGATCGCTAATCGATATAAGGCTCCAAATATTTAAAAGAGATCAGGTGTTGTTTGTATGACAGGCTGCTCCAGTATTGCAATGAGAAACTCATATGCGCATGCGTGTCTTAAGTCGTTTAATTTTGTAAAAATCAAAAAATAAGAATAACAAAATTTAGATTTTTAAAAAATTATAAAAAAGTGGCAAATTATTAAAAAATAAACAAATAATATATAAATCAAATAAGATGTGATTGATTTCTTTTTCTGTGCGCAAAGAAAAGCGAATTGAATATTTAATTTTTGAGTGGTGATGGGGGGGGGGGTAATAATTATCAATATATTTAATGTTTCTTAATTTAAAATCAATTGGAGTCTTTCATTTCGAAATTTGAGTCCAAATTACGATTATATTTCAAATTTGCCGCAAATATACCCATGGCGCTCTCTCTCAGCAGCATTACGTCAGCGTTGCGGCAAATTAATCTAGATAAATATATATATACCAGTGGCGTGCGGTACATGGATGCTGTGGATGCGGCGCATACACAGAATTTAAAACATTTGGAGTATTTTCATAAATACTTATATAAGGTCGATTTCAAAATTTCAGAAGGACCTTTAAATTTTCAAATTATTATCCGTTGTTTCAAATATTTCTATAAAAAACATTTTTGTTTTGAAAAGTATATTGGTTCTCAATATGAAATAAAATTGTTGCCTAGTTTCAAGGGAAAATTAAAATAAATTATATTTTTGGAAAAGAGTGCGGATAGGTTTAAAATCCATGCTTGATATTAATACTCAAGCATGTCAAAGACAAGTCCAGACGAGTTTTATTCGAATAAAAATTGTTCTCATTGAGGAACAATTAAAATAATAATAATACAAAAAAGGAATAAATTTATCCAAAAATTCTCGAATTATCTAATTCAAGAATTTTTGGACTATTCGATTTCTAAGAATTCTCAATATATAAAATTGGAAATAACTAAGAGTTTTATAGACAAGTCTTAGCTTGCTTATAGCCATAGAAATAGAAGACATTGAAGATTTTCTTAAAAGACAGGCTGATTCATTGTGGAAGATTCTCGATTTTTATCTCACCATGTCCGCTCCAATCCAACTTGGCTGGGGCGTTTATTTGCTTTGAAACATATTTTATTTGAATAATTTTTCATAAAAAAAAATTTAAAGTAATTTCTCTCTCAAATCATAGATAATACATATGAATCAGACGATAATTTAATCAGACAATTAAAAATGAGATTCAATAATTTAATTTGATTTGTTACTTAGATCGATGTTTTGGTAATTTTATAAGATTTCTCATTATTATATAATTCAGAGATTAATTTATTTTTATTAGTTTTCTTAATTCTATTTTTAGCAAAATCTTTCTAACATAGATAGATAATATATTATATCAAAAGAGTGATAGTGTTTCTGATTTAAATAACTTTGGATTACTTTCTGTCACATTCAGAAAAATGTTGGAGAAACAATCTGTCATGTAAGAAATAAAAAACTCTTTTAATTAAATATTATTGGAAGAAATCTTATTGATTTTAATGAATTCTCAATAATACAAACAGAATATTGGTTCTGTTCAACGTGAGTTTGGAAAAATTATTAATTGAATGTTCTTTGATCCCTTTACCTTAATAATCATCCAAAGTTTATTCTTAAAGAAATCAAAGAAACGTCAATTCTATTTATTAATCAAAAGTAATAGGTACAAAGAAAAGTAGGAATAAATTATAAAAATACTTAATACACAATAATTCAATCAAACTCTTGGCTCTCATTCATTGGCTGTATTATTAAAAAATATATATTAAAAAAACTTTATTAAAAATAGGAATTTATTTTAAAAAGTACTAAAATGTAGAAAATAAATTTCAGATTAGTATCTACTAACATCACTAAAAATAAAAGTTTAGATCGGTTTTAAAATTTTAAGTTTTAAGGAGGTTCTTTCGCGACAATCCACACAAAAAGTTTTAGCCTCATAACTACTCTATAATGAACGGTGCTAAAATTTTAGGTTATGTTTTTTATTTTCATTTTGATTTCTTCTATTAGGATTTGGTTAATTCCATTCAGAGCGTCCTCTAATTCTTTTTTGTTGCTTCCTAGAAGGGCAATGTCATCGGCAAATCTTAACATAGCGATCTTTTGACCTTGGATTTCGATACCTGTATCAATTTTGTCTTTGAATTCTTTAATTGCTTCTTCTATGTAGGTATAAGTTGAAAATCATGGGTGACAGCACACATCCTTGTCTTACACCTTTTTTTATTTTGGCTTCTCTTTGCTCATCTCCAATATTTATTATTGCCGTCTGGTTTTGGTATAGATTGTAGATTAGTCTTCTCTCCCTGAATTTTATTCCCGCCTCTTTTAAGATTTTAAACATAATTTCCCAATTGACGTTATCGAATGCTTTTTCTAGATCTATGGATCCGATGTAGACAGATTCTTCCCTGATAAAAGCCCTTTCTATTATTAGTCTAAGAGAGAGAATTGCTTCTCGGGTGCCTCTGTTTCTCCTAAAGCCGAACTGGACTTCCCCCAAATTTTCTTCAACTCTTTGTTCTATTCTTCTTTGGATTATTTTGGTTAGGATTTGGGAGGCATGTGTGGTTAAGCTAATGGTCCTGAAAATTTCACATTTATCCGCGCCTGTCTTTTTGGGAAGTGTGACTATTTTGTTTTTTTGGAAATCTTTTGGGCTGATTCCCAATTTATAGATTTTGCTAATTTGTTCAAAAAGTTTGTCACATGCCTTTTCTCCAGAGTTCTTTAGGATTTCAGCTTGTATATTGACTATTCCGAGTGCTCTATTATTTTTTAGTTCCTTGAAAGCTGTCTCGAATTCCGACCTGAGTATGTGGGGTTGCAGGAGGTGGGGGGAAGTACGGGGTTTCGAGGTTGGGGGGTGTAGGTGGGGGGTGCGTAGGATGGGAGGGTGTAGGAGGTGGGTTGAAGTGGTGGGGTCCGGGGATTAATATACCTATAGCTATTAACTGAAGCAAAAAGTTACCGAGCATCGCTCGGTGGCCAGGTACTATATATTATTTGATTAGTATATGTGTGTATGTTTATTTGCATCAAGCAGAGGACAACCTCTTTATTTCTCTTTATGAATCAACAACTGTGCTACTTTCGACAAAATAAAAACTTTTCAATTACATTTTTTATCCCTGGCTTAAAATTCTTTCTTTGTAGCCCATTTAAAGAAAATGTGAACTAAGTGCACTTGGACATGGGTCCTATTTTTTAAAGAGTGTCATAATTTTTAATAAAGTGTGTTTATTCTTTTTGAAATATTAATTTAAATAAAATGTGACTTCTTGATCCCCTTAAAAGTCGTAACCTCAAGGATTTTTTGTTGCCCCCGAAGTACCTATATAAGACGCGAATGTATTCAGATAGGCAAATCGGAATGAATGTTTCGAAACCTGAATGGCTTTCCATGTAGAATGGTATCGAATGGCTCGATGCATTTCTTTCTCGTCTCGTCTACTCACAGGCTATTTCCATATTTAAAGAATTCTAGGCAGCCTTTTCCTTTAACTATTGCACTTATTTATGTTGGTTAAAATTGCTTGAAAAATATCTTCAAATTTATTTTGCCATATTACTGAATCATGAACGAAAGGAAATACGTGCATTTCGGTAGTATACAGTTTGTATTGACCTATCTGCCATTTCCTTTAGAAAAAATAAAAAAATAGCACCATAAATAAAATATGTCACATATTCCCATCTGAAAAATTATATTTATATATATATATATATATATATATATATAACTTATGCTTATGTAACGCTAGCCTTATTGAATGCGAAGTTGCAAAAAAAAGGGTTTGAATCAAAAATATAAGTTAACGATATGATCTGCATTTTAAGTTCCTAGGCACCTTTTGATATTTCAATTTATTTATGAACTGATATACCTCTTTCTCTCCTTCTTCAATGTGAAAAAATAAAATTGATCCGGAAATTGATACGAGGGAATATTTTTCAAATGCTGAATTCGTTCGCAAATCCAATAAATATTAATTTGTATTTAAATATATATATCCCTATATACGAGTATGATAAAAAAGAAAAGTTTCCGCTTTTTTTCTTCAGTTAATCTTTAGAATCAAATAAATTAAGTGTGATTAAGATTTTTCAAAATTCGACTCCTAACTAATATGAGAATTCTCATGATTCTCAATATTGGTCATATGTTTTTTTAATAATAAAAGTTAGCCCTTAAGGGGGTTCGGAACTGGTTATCATTTTTGTAAGAAAATTCCCAAATTTTTACCATCGAATCATTGTCATAATAAATATTTATTCCCGAAATTTGAAGTTGATCGTCTATTCCATTACCGAGAAATAAATGAATGAAAACTGTCCTTTTAACAGGGAAGTAAATGGACCGAGCTTTTAAAAGAACTATAACTTCTATACAAATTATACCATTTTCAACAAATTTATTCAGATCAATAATTCAACTTTTATTAATCGAACGATACATTTTTCAATAGATTTGATTAGTTATTCATAAATGTAAAAATAAAAAGTTATTTGCATCCAACAGAATATAATAAAAGCATTAGTGTAGAATTCCAACTCAATTTCTTGAAATAGTTTTGTGTTAAATAAATGTTTTTATAATGAGAAAAAATTTATCTCTATTCTTTTTATTAGTATTATCAAAACAAAGATTTTTATTCGAAATTAACCTCATTATTAAAATTTTTAATTTAGTAGGCATACTTTGTCTCTCTGCAGAAACACAAAATATTTTTTCGAAGATCAACCAGATAGATAAACTGTCCTGAACTCGTTTAAAAGGAATGAGGAGCACTCCGCTCTGGGCAAGCCCGCCCGAAACGCTTCTATATAGGTGGAAAGCCAGAAAGCATTGCTTCCTATTCACCAATTCGTTTATCCCTATGACTTCTAGAGACTGGAACTCTCTTCCCCTGTACGTCTTCCCAACTACAAATTATAACCTTCAGTTTCTCAAGATCCGCATTCACAGATACGTTCCACTCCGACACAATCCTTGAAATTTCTTCTTATTTTCATGATACCGCGGAGTGCAGAGGTTGGAACTTTTTGGTGCAACTTCTTGTATCAATATCATTATTTAAAAAAAAGGATAATCATTTTAACTAATCTTGGGCATTGATAAGTGATAACCATAGATATATGCATTAATTCTATTTATCTTCATTGAATAAATTGAACAACCCAAATGGCAAGAAGCAGGTCAATTTCAATCCCTGACAGAACTATATGGATGATCAAAATTTTATTTAGAAAAATAAGTACATAGATTTAAAATATAATTAACAATTTCAAGCAAATTGCCCACAGAGCAATTTTGGCACTCGGGTCCAACTGCAGAGAGAGTAAAGTCAACCCATCGGGGATATTATAAAAATCATCCCTAACACTGCGAATTTAGTAGTTGCCAATCATGTTATGTTTTCTTTAAATGAGCCGTTCGCTGACCAATAGGGTGGTCCTTATTTTGGATATTTTCGAATTTTTACGCTGCCAGAGGCTCATATGGCTCGAAATAAATAAAAATATATCCCCCAAGTTTCAAGTCTCTATCTCAATTTTAACCTGTACCGCACAACGATGCAAATTTCCCTTCTAAATACATGGGGTTTTTGGCATTGAACGATCAATTTTTTATTCCGGCCAAAGTAATGATTCAAAAAATTTGAAAATCTTTACACTTTATACTTATAATAGTAGCTATCCATCAGAATTGTACTAGATGAAGGAGGAGGTATCAGCCAAAGATGGAATCACTGAGTTCAATAAAACACCTTTAATAAGACGTTGCGTCGAATTTTATTTGGCCATCTTCAGTCAATTAGGAGTTATATATAAAATGCGGTACACATATGTGATCGAACCAAGCTCCTTGTCAAAATTAAAAAAACTATTGAATTTATAACATGTTTGGACCCTAAAAGTTTCAGAATTAAAGTCAATTTCCATTCTGAAACTTTTGGGTCCAGGCACGTTATAAATTCACATGAAGCTAAAAATTTTTTTAATTTTGACAAGGTTTGGTTCGATCACATACGTGTACCGCATTTTGTATATAACTCCTAATTGACTGAAGATGGCCAAATAAAATTCAGCCCGAAACGTCTTATTAAAGGTGTTTTATTGAATCCAGTGATTCCATCTTTGGCTGATACCTCCTCCTTCATCTAGTACAGTTTCATCACAGCCACGAACTCTAACAATATCCATCAGAATTTTTACAGATTTTTAGCTATTATAATTTTGGAGTCTATGACTTACTAACATTAAGTTATGCTAGTATTTTATCTAGCTGTAACTCCAAAATTATAATAGCTAAAAATCTGTAAAAGTTCTGAAGGATAGCTACTATTATAAGGATAAAGATGTACAGAGTTTCAAATTTTTTGAAGCATTACTTTGGGAGGAATAAAAAATTGATCTTTCAATGCCAAAAAACCCCCATGTTATTTAGATGGGAAATTTTCATCGTTGTGTGGTACAGATTAAAATTGAGATAGAGACTTGAAACTTGGGGGATATTTTTTTTATTTATTTCGAACCATATGACCCTCCGTCAGCGTAAATATTCGAAAATATTCAAAATAAGGACCACCCCAATCCGATAAGTCCATAAAAAGTCGTTCAAAATTTTTATTTTTTTTCTTATAAAATCCCTACCTGATTATAAAACATATTCCAAAGATATAAAACGTAGGCTCTTTTGAGTAAAAGCGAAGGAAGGAATAACACCTTTAGTAATATAGTAAAAATAATACTCCTTCTAATTTATTGAATAAAAATTTATGAAAATTTATAAAAAACTTCAAAAGTGGACTTAATCATATTGGCTTTTCATTGATTCATATATGCTGCAGAAAAAACCCGTTTTTTAGTAAGAAAGGGTTCTTACTAGTTAAAACGCGTTTTCACTGAATACCTTTGTGGTAACTAGAATTTACTGATGTTGGTTGAGTTTGGCCCAAAGGTCTAGGAACTTCATTTTTGACCTTTCGCCTCATTTTCAGTGTTTATTTTGAAAATAAATTTTTTAAACGAATATCTCAAAAATTACATCTTCGTTAGAAAAAAAGTTGAAAATTGACATTTTCTTTTAAAAATTTTTGAAAATAAACACCCAAAAAGAGGCGGAAGTTCAAAAATGAAGATTTTAGTGGACCAAACTCGACCAACATCAGTAAATTCTAGTTGCCATGAAGGTATTCAGTGAAACTCGTTTTATCTAATAAGAACTCGTTTTACTAAAAACGGTTTTTTACTGCAACATATATATAACTTCGCCTAACTGGAGCGAGCTGCACCCAAGAGCCAAGTCCTGAAGAATATCCAGATCAAACAGCCATCCTTACACTCCTCATAAATACAACGATTGGTTTTGTTTCCAGGTTTTATTACATGGGGGCACCAACATTTTGTTTTTTAATTAATTTTTTTTTTCACTTAGTAATAATATGTTAATATCATTTTTTAAGAAATTTTCTGTCTTTTAGTGAAAATGGTATTTCAATAACAAATGTTTAAGCTAAGATAAAATTATATTAAATTTAAGCCCATTAGGGTGGAACGAAAATGTCTTTTTATTATTTTTTTTTTTTGTATTTAATAGTAGTTCCAAAATTTGCATTTTAGGCTCATAAAGAAAGGACAAAATTGGTTGTCATATTTCAATTTCTTAAGGTGCAGCATAGAGCTTTAATATTGTAAAAAAATTTGAAAATTATGAAAAAATTATTTTTTGAAAAATGTTTTTAATTTTTCTTTTCCGTGTATTTATACAAAATGTAGTTGAAAGACAAGAAAACGATATAAAAATTATATTTTTCGTTCCACCCTAACGCCCATAAAATTGAGTTAAAAATTGCACATTTCTCCAAAATTTTCCATACATCTCAGTAAAATTTATTTTTGCCTTCAATTCTTATTTCTAAAAGCTATATATTTTAAAATAAATACGAGCCCCGTCCCATCTCAATTGGCCCACCAATATTTTTTCTTTTTAAACGGTAAATTTAATTTAAATATTTATTTTTATTATCATTTGGAACAACATTTTAAACAATTTAAAACATTTTATTGTAACATTTAACTTAAAATTATTTTTTAATTGTTAAAAACTAGGAAAACATACAAAATCCAAAACCTTTACCACTGTGTGACGTCGCCTTTATTTTTAATTACGGCTTGAATTCTTTTGGGCAAAGTACTTTTTAAGTTTTGACACTCATCTTGAGTGAAAGAATCCCAAATATTTTTGAAGTTTGTGTTTTAATTCGACTACGTTTCTAGCTGGTTGTATTCGTAATAGCTTTTTCATTGCGTGCCAAAGAGATTATATTGGTGACAAGTCGGGACTGTTTGCCACCCACTCCAAAAGTGGAACATTATGATCAGAAAGCCATTTTAAATATTTTCTTGATGTATGGCAGGCCGCTCCGTCTTGTTGGAACACAAAATTATTATTATTCTGCAATACATTTGCCATTGTTGGAAGTAACGATTTTTTTAAAATCTCTAAATATTTACTGGTGTTTACAATTCCATCAATGAAGTGAAGTTTTTCCAACACCTCTAGCAGACATTGAACCCCATACCATAATTGAAGCAGGAAATTTTACTTTCTTTTTTAAACAATCTGAATTGAAAGCTTCATTTTTCTGACGAATAACTCTGCTTCGATTGTCCCCAACACAAACTTCAAAACAAGACTCATCACTCCAATGGACACTATTCCATTCATCACTCGTCCAATTAATGTGATTTTTAGCCCATTTAAGCCGGTTTCTCTTTTGTTTTAATGTCAAGAGTGGCTTTTCTTTAGCCTAAAAAAAAATAGTAAAATTACAAAAAAAAATTTGGAATAAGTTGCAATAAAATTACCTTGTAAGTTTTAAAACCTAACTTAAGGGCTTCTCTATGGCACATGGATCTTGAAACAATTCGCCCCACAGCATCGCTCCAAAGAACAGATAATTCACCATAGTTCGAACGCCTGTTTTTTCTAATAATCTTCTTCAATGCCCGTCTATCAGCATCTGATATTTTGGATTTCGACGCATACCGAGGTTTTGTAGCTATTGTTCCCGTTGTTTTATAAACTCGAATAATATTTCTGACAATAAACTTTGATAAATTAACTAGATCGCCAATTTCCGCGTTTGATTTTCCCTTTTTAAATAAATTGATAATAATTGAGAGAATTTTTTCATCAACAACCATTCCACGAGTCATTTATGATTAAATTGTCATTTATAATTATGATTAAATCAATTATAAATTTTGTCAAGTCCTAACAAACTCTGGTGTTCCCCAAGGCTCTGTAATCTCCTCCACACTCTTCCTTATTTATATAAACGACCTTATTGATCAAACGGCAAACCCCACTCATTGTTACGCCGACGATAGCACTCTACACGGCAAACCCTCTCTCCCGAATAATCGAATCAATATTGCCTCCTCAATTACTCTCGACCTAGACAAACTGAATAAATGGGGCTCTCAAAATTTAGTTAACTTTAATTCAAATAAGACTCAATGTTGTCTAATTACTAGGCGCGAAAATAGAGATTTCCCTGATATTCACTTCGATTCGAATACCCTGAAAATGTGTGACAGCCTATCCATGTTGGGCGTCTCTGTCGCATCTGACCTACGTCTTGGAATGAACACATCTCCTCTGTGGCGAAATCTGCAGCAAGGAAGATTGGCTTCTTATTCAGGTCCAAGCGATTTTACAAACCCCCACAACTTCTCACCATCTACAAGGCCCAAATCCGCCCCTGTCTCGAATACGGCTCTCATCTGTGGAGAGGAGCCTCAAAATATTCTCTTGCTACCCTTGATGCAATTCAGAAACGAGCCGTCAGGCTAATTGACGATTCTACCCTCACCGACTCCTCGACTCGCTGGCTCATCGAAGAGATGTCTCTGCCCTTTCCCTTTTCTATAGATACTATCACGGCAGGTGCTCTGACGAGATAAAATCAATAATTCCCCCCAAAGCATACTTTGCACGCAGCACACGTTTTGCCGACTCCCAACACTCTTTTGCGGTCAAATTGGAAAAGTGCCCGACGACTTCATTCGCGAATACATATATCCCCATGACTTCAAGGAACTGGAACTCTCTCCCAGCCTCTATCTTTCCCAGCACCTATGATCTTCAAACCTTCAAAACCAGGGTGCATAGACACCTGCACGTCTACACCCTCTCACTTAATCAACTTTCCCTTCTCTTCGGTAATGGAAGGGGTCTTTCGAGATCCATAGGGGCTACATCTTTACTGGTGGACCCCTTCTTGCATTCGATTGCATTAAAAAAAAAAAAAAAAAAATGTCCTAGAGTTGTGCAAAATTTTATTTAGTTCTCACAAGCAGAGATTAGGTGAGGTAGAGAGAGGTCATACCATCCTTGTTAAGGTTTTGACCAGGTTTCCTTAACAGCTTATGGCAAATGCCGGGATGGCTAATGCGTCGCTTGCTCCTGGTATCGGGTTTTTGCGCGGAATTTTTAAATTACTTTTTGTCTTTTGATGGAAATCTATGGTCATGTTATTTGTTAATGAGCATACATTTCTATTTTTTCTTTTTTTTTTTTTTTACTTGTTTATTATTTGTTTGATTGTTGTAATTAATTTGTATTGATGTTTATTAATGTATTGTAGCTAGATTGTATTGATGTTTGGAGGACCTAGCCACCGAGGACTTGTGTCTCTAAGCAGGTCGAGAAATAAAGATTTATTTATTTTACTAATAATAAACAAAACAAACTTTCTTTTGGTTGGAAAAAGGCAAAGCCTACTTGATTATTTCACATATTCAAAGTTTCTTAAAAAAAAAAAAAAAAAAACGTGAAAAGCAAAGAACTGTTTTTTATATATAAAAATATGTTTTTAACAATTAAAAAATAATTTTAAGTTTTTTTTTTTGGCTTTTCGGCCATGGTAGCCATAAGCCATTTACGATACTATTTATTTTTATTTTTAAATTTGTCTCTACCTCGGGGGTCAGATTTTAGCCGGATGCCTCGAGCCGGATTCGAACTCGGGTCCTCTTAATTTTAAGTTAAATGTTGCAAAAAATGTTTTAAATTGTTTAAAATGTTCTTCCAAATGATAATAAAATTAAATATTCAAATTAAATTTATCGTGAATTAGCATAATTTTATTTTAAAAGAAAAAATATTGGTGGGCCAATTGAGATGGGACGTTGCTCGTATATATATATATATATATATATATATAAAGCTTGGTAGCTTATATTTAATTTATATAGAATAAACAGAAGATTTAATTTAATTTTTTTCATTATTTTCTCCAAATTAAACAATCCTGCTTTTCACGAAAAAATATTAATATGCTTGTAAAAAAACATGTTTATAAAGAAAATATTCTTCATTAAAATATCATACATCAAAGATAAAAATATAATTAATAGGGTGATGGCATAAGCGAACAAAATCCGTATTTTTTATATTTAATATTTTTAAATTTCTAAATGATTTAATAATTTAATGAGAAAATTTCATCTTAAAAACAAAAGATTATTACCTGGATCTCAATTTTTTTTCAACGTTAATGAATAATATTATCTATTACAAGAAAAAAGTAACTTGATTTATTATTATCTTGCTTATATTTCATTTAGACAATATATAAACAAATTATCAAGTCATAAAATATTTTTTATTTTAAAATGTACCTTGAGTTTTTAAATTAATTAAAAATACTTTGCTCATAAAAATAGATAATGGCCGCTGTATTTTATTTTAAAAGTAACATGGAAACTTTTCGAATTAAAGAATTGCGAGAGACTGGCCTGTAGGTACATAATCAGAATCAATGATCACATATTAAGGGCTCTGTAAATTGTTTACAAAGTTTGTAATTTTCTGTCATAACATACTTTATCATTCTAGTAAAGTTTATTCTGGAATTCTAAGCACTTCTGTCAGCCTCAATTGCCTTTGAATACCTACTAATTAGAACCATTATATTGGCAAGCTTTTCCCACTGTACCCAAAATACCACACAGTTAAGGAGTATCCGTAGCGTTTCTAGATTGAGATTGAGGGTCCCTACTTTCAGTATCCCCTTTTAGTCGCTGGGGTATAAATTATTGTGGTATAATTATGATTGAGATGATTGAATAAGACAAGACTTAAGTTAAAATTACATCGCTATACGTTTTACCTAATGTTAAGAAATATTTAATGAAACACGTCTAATTCTCTTCTTCATTAATTGGTAAATTTTATACAGGGTCGGGCATAAAGATTTACCACATTTTGAAGATGTATAAAATAAAAATGAAAAAATTTAACAAGAAAAAAACTGAATACATTTTTGAAAACGACATAAATATAAATTTTTTTAAAATATATTTTAAACATTATATCAGACAAAAAAAAAGGGGGTCAAAAATGTAAATTCTAGTCCTTTCTACCAAACTCAACCAAATTTTGTATACATATTCTGTGGACCCCCAGGAGGTTAAAAATGCAAAAACTAACCACCCAAAATCGGGGAAGGGTCAAAAATGAAATTCCAACCCTTTCGACCAAACTATGTATACGAAATTTTGTTGAGTTTGATCGAAAGGGCTAGAGTTTTCATTTTTGACCCTCCTCCCATTTTCGGTGGTTAAACTTTTGCATTTCTAGGCTTCTGATGCTCCACAGAATATGTAGGTATACAAAATTTGGTTGAGTTTAGTCGAAAGCGCTAGATTTTTCATTTTTTTTATAGAATAAGATCAATTTAAAACAATTCCCAAACGAGCAAAACTTGTCTAGGCAGGTCTTTGGTATAATTGCATGTTCTATCAGAGCCCTTTTTACAAAATAGATTCCCTATTTTTCCTTTTATAATGAATTTTAACAACCAATTTATTAAATGATAATATTTCAAATAAATACTAATTTTATGAAATTAATCTACTCTCTTGTCTGACGGAAATAAGTTAGCGCAAATGAGGGAGTTAAGAGATTTGGGGTAGTTAATAAATCGAATCCTATAAATAAAAAAAGATTTTAGTTTTTTTTTATTTCTAAAATATTTTCTTTTTGAAAGCAAAATAGTAGTAGTATCTTCAGTTAATGTTTATTGATGTAAAATTCATTAAGGCCTTATCTATATATATATATATACCTAAATCCATTTTTATCGCATATTACATATTAAGGAGCTCCTTTTGCCGCCAATGTTAAATACAAAATTCTAGATTATAACTATAACTTAATTTTTTATAATAGTTTAAGTCTCTTATCTATGCTTTGGTGAAGTTTCAATCACACATTAGCAAGCAAATTTTGGAAAATAAAATTTTTGAAAATGTAAACATTTTCTCAGAGTCTTATGGAAAATTAAGATCTTGACACATTCTCTTGAATTATACTACTATTAGTTGAATAGATAAAGTTAAAAAAACTACAAATTTGCTTTTTGAAACATGCAGGGTTCTTTTTTGTAAAAAAATATCTTGACCGTCGAATTTACTGAGATATTTACTTTAAAAAATCACATAAATGCTACGTTTGGGTGTAAACATAAACGGTATTATTACAACGATTTGCCAAATCATACAAGAGTTATCAGCTTATTTGAATAAATCAAACTAACTTTTTGATTTAATTTTTTTTTTTTTTTATAATTGTTTTTATGTCAAACATTTACGGAATTCATACTATCTATTTTTTAATTCTATTATTTTTCATTTTTATTTTAACTTATTTTATTAGATACTACACTTCTTTTGACTCAACTGGAGCGAAAGGACCTCCTTAATACCGTTCGAAAGAAAAAGAGATGCAGCATACAATGCTACTTAAAATTACGATTGGAAGTTGTAGAAAAAAATGTGAAAAATGGTTTCTTTCCTAAACAAAAATAGTAAATTTTATGAAGTTTTTGTATGCCCTGTAAAATATCCTTGTAGTGAGTTAACAGGTTTACACTCTAAGGCGACGATATGTTAATAATCAAATTTAGGGAACGCGGTGTTGGTTTATAGTGAAACATTGTTAAAATTAAATTAGGTTGGAGTTGGTGGTGTTTCACAAGGAGAAAAATTAAAATACAAAGATTTTTTTTTAGTTTACTCTATATATTTCGAGCTCTTAACTCATCGTCAGGAGAACATTGACTAAAGATAACATGAAATAATGAACAGAATTTATTTTAATTTTAATATGATGGACAGTTATTTATAACTTAGTGTAAATATGAAAGAATTATCAAAGGGATGGGATGGCCTTAGAGCCGAAAGAACAGATGTAGGGGACAAAGGGCTGGAATAAAGAAAACATATTTATACTTGAAAGTTGCCGAAAATTATGTATGTGTTATAAAGGAGGGCAATAAACTATGGAATGCAATGAGGGTGAATAGCGAAAATTTCATCTCTCATTTTCTATTTAAAAAAATAAATAAAAAATTAAAAATAAACCCACCATACACTCTCACCGCACTATGTTAATATGATCATTTTATGTTTTCTAAATACTTAATTGATTTAAGTTTATAATTTGGTCGTTTTTAAAGTATTAGTTAAAAGAAATTTATAATTTTTATGACCTAAAATGGTCTTACACCTCTTTCGAAGAAAGCGGCTCATTTAATTATACTGAGATAGAATCTTAAAGAATTTCTAGCGAAGAGAGGTAGACGCAATTCTCAGAATCCCCTTAAGGCCATCCCAATCAATTCAATTGGGATGCACAATGTACGTAATACATCCGGGATCGTTATATATCGAAAACATCTTAGGTTCGCTCACTTCTTAACAATTCAATGTTACTTAACTTCGATATCCTCGTGCTTTGAACATTCCAAAGCCGTTTTCAAAGTAAAGTAGAGTAAACCTGAGCGTGTCGCGATATCAATAGCTGACTTTTCTTTTTTGTTTGAATACCCCTCATATTTCAATGGGTTGTCACGGGACAGCTTTACCCTACCAATGGCAAATTATAATCTAATAATGTTAATAATCTCTCGCTTGATTTCATTTATGCGAAATAGGCGATTTGCCACAACGCAGCACCTCTTCGTGGTTAAATTAGATATGGATCGAAATTGCATTTTCTTCTTGCTCATCCAACTTTCCTTCTTCCAGCTATCCATTCTCAATACTTCAATATCAAATTCAACATTATATCTGCGAATCCATTCTTTATCTTTGATATATGACGGTGTTTAAAGAATAGATTTTACGAGCTGCTACATCTTTAATATTTAAAATAATAATTGCTCAAAGATTTTTGCACTCGTTGTGTATCACTCTATATTAAATTGAAAGTTTTTGTGCCGAGGGTAGCAGAATTTTTATATATTGAAGGAGACAATAAAAGAGTGTGTCTTCTGCTGGAATTATAAATTTTATTTATTTATAACGAGACTATAGTTTCAAGGGCTTTGCCCTCTTCATCAGTCTATTACAATGGATTCACAGGAATTAATTTATGAATCTCATCTTCATAACTTAACTCAGATTCAGTAGTTGCCAATCTTTTGTGATTTTTTTTATAAATCTTAGCTCTGCTACTATCGGCAATGATAATATGAAATTTTATATAAGCTCTAAGTATATATGTTGCAGTAAAAATGCGTTTCTAGTAAGAACGGATTCTCATTAGTTATAAAGAGTTTCACTGAATACCTTTGCGGCAACTAGAATTTACTGATATTGGTTGAGTTTGGTTCAAAGGTCTAGAAACTTCATTTTTGACCTTCCGCCTCATTTTGGGTGTTTGTTTTCAAAAAATTTTAAACGAAAATATCAAAAATTAGAAGACAAGTTGTAGAGGATGTAATTTTTGACATTTTTGTATAAAAATTTTTGAAAATAAACAACCAAAATGAGGCAGATGGTGAAAAGTGAAGATTCTAAACCTTTGAACCAAACTCAACCAAGATCAGTAAACTCTAGTTGCCACAAAGGTATGTGAAACGCGTTTTAACTAGTAAGAATCCGTTCTTACTAAAAACGGGTTTTACTGCAACATATATATGGTCAATCAAGCAACTATTCTTAGTACACTTTGATAGTTTAAAATAATTCAACTTCAAACTTTATAGAGTATTATTGTCTAGTTTATATTTGATGATTTACCTTGATGAGTGTTTGTATATTTTACCTTTATTTTGGCATTTAATATTAGTAGTATTTATAAAGGGTTGGTGAGGTGTAAGATGATCCGAGGTGGAAGGAGGGTTAAGGGGACAAGGATAGGGTTGGTGGGATGGAAGCAATTAGAAGCTAGTAAATTGTGGATTTCTTTCGTATCTAGAGACGAGAATCACGGAACTACAGTTGAACCTCGTTTTTCCGGGCTAACTGGGACCAAAGGCAAACAGGATAATCGAAAATCCGGATAATCTGGATATATGAGCAGGTAATAAAAACAAAACAAATCCTCAAATAAGTGAATTTAAATTTATTATGAAAAAAAATACATCTTTATATCAAAATTGCATAGAATTGCTTAAAATAAATTGACACCTTCTGATGTGGCCATCCACTTGACTTTAGCATACACTTCTAGTTGAGTTTGATTCAAGGACCTAGATTTTCATTTTTTGACCCCCCTGCCCCCTCGGACCCATTTTATGGGGTTTCTTTTTGCATTTTTAGTGTTCTGGGGCACACTGATTATGTATACAAAATTTGGTTGAGTTTGCTCAAATGGCCTAGATTTTTATTTTTTGCCCCCCCCCCCCCCCTAATTTTCGCTCCAGAAAAAAAATATCTTCGTTATTATAGGTTCATTTTATAGTATAATCATTTTTCTTTTTTTCTTAGTTTGAAAATATTATAATTTTAAATTTTACCCCCCCCCCTTTCCCCCCTTAATTTTGCGTCGAATGCACCAAAATCTAATCAGCTCTTAATCTCAATGCACCAAAACTACCTGGGAAATTTGGTTTTGATATTCACACTAGTTTTTGAGCTAGCTCGTCCACAAAAATTTGTTAACGTGCTAACAGACAGAATAACAGACATTTTGACAAAACAATTATTATCTCAAAAAATATAATTTTTTCGATGTTCACTTATTAGCGCTTTTTTGTAGATCGAAATGCCATGGTTTCGCTCAATTTTTTTAATCCAAATAGTTTCAGCCGTTTTGGAGATATTAAAAAAAACAAAAAAAAAACACTTTTTCCTGCACGATTACAATACTTGACCATACCCTGTATGGAAAAGTAAAAATACATACGTTAAATTTTTGGCGAAATTATAATTACATTCTTGCTATCAGAGCTAAAAATTATTATCTATGTGAACATTTATTAAAATCAAAAATGTCTACAAATCCGATTCGGATAAATGAGAGATTATAGTACTTCCATTCTTCCATGTCTCTATATATTTATATAAATCATCACAAGATACAATCTTTAATTTATTTCTTATAAGAGAAATTACTTAATGTACCAAGATAATTTGCTAGAAAATGAGAAAAACTCTTTCTCGCACCGGATAAAATCTCAAATATACTTTTTGTTTCAAATTAAGCTTTCTAAAAGAATGTAGATGCCATGTAATTGGAATGATGTTGGTTGGATTCCTTGATATATTCCGTTCGGTTGATTTGTAGATTCGTGTTCAGTTTAGATCAAAGGGAAGGGGATGAGCGTGTGGTTTGTACCAGGCGATGTCCACATTGATTAGGCATGGACCTCTTCCTCCTCTCTAGCCCTAATACCCAGTTCAGAGGAGGGTCTCCAAGTCCCTTATGGCTTTACTTGATTCCAGGCATCATCTGCCCATTCAACTACTCTTGGGAGATACCAACTGACATCACTTTAAGCTTACAATTAGCATCTATACTTACTATTTCAACATATTTTCACTTTATAGAGGGTTCAGTAGCAAATTTGTTAAAAATGTGGAGACTTTGTTTTTAGAGATTCTTGTAAAAAGTGAAACGGAAGCAATGTTACTTAGCGATCGAGGATATGTAGTTCTATAGTGGGATAATTGAAAATCCATTTGTTAACTCAGATAAAAGAGAGGGAATATAAATAAAACTTATTTGAAAATGCCAACAAAATAAAAATTTATAAATGAATTTATCTTTAAGGACCAATCATAGATTTTAGAGAAAAATATTTTTACATTTCATATCAGAGAAAATATTTTCCCTAAAATCTATGATTGGTCCTTAAAGATAAATTCATTTATAAATATTTTAGATCAGGGTTGATTTTTGAAATAATTTACATCTTTTTTCAAAAAAAGACACCTAAAAAAGATACTTAAATCTTTGCTTTCACTATAAAATAAAAATTGTTCCGTTGTGTCCTAAATTTTTTTAAAATAAATTTTATTAAAAATGTATCATACACAATTATAAATTACACATTAAAAATAAATATAAAAGTAAATTATTGTTGTTTAAACAAAATTAGTTTTACGAACATTAATTTAGGTCGTATCAAAGATTTTAATAGATATGTTTGTATTGCATGTAGGGGGTCTTGTCCCCTCGGGAGTCAAATCCAAGCATTAGTAAGCTATATATGTTGCATGATTTGAGGTGATGATTCAAGGGTCTGACTAGTTGCCCAGAAAGCTTATTAGTGCTTGGGTTCGACTCCTGAGGGGACAAAGCCCACCTAGATGCAATATAAACATATCTATTAAAATCTTTGATTCGACCTAAATTCATGTTCGTAAAATTAATTAATTAATTTGATTTTGAGAAAAAATTCAATCTTTCTTTCTTAAATAAGATACTCATTTCTTTAAAATTAGTTTTGTTTGAAGATATTGTCAATATGCCTGTGTTATCAAGCTGGATACAGTTTGCTGATGCTGATGATTTCACTTCATTGTAATGCAAATAAAATTTTAAGGTTATTATTTTCTACTCTTTTTCTTTTAAATCTTATGTGTTTACCTAACTCAGCAAAACAAATACGAACCATTATTTTTTTAATCAACATTTCAAAAAAAAAAAAAAAAATTGTGTGAGGTTAAAAAAATAGACCTATCAATATAAGTCCTGGATCCTTTGATCGATTTGTACGAATTTTCACATGTGCATAATATATGGCATGAAAAGGATTCAGTATGTGAAATTAATAGTGAGCCAAAGTAGGGGGGCGGAGGTTCAAAAATAGTAAAATTTTCCAAGAAAAATCGAAAAAATCTGATATTTATAATAGAAGTCTCATATTTTTAAGGAGATATTATTAATTGTTAGTGGGCTCAAAATAGGATGGGGGCTCTTTTAAAAAATTAAAATATAAAATTTTCAATCTAATAAACAAAGCTAGCTGAAACTTCAAAATTTAAAAAGATATGTAATTATTCATTTAGGCAGTGTTTCTCAACCTGGGTTCCACAAAGAGGTTTGGGATCAATAAAAGAAAAAATAGAAAAACAAAAATAGTTGTTAGTAGTATAACCCTTCAAAAAATTTGTCATTTAAAGGAAAAAAAAGTAAATTTAGAGTTTAAGTATTACCTTTTATAGTCAATTAAAATCATTGATACTTAAGAGGCTGTGATGAACTTAACTTTCTTATAAAACAACGATTACGTTACATTAGTAACAAAATGTAAACATCATTTAAATTGTTTAATTATTATTTTGTTATTAATGACGTTTGAAATAATATTTCTATTCAAATAGATGAGAATATTATTTATGAGTATACACAGAATATGTAAAAAACACCTGTCCTTTCCGAAAGGGAAATATGGGTATCCCAATGACATTACCAAAAAAATTTAATAATAATATTATTCATGAAAATAAATATTTTAGGTATTGTAATTTAAAATGCACGTTTTTTGTACCCAATTTTCCCAAAATCTAGGAAATTTTTAAAATGTGACAACACCGTCGTCGGCTGCGGTATGTTATATTTTTGTGAAATATTTTTTTTTTTACTACTCATATGATTCAAACTGCCTCAGAGCACCGTATACGTTTTCAAGTCTGTAAATAGAAAGAAATAATTAAATTAAATAAATATTTTTTATGAAAATGATGAGAGAGGAGGTATACCAAAAAGGTGCAATCCCTAAAGGCCTGGGTTGGCCCCTCCATCGTGAAAAGAAGAAGAAATAAATTTATGGGCTGGGCGAGGGTCGAAGGTATCTGTGGATACGGGTCTTAAATAGCTGAATGTTATAAGTCGCGTGAAAGATGGTGGCAGGGAGCGAGTTCCAGTCTCTGGAGGTCATAGGGATAAAAGATTTGGCGAAAGCGCTTGTTCGATTTTTATCCAATTTGACAGCGAAGGGGTGCTGAGCGTTCGAAAACAGCGTGTTTCTCGTAAAGAGGGCTTTAGGGGGGATAATTGATTTCAGCTCGACTGAAGAGACACCGTAATAGTATCTGTAGTACAGGGAAAGGAAAGAATCGGTTCTTCGGTGAGGATTAGGAGGGGGATAATTGATTTCAGCTCGACTGAACAGACACCGTGATAGTATCTGTAGTTCAGGGAAAGGGCAGAAACGGTTCTTCGCTGAACCAGGGAGTCGAGTGAGTTGGCCAGAGCCGGGTCTCCTATTAGTTTAATTGCTCGCTTCTGAATCGCATCCAGCAGTGTACCAAGAGAATGCTTGGAGGCACCCCTTCACAGATGAGAGCTATATTTGGAAGCTATAAAAGTAGCATGATATTGATATTTTGACGAAAAATTAAATATCTCATATTTTAGTGCTAGGGGATTGTTCGGAAATAAATATAAGTACTCTAGTGTTCCTCGCTCTACAAAAGGTTGAGAAACACTGCTTTAGGGGACCAAAATGAAGAGTGGTCGAAAAATAGAATTTTCAATATAAATTCTAGACCCTTTGATCGATTTGTAATTAAATATAAGAGAATTAGCTGCCAGGTGTATGGCAAGTCATGTGGATGGCCACATCAGTATATTTTTTTAAGTGTTTAAAAGAGATTTTCAAATAAAAAATCTCTTAATAAATTTTATTCTGAAATCTATCCTAAAAATTCATAGATGAATTTCTATAGGAGAATAAAATTCCAGGCATTCATAAATATGATCAGATAGTTCTATGGGGATGATAATGTTGATTACTTCAGAGAGAATTAAAAATTATATATATATATATATATATGGATAAATTTTCTCTGAGTTTAATATTGTGAAAATGTTTCTCTGTGTTTAAATGATTTTTTTTATTTCTTTCTCTCTCTCTCTCTCTCCCCAAGGAGATATAGTAAATTTTGTGTGACGCTTAGAAATAATAAATATTAACATTTTAATTTAATTTGGCCTAATTTTTTTCTTAATTAAATTCTTATTTATTTACCATTAAGTACAGGTTAAGTAACAAGGTCTTAGAACTTTCTTGTGTTTTAGTATGACTATATATATTGAACTTTAAGATAAGCTTTCCGGAGGGACGGCTTTTACGGACTGGACCCTCCAGCTGCCATTCTCGAAAGAGGGGGCTTAGGGGTTTGAAAAGCCTCATTTCCAAAGCTCCACCTTGTTCAAGAAATCCTCCTAACGCTTGAAATGGACGGATCTGCTAGGTCGAATAGAATCCACGTGCGCGGTTCACTAACTTAATAACTTTTTTTATGACCAGGTCCGCTGTGTAGTATTTCAACCAACCAGGCTGGTCAAGTGCTCTGTGTGACAAGAGATGAGAAAGTAAAAAAATTTAATGTCAAGATTGTTGTAGTAACGTTCCGTTTTCCTAAAGTAGATTTTTAAACCAGTCAACCGTGACTAGTTTTATTAAGACCCAAACAAACCAAATACTTTTACGGTTATTAAATCATTTCTTGATTTTATTTTTTATTTATAAAGATAATTTCTAAATAATAAAAAATATCTATTACTATAATAATCGGTTTATGCGCGACGGAGGTACCCTCGGACATAAGCCACAATTAGCCTTATGGCTCTTTTATTACTTTACCATACAGAGTATGGTCAAATATTGTAATCGTGCATGAAAAAAGTGGTTTTTTTCCTTCTTTTTTCAAAATATCTCAAAAACGGCTCAAACTATTTCGATTTAAAAAAATTGAGCGAAACCATGGCATTTCGCTCTACAAATAAGCTCTAATAAGTGAACATCGAAAAAAATTATATTTTTCGAGATAATAATTGTTTTGTCAAAATGTCTGTTAGTTAGTTAGTCTGTGCGTTACCAAATTTGTGGACGAGCTAGCTCAAAAACTAGTGTGAATATCGAAACCAAATTTCACACGTAGTTTTGGTCCATTGAGATTAAGAGCTGATTAGATTTTGGTGCATATCGACCCAAAATTAAGGGGGGTGGAGGGGGGGGTTAAAAATTAAAAATCTAGGTCGTTTGAGCAAATTCAACCAAATTTTGTATACATAATCAGTGGCCCTCCAGAAGTCTAAAAATGCAAAAACTAACCGCCCAAAATGGGTGGGGGGTGGAGGGTCAAAAAATGAAAATCTTGGCCATTTACCAAACTCAACCAAATTTTGTATACATAATCAGTGTGCCCCTAGGAGTTTAAAAATGCAAAAACTAACCTCCCTCCCCTACATGATTATAAATAATTTTATTAAATATTAATGTAAGTGAGGGGCCAGGTTGTATGGTAAAGTCAAGTGGATGGCCACATCAGAACACGTCAGCTTATTTTTTCAAATATTTTCTTAAATAAATTTTAATTAATTTTAAATTAAAAATTTTAAAATAATTAACCCGAATTTTGGAGTATCTTTTTTTGAAAATAAGATTAAATTAAAAATAAAATACAATTCACGGTATAAACCTAAATATCAAGATAAGAATTTATATTTAAGGTCTCTAATCTAAGATTTTAATAGAATAATTTTATACTACATAGTCAGAGGGCCTCGTCCTCAGGAGTTGAACCCGAGTACTAACAAGCTTTTCGAGCACGTTAGTTCGACCCTCGAGACAAAAACACACTATCTTAGTACTCGGGTTGAACTCCTGAGGGGACGAGGGCCTCTGATATACAATATAAAATTATTCTATTGAAATCTTAGATTAGAGACCTTAAATATAAATTCTTATCTTAAAAATTTTAAATTAATATCTATTATTTTTCCCCGGGGGCAGTGCTAAATTTGCGATGACAGCGCTGGGAATAAGCGAACTAGAGAACTCACTATACACCTGAATATAGGCAATCCATTCGTCAACCTTTTCTTCAAAGTTGCGTAAAATTTAGGAAATTAAAGAAATTCAATGTAAAAAATCGTTTGGCAATAGTTTTTTCCTTATTAATTTTAAAATAACATGTAAATACAAAAGATATCCAGAACTAAAATCTATGAAATTTATTGATACGTTCCTATAGAATATATAAAAAATAGAAGACCTAAAAACTGAAAAATTACTCAAACCAGCTTTCAATTCAAGATATCAGAATTTTCTAATTATTATTGTTATTATTATTTTAATTTTATATTACTTAATTTAATAATATTTAATTAATCAGTATTTTTAAAATAATGATTAATAATGAAATTCAAGAAACTTTTTTTTAGAATTAAACTTTAAAAAAAAAAAAAATATTTTAGACGCTAGACTCTAAGGAGTAGCTTCAATTAGGGATGTTTGAGATATTATACGTTTTTACCTTCAAATTCGGACTTTTCCATATCAAATTCAGAATTTTAAAAATCAAAATCAGACTTTTTCAAATCAAATTCAGAATTTCTATATTCCATGCATATTTTACATCGTAAATTATAGCTTTTTACCTGAAAACGTTTCCTGAGAGCACAAAAGGCTAATCTTGAAAGGTTTTAGTTAATGAGCTGAAAATTGGTACACAAATATCTTACAATGCACCAAATTTTAGCTTTTTACCTAAAAACGTTTCCTGAGACTACAAAATGCCAATCTTGAAACGTTTTAGTTGATGAGGTAAAAATTGGTACTCAAATATCTTAGAATGCTCCAAATTTTAGCTTTTTACCTGAAAACATTTCCTGAGAGTTAAATTAAATTAAAACATTTTCCTTACTATAACTTTTGTCTATTTTTCAACTGTTTATTAATAAATTCTGAATTTGATTTGAAAAAGTCTGATTTTGATTTTTAAAATCCTCAAATTGATATGGAAAGGTCCGCATTTAATTTTTAAATCCTGAATTTGATATGGAAAAGTCCGTATTTGATTTTTGAAATCCTGAATTTGATATGGAAAAGTTCAAATTTGAAGGTAAAAATCTATGGTATATTTTAGGGGGAAACGACTGGAATCTCTTTCTGACTTTTCGAATATAGTTACACAAAGGGGTAAGAAACAATCTCTTAAAAAGGCAAATTTTCTGAAATGACCAAATATACATAAATGGAAATAAATTTCATTCCATTTACCATCCTCAATCATCTAACGAAGAACCCCAATAAAATTGGAAGGGTCCAGTAATGATATGTACCCTTTTACGATCTATCAATCTAGAATTTATACTAAAATTCGTTAACACATCCATTTGTTGGAAGGGTGACAAGGCATTCTCAAGACAGTGAAGGGGCGTTAAGTCATTCATTCAATGACATGTGTCGAAGATAGTTCTCTATCTTGACATCTGTAGACAGATCAAATGTATTCAGTAGACCAGATTCAATAGATTCTCAAAGCTTATACAAACAATCTACCAGCATCAATTGATATACACAAAAGAAATTAGAAAAGAAAATACAAAGACAAATTCATTTGTTTTCTCTAGAAGAGTTTGGATTTGTTAAGAAAATGAAATGAAATATTCTACTGTGTTTAGTGGAATCACGTGAATTTCACTTGTCTCATTAGCATAAAAATAAAATATTTAAAAACAAGATTAAATAATTTAAGGTAGTTGTTTCACCAAATGAATTAATGCAATTTCTTAGAATTTTTTTCGAAATTTAAAAATGATTATTACTTAAATACTTCTCCATCGATTGCTGACTAAACGAAATATATGAACAATTTAGTTTTATTAAGAGTAGTTCTCTCAAAAAGAGATTAGCTGAGGTAGAGAGAGGTCATGCCATCATTGTTAAGGTTTTGACAAGGTTTCCTTAATAACTTAGGGGCCGCCCATAAATTACGATACACGAATTTCAAGATTTTTATAGCCTTCTTCCGCTTGTGTCATATTCTGTCACATTTTCATTGAGCCACCCTGTATTGTGACGTCAGAATATCAATTTTATATCCTATAATTTAATAATTGTAGAAGTTTTTTTTATCAATTAAACTCAACTTAAAGTGATTTAAAGTAGTTGTTTCACCATATGGGTTTTCTTAGAATTTTTTTAAAATTTAGATAGATTATTATTTAAATACTTCTGCATCGATTGGTAGCATAGTTCCGGAGATATTAAATTCCAAAGATAGATTTTTTCAGACTCTTATACTTTGCACTATACGGGATACCGGAATGTTTACACACATATTTAATTATAATTAAGAAACTTTTTACCATTGTTATAAAAAACTAGACCAACATTAAACAATGGGGGGTCGGGTTAGCCGAGGGTTAGCATGCCAGCATGCTAATCAAGTGGACCCTGGTTCGAATCCGACTAGAGGCAACTGGGTAAAAATTTGATCACTGCATAGAAGTCTTAATTTAATATCAGTATTGTAAATTAGCTAATGGCTAGAAGGGCCTAAAAGCCAAAAAAAACAATGACTAATACATTTTTTAAGAAAATTTTAATTCATAGTTACAACACAGTTTCTGAAATAATAATTAATAAATAATGAAAAATATATAATGAAAAATTTACACTAAAAACAATCTGGCAACAACGCCTTTATTTATTCCAATTTAGTACACTTTTTGACGTTTTTCGCTTTAGCCATTGCCGCAACAGCTTTCAATCGCTTATAAGAACTTTTTCTGTTATAAATTTCCCTTTATAATGTACTTTAAATGACATTTCTATGATAAAATATATACAAAATCGGACAGTGTTGCCAGATTTGTCAAACGATCACGGGATTGGCTAGTAGAGGTACATAAACAGCAAACAGTTTTGGCCTTATGAATTATGAATCGTTATTTTCTGTACTATTTACTCAAGCATTAACTTTTTGCTACTATTGCCGCGAAACAACTACCTTAATAATTACCTTTTTCGATCTATCCTTAGATAATTAAATCCAAATTTAAAGTTCCTAACTTTAATAGAATCTGTTAAATAATTATAGCCATCTAAATCGGTCAAATGCCCTTCTGTGCGCCGGCCCAGAGCTAGCCATTTAATCCACATTATTTTGGTAATTAATTACAATAAAGGTTGCAATTCTATTTTAAGGATTCATTCATCTGGTCTGGAGTATTTTTGGCAAATTTATCAGCATGTAAAACTCAACCTATTTGATAATTACAATTTTTTTTAACTTTGATTGAGAATATCGGGTCCTTATTTTTTACTCTAATGACCCTTTAGAGTTCACTTTAGAACCGGACGACGTAAAATTTATTTTTCTAAGATTAATTACCGTTTTTGAGAATTTTTGAAAAAATCTTAAAAGATTCAATTTTTTATTAAAGATTATGTGGAGTATAAAAATTTCATTATAAGATGACAATCGTCAATCATTCTCTAATAAAGATTCTAGACGACTTAGGAGCCGCCCATAAATTACGTCACACGAATTTCAAGATTTTTAGAACCCCCTTCCCCCTGTGTTACATTCTGTCACGTTTTCATTGAGCGCCCTTGTATTGTGACGTCACACTATCACTTTAGTTATTTATTTGAAAGATTTTTTTATTTCTAAATATATTTTAGCAACATTTTCAGGTTGGAATAATAATAACCTGAAATCTAAAAAATATATTTGAAAATTTTTAAAAATTTTTAATTTGACTTTTGTGACATCACAATTTTTAAGATCACCGGGCCCCCTGTCACATTTTGTCACAAATCTGAGATCCCCCTCTCCCCTTACTGTGTGACGTAATTTATGAACGGCCCCTTAAAGGGACCATATTTTAGGTAGTTTTATCTATCTTAGTTTCTTTGCCTCTCGTCTCCAAAGTTTTACGCAATATAAAATATAAATTAAAAAAAAAACATATCAAGAATGTATGTTAAAAAAGGGACCTTCCTGACAAATTTTAATTTTAGAGTACAGTAGCATTGAATAAGTCCTGATGAAAACGTGATTGTTTTGGGATTTTTTGTTTCGCCCATTTAAAATTTGATTTTTTAAAAAACCTTTCTTAGCAAGCACATCCCGAATATTTATGGGATTTAATACTGTTTTTGGATATCTATAGTAATGCTAACATACCTAATATTAGGGAGTTCAGAGACAATCTGGTTGATCTACGAAAAAATCGTTTGTATTTCTGCAGAGTGACAAAGTCTGCCTACTAAATTTTTTAATAAAAAAAATTGTTAATAATAGAGGTTAATTTCGAATACAAATCTTAGTTTTGATAATATTAATAAAAAGAATATTGAGATAAATTTTTTCTCATTATAAAAACATTTATTTGACACAAAAACCATTTCAAGAAATAGAGCTGGAATTTTACACTAGTGCTTTTGTTATATTCTGTTGGCTGCAAATAAATTTTTATTTTTACATTTATGAATAACTAATTAACTAGACTGTCAAATCTATTGAAAAATGTATCATTCGATTGATAAAAGGTGAATTATTGATCTGTATAAATTTGTTTAAACTGGTATAATTTGTATATAAGTTATAGCCCTTTTAAAAGCTCGGTCCATTTACTTCCATGTTAAAAAGACAATTTTCAATAATTTATTTCTTAGTAATGGGACAGACGATCAATTTTAAATTTCGGGTATAAATATTTAATACATCAATGATTCGATGTTAAAAATTTGAGAATTTTCTTATAAAAATGATAAACAGTCCGACCCCTTAAAATAATTTTATTTTAGAGATATTTATCTCCTTAAATATCTCGAACAACTTTAAACTAATAATATTTCATTAAACACTTCACAATATTCAAATGTTTAATAAATCCGTTACATTTTATACTATATTCTAATTTGATATTTTTCTATTCCCAACATTACATGAATCATAATATATCATTTCCAAAGGCATTTCCTTGCTCTTTACACAACCTTTAATATCTAATTTAATTTGCTCCATCGAGTTTGCTATTCAAATTAATTCATTATTCAAATTGTTGTCTAGAGATGTAAAATGTCTAAATACCAATTTCTAAATGATCATTGTTTCTCGTTATCTAGCTTGAGCCGTGGCGAGGAATAAACAATATAGAAAGCGTGAAGCTCTCTGTGTTAAGAGAATTGCTTCGAGCAAATATTCGAATAATGTGCAAGGCTTGCCTGGTAATTTATCAATGCTTCTCCTCAAATGGAATATCAGATCATTTTCATGGGATTTAAATTCACAATTAATTCCACTCATATTTTATTTATTTAGTTTATCTATCAATTCGCAATGAAATCCTTAATAAAAATAATACTACTACTAATAAAAACTACCAGTAATCATAGCGCACAGCGTGCGCAGGCCAAGTTCGAGAATCGGCCGTACCCGCTTGTACGATATTTACACTAAACATTTGGAGCCACTTTCGACCCCATGGTAGCTCAGAATCCGTTTGAGATAATTCTATACATTCAATCAACAATTTTGCAGGTAAAAAATGTATAACTCACTAGAAGAGAGCGCAAAAAAGGCTCTTTTTCGGAAAAAAGGCGCCTGAAAGGCTGTAAGTATTATTTTTGATAAATAGTCTCTGAATATAGCCTTTGACATCTCTAATAAGCACAATGTTTCAAACTATATAGTAACTATATAAGCACTATATAGTTACTATATAGTTTGAAACATTGTGCTACTAGAGATTAAACTAGTATCTATACTTTCATGAATTTTTACTTATGTTGACAAAATATAAGTAATTTTGAAAGGATCTATCTTAGAATAGGGGAAATATATATTTTAGAAAGGATAAAAATATAGGTAATTTAAATCAGGGGTGTCCAACCTTTTGGCTTACACGGGCCACATTTGAAGAAAAAACAAATGTTTCGGGCCGAGGATATAATATTATTATATTATAATTCTATTGATATTTGTTATTCAAAAAAGATATTTAATAATGTAGAAATAAGAACTTTATTATTTTTTAAGTTCATAGTGAGCTTCTAATTTTACTTTTCTTAAATTTTATACTTGAAAATAGTTTCTCGAATATGTAAATAGATACCTATATCCTACATACTTACAGAAAGTGATATTATGTATTAGTATTTGTTTATAAGTATTTTTCCTGCCTAGATAATTAGTATAAAATTCTAATAAAGAGACAATATTGAATTTTTCTATCAGATTGGTATCCAATTGTTGTTCTAGAATATTCATTCAGAAATTTTTCAAGTAAAAAATTTATTTCTAATGAAAATATTGTCGAATAGAGCAAAATGATAATTATTTTTTCGGAAATCTTGAAATCTAGTTCCAGATTCAAAATTTAAAATTAGCACTTTTATTTTTCGAAAACTTAACAGTAGATTTTCAGATTTCTTATTTTAGAGAAAAAAATTATCAGGCCAATATCAGGACAGTATGTTTTCCAGTATCTACATATAAATCTCAATGTTGTAAGGAACTTTATGACTATATTGGGCCACGAGTTGGACGACAGCCCTGGTTTAAATCGAATGGGATTAAATAAGCATATGAGGAATGATAATTTATTTTTTGAAAAGGCCACGGATATAATAATCCCTAACTACCCATTTTCTATTGACATGTAAGAACGTCCAAAGATCTAAAAGACAAGTCCTAACAGGTATTAGCCCAGGTGAGAAATTATCAATTAATTGTGATTGTTCTAGAAAACCCCAATTCCTTGTTTCGAAAAAGGGAATAAATATATCTCTACATATAAATCTCAATGTTTTAAGAAAGTTTATGATTTTATGTTGGACTGCCCTGATATAAATGATTAATTTTTATAAAACAATATAATAAAACAAAGAAGCACAAAAAAATGAAAAATAAGGCACCATATACGGCAATTTTTTTTTCAAAAAAGCAATTAGATATAAATTTTTTTGGGAATGGAAATAAATTTGTAAATATATTATGTATGTAAAACCAAAATCCTAAAGAGAGAATAATTATTTAATAAATAAAATAATGATCAAATTCATTCTTTGAAGTCAAAAAAACACCTTCTATTTTTTCTTCATTTTCACATTCTCTTAATTAACTTGTTTCTTCTATCTGTTTCCTTAGTAGAATCTTTTGATCGAATTTAGAGTTACATATACTGAACCGATTTTCTTGAAATTTCGCACACATACGTATTTCCTGATGATAATATAATATTTCATCTCTCACATAAATTATTAATTTACAAATTTCGAAACACCTCTCTGCTACAAAAACTAAAATGGTTAAATTAAAAAAAAATGAATTTAGTCGGTAGTCTCTGATAGTAAAGTTCAATTTCATTGGAAAAATCAAGTGTGTAGTTATGTATTTTCTACTTAATCTGAGCTGATTTGGATAATTTTTAATAGTATATCAAAAAGGTTCTAATCACTCCCTTGTGAATTAAACCTTGTGGGACGAATGTTCCATATATAACACGGAGATAAATTCTAGTCAAAGATTTCAAATGTTTGTCTTAAATTTCGCTGTCGAGTGATTCCAACTTCAAACATTATGGCCATACCATCTAGTTTAAATAGAAATTGGTGACTGTTTCGAATTTTCAATAACTTCAAAACCCGAAGGAGTTGGGATGTCTTTTTAAACGCTTTATATTAGATTCCCTTGTATGTAACAGTTCTAGATGTAAGGGGTTCTAGAAAATCGATTTTAGCCTACTTATTTATAATAAAAATAAATAAAATGAAGACACAGTTTTATTATAAGTTAAAATAAGATGAGAGGCAGCCCGAATTGATAAAAATTCATTATTTTATTTCTAACGTTTCGATTCCTGTTAAAAACTATTCTTGGTACTGGGCCATATATTTAATTGAAAGGTTGAGAATAGAAAATTGCATTTTTATTTATCATGGTAGTATGTTATATCTCATCTTGAATGACATCCATGTGTGTATAATTATATTTATTTGCATCAAGGAGAGGACAACCTCTGGAAAAATATAATATTTGAATTTTTTGTTTATTTAGATCAGCGGTCTCCAAGCTTAATATATGCGTGAGCTAGTTTGAATGATTTCATTATTTTGGAAATGGTCGAATTTTTTTGAGGGATATTAAATTCTATTAAAAGAGTTTTTACTTTTTTTTCTGTTGAACATAACAACACAACATGTTCTTTTTTTCTTTCTGATTATGACGCAAATTCATATTCATCAGATTTATTATAGGACGAATTCTAAACACATATCCAACTACAATTGCTCCATTACAGGATGATAGAGAAAAATTAACAATGCGGAAAAATTGTTACTTTCCTCCTGTTAAAAAAGTTAGAAAAGCAATCCATCGTTGCATAATTTGCCGTAAACATGTTTCACCTTGCACCAACATCACAATCTCTACTAATTATTGTAAACCAGTTTGTTTAAAATGTTCATATTTGCAAGGAATGTATTTAAATTTTTCTAATTTTGAATCTGAAATGTTTATTGTATTTAGAAATATTTCAAATATGCAGACAAATACATTTATGCATTTTTTTATTGTCTCTCAATCTAAATTCCAATATTGCCGATAGAATCTTCAAAACAGGCAGAACATTGACGTAATTTGAGGATAGCAATGCTCCAATTCTCCCTTTTGTAAGATTTTTATTTTTAAATAATTTTTCCCATTAAAATATTAATTATTTGTTTGCTCTTTTTACCCCAACTTCCATTTAAATAAATATTAATGATACATAAGCTATATCACTTATGTAAAGTTACATTTCAAATTAGTAAAATCTAATTTGAATCAAATTAGGAGCGTAAGTAGAAACTTAATAATAAAAAACTTTTTATAATATTAATATTATATTATTATAATAATTATACAGGGTGGGCATAAAGATCTACCACATTTTGAAGAGGTATAAAAAATGAAAAAATTTAACTAGAAAAAACTGAATACATTTTTGAAAAGAACATAAAATATTTTTTTTAATGTGTTTTAAACATTATCAGACAAAAAAAGTGTGTGGGGATGGGGGGGGGGGGGGCGGAATGAAATTTCCTTTTGACCAAACTCAACCAAATTTTGTATACATATTTTGCGGGCCCCAAAAAGGCTAGAAATGAAAAAACTAAACAAATTTTCTATATATAGTTTGGTTGAAAGGGCTAGTATTTTCATTTTTGACCCCCCTCCCATTTTTGGTGGTTAGTTTTTGCATTTCTAGCCTTCTGGGGATTCACAGAATATGTATACAAAATTTGGTTGAGTTTGGTCAAAAGTGCTAGAATTTTCATTTTTGACCACCCTCCCCTTTTTTGGTCTGATCTAATATTTAAAACACATTAAAAAAAAATTATTTTTATGTTCTTTTCAAAAATATATTCAGTTTTTTTCTATTTAAATTTTTTCATTTTTTTATACCTCTTCAAATTGTGGTAGATCTTTAAGCCACACCCTGTATATAGATTTACAAAAAGCATTTATTTCGATATTTCAAAAACTAATAAGACAATTAATTGTTTGTGCTAAAAGAAACTAAAAAATTATGTCAACGATAAATAGTAAGAGAAATTTAAAAAAGTTAAGATTTGGCTCTGAATTTTTCTACACTTTGGGAAACATATACATAATAATATAGGCCGATTAACAATCGCGAATATAAAAATTAAATGTGTTACAGCTTCACCTAGGAGATCTAATAGAATCAGTTACTTAACTTTTGGATGAATAAATCTAGTTATAGATTTTTTAATGAGAAAAATCGACGCCTGCAACTCTTAGGGTAGGCATTCAGTGAACAGAGATGCTAACTCTATTGCATAGTTGTCATGGATTAACGAGAAGTCTCATAACTTCCAAAATACTTAAGATATCAAACCTGAGGAGCCATTGAAGTCGCGCTTGATGATTTACGCATGCTTCGCATAGAATAAAGTAGAAAGTAATTATAATAATAATCATTATAATTTCTATTTAGATTTGCGCCGATGTTATGAGACTCTCAACGGTATTCTATTATGCTTTAAAGCATAGGAAAGTAAACAAATACTAATTAAAATTAATTAACAGGAATAGCAGGGAATTGGACAAAAATAAAAAACAGAGTTTTTATTGAATGGGCCAGACGTTTCGTCGATTAATTTCTACTTCCTCAGTGGCTCATTCTATCACTCTTTGTCAAAAGACAATTCCACTACGCGACGAAACATCCTTTAATCCTTTTTATTTAAACTATAATACATTGGATCATCCAACAATGTATTATAGTTTAAATAAAAAGGATTAAAGGATGATTCGTCGCGTAGTGGAATTGTCTTTTGACAAAGAGTGATAGAATGAGCCACTGAGGAAAGTCGAAATTAATCGACGAAACGTCTGGCCCATTCAATAAAAACTCTGTTTTTATTTTTGTCAATTCCCTGCTATTCCTGTTAATTAATGCTTATTATGGATACGAGTGATTTACCGTTACTAATTAAAAACTTCAACAAAATTTTGTCATACAATTCGAACTTAGCCACAACTTTACAAAGCATTCTCACTCCAATTCTACTTGAATTCATTGCCATATCTAGCCAATATGAAGGACCCTGTGCTTGGCAATGAATTTGGGCTCCTTGTTTTTTTAAGATAAATATTAATAAATAAAATAAAAAATTTTCCATAAGAACTTAATTTCATTTATACCTATATAATATTTAGTATTCTACAATTTAAATTTTTTAGCATTTTTGCTATGTTTTTATTTGATGTGAGGGTATTTTTAGGGCCCTCTAGACAGCTCGAACACTGCGGGTGCACCTGTTGCACCTGTCTAGTTATAGCACTGCTTGAATCATCCATAAATTTGAATGAATGTATGACCGAATTTCGTTGAAGATTTTACTATTTGTTTAACTAGTCTCTGCCCTAAATAATACCGTTAAGAATCCAAAACGTCGAAGCTAAGCTAAATAAAAGTTTTATTTAACATCAATAAAGAATTTAATGGCCCCTCTACACTATGGGCCAACGTCGGCCATTTTAAGCCAACGCCAATCTGTAGAGGAAGAATTGGATAACAAAATTCTACTCAAATATAGGGGAAAATCAAGTTAAATAAAAGTAATTAAAAAATGAGGTCCCTAAAAAGGAATTAATTTCCTTTACAGAATACATTTTAGATAAAGTTCATTTGAATGAAAATATTTTGTTTTTGAGAGTGTAACAGAGTTGTTGATTCATAAAGTGAAATCAACGAGGTTATCCTCTGATTGATGAAAATAAAAATATACATAAATGGTATATACCAAATTGCAAGTTTAAAAACCGAAGAAAAGAAAATTCTTTAGCTGATCATCTGAAATTAAATAATTACTCATTTCCAGATGGTCCAGCTATCAAATTAATTAAAGCA
The DNA here is from genome assembly GCA_024734495.1 of Forficula auricularia. Classification (NCBI taxonomy): domain Eukaryota; kingdom Metazoa; phylum Arthropoda; class Insecta; order Dermaptera; family Forficulidae; genus Forficula; species Forficula auricularia. Next base: position 4,062,000 of record JALMQS010000083.1, on the reverse strand, counting down.
GAACGCGATCCAAAATTATTAAGTGCAATTGAATCTTTAGAAATCTTAAAAATCCTATAATAATAATTTAAATCAATGTTTAAATAGCAAAATCGAATTATCAAAAAGTAATTTGCTTGGAATGTGTTTAAAAATGTAAAAAATGCAGGAAGGAAAATATTTGGAACCCTTTCTCCTTTTTTCCTTTGTTGAAGAGTCACGTCCAAGGCCTGCATGTATACCGTGTGAGATTTTTATCTTGAGACAGTCTTATAACTCAAAAACAGTGCATTATATGGAAAAAGGTTTCAAATAAAAGTTTGTTTATATCGAGGGTGGGAAATAAACTACACTAATGTTTGTCGTCCTAGAACAAGCTTTCATGGGTATTTCAAGGTCACGTTCTGTTTTTTAAATAGAAACCTATATTTTTCCATTCGTCTACTTAATCTACAAAAAAAACTGAACACCTTTCATAAGAACTATTTTTTTATACGACATCAAATAAACAAAATACATAAATCAATTAAATCTCCAAAAAAATCTTAATAATGATTTTTAACAATTATTTAACTTAATTATCAAATAATAATGATCAAATATTTAATTATTAAATAAATAATCATTAAATCGAAAAGTCACAACAATGAAAATAAGTGTTTATAATGATATTAAAACTTCATTATACACAGATATAAGAGATTATTTTCTACTTAATAGAACTAGTTAAAATTCTTGAGTCTAAAAAAGTTTATTTCTCTTGTCAATCCAGTAGAATTATATTGTATTACCATAATAAAAATGGAGAGAATTTTTTGTTGAAGACAGAATTTAAATGGTCTTAATTTATGGTGAATGTGGAAAAAGTGTTATGGAAGGCTACTATTGAAATGGATGCCGAGAGTTTTCCTTATAGGAATATACCCTCGCAAGCTTCATTTTATTGAGTTTTAAATCTGTTTAAAAAAAATGAAATGTAAAGGCTCGACGAAACTGAAACAGGACGAAATAAGAAAATTGCAACTGGAATTCATCCAGAAGACTTGCAATACACTCTAGAATGTCATAGAACTGTGGCCCAAAATTATTAAATAATTAATTATTATTAAATTATTTATTTAATAATTAAATATTTGATCATTATTATTTGATAATTAAGTTGAATAATTGTTATAAATCATTATTAAGATTTTTTTGGAGATCTAATTGATTTATGTATTTTGTTTATTTGATGTCGTATAAAAAAATAGTTCTTATGAAAGTTGTTCAGTTTTTTTGTAGATTAAGTAGACGTATAGAAAAATATAGGTTTCCATTTAAAAAACAGAACTTGACCTTAAAATACCCTTGAAAGCTTGTTCTAGATCGACAAACAATAGCCTAGTTTAGTTTCCCCCTTGATATAAATAAACTTTTATTTGAAACTTTTTTTCGTATAATCCACTGTTTTTGAGTTATAAGACTGTCTCAAGATAAAAAAACTCACCCGGTATATAGAATGATGTCTTCCAAAAATGGTTAATCGTTTATTTGGATAGCCTGCTATGACAAAAAACGTATTTTCTATATCCAATAGTAATTGACCACATGACAATAACAGATAAAATATTTATATTTAAAGATTGATGATGAAGTTCAAGCCTTCAAAATTATAGTCTCATATAAATAATATATATATATATATATATATATATAGTAAATAAATATTATATGAAATATTCATTTACTATGAGTTAGGATTTCTAGGTCACTTGTTTCACATTAAAAATTAAAAAAATTAACAGTTAAACTTCTGTATTTTCCTGAAGATGGGTCTACAGGCCGAAATATATATTGAAAAAATTTACCTCTTGTATTTTTTTAATTTTTAATGTGAAACAAGTGACCTAGAAATCCTAACTCATAGTAAATGAATATTTCATATAATATTTATTTACTTTTATCTTTATTAAAGATGTTTAACCTTGCACCAACACCACAACCTCTATTAATTATTATAGTTACTTATATGTAAATGTTTATTTGCATCAAGCAGAGGACAACCTCATTGATTTATTTTTATATTGTTTTCATTTTTTTTTTAAGGAAAATTAGATAAAACAATATAATGATACTAAAATCCTATAAATACATTTTCAAGAAAACTATGAAAGAAATAAAACAATCCAAACAGGTTTCAAGTTTGATAAAAAATATTTTGATAGTTTTGTTATTAATTAAACGAATTATTAACAGGTGAGTGTATAAAAACAAAACATGAGTGTATAATATAAAAATACAAAACATGTTGTTGAATAAAAACAAAAAAAGTTGTTGAATAAATAGCCAATAATAATTATTATTATTTGGTTGATGGCGCTTTTGCTGTCTCACTAAATTATAATTAAAAATGATATTGAGGGAAAAATATGATTTCTATTTGCAGCCAGGATTAAATAAAATTGAAATTAATGTTAATTTATTTAGTTATTTGCTTATTTTGTTAATGTTTCGTCCTGCTCTGGAAATATATATATAATTATATATATACCGAGTGAATTTGTATCTTGAGACAGTCTTATAACTCAAAAACAGTGTATTACCTATATGGAAAAAAGTTTCAAATAAAAGTTTGTTTATATTCAGGGGGAAGTAAACTACGCTATTGTTTGTCGATGTAGGACAAACTTTCAAGAGTATTTCAATGTCAAGTTCTGTTTTTTAAATAGAACCCTATATTTTTCTATACGTCCACTTAATCTAAAAAAAAACTGAACAACTTTCATAAGAACTATTTTTTATACGACATCAAATAAACAAAATACATGAATCAATTAGATCTCAAAAAAATCTTAATAATTATTTTTAACAATTATTTAACTTAATTATCAAATAATAATAAAATTATTAAAAAAATAATCATTAAATTGAAAAGTCACAGCAATTAAAATAATAGTTGAAATTCTTGAGTTTAAAAAAGTTTATTTTTCGTGTCAATTCAGTAGATAGTTATATTGTATTACCATAATAAAAATGGAACATTTTTTTGTTGAAGTCAGAATTGAAATGGTCTTAATTGATGCGGTAAATGTGGAAGAAGTGGATGCCGAACGTTTTCCTGATAGGAATACCCCTTCAAGAGCTTCATTGTATCGTGTTGTAAACCTGTTAAAAAAAAGAAATGTAAAGGCTACGAAGAAACTGAAACAGGCCAAAATAACGAAATGGGAACTAGAATTCATTCAGAAGACTTGCAATACAAAAAAATAGTTCTAATAAAAGTTGTTCAGTACACTTGTTAGCAATTTCAGAATGTAGAAAACTGTCATAACATAATTTTTTTCAGTTATTTCTAAAATAATACGAATTATTATAATAGGACATCTATTTTTTACCTTACTGACATAAAGTTAAATAAATTTACAACAATATAAAAGATAAAAACGAAATTAATCATTATTATAAATTCTCAATAAAACGGAGAAGGGAAAAATCTTTAAAGCCAATTTTCTCACTTTTTTGTATTTTGACAGTTTTTTAGAGGCTGTGCGATATGTCAGAGGGGTGGCACCTCACAGGGTAGCCGGATTGCTATTATTGGCACTCAGGTTTGATTCCTGAGGGTGTAAAAAAGAACCTCTCTCACATGTAACTAAAAATAATCCATTCCACCGCGGATCTAATAGTTGACACTCTCTTGTGATTTTCTTAAAAAATTTAAATCTATTTCTCATATTCAATTTGGCTATGTAACACAATAAAATCATAAAAAATGCAATTTTCTTATACGGTCTTTTAAGATCATTAACTGTATTAAGTATTTCAATTTCCTGGCAGATGTTTATTACACAAACTAGATCCTTTCCCTAAATAAATAAATCAATTTGTCTTTATTTTTATACTTGAATTGTTTGGTTTTCCCACAAACTAATAAAATGATTACTCGAAGTTCAGATAAGCTAATACTATTTGTTTACTTTGCTAGAACTTTTTTATTTCATTAATGAAAGCACTTTGGCCCAGGAATATTTATTTATTGAATTATACTTAATGACAAGTTTGCGACTAGGTAGAATAAGATAATCAATTATAGATAATTTTTATCAATAATATGTATAAAAATAAACCAATAAGAGTGACAGCCAAATGACAGGTATTAAATTTCGTATTACATATTATTAGAGATTAACAAATGATTAGTAGAAAAAAATGGAATTAGTATAATTATAATACGTAAATACAGATAAATGTGTATTATCAAATAGACGCAGTAGGCTGTGCAAGGCTCCAAATTCTAATGGATTGGTTAATTTATTAATTAATTTATCTCTGCTTTCTATTATTTTTCTTTCCAATAAAATAATATAAATAATAAAAAAAATCACTGCTTGAAATGGTCACTTATATATGAAAAATTTTTAAACTTTCGTTTTAAATTTCGGTGAGTTTGGTCAAATTTTCATTTTTGACCCCTACCCCCGCCTTTGTTGTCTGATAATGTTTAAAACACATTTAAAAAAATATATATATTTTATGTTCTTTTCAAAAATATATTCAGTTTTTTTTTCTAGCTAATTTTTTCATTTTTTTATACCTCTTCAAAATGTGGTAGATCTTTATGCCCCAACCTGTATTTCGGGTTTTGAGTCCATCATCAGGAGTTTACATAGAAAACTGAATTCAAAATTAAAATCATGTGTTCAGGTAAAAGTTTATTTGGGAAGAGAAGGGATGGGTGAAAGGGAGGCCGTATAATTAAATATACAGATAAAAATGCAAACCTATATTTGTTTTATTTTTGTGAAACCTACCTTGAAATTTTACTTACTTTTATTATTAAAATGTTTCACCTTGAACTGACGACACCTTACTCTTTAATTTTTTTTAAACATTTTTTAATTAATATCACATTTCTTCCAGAGATGTATTAAACTATGGATTAACGTTTGACTTTAACATATAATGAAAAAAAAATAAAACTGACTTCAAAAAATTAAATGCAACAAATAAAATAATAATAACTTAAAAATAAAATAAAATCCACTAAAAGGTATAAAATAATTATCTTATTTAGTTACAACTAAACGACGAAATATTAACATGAAATTACTTTTTGAAGTCGGTGCCAAACAAACTATACCTATAAGCGAGCGTACCCGCCAAACGTACTAAGTAAGATCCATCGAGTGCGATTCGTAAAATGTATATGTTTGGCACCGACTTCAAAAAGTAATTTCATGTTAATACTTCGTCGTTTAGTTGTAACTAAATAAGATAATTATTTTATACCTTTTAGTGGATTTTATTTTATTTTTAAGCTATTATTATTTTATTTGATGCGATTTAAGTTTATTGAAGTCGGTTTTATTTTTTTATAAAAATTATTTTTATTTTTCTCTTTTTAGTGATGTTATTAATAGTTACTTAATATAATACCTTGCATTCATCTCGTAAGAGAAAGCGTCAGGCGAATGAATCAGAAAATGATAATAAAATTCAATTCATAAATATAGAAATTATCTCGAAACGTTTGCGGGTTTTAAATGAATGTTATAAGATTTTTTTATAAAAATTTTTATTTATCATAATTTCGATTATTTCCTCATAAGAATTGGAGATTTACGTTATTTCTTCATTGATTATGTCTTCAGGACTTGACCAAATTAATATGGTACCACTCCTAAGGTACCATCTTTCCAATAAAAAAGAATCATTAAAATCGGTTCATAAACAAAGAAGTTATGCCTGAACAAACATATCAAAAAAGGTCCAATACCAATGAAAAAAAAACGGGACCAATCGGAAGCTAGACTGAACCCAATACAAAAAAAATCATCAAAATCGGTTCACAATTGGCGGAGATATGAGGTAACATAGACAAAAAAAATCAGTAGAATTGAGAGCCTCCTCATTTTTTGAAGTCGGTTAAAAAATCAATAAATTCTCTTATTTTTTTTCTTAAGTCCATTCATTTTAATATTATCATTGAAAATCTTATTGAATCCCATTACGGTGAAATATAGATATGCTAATGGACTCACCCACTGCAATAGCTATTTTTTCAACCTTGATATAAATTATTATTTATTTCTGTATCGAAATAAAACAATAACACTTGTGATGGCAAGGGTTGTTCGTATCAAGCGCGTATACGGCCTAAAAAAATATCGCTTGCAAAGCTCGACTTTGTCCTTGCAAGTGTCAATGGCACTTTGGATCGATCTGGAGGGTCGACATTCGCCACCTGATGAGAAAACAAGCCCAATTAATAACCCTGTGTCCTCTATGAGCTGACATTCCTTTAATCAATGCAGCGCCTTTCTCTCACCCTTCGATCTGATGTGGAAACAGTCTTTTGCAAACTATTGACTTTGTACTAAAAGAGCCTTTTTTGAAAAAAAGAAACAAGATCTATTTAATGTTTTAAGTCAAATCAATTACGAAATTTGGATATCCAATTTCATCGAAATACAGGGATTTAGATTTCTAGGAAAAGGTGCTATAAAAGGAAGCCAAGAATTATATTAAACTTGGGGTGAAAAGTTTTTCAAGAGTCTCTACGCTCTCTGAAATTTTTGGAGATTTTGCTGTCGAGATGCCGGTCCAATTAGAAATAAATTGAAATATAATAAACTATTTAAAATTTCACTCAGATAACAGAAAACCACAACCGAGGGGTGATCCGCAATTGGAAGTAGGTGTACACTTCTTTGGAAGTATTTTAGAAGAACTTGGAAATATTTGGAAGTACTTGGAAATATTTGGAAGTACAAGTGGAAGCAGGTATACAGCATATTGGGTCGCGGTTCACTCCTCGAACACAACTGAGAGCTTTTTTTCTAGGAAAATTATGTAGTAAATTACGTTCTCTCTATAGTAATCTAAAATAAAATAAAAGTAAAAATATTCATATCGAGTAAAACAGAAAGAAAACGTAGTATGTTTATCAAACATAAAGCCTAATAAAAAAGGGTGTTTGATCTTATCTTCTTTTTGAAGTGCCATACTCAATTCCGAGCGTTGGCGATTACTATGGAGAGCGAGAAGTGAACCGGGATTGGAATTAGGTGTACACATCTTTGGAATTATGTAGATTTTTTTTTTAATTTGTCTCTACCCCGGGGTCAGATTTTAGCCGGAAGCCTCGAGTCGGTTTCGATTCCGTGTCCACTTGGTTAGCAGGCTGGCACGCGAACCTCTAGCCTATCCGACCTCCTCTATGTGGGATTATATTTGAATTCATTAGATAATGCTCCTTCATCAATTGTCTTTAACCCATTCGGCCAATCTGACTCCGATTTTATTGATGTTATACGATTTGATGTTATACAAACGTAAAATATTTTGAGTAAGAGCCTAACGGGACCTTATTAGTCTCAAAAGGATATAAAGTAAAGGAGATTTTTTTTTTTAATTTTGAGTTTTGGCTATTACTATGGAGAGCGAGAGGTGAACCGGGATTGGAATTAGGTGTACACATCTCTGGAATTGTGTGGAATTTTTTTTTTAATTTGTCTCCATCCCGGGCTTAGATTTTAGCCGGATGTCTCGAGTCGGATTCGAATCCGGGTCCACTCGGTTAGCAGGCTGGCACGCTAACATCTAGCCCATCCGACCTCCACTCATGTGGAATTATTTTGGAATTCATTAGATAATGCTCCTTCATCAATTGTCTTTTAAATGAAATTGGAAGTGGAAGTAGGTGTACATGATATTAGGTCGCGCTTCACCCCTCGATGGAGAGTATCTTCTCAATTGTAATTTTACTGGGGAAATTTTTCACATGGGTGATTACCCCTTGCCTTTACCGAAGGAATCAGATTATAGCCGGTCAAATATTTGCATGAATCCTCACTAGATTGATTAGAAGGCATGCTCTTTAACCAGTAGGCCAATCTGACTCCGATTTGATTGATGTTATACGATTTGATGATATACAAACGTAAAATATTTTGAGTAGAAGAGCCTAACGGGACCTTATTAGTCTCAAAAGGATATAAAGCAAAGGTTTTTTTTTTTGAAAATTTTTTTTTGGAACTTTAAAAAAATGTAAACATAAGATACTAGGTAGGTTTCACATAAATAAAAGATCAGACAGATGCTTGAGCACGACTCAATATATATTTCGGGGTATAAGCCCATCTTCAGGAGTTAGCCTTATACACCGAAATATATATTGAGTACGTGCTAAACAAGCATCTGATATTTTATTTATGTGAAACCTACCTAGTATTTTATATTTAAAATTTTTTTTAAAAAGTTCCAAAAAAAATTTCAAAAAATTTTCTTTACTTGACTACTAGTGTCTTGTGTGAATTCCTGAAGATGGGCTTATACACCGAAATATATTTATTTATTTATTTATTGGAGTTTACTCCGTAAGAATCGATTTGCATATAAGGAGCCTGGTATGGAAAATTATGGGTAGTAAAATTCAGTCAACGAATGACAGCGTTACGTTTTTCGTACGCACACTCTACTGAAGTGGTGAAGAAGTGCAACATCATTCAAACATTTTTTAGGCGCGTATTTTAAAATTGACATTGAAAAATTAATCGAAAAAAATATTATTATATTATATATATAAATATATTATATATTATTATATATATATATATATATATATATATATATATATATATATATATATATATATATATATAAATGCAACATGACAGGTTCCATCCCTGTCGAGTGCTTATTTATTTTTTAAAACATTTGAAACTTTATTACTTGACATTTAGAAATTTTCATTTAATTAATCTCAAAAATTAAATGATGATTTTATTTATATATATCATATACAATTCAACCCTATAATTTGATACGTCTTTCTCTAACGTATTATGGTTAAACTTAGATAATTAGACAATCACTATAACTATTCATTTTTTATATTATATACTTATGTTATATTTATACTTTATTGTTATTATTTTAGATATATCATACATATTATATTATATTATATATAATTCTTATTTTAAATTTAATTATAATATTTATTTAAAATTTATATAACATTTATATTATAGATTTTATTTATAATTCGTGGGTATTGATTTGTGGGTAAGATTTGTGAACCACATATCTACCAACGTTCATGTGTCTTATTTCAGTTACCATAAGCCTTCTAGTCACAGTAATAAATAACGACGGCGCTATTGATCTAATTAATATTTGAAATTTCATTTAGGTATTTTCACTGATTCGTTTATTTATCATTTGATATGGTATTAATCTTTTTCTTAGACTAGTAAGCCTTTTTTGTGCCTATTTAGACAGTCGATCTGAATGAGTTAACTCCAGTCGTGCGTCGGAGCTGACACACACATATTTTTTTTTATTTATTTATTTCAACGGCATGTGCCTTTAAAAACATTACAAAAAGTAATACAAAGAAACACTACTTAGTAAAAAGTAGAAAAAAACAATAAAGTTAAACATACAAATAATAAACTATATATATATATATATATTGAGTCGTGCTAAACAAGCATCTGATCTTTTATTTATGTGAAAGCTACCTAGTATTTTATATTTAAAATTTTTTTTAAAAAGTTCAAAAAAATTTCCTTTACTTTATTTAATATGTTTCACCAAGAATCTACACCATTCTCCTTAACAAAATCAAAAGGATATAATATGTTTATACGAACTACGAGTCACGTCCAGGAAATAAGAGTACCTTACTCAATTTTTTAAAAATCGAAAAAAAAATAATATATTTTTGAAAATTTTACATTATTCATATACATATATCAAGCACTATTTTTACACACTTTATATTAGCTTCACTTGCAAGTTGTTTCTGAAACCGGATCTAGAATGTCGAATTTATTGTCGTATCGATTTGAAACTCTGAATATATAAGTATTATGTAAAATAATTTCGGTGACAATACACTAACTGAAAAAAATTAACCAGTTTGGAAATTATAGCCCCTTTGGTCCAAACTCAACCAAAATTTGTATACATCATCTGTGTGTCCCCAGAAGGGTAAAAATACAAAAAATAACAAAAAGGGCTGAAATTGGAAAAAATATACGACACTCTTGTCAAATTTAGTTTTATTTTAGCGATGTACACTTAGAATTGTACCTACCCATTTTAAGACTAAAAAGTAAAAAATAAATAAATTTATTAAAAAAGCTAAAAAAAACATGCTTTTTCCAGTAATACACTAAAATAATACAAAATAATGTAATAAACATTTTTATGTTCAATAACTAAGTTAAAAAGCGTGAGGCACTTTGTCGAAATTAATTAAAAGTAGATTCTTCTTAAAGAAACGCCCCCACGCTTTTTGAATTAGTTACTGGACATAACAAAGTTTATTACATTATTTTGTACCTTTTAGTGCATTTCTGACAAAATCGTGTTTTTTAAACTATAATTTATTTCGACGTAATCTCCTTCTTTCTCAATGCACTTTGTGAGCCGAGGGATTAACTTTCTTATAAACTTCGTCAAAAAAAAGTTTTGAAATTAAAATCCTTTCTAGCTACTAAAATATTGATCTGAGCTAATTATATAGACCATTCTTTTAAAGATAATAAATTTTTAAAATGATACTTCCCGAGAGATTTTTTATAGGTTGAATATCTAGAGCGATAGAGCTTTCTTACCACGTACAATTTATCCATTACTGCCTAATCATTTGACATACACAAATTAATATAAGACCTTTATTAAAATACATTAAATTCCTATCAAAAAAAATCATATATGAATGAAATCTCTAAAATCAATAATTTACGAGTTAATATTGGAATTTAAATATTTTTCAATATTAAAATTCATGTCCAATGAATTGACCAAATAATTTTTTGAATCAAAAAATAACTTATGGTATTTGGTTGATGAATCGGATTTCAATAAAATTGTTCACATTCATAGTGGAGCGTTCCCTTTATATAAAACTGCAAATAATTTCAAAATATGTTGTTTAGTTTTACCAGAAAAAATTCCTAAATATTTAAATTAAAATCCTTTATAGCTGTTAAAAAATCGATCCGAGTTAATTATATACAATGACCATTCTTTTAGGATATTAAATTATCAAAATGATATTTCCTGACAGTTTTTTTAATGGTTGAATATCTAGAGCGATAGAGCTTTTTTACCACGTACATTTAACTATTACTGCCTAACCCTTTGAATTACACAAATTAGTATAAGACCTTTATTAAACTACATTAAATTTCTAACAAAAAATTACATCTGGATGAAATCTCTAAAATCAATGGTTTACGAGTTATTGGAATTTAAATATTTTTCAATATAAAAATTCAAGTACAATGAATTGTCCAAATAAATAATTTTTTTGAATAAAAAAAATGGTATTTGATTGATTACTCGATTTCGATAAAAAAAATTTCACATTTATAGTGGAGCGTCCTCCTAATAATTTCAAAATATGTTGTTTAGTTTTAGCAGAAAAATTCATAAATATTGAAATTAAAATCCTCTCTAGGGACTAAAAAATTGATCCGAGTTAATTATATACCTACAATGACCAATCTTTTATGATATTAAATTATCAAATTGGTTTTTTTTGCCGAGAGTAGCAGAATTATGATAAATTAAAGAGGACAATAAAAGAGTGTGTCTTCTGCTGGAAAAATAAATTTTTTTAATTTATTTATAACGAGGTATACATAAATTTAAAAATGTATTTTTCCAACAGAAGATATTCTTTTATTGTCCCCTTTAATTTATCAAAATGATACTTCTTGTGGAAAATTTTTTATTGGTTGATTATCTAGAGCAGTGTTTCTCAACCTTTTTTGGTTGACGGCACACTAAAAATATCTGTAATTATTCGCGACACACAAACTAAATTTAAAAATAATGTTTGGTGAATCGTATCCATAATTTAATTAATTTATAAGATCTTAAGAGATTGGATAAATAAATTGATTTCAGAGTTTTATATTGAAAAAGACGTAAGTTTCGTCATTATATTTGCAACTTCTTCAGCGACTTATTCTTCAACACAATTGTGCTTTCTGTGGTTCTTTGTTTTAACTGTGATGAATAATTAATGTGTTTAAGAATAAAATAAATTAAAAAAGATAGAATGTGTCGTATAATAATATCAGACAATTGATTTGAAGAATAAGTCGTAAATATAGTGTCGAAACGTCCGTTTTTTCAAAATAAAACTTTGAATTCAATTTATTTATCCAATTTACTAAGATCTTATAAATTAATATAAAAATATTTTCTCAATAACTGTTGAGGTAATTACAAACACTATTTCAAAGTTACAAAACCCATCCAATTTTAATAATTTGTCAAAAACCCTTGCTGCACAATTGACAATCTCTCAGGGCACACAGGTTGAGAATCACTGATCTAGAGCGATAGAGCAGTCTTTAGCTTTCTTACCACCTATGTACATTTAACCATTACTACCTAACCTTTTCACGTACCTAAATTAGTATAAGTCCTGGGCCCGAAATTTCATGTGGGGGCCATGATACTGATATTCGACTATTTAGATAATACAGTCTATTTTATAATTCGTTTCAAGTCGATTTTTAAATAAACAATAATAAGTTTTCGATATAGTTTTGTATTTTCTAAAAAACAAAGCATAAATCATATTCGATTAATACAAAATCCCATTTCTCCGTTAAGACTGTTGCTTTTGCATACAAATACAACCATTCATTACATATGTCCTAAAATCGATCAATATAAAGATAACCTTGGAATGAGAGATAATTCAAAAAAGATTTCCATATAAATATAGTAGCTATATAATATAGGTAAATGTCAACCCAGAGTGATGAAAAATGTTTTTTAAATTCCATTTCATCATTAGAGGTTTTCTATCTAAAGTAAAACACTGGCATGAAGCTTACGTAAATCTTCTGCCTAACAGATTTGCTATTTTATTATATTTTTTAAGTAAATACTGTTGTTTTCGATTTATGGGTACATATATCAATATATCATCTGCCAACTCCCATTTACAATTATCATTAGGCGCATTTTTAGAAGTGGCATTATTTTTAAATACATTTTCCACTTTAAAAACGATTTATTAATACATTTACTCGAAAATAAAATTTATAATGCTCTTGGAAACTTGTAGCTGTTCTATTTAATAACTAAAAGCGATATTAGGGTGATATATCACCGGTACCTTTATAATCTGCCAACGTAGGAGCGGCAAATGTCCACTTGTGTAACCGTCCCACCTCAATACATGAGAGCCAGCAAAAGCAAATGGTAGCTCCCGGTCAAAATGAGCTCAGCGTTTTTAATGGATTAAGTCAATTATCTATAAATTTTGTCAAGTCCTAATGTCCTAGAGTTGTACAAAATTTTATTTAGTTCTCATAAACAGAGATTAGCTGAGGTAGAGAGAGGTCATACCATCATTGTTAAGGTTTTGACAAGGTTTCCTTAATAACTTAGGGGCCGTCCATAAATTACGATACACGAATTTCAAGATTTTTATAGCCTTCTTCCCCCTGTGTCATATTCTGTCACATTTTCATTGAGCCCTCCTGTATTGAGACGTCACACTATCACTTTTATATCCAAGAATTTAATAAATGTAGAAGTTTTGTTTTTATCAATTAAACTCAACTAAAGTGATTTAAAGTAGTTGTTTCACCATATGGATTTTGTTAGGATTTTTTGAAATTTAGATAGATTATTATTTAAATACTTCTGCATCGATTGGTAGCAAAACGAAATTTATGAACAATATAGTTCCGGAGGTATTAAATTCCAAAGATAGAGTTTTTCAGACTTTTATAAATTGCACTAAACGGGATATCGGAAAGTTTACATACATATTTAATTATAATTAAGAAACTCTTCTTACCATTGTTTTAAAAAACTAAACCAACATTAAACAATAACTAATATATTTTTTAAGAAAATTTTAATTCAGTTACAACACAGTTTCTGAGATAATAATGAATAAATAATGAAAAATGTATAATGAAAAATTTACATTAAAACAAGCTGACAACAACGCATTTATTTAACCTAAAAAGTGGGTTAACTTGAGTACTTTTTTGACGTTTTTTCGCTTCAGCCATTTTCGCAACAGCTTTCAATCGCTTATTAAGAAATTTTTGTTTTATAAATTGACCCTTATAATGTATTTTATCTGTCATTTCTATGATAAAAATATTCAAGCTCGGACAATGTTGCCAGATTTGTCGAAAGAGCACGAGATTGGGCAGAAGTGGTATATAAACAGCAAAAAGTTTTGGGGTTATGAATTATGAACCCTTATTGCCTGTTCTATATATACTCTAGCATTAACTTTTTGCTACTATTGTCGCGAAACAACTACCTTAATATATTTCAAGTTAGTTTAACTTTATTTTTATTATTTTGATTAGTTATGTCCATCGATTAAATTATTAAAGTTGTTATCGGGAAATAAGGACTATATTTTTTATGCAGATAATTTATATTTTATTGCCAACGTTTCATCAACTTTGTTGACTTCTTTAGGGCTCAAATAGTTATCTTCCCCTGTATCAGAATCTGATTGATGTTAATGACTTGCCTTGTTATGTTTACTAAGAAAGAATAATTATAAAAATGACAAATATTCAGAGAAGATAACTATTTGAGCCCTGAAGAAGTCAACAAAGTTGATGAAACGTTGGCAATCAAATATAAATTATCTGCATGAAAAATATAGTCCTTATTTCCTGATAGCAACTTTAATAATTTATTTTTATTCATAGCATGAAATCTAAAAAATATATTTGAAAATTGTTTAAATTTTTTATTATAATTTTACTTTTGTGACATCACAATTTTTATGATCCCCCTGTCACATTTTGTTACAAATCTGAGATGCTCCTCCCACCCTTACTGTGTGACGTAATTTATGGACGGCACCTTATGACAAATGCAGGAATGGCTAATGCATCGTTTGCTCCAGGTATCGGGGTTTTCCTCGGAATTATTTAAATAACGATTTGTGTTTTGATGGAAATTTATGGTCATGTTATTTTAACAAATTAATGAGCATAAATTTCTATTTTTTTTTCTTTATTGTTAATTGTTGATTTCTTGTAAATGATTTGTAGTAATATTTATTAATTTCCGTAGCTAAATTTATATTAATATTTCGTTGACCTAGATACCGGGACTTGTGCCTCTAAGCAGGTTGAGTAATAAAGATTTATTTATTTATTATATTTAGTTAACGCACATTTAACAGTTATTATTCTCTCTTCCTCAGGATTGGATGAAGTCAGTCCAGAAATAAATAAGAGACTATGTTACTTGAAACAAATAATATTTATTGGAGATGTTTTCCGCTTAGAATGTTATTTTGAAACAGACGTTTTGGAGGATCTTCCTTCCTTCTTCAGGATTCAAAAGGGTCATTGAAGGAAGCATTTAGTACTCTTCCTTCTTGCCTCCTCTCTCAGTGTCTGTTGGTATATAGAGAATATTTTAAGACTTTCCATCATCAATAGAACAGAGTGTAATGATCTGTGTAATATACTAAACTTCATCAGAAAAATAATTTCATATTCAATTTTCATCGCTTCACACGCTTTTTCTCATGGAACGAATTCAATTTACTGAATATGAAATCTTTTTTTTCCTATTAATAAACAAAAGTATTTATTTCTATATATATATATATTGTTAGTGTGTGTGACATATTTTACATTTTTTAGAACGCGACAAAACACAATTTTTGATGAGATATTGCATCCCTAGATTCAGATTAAATTCTTCAACAGATATACAATATAACTAACTGTTGAAACAGAGAATTTATAGTAAAACTCAATTTCAATGAATAGTTGAAAGAAAAAGAGAACATTTTTTTTAATTTATTTATTCAAGGCATTAAATGATAAATGCCTATATTAAAGAGCTAGACTAATTCGATAGTATTTAAATCTTTTTAATTTATAGTGGGAGAATATGTACTAAATATATGTTGGTAAGAAGTCATTTAATCCTGAATTGTTATTATTCTATCGATTATAAAGAATATAGGTATATACACCTATATATCGCATATAGCTTATTCATTATAATATAAATAAGATATTAAAAATCAATTGACAACTTCCCAAAAGATATTTAGTATGTATTAAATTCTCCATATGATTCCTATTTTCCAATAAAAATCCCCCTCCTATATTAAAATTTAACAAAAAATAACTATTTATGATTAAATTATTCTATTTACTTAAAACAAGCTGATGTGTCACCTCAGTCCTTCGATAATCTAGAATTCCAACCTCTCCACCCATCGTGGATAGCTTTTTGCACCAAATAGTTCTGCAGGATCCTAAAGATTGTTAAAAATGAGTTCTAGGTGGAATTTCGACTTTTCTTACCCTCCATTTGGAAAAATAATTTTTTGCCAATAGTTCTAGTATCTAAAATTCCATTTTTCAAAATTTTACGTCTTAGATTTTTATGGAATTACGTACATTCCCATAAGAAGTCTGGTAAAATAAATATTCAATATTACAAACAATTCAGTTAATGCTAAACAAATAAAAATAAAAATGACTTCTGTTATAAAATATTTTTTTTTTTTTAATAATTTCTATCTATATCAAAAAAGTATACACTCATTAGCAGTGTCTGACTTCTGAAGATGGGCGACAATTTGAAATGAATTTTATGTATGTTGTTCAAAATTGGCACTAATTTTTCGCCCTAATCACATGGCGATACACCCACTCTTGGCACTCGACACCTTTGGGTCACTTTTGAAAGTTCACCCCCACACACCCTTTCTCATGCCCAAGCCATGTATTTCTCAAAGTCTTTCTTTCTCGAATACCTTTCGGAGTATAAACATTTCACTAAGTTTTATTACAAGCGCTTCCAAATAGTCACCGTCTTTAATCATGTAATAAAATTATCCTCTGAAGGTGGTTATTCGTTATATTGCGTGGGCCCAAAGTAAGAATATTCTGATTGCTTTTCTCCAGTTAGAATTCATGTTTCATCTGTTCCTTTCGTTAATTATTTTTTCTTTTTTTCCAAGGTTTTGTCAATACAAAATCGCTAAGCCATGCCTAGCAAAAGACATGTTTTAATAGCCCAACCAATTGGCGACACACAAAGAATATACACTCTTTTGCCCTAATCCATTAGAGGCAAGAAACGTGCCACTACTTTTCTGGGCAAGCAGCCCAGAACTTGGAGCGTCGAGCATAGACGCACAGTACACCGCACACACAGCGCATTCAATTTTGAGCCGGGAAATAGGAACGGGGACCAGTCTCCTATTACCCACACTATTTCAAAACCTATCCTTTATCATATCTCTCTACAGTACTTACTTAGTTACTTAGACGATCCGTTTTTCGATGCGTCGATTCGTTGCATGCGGATCCTAAGAATATTTCCATCTGTCTCTGTTTTTGGATATCGTAGTCCAGTGCTCCTTGATAGTTTGGCTATTCGTCGCTCTAAGGGAAATGCTCCTATTCAGGGAGTCAGCCCAGCGGATTGGCGGTCCCGAGGGGTCTTATCTTTTCACGAGGTATCCATAGCTGCACTGCCAGGCTCCATCTTTCATCCTCTCTCCTGGCAAGATGGCCTGCCCAATCGTGTTTTCGCTTGAGAGAATATTGTAGCATATCTCTCACCCCCGACATTTCGCGTATATCCCGGTTGTGCAGCCCAAGCATGCGTTGACAGCGGAGGCTTAAGCCGACCAATTTTCTTTCGATTGCTGCCTGGATAACATTTATTTTGTTTTCGTGGGCCTTCGTTAAGGTCCACGCTTCATAACAGTAACTAAGGGCAGGCAACACTGATGAATTGAATAGATCAGCTTTAAGTTTTTTATCTTTGGACGCCTCAAACACGGTGCGAATTGTACTATATGCGGCCCAGTCAGCTTTTCGTCTTCTTTGAAGTTCGGGTGCAAAGTCGTTCTTCATGTTTAAAAGTCTCCCTAAATATATATATATATTCCTCGACTTCTTCCAGAGGATGGTTTTCCTCTACACTACACCTTTTTTAAACCTTCCCCTTTTGATTTCTGAATAAATTTTATATAAACGTTATATTGTTGCATTTTTGTTTCATACTCTTTTGAAGAGGACTTCTTTTGGCCTCTCTCTATTTTCTTTACAGGATATTAAATATGTATAACATTAATAACTAGATAATCAACCAGCTCATTATCGAAAAACATTAAAAATTATAAAGTTAAACAAAGCAGCCTTGAGGATTTACGCCCCTCATAACCAAAGGGCGCGATACTTTCAATCATATGTTGTTTTTTTATAATTTAAAAAGACAAAAATTTCAATATCACAAGGAACCATAGGTAGATGCTTTTTAAAAATTGTTCTAAAATGAATTCATTTTTAGTCTCGAATTGTATTATCTGCTAGTGTGTACCGAGATAGAACAAATAAGGTAGACCAGGAAAATATAGAGGTGGAACATGAATAGATTTTGTAAAACAATTTTTTTTTACTTTATCATATGGTAAAGTATTGTAATCGTGAATGAAAAAAGTAATGTATTTTGTTTCGATTTTTTCAAAATATCTAAAAAACGGCTGAAATTATTTTGATAAAAAAATGTTAATGAAGCCATGGTGTTTTGTTTTACAAAAAAGCCCTAATGAGTGAACGTTGAAAAAATTATATTTTACCAGATATTCATTATTTTGTCAAAATGTCTGTATACACATAATTATATATAAATTAGGCTGTTTCATACAACATTTTTTGACCAAGTTGAGAGGAACTGATAATTTATAGAAAAAAAAAATTCCGACTGGAAAAAAAATTCTAAGTCAATTAGGGTAGTTCTTAACTCATCGAAAAATTCGATTTCCCATTTAAATAACATGGGAAAAAAATTGTCGGTTTCAACTTAATGATATTTAGGGAATTTAGTTAGCACGTTAGTTAATAGGTTACCAAAGTTTGTGTACGATCTAGCTCAAAAACTAGTGTGAATATGAAAACAAAATTTCACGTGTGATTTTGGTGAATTGAGATTAAGAGATCATTAGATTTTGGTTGAATTGAACCAAAAATTACGGGGGCAGAGGTTAAAAATTTACAATTATAATATTTTCAAATTAAAAAACCAAGAAAAATGAAACTATAAAAAATAGTTATTTTTTTGGAGGTCAAAATTGAGGGGTTCAAAAAATTTAACTATCAATAAAGTCCTAGATCCTTTTGTAAGAAATTTCGCATATGCTACCTATACGCCCTTATGAAAATGACTCACTATATGAAATTGATAGTGACAAGAAGAGGTGGGTTCAAAAATATTTTCAAACAAAAATCAAAGAAAACTGATATTTCTAATAAAATATTCTCATAATTAAAATGAGACATTATTAATTTTACTAATGGGGCCCAAAATTATGAGGGAGAAGAGGGGAGTTCTCCGTAAATAATTATAAATTATTTTAATAAATATTAAACATAAGGGAGGGGCCAGGTGTATGGTAAAGTCATGCGGATGGCCACATCAGTTTATTTTTTTCACAAATCAAGAAATTTTTTAACTCTTATCCCCTATAAAAGATTTGGGGATTTAGGATATTGTTAATAAAAAGCAAATTTCAAATAGTCCTGGCTTTTATTTGATCTCATGTTTTTAAAAATTCCGAACTTGATTGCCAGCAACGATTTTGGCTATGGGTATTCGAATTACCATTCATTTTCGACTGAAAAAGAGTAATTAGCGCACATGGCCTGTTAAAACATATATAGTACCAGAATATTAATTAATCCAAGTTTCATGTTGAGAAGCCATTAATTGATTAAAATTTTTATTTGGTCTATTTAATTAATTTATAATAATCAAAGAAGAGTAAATTTAATAAAAAATGCATTTGAGAATTTCTTATCGAAATATTTCGGAGAATATTGCCCAGCAAAATTATCTTATCGAATAACGGGATTCTTTCTAGTCTGTTTTCTCTCGCATCAGTTAATGTTGAGAAAGCATTGAGGCAGCGTCGAACAACCTCTACGCCTATGCAAAGGTAAACAACCCCTTAATATTATACACCCCCTAAAATTTTATATATATAATACTAGCTGCTACGGGCGTGCCTTCGGTGATTGATTTTCCCCAAAAAATTTATCTTAAAAAATAGATAAAAAAATAAAAATAAAAAACATTTATTAAATTAAATAATTTATTTAACAAATCAAAAATAGAAATATAAAAAACTCAGCATATTTCCAATACTTTTAAAACAATTTTCTTATTAAATTGAAGGGTTGTTTTTGTCACAAATATAATAAAATAGCTATTGAAATCAAGGGCGGATCCAGGAATTTTTTTATGGGGGGGGGGGGGTGAATGTATATAAGGCGATGTATATAAGATCTACTTTTTATCTCGGAAGTGTGTCGCGATCGAATTTTCCAAGCGGGGGGGGGGTCAGAGACGCCCCCCACACACACACACATAGAACTTTATTTTCAATTTTAAAATCTTTAAAATAAATAAATGTTTTTTTTACAAATTTTTTGCCAGGCACGGGCCTCATGGGGGGGGGGCAGTCGCCCCGCCGCCGCCCCCCTGGATCCGCCCTTGATTGAAATTATTGTTTTATTATAGGTATTTGTGACAAAACAACCCTTCAATTTAATAAGAAAATTTAAATCAAGTCACTTAAGTTCTGGAAGAATTTTTAAAACGATATAAGAATATAAGAATAAAAATAAGTATCCCTGCTTTACGCTATAAGATCAATATAACACAAATACGTTCACAAACAGTTAAACAATATACAAAGAACAAAAAATTTTTTTAATACAATTACAATATTAAAAATAAATGGCTAACTTAAAAAAAGCTCGCCTAACGCCATCTAGAAATTTTCTATGAGATGTCAAAATCTCTGTTTAATAAACAAATGCTATTTATTTAAAGAAATATTGTTAATTCAAATTTAACAATTTAATAATTAATAAATAAAAATACTCTAATTCTTAATTATTTTAATTTATTATTATTAATGAATTTACAATTAAAAATAATTAACAAATTTAAAAGATGAGCAAAAAAGCTCTCCTTTAGGCCCTCTGTCGGAATTTTTAAAATTACACACAAACATGCTAACATTGAGATATACCAGGGAGGTAGGGAGGAAAGCTAGCTCGAGAAAGTGTCTCCACCTGACGTCACGAGCCGCCATCTTGCAATTGGCAAGAATAGAGAATGCCCATAAGAGCAATGCTAATATTTATATAGTTTAAACTATATATCTTTAAATAAAAAGGTTCTTAAATAGAACATATATATAAATAAATATTCAAAAATGTTATTTCTTAGATTTGCAATGAATTTAAATAGCTACTTTCAGTAAAAATTTGATAAAACAAATAGCGCACTCGTACCCATTATTAGGTATATTTCGAAGAAATATACCTATTGGGATAACTTTCATGGTGCAACTTCCGAAAAATTCCATCATAGTTCCTCCGATCATGGTCCCTAGACCCCAAAACCACCCTCCGTTCAAAAGTTTATATATATATATATATATATGTATGTATGTATCCCAATTTTGTATGTGCGCTGCAGGCCGCAACATTCAACCGATTGCAATAAAATTTGGCACTAAATTCAGTCTTGATGTAAACAAGAACGGAGTAATTTTTGGTGACTTCAGCCCCAAAGGGGTGGAAATGGTGGGTGATTGAAATTTTAAAAAATTCATGACAACGTTAATATGCCTGATACCAGTTTGGTTGCAGATGCCTAATATTCTGATAATTTTTTCTGATTCAGCTTCATTTCGTAGCCTTTTGCTTTTGAGATTAAAGCGATTAGTGCATGATACGCTGAATATGATACTGGCATAATTAAATATTTATTTAAAAACGTTCTTGAAAGCTTTATATTTAGTAAAAATTTTGCCGAATTAATATTTGGAACACGAAAAATAGAATAAATACCCGTAAAGTGCGTCTAACCTAACTCTAGTGTCAAAAAACTTGAAACTAGTTTATTGTTTTTAAGGAAAATTAAAATATATACAGTCTAATCTAAATCATAAACACTTTTAATAAAAAACAAAAAATATATGAAGAAAATCAAACTTGTTTTTTATCACTGTTAATAATAAAAAGAACTGTCTTAAAGATGGATACTATTAACATACGTTCAGATGGGAAGAGAAGGTTTTGTGCCAATCGCAAGATGGCGGCTGGAGGGGAAATGCCTGTCCTGACTGGAGACACCCCCACTCCTGCTTTTCTAGCCTAGCTGTTCCTCCTTAGCTCCTTGGGATATCACCTGCTATAGGTAAGGATTCTTAGTGAAGCCATTTTATTTATACTATAGTATATCATTCATAAAGAAAATTATTATTATTGTTATTCGCTTCTCTCCTTTTGAAGGAAATTATTATTATTATTATTATTCAATAAATAAACGGATCAAATCAAATATTTTTTATTTCTTAATAATTCTGAATGTTAATTTTACAAGTCTAGAAATTATTTTATTATTTGTGAAAAAATGAAATTGAACACCTGGCAGGATTCGAATCTACACTCTCTCTCCTGTATATCCCAAGAGATTATTAATTTTGAAAATTTTCAAATTCTACATCTTTTCTTCTCTGTAAGCAAAAAGAAAAAAAACAAACCTGCTCAATATGGGTATTTTGAAGATTACTTCGAATATCTTGTGCGCTTGGGCGGATAGAATGATCTCCTTTCTTAAGAGCTAAGGCATTGCATGGATACCAAATACAAATCAAAGTTATAGTCTAGAAAAATATTAAAGGGAAAGTTTGGTATAATAACTTTTTCGATGCCTCTTTTACCATTGAATTATAACAATCAATAGTATCATAGAAATTTATGCTTTTAAATCCTTAGTTTTCTTTTTGAATGAAATTCTCCCAAGGTTTTATGCTATTTAATAATACAATTATTTATTCGATACTACTAATATAATAATTGTTTTCGGAATCCTGAGGCCCTGGAGCGAGCTCTTGTCGCCATACCCAGAGATGTTGTAGACGTATATTTATATTGGCATATTAAATTTAAATATCTGAAAAGATTAATTTATTTCAAAACTGTAGACGGTACCAGTAATTTTTATTAATTTATAATAATCAGAAAAATAATCCTTAAAATTAAATATGAGATTTCCCTACTGAATTTCTTAAGAGAAGCTTCTCTCGATACATAAGAAACTCGATTTAATCAATTTCAATTAATAGAAAATTCACCGCCTTTAACTTGTGCTTTTGTAATAACATAATAAACTGTAGAAATAAATAATTTCAATTTAATGCTATTAATATGAAAATAGCTTTCCTCTGTCCTAGAAGCCTTGGGCCGCTGGTTGCCAAACCTACGGAAGTTTGTATATAAAACATATAATCGAATATTTAAATTATTTTTTTTATTTATTATATTAAATATTCTCACATTTATATATATTAAAAGACTTCACTAGGGTATATTGAATAGACTTGATGAAATGACGTGTTACCTATATGCCGAGAGGCTTGTGTCTCAACCTCACCATAAAACGAAAGAAAACGATCTTATTCTATCGATTTAATCTATGTGAAGGTACACGCAATCATTCTAATATAAGAAAATAGCATTTCAATTAAGAATTGTGTAGTTTAAATGAAATATTATGAAAAGATTCAGTTTCTTCACTGGGGCAGCGAGTCGACTAAGAAATGGCAAATAGAATAGAATAGAATAGAATAGAATATTTATTTGCAAAGAAATAAGTAAATACATTGTAGGTATACGTAAAAAAAATTTAAACTAATTAAAGACAATAAAATAAATCAAATTTAACAATTATTGCAACACCCCTCATTAAGCAAAGCTTGTGTGGAGGGGTGGTCCGACATCATAGCGTTGTTTGCCAGTTCCAATTTTTATACATATATATAATATCTATGTACATCCATATAGCTTTTTATAAATAAATAAAATCCGAAACTTCCAAAAATAAATCAATACTAAAGGCCTTCTTCCACATACCTCCTCAACCTTCTCCCAAACAAACCAGAGATTGGCAGCCCAGTGATGCTCGCTGGCAGTCCATTATAAACACGAGGACCCCTGAAAGCTGGATGACGTGCAGCTGCACTGGTATTGAATCTAGGCTCCCTAAGGCGTTTCCCAGATTGTTCGCGGGTTCCATGGACATGCCCCGGCGCCTCCGGGAATTCCCGAGGTCTAGTGTGTACAAAATTTATGAGGCACATATCACGGAGCTGGTCAAAATTCAAAACGTTGAATTCCTTGAAGATCAGCTCAGTGGGGTACCTTGGTGACCTACCCAAACAAATCTTTATTATTCTCTTCTGCATAAGTATCAGAGGCCTCAGGACAGAAATCCCGCAATCACCCCACCCAATAATCCCATATTCTAAGATTGACTGGACAAGCGCCAAGTATATTGTTCTCAACAAGTCCAAACGAACAACAACCTTCAGTTGCCTGAACTTATGGATCATACCTCGTAATCTAGAACATAGATAAGATATGTGCTTATCCCATCGCAACCGCCCATCCACAATAATTCCAAGATATTTGTTTTTTTCATTTGGTTTGAGGGGGTGCAGTTGCATTCAATCCCGATGCAGCCAGTCTCATGTATAATAATGTTTAGATCCCCATCTACCGGCGGCGATCCGGCCGCGCTCAAAGAGAAAGGGACATACACAGTTTTTTTGGTGTTCAGACTAACCAAATTATCATCCAGCCAATCCCTTAAGGTCGCAAGTCCAGTGTTTGCACTCCCAAAAACTTCCCGCCAGGAGTCCCCCCAGAAAACGGCGACTGTGTCATCTGCAAAGGAGTACAAGTTACAGTGGTCTATTTCCACACTTAGTAAATCATTAATATATATCAGAAACATAATTGGGCCAAGCACCGTGCCCTGATATTTACATTCATTTCTGAGCTGATTATGTCATAAATTCTGACTACTTGCGAAATGGTTTTAATATTTTCCTCATCACATATTCAATTAAATCTATTGAAATATTTTCTGGATTTTATTAGAATATTTGCATTTTACTACTTTGAAATAATTTTTTATATATTAAATTAATAAATATTATAAAACAATCGGTTATTAATAATTATATTCAATTTTGAACAAAATTGATTGATTAGTTTTTAAGAAAAATGGAAAAAAGCTAGAAATCCAAATGACTCACTGTTGCCGGGTACTTGCGACCCAGCCTCTTGATAAAACATCAAAAAAAATATAAATTTAAAAGAAAACGATCTTATTTTATCGATTACATCTATCTGAAGGTTCACAATATGTCTATTATATAAGAAAATAGAATTTTGATTAAGAATTTTGTAGTTTAAAAGAAATTGTATGAAAAGATTCAATTTCTTCTCTTCGGGAGCGAATCCACTAGAAATGATAAAAAGTTTAATTTTTTTCTTCATTAGATATTTATTCAAATCTATTGAAATTTTATATCTCTGTGTTATTTTGATTTATCTTTTATATAAAATAATTATTATTAGGAAATTTGTATTTTAAAGGGTAGTTTATTTGAAGTCCGATTTGAAAAAACGCTAATAACTCCGTTGAATTTTTTTTTTAAATATGAAATTAATATATATCATAGAACAATGAACTATGAATAATGTAATCTAATTTTGAACGAAATTGGTTCAGTACTTTTTGAGAAAATGGCCAAATACCATCTGAACCGTCAAAAAACAATGTTTTTTAAAAGCAATAGATGCCTTTGAAAAAAAGTTTAAAAAGTCATATGAAACGAAACATTGACTTATGACATGGAAGTGAATTTTAAAATGTTTCTATGACGGCCTTTCATAGACGGTTTTCGCGGTTTTTGACGATTTTCTCAAAAAGTGCTTAGTGGATTTCGTTCAAAATTAAAACAAAATGATTAATAATTAATTTTTTTTAAGAATTTCATTGGAGTTATTAGCGTTTTTTTAAATTGGACTTCAAATAAACTAACCTTTAAAATTCACATTTCCTAATAATAATTTTTTGATATAAAAGATAGATCAAAATAACACGGAGATATGAAATTTCAATAGATTTGATCGAATATGTAACGAGAAAAAATAAATAAAACATTTTTACATTTCTAGCCGACTTGCTACCGGAGCGAGAAAACTAGATGTTTTCATTAAATTTCAATTAAATCGCAAAATTCTTGATTGAAATGCTATTTTATTATATTAAAATGGTACTGTTAACCTCCAGATAGATAAAATTGATAAAAAAAACACCACTTTCTTCCTTATTTATACTTCTTTGGTCTGTTTTATCAAGAGGTTGGTTCGCAAGCCTCGGGGCATGGGCGAGAGATATTTGTTTTTGATTGAACAAGTCCATTCAGTTTACAGTGTTGATATATCTTTGAACATATTAAAAGTTAATATATTTAAATATACGATAATGTAATATATTAAATTAATAAAATAATTAAATATACTATTATATTAGATAAATTCGTACAGCACTGTGTCTAGCAACATTGTGGGTCTCAGAGGGCAGAGCAAAGCTATTTTAATATTATTAATTTATCTTGCATTCTTCTCTCGTAAACTATTTCCTAAGCACTACCTTGAGAACTAATTACTTAGAAATTAACTCCTTTAAAAGTTTTCTTACACATCTGTGTACCTAAAATTAAGTATAAAAATCAATTGAATTTAGAGTTAACAGGAAACATGGTTTAGAGGAAGCTTTTCATTTTTCTTTATCCAGTGAAAGAGAAGAATTTAGGACTGATAGCACTCAAATTATCGGTGATTTAATAATCACTATCGATTTTTCTCTAATGGACTCAGAAATGGATGTTTAATCATGGCTATGTCATTGATGCAGGTATTAAATGGAATTCTGTTCAATTAATTATTCCAGCTCCAAGTCCATTAGTCTTCTTTTACTGACCAATTTCAGATCTCGAAAGGGTCCTAAACCCAATTAGGCTCTCCATGTACAGAACCATTTGCATTAACTTTAAGTTTTGTTTGGCCTTAGGAGAAGATAGCATGTAGCTATATTTATTACTTAATTACTCAACATTTTGCAAAATAGATATAAGCCGGAGATTGATTTTTATTTCAACTACATATTCCAATCAATATAATTTTTTCGATGTTTACTCTTTAGGGCTTTTTTGTAGACCACCAAAACGGCATGGTTTTGGCTCATTTTTTTATCAAAATAGTTTCAGCAGTTTTTGAGATATTTCGAAAAAACGAAGCAGAAAAACACTATACCCTGTATGGCATAGTAAAAATAAAATGAAAAATCAATGGTTAAATTCCTCTTAATTAATACATTAAAAATTAATTTAATTAGTGAATATTTTTTATAATACTCGTAATTTAGAATCTGGAGGACGAGGGGCTAAGCCCCCTCTGCCTAGAAAAATTATGTTTTAAGCTCCAAGGAACGAAAACAAAAACGTGTTTCTTAAATTAAAATAAATAAATAAAAACTGATAATAAAGAAATTACTGAAAGTCGTTCCCTGTGCTCAATAATCTACGAAATTACTATCAGATTACTAATTGTATTAAGAATTATTATAAATATGTGACAGTTTTTTCACTATTGTGTTAGATATTAAATTAAATGGGGGAGAAGGGTGTTTTGGACCACTATGACCACCCATGGCTAAGAGGATGATGCAAAATAATCAGATTGTTAGATAGGAAATACCATTTAATATCTAGATAGAAATAGTAAAACTTCGGATGGTATTTTTTCTGAGAGTAGCAGAATTTTTAATTTCGAAGGAATATTTATTCTAATTTCATAAATTAAAAACTTTTAGTTTCAACCATCCCATAGCTTATATTTAACAGTGATATTGTTTTTCTGATTTTCTTCATATTTCAACCGAATGTTCTCAATTATAATATAGACTTACAAGTTTTTTGTTACCGGGAAAATATTTTGCTCCAGAATAACATTGTATAATCGTCTGTTTTTGAGTTATCATAAGTATCTAAATTCAGATATACAAACATACAGAAAAAATAATAATTTTTGTTCATAATAAAGTAAAGAAAATTTAAATTTTTTTAAAAATATAAAATTCTAGGTAAGTTTCACAAAAATAAAAGACAAAATGCTTATTAGCATGACTATATATATTTCGGGGAACGAACCCATCTTCAGTAGATCAAAGTAGATTCAAATAAGATTGGCTCGTACCCAGAAATAAATAAGGAGTCATGCTAATAAGCATCTTGTCTTTAATTTTTGTGAAACCTACCTAGAATTTTATATTTTTAAAAATTTTTTCTTATTTTATTAAAAATATGTTTCAGCAAGAACTTACACGATTCTCCCTTAACAAAAAAGATTATCCCCCCTTAAAAAAACCACACTCAATAAAGAAGAGAATTTTTGGATATTTCGAAAATTCACCCTCCATATTCTTCCTCTCTTCTCTTGAGCTGCGTATTAAGGAAGGAGACCCTGGGCACTTGGCCTTCAGTTCACTCGCGACTCTCGCACGCAACATCGAGACAAATCCACGAAAAGTTTAGAGAAATGCATTAATTTAACCAGGGATTGCTCACCCTAAATTAATTAATACTATCAACTCCTAACAATTTAACAGGGTTTAAAATTTAACCCTATTGCTTAAAAAATCATTAAACCCATTTTGGAATTCCTTATCTAAATTTTAGAAATAGCTCTAACAACGTTTTTAATTAAATTAAGTGACTTCTTCATTAAAAATTCCTAAGAACGTTTTGACATACTTCAACCAAATATCACCAAATTTTAGAAATACCTTTCTTTTAAAGTTTTCCATCAAATTAAGTTGTTTTTTTCCACTAAAAAATCCTAAAACCGTTTTGACGTAATTCAACGAAATTTCACTAAATCATAGATCAGGAGTGTCCAACCTTTTGGCTCACACGGACCACATTTGAAGAAAAAAAATTGTCTCGGACCGCGAATAAAATATTATAATTCTATTGATATTTGTCATTCAAAAAAGAAAGTTAATAATATAGAAATAAGAACTTTTATATTATTTTAGTTCATAGTGAGCTTCTAATATTACTTTTCGTAAATTGTATACTTTAAAATAGCTTCTCGTATATGTCAATACATACCTACAAAAAGTGATATTATGAATTAGTATTTTTTTATATTTTTTCCTGCCTAGTTAATTAATATAAAATTCTAATAAAGAGACAATATTCAATTTTTCTTTCAGATCGGTATCTAATTGTTGTTCTAGAACATTCAATCAGAAAGTTTTACCAGTAAAAAATTTATTTCTAATGAAAATGAAGTCAAAAATAGACCAAAATGATGATTATTTTTTCGGAAATCTTGAAATCTAGATTCAAAATTTAAAATTACCACTTTTATTTTTAGAAAACTTGACAGTAGATTTTCAGATTTCTTATTTTAGAGAAAAAAAAATTGTTGAGTGTTTTCCAGTATCTACATATAAATCACAATGTTTTAAGGAATTTTATGCTTTATAACAGTCCATTCAAAAAGTCCATAGGATGACATAGATGGGGTTACTAGAATTTTTCCATATGATTTTTATTTAGTACTAACCTTCAAACGATACGTGTATAAATTTGACAGCAATCTGACTATTGATTCGTGAGTTATAGCATTTTGTGTGAATCAACTTTTGTTATTGAAAAAAATGGAAAAAAGTGAATTTCGAGTTTTAATAAAGCATTGCTTTTTGATGAAAAAAATACAGTGGAAACCAAACAATGACTTGATAAACATTATCCGAACTCAGCTCCATCGAGACAAACGGGAGAGAAGTGGATTGCTGAATTTAAACGTGGTCGTACTATCACAAATGATGCAGAGTGCAGTGGACGCCCAAATGAGGCTGTTATTTCAGAAAACATAAAAAAATCCACAAATTGGTTATGAACGATCGCAAATTGGAGGTGCACGAGCTAGCTGGCATTGTAAAGATATCAGGTGGTAGTGTTTTTATCATTTTACACGAACATTTGGGTATGGGAAAGCTCTGTGCAAAGTGGGTGCCGCGTGAGCTCACAGTCGACTAAAACAACGACGAATCGATGCTTCAGAGGAGTGTTTGGCGCTGTTAAATCGAAATAAAATAGAATTCTATCGTCGATATGTGACAATGGATGAGACATGGCTTCACTATTACACACCAGAATCCAAAAGACAGTCAGCTGAGTGGACAGCAGTCGACGAACCGAATCCAAAGCGAGTAAAGAAGCAAAAGTCGGCCGGTAAGGTGATGGCGTCTGTATTTTTTCCTGTTTTCAGATCTCAAGAGAATGCTTGCTGGAAAGAAATTTAAGTCCAGTGATGAAGTAATCGCTGAAACTGAGGCCTATTTTGACGAGAAAGAGAAATCATACTATAAAAGTGGTATCGAAAGTTGGAAAATCGCTATACTCGTATCGCCCTCGAAGGCAACTATGTTGAATAATAAAATCAAGTTTTGTCAAAATTTCGTTTTTTTCTTACTTATCCTACGGACTTATTGAATGACCTGTTATTGGCCCATGGGTTGGACAGCCTTGGTTTAAATCGAATGGGATTTGACACTTGATAAATACACTAATTTTTTAAAAAATCGTTAGAGCCGTTTTTGAGAAAATAAAAAAAACAAATAATCTTACATGTAAATGTCCACTTCCGGTTTTCCGATTTCAACCAAAATCTTGCTGTACTCATTCTAGCCCAAATCGAGCTTATGTTTTGAATTTTGTAGCTCTGGGACTTATGGTTGCGAAACGCGGGGGGGGGGGGGGGTAAATACGTACTCACTGACCAATGGATTTTTGACCCCATTTTGGCCACTGGGGACCCCAATTTCTGGTTTTATGTCTTAAATCGAGTTTCTAACTGTTAAGGGCATCGATTCCTTCCACCTAGAAGTTACAAAATTAAATTAACTTCTTTCATCTCTGAGATACCTACAAGCTTTCAAAGAGTCAGGACCCAGACTGACCATCGCAATACTTCCTCATTCTATAGAATATAAATGTGAAAGTAAAAATCAATAAAGGTCAACAAGGGTGTCCTCTACTGAGATGTTATAGATAATTTTGCTTACATTTCAGAAGAGCTGCTGAATCGTCCTCTCGGGAATCGAATACAAGTGCCAAAATCTATCTGCTGTATCCGGGCCATTGTCGAACCTTTGGGACGACACGTAAAACATCTCACACTATAATATTTAACACTATGAACTTTTTAATTTGTATGTGTTAGTAGTTTATAGCTTTAGACTAAAAGCAACAACCTTAATAAATACTAATTTCAAGAAGTTTAAAGATCTTGATAAAATAAAATTTGAATTTCAAATTAAATTAGTAAAATATTTATTTTTTTCCATTGTGTGAAAAATTAAATAAATTGGTTGAACAAACCTCACTTTCAATTTTATTCCAAGGTATTTCCAATGTTGTTCTTCAATCAATGTCTTTCAATAGAGGTGATCAATCAAAGAGGTTTCTCTTAAAAAATATCAAAAGAAATCAGAAAGGCTTTTTTTAAAGGGAAGTTTTTTTTATTATTTGCAAAATATATTGAATAAGTCTATTGAATTAATTTGTTTTCAAAAATAGTAAGGAATTTGTTGATCTTCTACAGGAAAATAATTCATTGATTGTTTTTTTAATTAACCTTCCGGCAATTACGGTTCTCCTTTTGTTCTTAAATATTATAATCAAAATCCCAATTGAGGTAATATTTTGGAAATCATAATTTATATAGAATAGGTTTAGCTATGTTGGATTTGGAAAGGAAAATCTACATGGATAGGGATTTAGAAACGCGCTAAAGTGAAAATATCACCCGGTTGCAAGGTTTAAAAGAGAAACATATGTAATAATAATAAAGTAGAGTGTCAGGTTAGCTGAATAAAAATTGCGAAATTTGATCGGTTATAATCTGAGCTCATCGCTTACTTGTAAAAAAATAAACTGCAACAAATCGATGATAAACTTTATCCATAGTCGTTTTCCCCTGCATCGCATAAAAACCGTGCAGACATTGCCTCTTCAATTAATTTAGACTTATGCAAACTTAAAAACTGGGGATCCCAAAACTTAGTTAACTTCAATGCAGGGAAAACTCAGTGTTGCCTTATTTCTAGGCGCGTCGACAGAAACCTCCCAAACATATCATTCGACTCAAACTCACTAGAATTCAGGGATAAAATTTCAATGCTAGGCGTAACTCTAGGGTCTGACCTTCATGGAATGACCATATCTCAACCACTGCTAAAGCTGCAGCGCGCAAGCTTGGTCTCCTATTTAGGTCTAGACGCTGTTATACTCCCAGTCAACTTCTTATGCTGTATAAGGCTCAAATTCGTCCCTGTCTCGAATATGGCTCTCATCTGTGGAGGGGTGCCTCCAAGCATTCTCTTGCTACACTGGATGCAATTCAGAAGCGAGCAATTAAACTAATAGGAGAACCGGCTCTAACCAACTCACTCGACTCCCTGGCTCACCGAAGAACCGTTTCTGCCCTTTCCCTGTACTACAGATACTATCACGGTGTCTGTTCAGTCGAGCTGAAATCAATTATCCCCCTAATGCCCTCTTTACGAGAAACACGCGGTTTTCTAACGCTCAGCACCCCTTCGCTGTCAAATTGGATAAAAGTCGAACAAGCGCTTTCGCCAACTCTTTTATCCCTATGACCTCCAGAGACTGGAACTCGCTCCCTGCCACCATCTTTCCCGCGACTTATAACCTTCAGCTATTTAAGACCCGTATCCACAGATACCTTCGACCCCCGCCCAACCCATAAAATTCTTTCTTCTTCTTTTTCACGATGGAGGGGCCAACCCAGGCCTTTAGGGGTTGCACTTTTTTGGTGTAACTCCTTCTCTCATCATTATCATAAAAAAAAATTTTAATATCTTTTTCATTCCTTTATTATTAATCAGATATCACTGATTATTTGAAGTTAAAATTAAAACTTAAAATAAAAAATAGTCATCGTTTCGCATCTATAGTAATACTTCGAGGAATAACCATACACATGCATTTCAATTATAATTGGTAGCCATTGCTGAAGACATGGAGAAATCGACTTCAAATAAAAAATAAATACTGATCACATTTAATACTGTAGAAATGACTCTGTTACATATCATCATTGTTATATCAAAAATAAAATAAATAGAGGCGACTGGTCAGTGGCTGGAGTGTCGGGTCGCTGACTCGAAGTACGCTGTTTCCAAGACCGAGTGTCGGCAGACATTTGCAGTCGCCTCCTTTTCCTGGAAAGCAATGGCCGCTAATCGTTACCCCAACCAAAATTATTTAATTAAGCGATTTTTTTCCTGTCTATAAAAAAACAAAAAAATGTGTTTTTACAATTTTATTTATAGAAGTGACCAACGAAAAATACCTACCTATATATTCTAGCTTGAACCAAGCAAAACATATTTTAAATAATACAATGAATACATAATAATATTTTGTTTTAAAATTATTTCGCGATGGTGTATATACTAGGAATGTTACGGGAGCTTCGGTTCCGACTCCGAAAGGTCGGAACTTCCGATTGATTTTACACCTCCGGCTCCGACTCCGATAATTTTGAGTCAGATGTAACGAAGATCGAAAGATTCAACTGCGGCCAACCAGAGCGCGCATTTACAAGTTTTGACTTGTTGGCTGGGGCATCCCCGCATGCCAGCATATTTTTCTATTGTTACATTTTACTTTCGTTTGTGTATTATTATTTATATTTGACTAATTAAAGAGACTGATTGCTAAAATATATTTCTATTATTACATTAGGCCTACCCTGAACAGTTAGATAAATACTTCACTCTTCCACTTCGACTCGGACTACGATAAATCAAATTTAAAATCTCTGGTTCCTGTAAACCCACCTCCGTAACATCCCTAGTATATAATATAAAAAAACTGAAGTGAAAAAATAAATTATGAAAATGGGTAAAATAGAGAAAAAAAATTATCAATAACCAACAACGACGGATCGAAGCTTTATAGAGATATTGCCGAAGATGCAAAAAATGCGCCAATACGGCCGTACACTCCCACATCAACGAAAAAATAATTTATTTCTTTTTTTTAAAAACCATTTACCTACTTAAAGAGCGGTCCACCAAACATATAAATAAATAAAAACCTAAAAAAAAATACTAATTTCCCAAGTTTCCTGTTTTTTTTTTCATTTTGATTTTGGTTACATGTAAATAGTGAGATCGGGTGGGCACTAAAGATAGGGGATAGAGACCATCATCCTCTTCACCCTCCCTTGGCTATGCCACTGATTTTAGATGCTTTTATGGTTGAGTTGTTTACCAAAAAAGAATTTGGTCTTTTTGATTATAAGTCGATTCAATCAAATGCTCTCTCTATTGGCCAGAAGAGGGAACGCCCCCATTCACTCTGCATATAGAGAATAGTTTAGTAATCTTTTTCGATTAAAGTCTCGCGTATTTTTACTGGATATTGTGGTCCTCAGAGTTCAAAATGAGATCAAAAATCAATTGGTCCGTACGAGTATGTGCACGCCCCCCCCCCCTCCATTTTAAAACCGGTTTAATTCGAAGCTATTCTTGTAAAAAGTAAATTAAATGGGCAAACCAAACTTGGAAACATTTCAGGTAGAATTCCCCATCCCTTATATGGAAAATGCTATCCAGAAATTTGAAATGGTTTTTTTAATGTAATAATAATATTTTACATTCAAAAATATAATGATGTATTTTATACATATTAAATTCCAAACAATTATGCATAAATAGTTTTAAATAGATTATTTATCAAATTTTCTTCCAACCACTACCATATATGTTTGCAATTGTAGGCATTCTTTTAAATTTGTAATTATTTTTATTATTTTTGTTTTTCGCTTTCTCGGTCTTAGCCATTGGCCATTTACGGTACACTTTATGTTAAGTAATTTTTTCTCTATTATGTAGGGATCAGATTAAAGCCGAAGGCATGTACGTTACCCACTCGGCCAACCTGAGCCACTATTTTTATTATTTATTTATTTATTTATGTGTTTACTTATTATAAGATTATTTGTTATATTGCTTATCCGTGATAAATACGACTAATAAAATGCTTGTAAAAAGATTATTAATGTCATTATATATAAATATGGTTTTTAAATTGTTAAATTGTTTTTCTATAAAGAACATTTAAAATCCATTTGATTTTGCATTTGGAACCTAGCCTTGTCAGTAGCGATGAAATCAATGTTTTTTTTTTTAAAGAAAATGATGAGAGAAGGAGTTACACCAAAAAGGTGCATCCCCTAAAGGCCTGGGTTGGCCCCTCCATCGTGAAAAGAGAAAAAGAAGAAGGGTTTTTATGGGGTGGGTAGGGGTCGAAGGTATCTGTGGATACGGGTCTTAAGCAGCTGAAAGTTATAAGTCAGTTATGTTGCCAGAAATCGTAGGATTTTGACAGTCTGTCCTATATTGGGATATAAAATATTTGTTTTAAGTTGCTACGCGATGGATAAAATAAAAATACAACTTATAAAATTTAAACAGAGGCACTGAACGCAAGAAGGCCATATAAAGAGACTCTTCAGTCCCTCCAGAATTCGAATATAGTTGAGAATACTTAAATATTAGACTGAATATGAAAGTAAGGACGAAGAAATTATTGTTATAATTTTTTTCCTATAAGAACAAATATTGGAAATTCCTAATATAGCTAAAGACATTTATTAATTTATGTACTATCTATTTTACAGTGGTAGCTACGCGATTTTATAACGGTTTAATTGATCAACATTTTTTGTATATATCTACATCATAGAGAACCCTCCAAAGTTGGCGGGTTGTAAATTAATTCAAAGAGCGTCTGTATGTTTCTAAAGTTTAGGAGACGAACTCGGACAACATAAATCCAATACCTACATTTCTAAGACCTTCTCAAAGCTACACCTATACTTATTGAAATTTGTGATTTGCTTAGCGTTCTCTTTGAGGCCTAAAATGAATCAATCAATTAAAATTTGTGTCTACGATTTCTTAAGTTTTCTAAAACATTATATATTTTTTAATTGAAAAGTTTTTATTTTGACGAGAGTAGCAGAGTTATTGAATCATAAAGAGAAACAAAGAGGTTGTCCTCATACAAACATTTATATGAAATATAGATAGGTATGTAGTTATCAGTGGCGTGCGATCCTATGGATGCAGTGGATGCAGTCACCCTTACAATTTCAAACATTTAGAGTATATTCATAATATATAAGGTCGACTTCAAAATTTCAGTAGGATCTTTAAATTTTCAAATTATTATCCGTTATTTCAAATATTTCTATGAAAAACATTTTTTGTTTTGAAAAGTTCTCAAAATGAAATAAAATTGTTGCATAATTTCAAAGGGCAATTAAAATGATTTATTTTTCTGAAAAGAGTGCGGATAGAAGGTTTGAAGTGCCTGTCCCGTATATCTTCCAGTTCAAGCATGTCAAAGACAAGTCCAGACGAGTTTTTGTCGAATAAAAATTGTTCTCGCCGAGGAACTATTAAAATAGTAATAATACAAAAAAGGAATAAATAAAGATGATTCGGGAATTTTTCGGACTAACCCATTTCTAAGATAATATTTTTGGTTTAACTCCTTTGTATATCAAGAAAAAATAGATTAAATAAAAATTTAAAACATTTTTTTAAGAATTCATGACTGGTCACTCATGATGAGCCATCTATTAAGATGTGGATTAATGTAAAAAGTTATTTTAACTATTTGACCGTTTTTATTCCTTCTGCTTGTTCCCCAAAATGTTTCTATAATTTTAATAAATGTTCTGATGAGCCAAACATTAACGAAACTATTCAAAAATAAACATTTTAATATAAACATGTCGTAAATTTCATTAGTTTCTGATGGATCTTCATTGGTAATGCAGATAAAAGAAAATAAAGTACTTTAGACGAATGTGTGTGACTGTTTGAAGCTCCTTAAGAAGTTGGCAAAGTCGGTTGGTTGAAAAATAAAAAAATCACACAAAAAAACTTTTCCTTAATTTCCTATAATAAACTTTCGAATTAATAATAATAATATTAATACAAAACATAAAGGAAATAAGCTGACGTGATCTTATGTGGCCATCCACTTGACTTTACCATACAACCTGCACCTACATGCACTTACATTAATATTTAATAAAATTATTTATAATCATGTAGGGGAGGGGGGTTAGTTTTTCCATTTTTAAGCTCCTAGGGGCACACTGATTATGTATACAAAATATGGTTGAGATTGGTAAATGGCCAAGATTTTCATTTTTTGACCCCCCCATTTTGGGCGGTTAGTTTTTGCATTTTTAGACTTCTGGAGGGCCACTGATTATGTATACAAAATTTGGTTGAATTTGCTCAAACGACCTAGATTGTTAATTTTTAACCCTCCACCGCCTTAATTTTGGGTCGATATGCTCCAAAATCTAATCAGCTCTTAATCTCAATGGACCAAAAACTACGTGTGAAATTTGGTTTCGATATTTACACTAGTTTTTGAGCTAGCTCGTCACACAAATTTTGGTAACGCACAGACTAACTAACTAACAGACATTTTGACAAAACAATTATTATCTCGAAAAATATAATTTTTTCGATGTTCACTTATTAGAGCTTTTTTGTAGAGTGAAATGGCATGGTTTCGTTCAATTTTTTTAATCGAAATAGTTTAAGCCGTTTTTGAGATATTTTGAAAAAAAGAAGGAAAAAAAACACTTTTTTCATGCACGATTACAATACTTGACCATACTCTGTATGGTAAAGTAAAATGAATAAAAACAACATAATGAAGTAATGAGAAAAATAGTTGTATGTGTTTAAGACTACATGGCAGAAGTAGTGATCGTAATCAATTCGAAGTTATGTATGTCGCACGTGTATGTGCACGTTTGAATATGTAAATGTGTGTATACTTGGATTTGTATATGCTAAGTGAGGTCAAATCTAACCTGTTGTGCCTCAAGTTACGAAAAGAAATTCAATGAATAAAATGATTATAATTAGAATTCAATAATTACAAAACAACACTTACGAGAATCATTATCCTGAACAGCTGAATCACTGTACCACCGCGGGCTGTCTGTACATAGTATATTTACCATATTATAAACGTCCGGATTCCGCCGTGTCTAACTAGGCTTTATTCATCGAGAAAATGAGAAGCTTATTTCGAACTGGCGTCATTAGAATGAAGATAACATTTTTATTTTATTTTATTTTATTTTATTTTATTTTATTTTTTGTTAATATTTCTGGTATGAGTAATGGTAAAAATTCAAGAGTTCTCTATTTTTATGCTTCAAAATTGTAAACAAATATTTTTTAAAAATTAATATCCATCATAACGAGTTTTTATACTTTAATATTGGACGTCCTTAGCAAATTTTAATGGGAAACATGATATTTTCGAAGCTTTATTCCTTAAATGTAAATTATATTTATTTAAGTGTTATATTAATTAATCAGAGGCAAAAATGTAATAATAAAAATGACCATAGAAGGTTTTTCGTTTCAAAGGAGTTTTTATTTCTCATACTAACAGTTTAAATTAATAGTTCAATCAAGAGATAAATAATATAATTTTTAGAAAAAAAAACCGACTTTAAAAAAATTAAATGGAACAAATAAAATAATAAGGACTCAAAAATCAAATAAAATGAACTAAAAGGCATAAAATAATTATCTAATTTCGTTACAACTAAATGACGAAATTTTTCAATGAAATCACTTTTTGAAGTCGGTGCTAAACAAACTATATAAGCTAGCTCACGTGATGTCTACATTACACGCCAAACGTACTAAGTAAGATCCGTCGAATGCGATTCATAAAATGTATGATTGGCACCGACTTCAAAAAGTGATTTCATGGAAAAATTTCGTCCTTTAGTTGTAACTAAATTAGATAATTATTTTATGCCTTTTACTGCATTTAATTTGAATTCTGAGTTCTTTTTATTTTATTTGTTGCATTTAAGTTTTTTGAAGTCGGTTTTTTTTTCTAAAAATTATTTTTATATTATTCTTTTTAGGGATGTTTACCATGCATCGCAGGTAGATGGGTAGGCCTTTTGTTCTCACATCTGGTGATTTTACCTTTTTTTATTTATAAAAGATTTTTCCATTATTTGTTCAAAAGAATTGAAGATTTTCGTTAATTTGTCATTGAACATGACCAAATTAATATGGGACCAATCGTAGGTACCCCCTATCAAAAAAAAAAATCTAAATCGGTCCACATTATAGGAGATAAATCAATGAACAAACACAAAAAAAGACATTCTGTTGAATTGATAACCTCCTCCTTTTTTAAAGTCGGTTAAAAAC
The DNA here is from genome assembly GCA_024734495.1 of Forficula auricularia. Taxonomy (NCBI): domain Eukaryota; kingdom Metazoa; phylum Arthropoda; class Insecta; order Dermaptera; family Forficulidae; genus Forficula; species Forficula auricularia. The sequence goes on along the minus strand of JALMQS010000083.1, from coordinate 4,022,718 downwards.
CATATGAAATTGCTTAAAACTCAATGAAACAGATTTAGTTTACCTAGAGTCTCGGAGTTGTTTATTCAGGCGAAATCACTGAGATTATCTTCTTCTTGAGGACCACCTTAGCGATTTCGCCTTTTCATTTTTTCTTTCAATTTTTTTAAATCAGATTTTAGCTCCAGATGAATTTATTGTTCTTCTAAGTTACTACTTACGATAAGAATCAAATCCCAACGTTCGATTCCTTTATCTCGCTGCACGTACTAAAGCTCACTATTCAATTCCCCGAATGTACAAACGCTGGTTTGGATGTGTATATAGAAGCCAAATATATTATCCAGGTGTGTTTTGGCCGTCTGTGAAACAAAGAGAAACATGATGGATGTGTTGAGCCTGAATGCTTTAATATAAAATGGGCTGTTTGGAAGCTGCACAACTCCAGCTCCAGCTCCTTTGACTAGTGTCTTGCTGTTCTTCATTCCATTTCAGGAGATTAATCGTTCACTTAGCAGTGTCGACGTTTATTTCCTGTAATCAATCGACATGCATGAGAATAGAAGAAAGCATGATTAGGAAAAGTCCTTTATCGTCTTTTAAATGAATTGATTTATTTCTGTTAAGAAAGTATATTTGCAATTGGAGGTGAATTGCTTTTATGTCTAAGGAAATTTCTTTGAGGCCATTTGATTAGAAAATTAATAAGAAATTCACTATTTTACTTCAGAATCTGTTCTTAAAACAAATAATTGTATTAATGTAACTTTTAATGGTTTTTGGTGCTTACTGGATATGTTGATTTATAATGGAGGATGTATAAAATTCATTTACTTGTTTCCAGTAATTTTTATTTATTAATCCAAATATATTTGAAGAAATTTTCTCTTTGGAGAGAGACGGTCTGGTGGAATTTTTAGTTGAAAAGTAATGGAAGGGAGCCCAAGGATAGTGAAGAAAAAAATTATTATATTTCCAAATAAGATCTATTTATTGGACTGTTATTCTTTTATTTCCCCCTTTTCTTTAAGAGAAAAAAAATAATTATTTAATGCTTCTGTTAAGAAAAGACAAATTTCAAACACTGCTGGAGGAGAGAAGAAGGAAGAATCTTATTTGTTTCTTTCATTCACCCTTTGAAACCCTGAAGAAGGAGGGAAGAATTCTCCGAAACTTTGGTTTTAAAGTAAATGGGAAAAAATAATAAGATTCCAGAATTCTTGTGCCTTCGAAATCGAAACTATGCTTATTTTTGATGCCATGAATGGACAAAGCGGAAACTAACTTTTTTTTTAATGCAATCGAATGCAAGAAGGGGTGCACCAGTAAAGATGCAGCTCCTATGGATCTCGAAAGACCCTTGCATTACCGAAGAGAAGGGAAAGTTGATTAAGTGAGAGGGTGTAGACGTACGTGTCTATGCACCCCGGTTTTGAAGGTTTGAAGATTATAGGTGCTGGGAAAGATGGAGGCTGGGAGAGAGTTCCAGTTCCTTGAAGTCATGGGGATATATGTATTGGCGAATGAAGTGGTCCGGCACTTTTCCAATTTGACCGCGAAAAGAGTGTTGGGAGTCGGCAAAACGCGTGCTACTTGCAAAGCATGCTTTGGGGGGTATTGATTTTATCTCATCAGAGCACCTGCCGTGATAGTATCTATAGAAAAGGGAAAGGGCAGAGACATTTCTTCGATGAGCCAGCGAGTCGAGGGAGTCGGTGAGGGTAGAATCGTTTAACTTATTTCCATTGACCAATGACACGTGTTTCTTTATCCTCTGCCTAAAAGAGTCTTGATATTTCCCCAATAGGGGAAAGGTTGCCATCGATGGGCCACTTAAAGAAAATCTGTAATAAAATCCTCAGATGTTGTAATATATATTTTATTTTCAAGGTAACTTTAACAGTATCTTTTGCATTTCACTATAGTAGACACATAAGTAATAAATATTCAAGGTTAATGAAATATTTGAAAAATAAAAACATGATGCATCGGCCCAATGAAGGGGGACTGGTTTCCTTCATTGGGCCAAGCAGTTTCCATGAATGGGCTATAGTGTTATAGCTGTTAAACATACCTAATACCTACAAATCTAAATAATCTTATGGACTGTAACATATTTGACACATAAGATTTATGACCTTAGAGTATAAAAACGTAATAAAAGTGTTTGTACTACAAAGAAATAATAAAAAAAATCATTTTAAAAATCACATTTGGCTGATTACCAAGCCACTACTTAAATCTTGTACTTATGATTAGACAAAACAAAACTTTGATGGTCCTACAATTTTACACTTCTGTAACACGGACTTTAGTGACAATTTTCACAATAGAACACTTTAGCCCCCTTCCTCCGCAGCTCATTCATAGAAACTCAAAGTGGCTCATTCAAGGCAACTAGCACAACATCGCTTCACAATACCCAGTCTCCGTCCAAAGCAAGTAACTTTATATTGTGACTACGACAAAATATTGTGAATTGATCATACTTTCAAATAATGCCTGCAGAAATTTAATCACTATTAACATATCACTCAAACGTTTCAATCATTGACCCTAATAAATTACAAGAAAAGAGTGAAAATCTTAACTTTTTTGACAGTTCCTTTGTGTCGACATGTAAAAACTCACAACTAATATGTCGAATCTTGGGGTACACGAAGTACACTTAATGGCTACTAGAATGCGCCTATTTTTCATATTCACAGAGAAATCTAGCCGGCCCATCGATAGCAACCTTACCCTATATATATTTATGGTCTTTTTTATCTTCTGTGTCCCAGACCATCTCATTAATAACTCCCATTTTATCACATTTTTCAACTTGGGTCTTGTTGTTAAAAAATGTTCATGAGTGGCCTACTGACACTGTGCACCAATTTTATGTTGTGTTTGTCTAGACCAGGGGTGTCCAACCTTTTGGCTTACACGGGTCACATTTGAAGAAAAAATATTGTATCGGACCGTGGATAAAATATTATAATTCTATTGATATTTGTTATTAAAAAAGATAGTTAATAATGTAGAAATAAGTTTGTTATTTTTTTAGCTCATAGTGAGCTTCTAATTTTACTTTTCGTAAATCTTTTACTTGAAAATAGCTTCTCGTATATCTAAATACATACCTACATACTTACAAAAAGTGATATTATGTATTAGTATTTCTTATATTTTTTCCTGGCAGATAATGAAAATTTAATATGAAATTCTAATAAAGAGACAATATTCAATTTTTCTTTCAAATCAGTATCTAATTGTTGTTCTAGAACATTCAATCAGAATGTTTGCAAGTAGAAAATTTATTTCTGGAATCTATTTTTTCGGAAATCTTAAAATCTAATTCCAAATTCAAAATTTAAAATAAAGACTTTTATTTTTCGAAAACTTTACAGTAGATTTTCAGATTTCTTATTTTAGAGAAAAACATTATCAGACCAAATTGTATGTTTTCCAGTTTCTACTTATAAATCTCAACGTTTTAAGGAATTTTGTGACTTTATATTGGGCCACGGGTTGGACACCCCTGTTTTAAATCGAATGGGATTAAAGAAGGATATGAGGAATGATAATTGATTTTTTAAAAGGAATCATAATTCCTGACTATTCATTATCTATTGACATGTAAGAAAGTTCAAAGATCTAAAAGACAAGCCTTGACAAGTTTTAGTTCAGGAGTAAAATTATCAATTAATAATTGTGATTGTTCTAGAAAGCCCCAATTCGCTTGTCTCCTTCTAATAGAATGTTAACTTGTAGATTTGGTTAGTGTCGTAGCATACAAATTACTGAAATAATAAATATTTTAGAAAATGAAAATATGGGAAGAAGAATTTTTAAATATTCGAAACTTCATTATTTTTTATCTTATATAGTTGAGCTTATAATTTCGCTTTTAGTGAATTTTATTCTTGAAAAAAGCTTTACGTATTATACAAATTTACATTAATATTTCGGAAAATGGAATAAATATAGCTCTACATATAAATCTCAATGTTTTAAAGAAGTTTATAATTTTACGTTGGTCCATACTCGGGCCACGGGTTGCACATCCCTGGACTAGAATTTTAACTGAAATTACTCTATTTGTTTAATTTGTGTGACTAACATGTGCTTGTGGACCAGCAAGAGGCACCCCCCCCCAACAAAGCATTGGAATCAACATTTTTATATGTTTATTTAATTTTTTTTTTATAACATTAAATTTTAAAATTGAAGAAAATAAAGTTCTATGAGGGTGTGTGGGGGCGGCGCCTCGACCCCCCGCTTTGGACAATTTGATCGTGACACACTTCCGAGATCAAAAGTAGATCTTATATACCGGCGACCGCCCCCCCCCCCCAAAAAAACAGAGGTCTGGATCCGCGCCTGGTACGAATAACCCAAATTTATAAAATTAATTTTGATTGTCCGAAATTTATAGTAAGAATATCCGTAGTCTCTGTGGATTGCTCTAACCCTCTGACATTTAACGTTAAACCTAGATGTCGACATTCCTATAGTGATAAAGCTGCTGTAGCCAACATCGTCAAAAATCCATTAAATTTCTCTTTCATTTTCTATCGATTTTCCATTTTCGAGATAAATAAATCTTTTTCTTCATTTTTAATCTACGCGCATTTATTCTATTAATATTTTTTTTTCATTACAAAAAAAAAATAAAATTTATTCGAATATACCTTGGAATAGATTTTCCAGGGTAATCCGAAATATAACCTTTTTTAATCCTATCTAGAATCGATTAAAAAGCTCGCACTTAATAAATGGACGCGTCAGGTTCACAAATCGATAGATATAATTACAAATCAAAGTAAATTATATGAATTCGTTAATTTATAGTCTTTTAGAAGTACTTTTTAAAATTGTTCAAATATCATGGGTAGATTAAATTGCTTTAAATGAAAATTTTCTTTTTTTCTATTCGTTAACTTTTTTGAATATAAATACATTAGTTTATTTTTGGTTGATAATCGAATAAATTTTCGAGTAAATTAGCCGCAAGTGGAAATGGCGGTCAATTAGATAAAGCATTTTTCCAACTGTATAAAGAGTGAACCCGATGCTAGGTTGATTCACTAATATCAATGTGTATATTGTAGATTTGTATAAAAGCTGTCAGAGACAGCATGTTCCAATATTGCCAGTTTAGAAAAACTAACCATGTTAAGGGCGAAGGTAAATATTTTCGAATGAAATATCATAGAAAGGACCGCGTCCACGCCAATGCAAATAATTTATTTACCTTTTTTAAGTCCTGGAAATATAATTTTTAATTCAATTCGAAAATGACATATTTATATTTAATTTTTAAGAATATTTTAAACATACTATTTGCTAGTTTTTTTTAACTCTTACCATTCAGCGACTATATTGTTAAATTAATTAAAACAAATTGAAAAGCACATATCGTCGCTGTTCTATCAAAATGTCATAATGTAAAAATCTACACTTTTCAGTAGCTCTGTTTTCATTTTGTATTAACCCTAAAAGTTTTAAAAAACATGTAATGCTCAGTCCGACAGTGGCCCTGAGGTCGTCAGTGTGTTGGTTTTTTGAATGGACTGTACATGGAGTCTATATAATAACTTTTAAGGAGTTAGGTGTTGAGTTCTTCTATAATAATAAAACTTGAGCAAGATACGAGGTCGGTTTCATAGGTTTTTTTGTGAAACCTACCTCGTATCTTGCTCGAAGTCTATATAAGCCTGACCGACGCGTGATTGGCTCAATTAACCTATAATCGTAGTGAGTGCTGATCTGCTCATACTTGAGAACGATCGCTGAATAAGTCGATCGAAGCGTCGTAGTTATATTGTATTATTTGTTTGTGTTCAATAAATAATTATAATTAATTATGTGCGATTTAAATAAAAATTCAAATTTTAACCCTAAATACTTGATACTTCTGGTGTTTTGTTTTCAATCTGTAACTTGAGTTCTATCACCTGATAACATACAATAATTTGAGAGCAGATGTAAAAATGTTTTTCTTCGATAATTTTTTTTTGGTAATTTTAACATAAGTACATTTTGATATAACAGTGACAATATGTTTTAAGACTTGCAGGCTAATTATTACAAAAGAAAATGCTTTAGAACTCTAAGCCTAAGATGCCTTTTTCTAATTTTTGTCGCTTTCTCTTTTTAACCGACTTCAAAAAAGGAGGAGGTTCTCTATTCGACTGAATTTTTTTTTTTTTTTTTTTTGTGCCTATGTTACCTCATATCTCCGCCAATTGTCAACCGATTTTGAAAATTATTTTGCATTGGGTCCAGTCTAGCTTCCGATTGGTCCCATTTTTTTTCGATTTTTTTCCATAGGTATTAGACCTTTTTTTATTAGGTTTGTTTAGACCTAACCTCTTTGTTTATGAACCGATTTCGATGGTTCTTTTTTTATCCGAAAGGGGGTGTCTTAGGGATGGTGTCATATTAATTTGGTCAAGTTCTGATGATATGATCACTATTAATGACATCACTAAAAAGAGAAAAATAAAAATAATTTTTAAGAAAAAATAAAAACCGACTTCAAAAAATTAAATGCAACAAAATAAAATACACTAAAAGGTATAAAATAATTATTATCTTATTTAGTTACAACTAAACGACGAAATATTAACATGAAATTACTTTTTGAAGTTGGTGCCAAACATATACCTTTTATGAATCGCACTCGACCAAGGAGCTAAGGAGGAACAGCTAGGCTAGAAAAGCAGGAGTGGGGGTGTCTCCAGTCAGGACAGGCATTTCCCCTCCAGCCGCCATCTTGCGATTGGTACAAAACCTTCTCTTCCCATCTGAACGTATGTTAATAGTATCCATCTTTAAGACAGTTCTTTTTATTATTAACAGTGATAAAAAACAAGTTTGATTTTCTTCATATATTTTTTGTTTTTTATTAAAATTGTTTATGTTTTAGATTAGACTGTATATATTTTAATTTTCCTTAAAAACAATAAACTAGTTAAAAGTTTTTTGACACTAGAATTAGGTTAATTGACGCACTTTACGGGTATTTATTCTATTTCTCGTATTCCAAATATTAATTCGGCAAAATTTTTACTAAATATAAAGCATTCAAGAACAAAGTGAACGTTTTAAATAAATATTTAATTATAGTAACATGTTCAGCCTATTGTTCTACCCCTTTTAGACTGTTCCTATAAAAAAAATTTCAGACAAATGTTGTAGAGGTTAATTATCAGAATATTAGGCATCTACAACCAAACTGGTATCAGGCATATTAACGTTGTCAGTAATTTTTTAAGATTTCAATCACCCACCATTTCCACCCCTTTGGGGCTGAAGTCACCAAAAACTACTCCGTTCTTGTTTACGCCAAGACTGAATTTAGAGATAAATTTTATTGCAATGGGTTGAATGTTGCGGCCTGCAGCGCACATGCAAAATTGGGATACATACATAGATATATATAGGTATATATATAAACTTTTGAACTGAGGGTGGTTTTGGGGTCTAGGGACCATGATCGGAGAAACTATGATGGAATTTTTCGGAAGTTTCACCATGAGAGTGAGCCCAATAGGTATATTTCTTCGAAATCTACCTAATAATGGGTACGAGTGCTCTCTTTGTTTTATCAAATTTTTACTGAAAGTAACTATTTAAATTCATTGCAAATCTAAGAAATAACATTTTTGAATATTTATTTATATATATATTCTATTTAAGAACCTTTTTATTTGAAGATAAATAGCGTAAACTATATAAATATTAGCATTGCTCTTATGGGCATTCTCTATTCTTGCCAATCGCAAGATGGCGGCTGGTGACGTCAGGTGGAGACACTTTCTCGAGCTAGCCTTCCCTCCCTACCTCCCTGCACTCGACGGATCTTGCTTAGTACGTTTGTAGGTACGCTCGGCTTATAGGTATAGTTTGTTTTGGCACCGACTTCAAAAAAGTAATTTCATGTTAATATTTCGTCGTTTAGTTGTAACTAAGATAAGATAATAATTATTTTTATACCTTTTAGTGTATTTTATTTGTTGCATTTAATTTTTTTGAAGTCGGTTTTTATTTTTTTCTTAAAAATTATTTTTAACCCTAAAAAAACACAAAAAAGATTTTTTCACAAACACAAAGTTATGAGCCGGACCCGTCAGACCCACTATATGTTTAATTGGCTTTTAACACATTTTTCCATAATTATATTCATTTTTTTTTATTAATTTATATCAAGTTTTATAAAAATAAATAATAAATCAATATAACTACGACGTTTCGACCGACCTATTCTGCGATCGTTCTCAAGTATGAGCACCTACATTATTTGTTCGTGTTCAATAAATAATTATAATTAATTATGTGTGATTTAAATAAAAATTCAAATTTTAATCAAATTTATCACAAAAATAAAAGATTCAACAGCTTCATTACTAATAAATAAATACTTTTTTTTACTGTTTTTACTGTTTTTAATAACAGAAAAGCCCGGAATTGAGAGGCCATTCTTGTGACTTTGTATTTGTAAAATGGTTCCAAGAAAAAATTAGGTATATACTTTTTTTTTAGAAAGGTCCCTTTAAAAATGCTTTTATTATGTATTAATGAATAAATATTAAAAACTTGGGATTTATGGGACCCATTTTCTGAAAGTTATTGAAATTAAAAGATGTGAAAGGCCCGGGTTATTGCGTTATAGCTGGGGTCTTCAAACTTTTTCCGGATAGGTGCACCAAATTTTCTGAGGTGGACATCTCTTAAAATGTAGAAAATAACAACTTCCCTATATTTACAATTTACATAATACCGCTTTATTTTCTAAACATTAGATCAGATTCTAATGATTTTTTATTATATAGCTTTTTTTTATTTATTTATTTTGAAGAATTTATTTAGTATGATTTTTTTAGTAAAAAGTGACCACATTGTCGCGGTTAAAGTTCTCCACTTTTGCACCGCGGTTCATAGTTTGAATATCCCTGCGTTATATGTGTTAAAGACTTTTAACTACTGATTTTTCCTTTTTCTTTCCTACGACTCTACAAGGTGCTTTGACTTTGTCCCATTAATGTAGTCTGGCCGTATTATTTATCATCATCAGAGTGGAATATTAAAATAATTACAATTTTCTATTAAATACAGAGAATTTCGAGGGCTTCAGGTAGTCTGCGGGAGGAGAGTCCATGGAGTAAGAGATCCGGGCTTAACCCGACCCAGTGCAAAAGTTTCACTGGGTATAAACTGACCCCTACTGTCAATTTACACAGGCATATAAATAAAAAATGATCTCATAGGATCTGACTTAATGTTCTTTGTTCACGAAATCATATGATCAAAACGAAAATAACACGTTTCCAACCTACATATGTATACAGGGTGGCACGTTAGACGTTTATGGAAAACGGAACACAGGATTTTTCTGAAAATTTAGCACCTTACATTTTCTTACCTGTTCTATCGATTTAAAATATTTTCAGCATTGTGACATTTTGGCTTCCATCGAAAAGTCGTAGCAACTGTATATTTTTTAATGGAACCCGGTATATTAACACGTATTTAGAACCGCCCTTTTATTAAAATACTTTTTTGTTAATATTGTCCTATACCTATCTCTATCGGTTTCGGAGATAAAAAATAATTTGTGTTAAATATGGTCCAAAACATGGCCCTAATTAAACTTAAATAAATTAGTGCTCTCAATTCATGAAAAGTTGGTATTTTAGTGGTAGTTTAGACAGACCCGAAGTATTTAATTTACGCCAAAAAATCGACTCCATATTATACAGGGCGTGCTAAGATAACTATTATTTCTGGAATTCATAAAATTATTTATTTTGTACCATAAGAACTTAATTATTTATTTTGTACTATAAGAACTTCGTTTGAATAATCAATATTTGGTATCATTTTGGGAGATTTTTTTGAATATCGTCAATAAACTGTTTATAAGTTACTTATAAATAGTCAACAAACTATTATAAGCTTGATATTTCCATGTTAGTTAAAATTAAATTCATTAAATGTTATTTTCACGAAAAAGCGGCTTTATTAAGAAAACATGATGTTTTAGGTATAGGGACATGATATATCGTCTTAAGGCATTTTTCTTCGTCTTTCAATTTATTGAGTTGAAGGAGACAATACAAGAGTGTGTCTTCTGCTGGAATTATAAATTTTATTTATTTATAACGAGACTATAGTTTCGAGGGCTTTGCACTCTTCATCAAAGGCCTCGAAACTATGGTCTCGTTATAAATAAATAAAATTTATAATTCCAGCAAGCCGCCTCTTATTGTCTCCTTCAATATATAAAATTCTGCTACTCTCGGCAAAAACTTTCATTTTAATTTATTGAGTAATATACGAGGGGTCTCATTTGAAAAAACGAACTTTTGAGCCCTTTTATGAATAACTGAAATAATAGTAATCTTAGCACGCCCTGTATAATATGGAGTAGATTTTTAGAAGTAAATTAAATACTTCGGGTGTGTCTAAACTACCACTAAAATATGAACTTTTCATGAATTGAGAGCACTAATTTATTTAAGTTTAATTAGGGCCATGTTTTGGACAATATTTAACACAAATTATTTTTTATCTCCGAAACCGATAGAGATAGGTATAGGACAATATTAACAAAAAAGTATTTTAATGAAAGGGCGGTTCTAAATACGTACTAATATACCGAGTTCCATTAAAAAAAATACAGTTGCTACGACTTTTCGATGGAAGCCAAAATGTCACAATGCTGAAAATATTTTAAATCGATAGAACAGGTAAGAAAATGTACGGTGCTAAATTTTCAGAAAAATCCTGCGTTCCGTTTTCCATTAACGTCTAACGTGCCATCGACCGTGAATCACCCTGTATAGTTTAAGAGCTACACTGCTCTGACAGACAGACATAGATAGACATTATGGCGACACTAATAGGGCCTCGTATTGTTTTTTAACAGAACCTTAAAGAATAAATAAATAAATAACCAATAAACAACAAAATATAAAAAAACAATTTCTTGAAATGACACAAAATTTAAGATGAAAAATTCAGTTGTTCATCTTATTTACCATACTTTTGAGAAATTATCTATCACTTTTTTCAATTGGAAAATTTTTAATCAAGCCATTAAAATAAATCTTGACTACTTATTTACGTACAGTGGATGTTCATTTTAAATTGTAGCATAATTGTTCTTTTATGATTTTTGATATACTTAAGTTAAGCTTAACATCAATGTTAATATTTAAAAAGAAAACTATAAAACACTCATCTAAAAAGTACAAAATAATGTAATACTTAATCAAAAAGTGTGTAAATGTACTTTTAATTAATTTCGACAAAGTACCCCACGCTTTTGATTAAGTATTGCATTTATTTTGTACTTTTTAGAAGCGTGTTTTTTAGCTTTATTAAAATATAATTTATTTTTGTACTTTTTAGTCTTAATTATTTTTATAGAGAAAAGCTTGCGGAATTTAACAGAATGAAATGTATTTATGTTGATTATTTTTATATAATTTCATTTAAATTAAGTAGGGAAACAATTATTTTTATAGAGAAACATTTGCGGGATTTAACAGAACAAAAGTCACATTGATAAATAGATAAATACATACATACAGGTGAAGCTAATCTTATGATTCTTTATATCAATTCTTGTATATATATATTCGGTTTCTCGTAAAGGGCTGCTCTAACGATTTCGCTAAAAATTAGTGTATTTATCAAGTCTGATTAGTCCGATTGAAATAAAGGAAGGGGTGTAAATTAGTCATGTCGCAAAATAAATATTTTAATCGTTCATATCTTGTCTTCGGAAAGTTGCAGAGCCTTGAAATTTGAAACTTATCTATTCTATCTAGAAAAAAATTTTTTTTTCTTCTTTTTTTCAAAATATCTCAAAAACGGGTGGAACTATTTTGGTTAAAAAAAATTGAGCGAAACCATGGCATTTTGCTCTACAAAAAAAGGTCTAATAAGTGAACATCGAAAAAACTATATTTTTCGAGATAATAATTGTTTTGTCAAAATGTCTGTTAGTCTTTCTAGTTGTCTGGTTGTCTGGTTGTCTGTGCGTTACCAAATTTTTGTGGACGAGCTAGCTCAAAAACTAGTGTGAATATCGAAACCAAATTTCACACGTAGTTTTGGTCTATTGAGATTAAGAGCTGATTAGATTTTGATGTATATCTACCCAAAATTAAGGGGGAGGGGGCGTTAAAAATTAAAAACCTTAGCCGTTTGAGCAAACTATAACCAAATTTTGTATACATAATCAGTGAACCCTCAGAAGTCTAAAAAATGCAAAAACTAACCGCCCAAAGGGGAGGGGGGGGGTAAAAAAATGAAAATCTTAGCCATTTACCAAAGTCAACCAAATTTTGTATACATAATCAGTGGGACACCAGAAGTATTAAAATGCAAAAACTACCCCCCACCCCTATATGATTATAAATAATTTTAGGGGCAGGTTGTATGGTAAAGTCAAGTGGATGGGCACATCAGAACACGTCAGTTTATTTTATTTAATTCTAAATTCAAATAAAAATCGACCTTTATATCAGAATTTTAAATTAAAAATAATATTAATATATACTTTTAACTGAAGCAAAAAGTTACCGAGCATCGCTCGATGCTTCAGTGACTACCTATAAAGCATGTAAAAATATACCAAAGCAACGACTATATTTGGAAATAAATTTGACATGTTAGGAAACTTAAAATAATCATTAATTTGACCTGACTATTGACATTTTTTCACCAAATGCTCTTTGCTAAATCCAGCAATGAAAAAATTCTGGGTTTTCCACTCCGCCCTTGATGCCCTATGCACTTGGTAGTTAATCCAGCTCTGGTAAAAACCAATCAATTTAATCACTGAACTAAAATATTTTCTAAATTAATTTCATAAAAGAGGTATGGGTTAATGTATGAACATTCATTTCTCGAAGTCATAGCAATGTCCAAAGCATAGGAGGCAATTTGTTCGAGGAATGCATTTGGAGCCCTTGCGCTCCTCTACTCAATAGACAATAGAATTAACAAACCAACTGAGCGGAGTCATTTCGCTTTGAATAGGCATACTTTGATCCCCGGTTATACGACCCCCCCCCCCTCTGGATTTTCACTAGCAGAGCTGATTGACTGCAAAATCAGTTCACTTTGTACTGCTTCCTGGATTTTAAATGCCACGCCCTTGGTAGAGATCTCGAATATTTAGATGATTAAATTAGTCAAACGGAGGACGAAATTTTGTAAATTTCTATCATTAACATGATTATCGTTACTGAAATTCAATTTAATGGCCATTAGAGAAGAAAAAATCAGACGTATTCGGATACCAGTATTCACATTAAAATTAATATATGTTCAATAAAGATTTTTGAACAAAAACATTTTATTCATGTTTATATTGAATATTTCTATATAAAGGTAGTCGACCTGAACAAGTTATAATATTTGTGTAAAGTTTTTAATTCACCAATATACATTTATCAAGTTCACTCCCTGACAAGTGAATCCCTTACTTACTTTTTTCTTTATCCAATGCGAAGCATGGGTAAGGTATTGGAACCGGACTAGGGCCAAGCGCGTCATCAAAGGGTCTCAAACAAATAATTAATGTAAAGAAAATCTTTAAAAAATTAATATTTTTTTTTAATTTAAAAAATATAAAATTTCTAGGTAAGTTTCATCAAAAATAAAAGACAAGATCCTTATTAGCATGACTCTTTATATTATATTTCGGGGTTCGAGTGTTGCTTTCTTTTGAAGTTGGGTTCGTACCCCGAACATATGTAGTAATTCTAATAAGCATCTTGTCTTTTTATTTTTGTGAAACCTATCTAGAATTTTATATTTTTTAAATTAAAAAAAAGAGAAATTTTCTTTACTTTAAGTATTAAAATCATCGAAATAAAGAGAAATAAATGTTCACACAAAAAAAACAGACATTCCGTTTAATTGATAACCTCCTCTTTTTTCAAAGTCGGTTAAAAATATGTTTCACCAAGAACCCACACCATTCTCATAACAAAAAAGGCTCAAACATAGTCACAAATTATAGTATTCAATCAGGTTGAACTTTAGCAAGTGATGGTCTTTGCCAAAAATTACATGGGGTCTCGTCGTGAGGCCAAAAAGTGGGATTCCAATACTTTACTCATCCTTCTCATTAGATAAAGTAAATAAGCAAAATCACATTAATTAAATGGAACTGAGGCAGCAAATCGGGAAAACGAGAATGTTTATTTGGTAAACTCTACCTTTTCTATTCTCTAGGTACCTATTTAAATCTTATTTAAAAATTATTTATCCTTTCATACATACTTGATGGTGTTTATTTAAACATGCCAAAAGCTCTCTCTGGTGCATTCTATCAAGGACTGGACTCGCCTAGCTCTTACGAAGCTTTCATTCTTCTGTGCGCAATATGTTGCCTAAATGCAGGCGCACCAACGTTGTAAATCAAGTTCAAATTCAGACTATATTTTGAGGATTTTAATTAGTACTAGTTTTATTTGTGTTTTATAATTCAATATTTTTTTTATACGTGCAAAAAAATTGATTAGTTAAAAAAGCTCTAAATGAAAAAATATTTTAAATTCAAGTTCGATTTCGGACAAGAGCTACAGTATTCAATTATTTTTTCACTCGTGATTATAAAAGATTAAAGAGTTTACTATTGGATGATAAAATGAAATGAAATTATTACTCTTTCCTAAATTCACAAAGAAGCCAGATTAGCAAATTCCACTTGATCGGCCCCAAAAAATAAACACAAACAGTCATTCTGACGCGAGTTAATGAGTGATAATAATATTAAATATTTTTTACAACAATAATGTTTAGAGAATGTATAAAGCAAACACATTTATAATTATTCTCGGGATAGTTTTAATTAATATTAAATTCCAAAGGTGGGCGAGACAGCTAGTTTATAATAAAAGAATAAAGGGTGCTTTTTCACTTTTACTTTAATAATTAATTGTTTTTTTTTCAATTTAAAGTCAACTAAAATAGTTCATTTTAAATATTAATATATATTTTTTTAATGTTTACAAACTATGCAGTTAATTAAAAATATAAAAATAAAATATTGAATAGTTTATTCTATTTAAATTATTTAGTAAGTAGGACACCTTTAGCCCTTTCTGGATGGGTTACCACACTGGTCCCACTACTATCTGAACAATTTTAGACGAACTCACAGACTCGTAGAAAATATTTCACTTTTTCTTCCTACTCTATCATTATTATTTATTTATTTTTTTTACTCCTTTAAGTTATAACCTTGGCCCAAGAAGACAATATTTGTGGAGGCATATAGATAAGTATAGAGAACTGAGAGCTTATAAAAAGTCAACAATGTTGGCTGCATCTCTAAAATATGAATCCACTTTGTGTTCGCTATAATAAATGGTAAGATAAGTAATAGAAAATATTTTTCGCTTTGTTAAAGAGAGAAAAATATGTTTTGAACGTAATGTGTTCTCTGTTGGCCAAATATATAGAACATTTCTTTGCATTCGTCTTTCATAAAAATGACTCGGTATTCAAATATAAAAGGATTATTTCTTGCTTACTGAATAGATTTTTCTTAGAACTCTTTTTGCCCCAAGTTTGAAAAGGCTTGTCAGGAATTTATATAATGAAATTTTGGATTATTAGGAAATATACTTCCTCTTTTTCATCTAAAATATAATTTAATACCTAATTAAATTTTTTTCTTTTTTTAAATAGAATATTTAATAGAAATGAATTCATTTCTAAGAATGACGATAACCAAATTTGCAGGGATGTGTAGATTTACTAAAATTAATATTCTGGGAAATTTGGGGAATTCAGAAGACAATAAATGGAATTAATTAAATTTAAAAAAATGAGAAAATTTTAAAAATTAGTTCTTAAGAAAATAGAGGTGTACCAACAGTGTGGGTAGTTTCTGGAATGTTCCAGGAAATGGCAAATAATCCTTTTTAGCCCCGCCTCCCTGCTGGAAACGATTTTTTTTTTACTTTTTACAAAAATCAAAATGCTTTAGTTGACTATTTTTACACGCTTCATATTAGCTTCACCTGTATGTATGTACGTATTTATCTAGTATGTATCAATGTGACTTTTGTTCTGTTAAATTCACCAACCATTTCTCTATAAAAATAACTGTTTGCCTATTCAATTTAAATGAAATTATATAAAAATAACCAAAATAAAATTCATTCTGTTAAATTCCGCAAACTTTTCTCTATAAAAATAATTAAGACTAAAAGTAAAAAAATAAATTATATTTTAAAAAAAACTAAAAAAACATGCTTCTAAAAAGTACAAAATAATGTAATAATCAAAAAGCATGGGGCACTTGTCGAAATTAATTAAAAGTACACGTTTCTGCGCCCCAAACTTTTTGATTATTACATTATTTTGTACTTTTTAAAAAGCATGTCTACTTTACTTATGTGCTGTCTAAATGGGCTTTGTTCCCGGTGACAATAAATAAATAAAAAAAGTATGTTTTTTAGTTTTATAAAATATAATTTTTTACTATAAATTTATTTCTGTAAGATAATATTGCAGCTATTAATAATCGAATTCAGATATATGAAAAAATGGATGGATTTTGCCCTCGAATAGATATTCCTGTTAAAAACTAATACTCTTCAATTATGACGAAAGCTTCGTACACTCTTAAATGGATGGTTGAGCTTATAAACATCATGACCGAAGGCTGGCTTCCGCAGTTAGTATATCATCGTCATCCTCAGCCTGTCTGATAGCGACTTATCCACTGCTGAATATAGCTCTTCCCTCAAATGGAAGGGGTGCTTGGCATCAAGTCACCACCACACTTGACAGGACCGGATTGGCGACTAGGAAGTCGAGATTTTAGCTCGGCAGTATCAGCCGCAGGGACTCGGACTCGCAGGCCCGGGACTCCTGCTTAGCAAGGCTAGTGTCTTCCAAGCTCTCGGCTAACTCAGATTCCCTCCGAGTTAGTATACTATATGCTGCTTTTAATAGCTCCGTTTTTAGTGAGAACTGGTTCTTACTAGTTAAGCAGTTTCATTGGATACCTTTGTGGCAACTAGAATTTACTGATGTTGGTTGAGATTTGATCAAAAGTCTAGAATCTTCATTTTAGCTTTCAGCTCATTTTGGGTGTTTATTTTCAAAAAATTTTAAACGGAAATGTCAAAAATTACATCCTCTACAACTTTGTTTAAATTTTTGCCATTTTCGTTTAAAAATTTTTGAAAATAAGCACCTAAAATGAGACGAAAGGTCAAAAATGAAGATTCGACTTTGAAACAAACTCGACCAACACTAGTAAATTCTAGATGCCACAAAGGATATTCAGTGAAACGGGTTTTAACTAGTATGAACCCGTTGTTACTACAAACGGGCTTTTACTGCAACATATAAATAAACAAATGTTCTTTTGAATCTTGATTTTTTTTCAAATTTATCATCGCATCTCATGTTAGATAAGTCCAGAACTTTAAATTTAATTTAAAACATATAAAAGTTATCATTTAAAGATTTCCTTTTAAAAGTGAAAGTAAAAGGAGTAAATTTTTTGATTTAATGTCAAAAGAGGCATTCATCCCTTGGAAATTGAACCTAAGAGCAAAAATCGCAATCCAGACCAAGAAGTTCTGTTGATATTAAATCATTATTATTTATTACAATTTAAAGGACGCCTCAAGCGCTTGGTCATTTGCGCCACAGATATTATGCATCACATTATAAATTTAAATTATGTATATGTGGGTTTTATAGTTAAATATAAATAATTAATAGAGATTGTGGTGTTGGTGTAAGGTAAAACATCTTTAATACAGATGAAAAGTAAATAAATATTTTATGAAATATTAATTTACTATGAGTTGGGTTTTCTAGGTCACTTGTTTCACGTTAAAAATTTACCCCTTTTATTACTGTAGGGTATGGTCAAGTATTATAATCGTGCATGGAAAAAGTGTTTTTTTTTTCCTCTTTTTTTCGAAATATCTCAAAAACGGCTGAAACTATTTTGATTAAAAAATTGAGCGAAACCATGGAATTTCTACAAAAAAGCTCTAATAAGTAAACATCGAAAAAAAAATATTTTTCGAGATAATAATTGTTTTGTCAAAATGTCTGTTAGTTAGTTAGTTAGTTGGTTGTTAGTCTGTGCGTTACCAAATTTTGTGGATGAGCTGAGCGCAAAAACTAGTGCGGCAGACCTCGGAGGCAAATTTCACACGCTGAGTTTTTGCGTCCGATTAGAGATTAAGAGCTGATTACAGATTTTTGGCGTCATATCGACCCAAAATTAGGGGGTTAAAAATTGAAAATCTAGGCCACATTTGGCCAAACTCAACCGCAATTTGCGCCTGCATAATCAGTGGGATCCCCAGAAGTCTAAAAATGGAAAAACTGACCTCGCAAAATGGAGGTGGAGGGTGCATGGTCAAAAAAGGTAAAAATCCTGCGCCGTTTGAGCCAGCACTCAACCAAATTTTGTATACACGCAATCAGTGGGACCCCCAGAGAGTCTAAAAATGCCAAAACCCATTAACCTACCCAGAAGCGGAGGGGGGGGGTACATGGTCAAATAATTAAAATCTTGGCCGTTTGAGCATACTCAAAACTGGGCCTTTTTTATACACAATCAGTGGGACCCCAGAAGTGTAAAATACGCCGAAAAACTAACAGCCCAAAACCAAGGGGGGCAGGGATCAAAATATTAAAATCTTCGGCCGTTACCCAGATCGAAAGCTCAACCAAAATTTTGCCACACAGAAGTCAGTGGGGCCAATGTCGGGAACTTGCCCCGCTCCACCTGCGTGATTACTAAATAATGCGACTGTTCAATACTAGCCGATAATGCGAGGGCCTGGTTGCACTATGGTAAAGTTAAGTGGATGGCCCGCATCAGAACACGTCAGACTTTTGACTTTTAATCTTGCTGACGAAAGTGAGCTAGAAAAGCCTAACTTATAGTAAATTAATGTCCACAAAATAACGCATTTAGCTTTTATCTTTGCTAAAATATAAAAGTAAGATCTTCAGATATTGTTTTCATAATAAATGTTAATGTCTCTTAAAAGTTTGAACAATCTGCTCCATATCCTTACCTCATTTTTGAATATTTGATATTAAATAACAAGTTACTAATATAGTAGATATGTATAGCCGTAGTCTAGATATTTTTAAAATTGCGTAAGAAAATACGAGTCAACATATTCTGTTGTATACACCTACATCATTTTCTACCTATACTTTAATAAGGATTAAATTTTACTTCAATATGTACAACTGATTTCAAATAATATTTTCTAATTTCGTAAAAGTTTTTAGTGTTATGCTTTTAACAACTTAAAAGAAAGTTTATATTCGTTAGACACTTTTGACATATGTTTGCCTCATATCTCCACAAATTCTCAACCGATTTTGAAAATTTTTTACGTGAGTCCAATTAACTTCCGATTAGTTTTTTTCATTTTTCCCATAAATATGAACCTTTTTGATTAGGTTTGTTTGAGCCTAACCTCTTTGTTAACCGACTTCAAAAAAGGAGAGGTTCTCTATTCGATTGAATTTTTTTTTTTTTTTTTTTTTTTTTTTTTTTGTGCCTATGTTACCTCATATCTCCGCCAATTGTCAACCGATTTTGAAAATTTTTTTGCATTGGGTCCAGTCTAGCTTCCGATTGGTCCCATTTTTTCGATTTTTTTCATAGGTATTAGACCTTTTTTATTAGGTTTGTTTAGGTTTGTTTGGACCTAACCTCTTTGTTTATGAACCGATTTCGATGGTTCTTTTATCGAAAGAGGTGTCTTGGGATGGTGTTCATATTGATTGGAAGTAAGATTCTGATGATACTAATCACTATTAACCAACATCACTAAAAAGAGAAAAATAAAAATTTTTGAAGAAAAAATAAAGAATCGAAACTTCAAAAAATTAAGTGCAACAAATACAAAAATCACTAAAAGGTATAAAATAATTATTATCTTATTTAGTTACTAACTAAACTCGACGAAGTATTAATCACGAAATTACTTTTTGAAGTTGCGTGACCAAACATATACCTTTTATGAATCGCACTCGACGGATCTTACTCAATACGTTTGGCGGGTACGCTCGCTTATAGGTATAGTTTGTTTTGGCACCGACTTTAAAAAGTAGGCTCGTATGTTAATATTAGATACGTTTGATTTAGTTGTTGCACTAAATAAGAATAATAATTATTTTATACCTTTTAGTGTACTTTTTATATTTGTTGCACTTAATTTTTTGAAGTCGGTTTTTATTTTTTCTTGAAAATTTTTTATGAACCAGATTTCTGATAGAGTTCTTTTTTTATCAACGATACACGACGGAGGTGTCTTAGGATGGTGTCAGTATTAATGTGGTCAAGTTCTGATGATATGATCACTATTAATAACATCACTAAAAGAGAAAAATAAAATAGTTTTTAAGAAAAAATAAAATCGACTGTAAAATTAAATGCGCCAAATAAAATACACTAAAAGGTATAAAATAATTATTATCTTATTTAGTTACAACTAAACGACGAAATATTAACACGAAATTACTTTTTGAAGTTGGTTCCAAACATATACCTTTTTTATGAATCGCACTCGACGGATTTTACTTAGTACGTTTGGAGGGTATGCTCGCTTATAGGTATAGTTTGTTTTGGCACCGACTTCAAAAAGTAATTTCATGTTAATATTTCGTCGTTTAGTTGTAACTAAATAAGATAATAATTATTTTATACCTTTTAGTGTATTTTATTTGTTGCATTTAATTTTTGAAGTCGGTTTTTATTTTTTCTTAAAAATTATTTTACTATCATTAATCATCTAGATTCACCTATCTCTGTTTCCACCATGGATGGATTAATGTCACGTAACCTTCTCGCCAGCCTAAAATAATAATAGTAATAATAATAATAAAATTGACGATAGATACAGTCGACTCTCGAGACTTCGAATTATCATGACGTTTGAATTATCAAGAGGAAAGAAAAAAAATTCGGATTATTAAGAGCTTTTTTATTGTTTTGAAAATATGTATGAGCTTACATAGATTTTATATATAGCCCCAAGTAATAAAGTAAAAATAATGAAAACGACAAAAAATAACAAATAAATTGACACGTTCAGATGTGGCCATCCACTTGACTTTACCATAAACTTCTGGTTGAGTTTGGTACAAGGGCCTAGATTTTAATTTTTTGACCCTACAACTCCCCCCCGCCATTTTTGGCGGTTATTTTTTACATTTTTAGTTCATTTTATACTATATTTCATTTTTCTTGTTTTTTTTTAGTTTGAAAATATTATAATTTTACATTTTAATCCCCCCCCCCCTCCGTTCCTTAATTTTAGATCGATATCCAATCGAATCTAATCAGCTTTTAATCTAAATGCACCAAAACTACGAGTGAAATTTGGTTTCGATATTCACACTAGTTTTTGAGATAATTCGTCCACAATATTTGGTAACACACAGCTAACAGAATAACACACTAACAGACATTTCGATAAAACAGTCATTATCTCGAAAAATATAATTTTTTCGATGTTCTCTTATTAGATCTTTTTTTGTAGACCGAAATACTACGGTTTCGCCCAATTTTTTTTATCAAAATAGTTTCAGCCGTTTATTAGATATTTCGAAAAAAATAAGCAAAAAAAAAAAAACACTTTTTTCATGCGCGATTACAATACTTGACCATACCCTGTATGGTAAAGTAAAAACTACATATTTATTAACATTGCAATACATAATAACATACTTAATTAAAAAAATAAGAATAGTTTTTTGCTAGGAAAATCTGAATTATAAAGAGGAGAAATGGCCTAGTCTAATTATAGAACGTTCTCTCCTCTCTTGTTACGAAAAAAGATTTCGAGTTATCGATTGTATAGAAATACACAGCATTTTTTCGATTTACCGAAGTTAACAGCTGAAGAGTTCGAATTAACGAAAAATTCGAATTATCGAGGTTCGAAATGTCGAGAGCTCGACTGTATTTCCAAAGTATTTTTATTTTATTTATCAAGCAATCAATAAAGAGACATGCAGATTTTGATATTTCTTTGCTTCCTGACTCTTTATTTAACTCTTGTTAAATATAATAAAACCATAGCTATAATAAAAATTCTTGAAATACATAGAGTTTTTGAACGTCTGACTTTTAAATAAGACATGGCCTGGACCGATTCAATATCAAGGATAGGTTTTGGCTCCGCGGGACGGCTGGCTGCTGTCGCAATGGCTTTGCGGCAAGTGGAGACTGAGTCGTCCAGCACTCCCCGGAGGAAGTCATGCTGACAAAAAATTGGCACCCCTGCCCCTGGACCACATCCCAATTGCCACGAGCAAGAAGAAAGCCAGAGGAAGAAGGGAAGAGGGAAGCTGGAAAGTGGAACATCAGCGAAACGACCCCAAAATTACAACACATTTGTTTTATTTTTGTTTCAAAAATATTTAATCGAACGAGTCCTGCGGAGGGTCATAATTAATATTTATATCATTTAGTTTAAGGCGTTTTACCCTTTTATAATTAATATATTATATTGATGTATACAGTGGCATAACCACAGAGGGCACAAGGGTTAGAACCCCCCCCCCACAGGACAAGAAAAAATCAAGTGGTGTGTTCACCATACGACTTTCACATTCTCACTTATTTGAAATATTCGAGACACTCCTGTTTCTTTATTTCAATTGGAATAAAATTTACACTCGACTATAATAACTCATGAGACTTGATAAAATACACTCAATTAAAAAAGAATAGTTAGTGCTGTTTTTGGAAAAATGTGTTGTTTTATTTTTGTTTCAAAATATTTAATCGAACGAGTTCTTCGAGGGCCATAATTAATATTTATTTCATTTAGTTTAAGGAGTTTTACCCTTTTATAATTAATATATTATATTGATGTATACAGTGGCACAACCACAGAGGGGGCTAAGGGGGTTGAAACCCCCCCCCCCAGGACAAGAAAAAATCAAGTAGTGTGTTCACCATACGACTTTCACATTCTCAACTTATTTGAAATAATCGTAACACTCCTAATTGACACCCCGATTCTTTATTTCAATCGGATTAAAATTTACACAAGACTATAATAACTCATGATACTTGATAAATACACCAATTTAAAAAAAATCGTTAGAGGCGTTTTTGGAAAAATAATAAAAAAAAATCTTTCATGAAAATGTCAACTTCCGGTGTTCTAATTTCAACCAAAAGCTTGCTGTACTCTTTCTAGCCTATATCATCGAGCTTAAGTTTCGAATTTCGTAGCTCTGAGACTTGGTTGCGAAACGCAGGGGGGGGGGGGTACATACGCACTGACCAACGAATTTTTGGCCACTTTTTGTCCTCTGGGGACCACAATATTCGGTTTTATGTCCTAAATTCGTTTTCCAACTATTAAGGGCATCAATTCCTTCCACCTAGAAGTTACAAAATGAAATTAACTATTTTCATCTCTCAGATAGAAGTTCTCAAAATGTCAGGACCCGAGGCAGGCGATCGCACTACTCAATATTACTATATTCTTTTGAATATAAATTAATCTGAAAGTAAAAAATCATAACGTTTACATCTTAGTTAAAACCGAACTTTTGGGAATTCGGAATTCAATTTTTTTTTAATGATAATTTACAGATAAGTGAAAGTCGTGTTACTCGTTCGTAATCTACTCTATTAAAAGTACTGTCAGATAATTACTTATATTAAGATTAAATATAAACATGTAAAATCTGTTGTTTTTTTTAATATATTTTTTAGATATTAAATCGGGGAGGGGGTGTTCTCAATCTCTCGACCAAGGGGCAGATTCAAAATAAGTAGATGTTTAGATAAAAATAGATTTAATATGTAGATTTGCATTTTGAAGGTATTTTTTGAAAATATTGAAAAATTCCACCTTCACACTTCCCCTCCTTAGTTGCAATATATGGACAGGGATCAAGACAGACGAGTTATTTGTGCCCTGGACTTTCTTGAAGGAACATCTATGGAAATTGTTCTTTACGAGAGTAGTGAACTACTTCCCGCCCAAGCCCGTACAACAGGGTAGTAGTAGGACTTTTACCCAACCTCTCTTTAGCCCTTGTTCTTCCCACGGAACCACCTTCAAGTATAACTTCGTGGGAAGAGGCATACTAGTATATATGGTGTGTGTATGTATAGGCCGCCCCCTCAGTACGACAGAAATCCTGGTCGCACCACTGTATGTATATAATATTTATTTCCAATTATACCCCGGAAAAAAGGGGGAAGTGGAAATATCAAAAAAGTAATCGATAATAAGATAATTCAATTTCCTTATAGAGCTCCGATAACGTCTTGGCCAGTAAGCAAAAAATACCGCTTTTGTATTTCCTTTCCAAACGTTCCGCTCTCTCATAATAATATCTTGAAGGAAATTAATATTTTTGAAGCAACAGGGAAGCTCACTAATAATTTAGAAAAATAATACAACACACTATAGACCATTCCATCGCAATCAATTGAATAAGAAATAGCTTTTTCTGCAGCTAGTCTTTTTTATCACGAAAAATTGGTTAAGTGATAGCGCTATTGAATGAAAACTTATGTTTTTTAAAAAATTATTATAAAATTAATTTTTTCATACCTTATAATATTTTATTCAAATTATTAAGAATTCATATTTGTTTTGTTTATAATGAATAATTTTGTTAAAGGAGGCAATAAAAGAGTGTTGTCTTCTGCTGGAAATATACATTTTTAATTTATTTATAACGAGACTATAGTTTCGAGGACTTTGCTCTCTTCATCAATCTATTACAATTAATTCACATGAATTGATGTGTGAAAGTTTTTCATACATAAATTTTTAATTTATTTATACCGAGACAATAGTTTCGAAGGCTTTGTCCTCTTTATCAGTTTATTACAATTAATTCACAGTAATTCATGTGTCAAAAAACTTTCACAATTTAATTTTTTATTGATTTATAACGAGACTATAGTTTCGATGGCTTTGCCCTTTTCATCAGTCTATTACAATTAATTCATCAGGAATTGATGTGTGAAAGTTTTTAACACATCATTTTTTAATTTATTTATAACGAGACATTAGTTTAGAGGGCTTTGCCCTATTTATCAGTATATTACATTAATTCCCAGAAATTCATTGTGATGTAAAATAACTCAGAATTCAATTTTTTATTTATTTATATCGAAACTATAGTTTCGAGGGATTTGATTTCTTCATCAGTCTATTACAATTAATTCACAGGAATTGATGTGTGAAACTATCGTTTCGTTATAAATAAATTAATAATTTATTTTTCCAGCAGAAGACATACTCTTTTATTATCTCCTTTAATTTATAAAAATTCTGCTACTCTAGGCAAAAAGAAACTTTCAATTTAATTTGAATAATTTTGTATTTAAATTTTTCGCATTAAAAATTATCTTTTTTTTAACTCATACAAAATTGTTTGTATTGTTTTGAACTAAGAAAAAAATATTCACCCACAACAACAAAACATCCATTGAGTGGATCAATTCGTGATTGTTAATAGATCCCAAGAAATCTTAGAATCCCGGGAATAGAATCATTTTTATCCCGGATTTGAGTTTCACGGGATATTCGAGAAGCCCTAACTCACACTTGTCCGTTATTTCAAATAATCAAACTCCCTAATCAATATTATGAATTTCGAAGAACGAAGTAATTTCAAGAACCAACACTTTTTAAAGACAAATATTCATTAATAATAATGCTTTAATTAGTAAAAAATCTTAAATAATAAATACACAAATAATTTCAATTTCAACTTGTATTCTTGATTATTTGAACTGCGTGAGAAATGAAACTTAAGATTAAAATGGAACAAGAGGAAAAAGCTTGTTGAATTCTAGATTGTTTAATTAATGATTAACAAAAGAAGAAACATTCTATGTTGGTGTTTGGAAAAGCAAGATACTAAATGAAAGAATAGAGGAAGAACAATCAAGAACCCAGATTGGACTTTAGAGCTATAAGAAGAGTAAGGAATGGTGGGTGGACTGTGTGGAGAGATATGAAAATGAATGAAATTATATTATTGTTATATATTAATTGCTAAAGCTGTAAAAATGTAGTGTGTATTTCAGAAACCTCTTTTCAGGGTAATATATATACAAATCTTTTATAAAAAACAATCTACAAACGTTTATTTTAACTTGCAATTGAGAATTTCTTCTTTTGTCACTGGAGTTTAATTTGAATTTAATAAAAATAATTTTTAAGAAAAAAATAAAACCGACCTCAAAAAAATTAAATGCAACAAATAAAATACACTAAAAGGTATAAAACAATTATTATCTTATTTAGTTACAACTAAACGAAGAAATATTAACATGAAATTACTTTTTGAAGTCGGTGCCAAACATATACATTTTATGTATCGCACTCGACGGATCTTACTTAGTACGTTTGGCGGGTACGCTCGCTTATAGGTATAGTTAAATAATTAAATGCCACAAATAAAATAATAATAAGTCAAAAATCAAATAAAATACACTAAAAGGTATAAAATAATTATCTTATTTAGTTACAAATAAACGACGAAATATTAACAGGAAATTACTTTTTGAAGTCGGTGCCAAACAAACTATACCTATAAGCAAGCGTACCCGCCAAACGTACTAAGTAAGATCCGTCGAGTGCTATACATAAAATGTATATGTTTGGCACCGACTTCAAAAAGTAATTTCATGTTAATATTTCGTCGTTTATTTGTAACTAAATAAGGTAATAATTATTTTATACCTTTTAGTGTATTTTATTTTATTTTTAAGTTATTACTATTTTATTTGTGGCATTTAATTTTTTTAAAGACGGTTTTATTTTTTTCTTAAAAGTTATTTTTATTTTTCTCTTTTTAGTGATGTTATTAATAGTGACTAATATAATACCTTGCATGTATCTCGTAAGAGAAAGAGTCGGGCGAATGAATCAGAAAATGATAATAAAATTCAAATCATAAATATAGAAATTCTCTCGAAACGTTTGAGGGTTTTAAATGAATGTTTTAAGTTTTTTTGTATAAATGATTTTATTTATTATTTTTATTTATTTATTATTTGGTCATAAGAATTGGAGATTAACGTTATTTCGTCGTTAATCATATCATTAGAACTTGACCAAATTAATATGGCACCATTCCTAAGATACCCCCTTTCCAATAAAAAAAGAATCATTGAAATCGGTTCATAAACAAAGAAGTTAGGCGTGAACAAACCTAACAAAAATGGTCTAATACCAATGAAAAAAACGGGACCAATCGGAGGCTAGACTGAACCCAATGCAAAATAAATTTTCAAAATCGGTTCACAATTGGCGGAGATATGAGGTAACCTAGTCTTAGACACACAAAAAAAAATCAGTCGAATAGAGAACCTCCTCCTTTTTTGAAGTCGGTTAAAAAGAAATAAACTGCAACGGATCGTCGCTAAACTTTATCCAAAGTCATTTGAAATATTAATATGTTTATTCATTTATTATTAATCAGATATCACTGGCTATTTACAGTCCATGTTGACTTAAATTCAAAAATAGCCATTATAGATTCTTATCTACTATATTTGTACTTGAGGAAAAACATTGCACATTGGATTTTTTAAGTTTCGATTATTATTGGTGACCATTGCTGAAGACATGGAGGAATCGACATAAAATCAAAAATACCGATCGATTCTTATCTAATACTAGAAGAATAACCATGTTGTGGCTATTAATGGCAATCTATACTGAAAACATGGCAGAATTGACTTAAAATCAAAAAGACTAAATTCTTTTTTGGTAAACAACTCAAGCTTAAAGCCATGGGTTCCGTAGTCTTTACCTGAGAACACTGTGAAGTCGCGCTTGCCGCGAGACCAAATACAATAATTTACCTATGATTCGCATTGGATAAAGTAAAAAGAAAAAAAGTTAAGATACAACTTTTCCCACATATTTAATGGTTATCCAAATATATGTACATATTTAAAAATTAATTTTATTAACTTACAATGTCACTTTGTAGCCAGCCAATTTTCATTCCCTTTTTTCAAAATTAAAAGATAAAGATCCTTAATCCTCCCTTAAATCAAAATAATTTAATTTACAAAATTAATTGCTTAAATTGTGATGGAACATAGATAGGACAGACAGAACAATATTTAAAATCTAGAATTTAAGAACATGAATATTCATTTAGAACAAAAAATTCAGATTATTACTACTATTGAATTCAGGCCAAAAAATAATAAATTGTTACTGTGTTTAAAAATGTGAAAAATAAATCAAATTCCGCCATGATTTATTTCTGTCTGGCTGCATTCCGATACCTTCGCTAATTCATGAACAGAAAGTCGTAGAAAGTTGATTCGTGGGCAAAATGTTTGTATTTTCAACGAGGAAAACTGGACTTTGGACTCTAACTTTCGATACAAAATGAAAAAACTTTATTTTAATTTTTTAATTTGAAAGTTTATTATGGAAAATAAGGACAAGTTTTTTGTGTGAATTTTTTTATTTTTCAACCAATGTTTCCTCGACTTTGCCGGCTTCTTCAGGGCTTCAAATAGTTACATCACACATTCGTCTATGATTGTTAGTAAAAAAAGAAAAGAAAATGGTTTATGTGAATGTGCCAATTTTTTGAAGTTTTAAATTTTCTGATGGTCTTCAATGGTAACGGGGATAAAAAAAATAATGTACTTTAGACGAATATGTGATATAAATTGGGAATTATCCCAAAAGATTTCCAAAAAAACAAAATAGTCACACTTCCCAAAAAGACAGGCGCGGATAAATGTGAAAATTTCAGGACTATTAGCCTAACCTCACATGGCTCCAAAATCCTAACCAAAATAATCCAAAGAAGAATAGAACAAAGAGTTGAAGAAAATCTGGGGAAGACCAGTTCGGCTTTAGAAGAAACAGAGGCACCCGAGAAGCAATTCTCTCTCTTAGACTAATAATAGAAAGGGCTTTTATCAGGGAAGAATCTGTCTACATCGGATTCATAGACCTAGAAAAAGCATTCTTCGATAACGTCAATTGGGAAATTATGTTTAAAATCTTAAAACAGGCGGGAATAAAATTCAGAGAGAGAAGACTAATCTACAATCTATATCAAAACCAGACGGCTATTATAAATATTGGAGATGAGCAAAGAGAAGCCAAAATAAAAAAAAGGTGTAAGACAAGGATGTGTGCTGTCACCCATGATTTTCAACTTATACATAGAAGAAGCGATTAAAGAATTCAAAGACAAAATTGATACAGGTACCCGAAATCCAAGGTCAAAAGATCGCTATGTTAAGATTTGCCGATGACATTGCCCTTCTAGGAAGCATTAAAAAAGAATTAGAGGACGCCCTGAATGGAATTAACCAAATCCTAATAGAAGAAATCAAAATGAAAATAAACAAGAATAAAACCAAGGTCCTAGTATGTACAAAAAAAGAACAAACGAGACAGGAATGCATCAAAATTAACCAAGAAAACCTAGAAGGAGTTAAGGAATTCCGCTACCTAGGAAGTAAAATAACATGGGATGGGAGGAGCGAAAACGAAATTAAATCAAGAATTGCCCAAGCAAAAATGGGGTTTAATTCAAAACAAAAACTACTATGCTCCTCCTCAATCAGCTTAGAAAACAGGAAGTTGCTATTGAAGACATATGTATGGAGCATAGCCATGTACGGGTGTGAAACCTGGACAATTAGAGAAGCGGAGAGAAAGAGATTAGAGGCTTTCGAAATGTGGTGCTACAGAAGAATGATGAATATCAAATGGATGGATAAAATTACAAATGAAGAAGTTCTTGGAAGAATCGGAGAAAGAAGAACCCTGTGGAAGAGTCTGAAGAAGAGAAGAGGTCAGATGATGGGGCACACACTGAGACATGGGGGACTATTAGGGATATCTTGGAGGGGAGGTGGGAAAGAAAAGGGGAAGGAAGACCCAGATTAGAATATTTCAACCAAATAATTGGGGATATGGGATGCCAGACATTTAGAGAGGTCAAACAGCTGGCGGGGGACAGAGTCGAGTGGAGACGGATTGTTGCATCAAACCAGTCTTAGGACTGTATACTCAATGATGATGATGTGATATAACTATTTGAAGCCCTGAAGAACTAGGCAAAGTCGACGAAACGTTGGTTGAAAATAAAAAAAAATCACACAAAATATCTTGTCCTTATTTGCTATTACAAACTTTCAAATTAATACACATTATGAATGAAATTGATAATAATAATAATTTTTTAATTAACATTGTTTAAATTTGAAGGGCATATCAAGATATAGACTTAAAAGTCCCGAGTCTTGAAAAATTTTTCACTTTTTCCTCCAATTATTACTGATTATTCTTCCTCCGATTTTTGAAATAATAAATCACACTGTGTTCACTTTGATTATTTATTTTTTGAGAAAATTTCAAAAAACAAAGTTTCTTTGCTTATTACGTTGTTTATTACGTTGCTTAAGGAAATTATTATGATAATTAATTGGATGTTTGATATGGTGTTTAGGAAATTATTATAGTTTAATTAATTTTCTATTAAGGTAGTTCTTTCGCGACAATCCACACAAAATGTTTTAGCTCTATACATATGAACGGTGCTAAAATTTTAGGTTATTAATTTAGGGAACAAAGAAAAGATTTTTATATTATAGACAAAAAGGATCAGCCGGGATTCGAACCCAGGATCTTCGCATGTGCGCTGCGATGCTTTTATAAGAGATTTACCTCTTATCCTCTTAGCCACCGATCCCCGAACCCAAGCTGACACTCAATGTCTATATGAATTATGGAATTTCATTTTTATTTAATCTTTTAATCTCTTCCTCGTTCATTTTTCTCAGCTTTTGTAGTCGGCTTGACAATTAAACTAAGTCCAAACGCCTCCCACCCGATCGCGAACCCAAAGCAAAGGTCGAAGATACTTTTCTTCTTCACTCCAGGGCGCAACCACAGTGAGGCCGTGTCGAAAAGCAATTTATTAAATTAAATTAAATTAGGGAACGAAGAAAGAGATTTTATATTATAGACAAAATCCCGACTGATCCTTTTTGTCTATAATATAAAAATCTTTTCTTCGTTCCCTAATTTAATTTAAAAATTGTCTTTCGACACGGCCTCACTGTGATGCGTCCTGGAGTGATGAAGAAAAGTATCTTTGACCTTTGGGTTCGCGATCGGGTGGGAGGCGTTTGGATTTATTTTAGGTTATGTTTTTTTAACGTGACTGTACTTCTCACACTACTATATCCTGTTTATGAATGGATCGTTTCCAAGCCATTGATTTTATATCCCCTCCACTAAAAATAATCGCCCAATTATTATTTTTTTTTTTATCAAAACTACGAGGTAAATAAAATTTTAATTTTTTTTTTTTAGTTACTCCGAATATATTATTCAAACAAATATTAGTTTTTCATCAAGATGGTGAAAGTCCTTCAATGAAAAAAATAATAATAATCATTTTCCCACCCTTTCCTAATCTACCATATGTAAAAAATTTCATTTTTAATTGCAATTATTTCATGTTTGGTGTAGTAAATCGTCTTCAAATTTTAACAGTGTGTTTATTATGCTTTTACTGACTTATATATATTCAAAGTTTCAAAGACGTAAAGTAAAAAAACCTTTGAAAATTTTTTTTGGAACTTTTTTAAATTTTTTTAAATATAAAATACTAGGTAGGTTTCACATAAATAAAAGATCAGATGCATGTTTAGCGTGTCCTTTGGGAACTCCTAAAGATGGCCTTACATCCCGCAATATATATTGAGTAGTGCTAAACAAGCAGCGAAGCAGCTGATCTTTTATTTATGTGAAACCTACCTATTATTTTTATTTAAGAATTTTTTAAAAATGTTCCAAAAAAATTTTCTTTATTTAATATGTTTCACCAATAACCTACACCATTCTCCCTTAACAAAATTTCGAAGACTTCTTGACTTTTTGCATTTGTGAACGAACCACCTTAGGGAAACAATATTTAAATAATATTAAACCAAATTTAACTTAATCAATCCTTCTCGAAAAGAATAATCAAAAAAATAAATCGTAATTTACTAATTGAGCTCATATAGTGGCTAACTCGTTGATTCTGAAAATGAATATTCAAGAATAATAATATTTCTTTAAATTTTCCCAAACTTATTTAAAAAACAGCTTCATTCAATATTTTTTTAAAGCAGACATTTTAAATAATAATTCATCTCAAATGGAGTAATTATCTATGGAAAACACTGTTGATATTTTCCCACAATTTGTCAATCAGCCCACGAGAGAGGTGAATCTGAATGTTCGTATCTACAAGATAAATATTGGTATAGTAGAGTTATATATAGGTATATATCGTATAATAGCTTATTTAAATTATTCTAGAAATTGTACTATTAATATGAAGGGAGTGCACTTGATATTTATTCTAGCCCGAACGCCATTATTAACGTTATACATGTAGTTTATGTTCATAATGTACAGCACAGAGCACAACACAGTGAACAAACAAATAGATCAAGTAGTTCTTATCAATCTAACACATTTAATACACATTTAAATAGACAGCATAGAGATATTAACAACGAGCAAGGATCCAGGAATTTAATTATGAATTATGTATTAATTTAAACAAACTGTCGGGAAACCAATTGGGAATTAATGAATTATGGAAGCTAATTTTTAGAGAAATTAATTATTCAATTCCAATACAATGGATATTTATTACTTTTCTGTAAGCATCACATAATTTATATATAAAATTAACCGTTTATCTAATAGTATACAAATTTAAAACTTTTGTTTGAAAACAGTTTTAATGTATTAATTTTAGATACCCGTAGAGAAATAAATAGATTTTTGAAATATGTTTTCTATATATTTTTGAAAATATATTTAAAATATAATTTTTTTTTGTTAAATTTATATAAAGTTTATGTTTTCTATATATTCTTAAAATAAAATAATTTTCATGTCGTTCTAGTATAAATTTTATATAAATTGAACACAAAAATTTTATATTTTTAATATATTTTCAAAAAATATATAAAAATCATATTTCGAAAATCTGTTTATTTCCATACGGGTATAAAATATAAGAAAGTGAAGACTCGGTATACGTTTTTACGAAAGTTTTAGTGACAACAGTTTGAAAATATTTCATTGTTATTGGTACAAAAATCTTCCTTGAAAATGAATTAAATACAAATTTGAATTTTCCAAGCCGATTTTTCGGTCTTATAACCCCCGAAATATATCGAATTCAAAACTCAATTTTGTTTTATTTCTTTTTTTTTGTGAAACCTACCTCGCATCTTACTCAAGTTTTATTATTGAAGTACCTCAACATTTTGGCTAAAATCGAAGAACCAGAAGTATATGTTTACTTTAATATTTTTGGTACTTTTGCAATTCGTCTTTTTTCCGGTTTTCTAATAACGGCTTTTGGGAAACCCAAATCGAATTATGGTATGATGATTTCAAATAAAGGAATAATTAATGTGAAAGTCGTGTGGTGCCCACACCAGTTGATTTTCTTTTTGACCCCCTTAGTGGGTAGGATTTCACAATTCCTGAAACTACTTTTTAGCCATTTCCATGTAGTATTTTTATATTTATAAGTAGATATCTTATCATCGGGATCATAGAGTAATATAGAGTGGAAGGCTACCGTATATATAAAAAGCGCTCTCTAGCGGCTGCCCTTAGCAAACTCTTAGTTCTTAAGAACTATCCAATCATAGAACATTCAAGCCTTTATCATAGATAAAAGATACATACCCTTTAAGTTATATATGTATTTTTTACTCCTGATAATGTCACCAAAATTTGCCCCGAAGAGAGCGGTTTCCGCCATTTTATTGCCCAATGGTTTTGCCCTGGTCTCACCAAAGAGCTCTGTAACTCGTATACGCTAAAATACATTCGTTCCTTATGGAGCCTTCCACTCTATATAACTCTATGGTCGGGATATTTCATATTCAGTTAAAAGTCATTTTCTCCCTTTGACCCCCTTAGAGGTTGAATTTAAAAAATCCTTTTTTAATGAACCCTATGTCATAGAAGTAATATCCTCTCCAAATTCTATGTTTCTTTGTCAATGTATGGTTTGGGAAGTTTTGACGATGAGTGAGTATATCGATATATATAAATAGATAGCTAGATAATTATATAATATGTTGTTATTAATTTGCACTCAGGGCACCACAAATCGAAATATTTTCTGATTTAATAAGTACTTAAAAGTTTTTATAATCAAAACATTAAAAGATATAATGTATTCGGTCTAGGGTTTCCAACATTGCACCATTGCTGACCCAGAGGAATATAAATTAAAAAGGTTTGCATGCAGAACGCTAACAGGAGAGGGTCTGGGAGGGAATGACCCCCTTCCGGGGCAAGACAATTTTTAAAAATTTTGCAATTTAAAGTAGCATTTTAATGCACAAAATTTATTTGAAATGACCCAAATAATTCTATTGTAAACCCGGAACTCGAAGAATGATCAGTAAACCCGGAGACTCCGGGTCAAAATGACGTTGTTGGCAACCCTAATTTGGTCTAATAAAAGATTGCTGTGCTTAGAATTTTAATTTCAAATGACCTAAATAAAAAAAGGTAATTAACTCTATCGTTTGAGCGATAATTACTTTTATAACATGTAAGGTTTTTGTCGATCTGTTTTCATTATTATGCGCAGCTGTTGAAAACCCTAGATTCCAAAAGAACAGAAAGACAGAAGAAAAGATCATCAAAAATGAAAGTGACAAATTAAAAATTCAGTTCGTAATTGCCTTTTAAATTTGAAGTCATTTTTATGATACATTTAAAACCATTTCATTTTGCTATTAATTTTTAATATCAATTCCATTAATGTTAAAAATATTTAAATTGATACAAATTATTATATCTTTCAGTATGAAAAATCATTTTGCTAATTCGATGATAAGTGCATTAAAAAATTGCAAAAAATGTTGATCCAGAAGCTTTCGGAAATTAGATAACAAGAAAACAACAAGATAATAACTCCAAAACTCTCAAGCGTCATGGGCGTATTTAGCGGGGAAAAAGGGGTTAGTGCCCCTCCCCCATACAAAACTCATTGCCCCCCTAGAAAAATTGAAACTCCAATATTACGAGGCATCACTCATGTATTTCTCATTAAATTTTTTGTTACTTCCAAAATTTGTCAATTATACTAATAAGTTAGTTGATC
Source organism: Forficula auricularia (assembly GCA_024734495.1). Taxonomy (NCBI): domain Eukaryota; kingdom Metazoa; phylum Arthropoda; class Insecta; order Dermaptera; family Forficulidae; genus Forficula; species Forficula auricularia. Next base: position 3,987,531 of record JALMQS010000083.1, on the reverse strand, counting down.
TCTAATCAGATTACCAAAATTGAAACCTTGGGGTGGCTAATCAGATGGTCGGCTGCCCCCCCCCTAGGGAAACTCCCTAACTACTCTAATGTCAATCGTGTACAATTGCTTCTAATGTTGTTCTATAATATAGTAATTCTGCTAAGAATGAAATATAATATATTATTGTTAGTAATTAGTAGAGATTGTGGTGTTGGTGCAAGGTGAAACATCTTTAATAAAGATAAGAGTAAATAAATATTGTATTTAATATTGATTTACTATGAGTTAGGATTCTAGGTCACTTATTTCACATTAAAATTAAAAAATTAAAAGATATATTTTTTTTTCTTTTTTATATATATATTTCTGTACTTCCTGAAGATGTGTTGATAGCCCGAAATATATTGAAAAAGAAAAAAAATTTATATCATTTTTAATTTTAATGTGAAATAAGTGACCTAGAATCCTTAACTCATAGTAAATCAATATTAAATATAATATTTATTTACTCTTATCCTTATTAATGTTACTGCCACTGAAAGAGGAGACAGAGGGGATGTCGCATTGGATTTCCTTCACGGACTTTTCAAAACCCTGAAGAATTAGGCTATAGCCTCCGAAACGTCGGTTTTATGAATAAAAAGATAGTGTAAATTATCTTCTTTTTTTGGACTGCCTCATCGATATCCACTTAATTCACTTTTCAGTCCGTCTCCAATTCTCTTTTTTCTTTTCCTAAAAATTATTTACTTGTTAAGTTTCATTAACAGGGTTAATAATAAAACAATAAGTAAGATAAAACATACTGTTAATATCGATTCTATCAGATTGATGACTTGACTACATACATTTAAAAATATTTCGGCGAAGTATTTAAAATTTCTTTAATTTAAAAGTAGAGAACGAAAAAAAAGTCTTTGGCCCTTTTTCAATTTTCGGACTTTTTAAGTTTTTTTTTTTTATAGAGTATGTCCACCAATTTAAAGAAATAAACATTTGGATATTTTTAAAAACCCCTTTTATGTACTTTTTTTGACTTCCAAAACTTTTTTAAGGAAAAGTAACTTTTTGGGGACTTTTTTTGCCATGTTTGTATTCTTTTTTTTCTAATAGGCCATCAGGGTGACAGTTTTTGTGTAAAAAAAATAAAATAAAAAAAAAAGAACTAGAAATCAAATTAAATTAATCAAGTATGTTAGGGTAGGCATTTGGACGGGAAAGTAGCAAATCAAAAAATTCTCATCGATTTACGCGACGTTTCGCCAATTTTATTTCCACTTCATCAGGTCTCTCACTGATTATAATTAATTGTAAGATATAAAAGATATGGACATATTTCTGAATTAACTCAATTGTATCTGATTCTCTTTATGGCCCGAATAATTATTAAATGTAATATAAGAAAGATTCTTATTCGGGCCATAAAGAGAATCAGATACAATTGAGCTAATTTAGAAGATTCCGCGACATTTCAGCCCCCGACAAAACATCCCTCGACAAAATATCCCCCGACAAAATATCCCCCGACAAAATATCCCCCGACAAAATATCCCCCTACAAAATATCCCCCTACAAAATATCCCCCTACAAAATATCCCCCGACAAAATATCCCCCGACAAAATAACCCCCGACAAAATATCCCCGACAAAATATCCCCGACAAAATATCCTTCAGACAAAATATCTCATGACAAAATAACCCTTCCCCGCGTGAATTTTATGAGTAATGCAAATCGACTCCGGTTCGGTTAATATATATTAACCGAACCTCCGAAAGTTTAGTTCGGGCGGGGTGTGTTCGGGCTCCAATTTTTTTTCTAATCAAACACCCATTGAAAACCGAACCAGGCAATCGTCGGCCAGGGTGTCTCTTTTGTATTCTCCCTTATACTGGGGAATATTTTGTCAGAAGATATTATGCCGGGGGATATTTTGTCGGTGGATGTTTTGTCGGGGGATGTTTTGTCGGGGATATTTTTGTCCGCCTCCGTGGTGTAATGGTCAGAGTAACTGACTGGCAACCCGGAGGTCTCGGGTTCGATTCCCGGCTATACCCAGACATTTTTTCTGTAAGTATAGGGTCTGGTAATAAAAATTAAGTGGGAGATAAATTTAACCGAATTTATCGCGCGGAGAATTTACCACTGCTCGAAGCCCCTAAAACCTTAGTAAATTGGATATTGAATTGTATCTAAGTTTCTGAGATTGGTTCGTGATCCCGGCTTCTTTTCCTTCTGCTCTGTTCTTTTCACGATGGAGGGGCCAGCCCATACTGGCCTTTAGGGGATCCACCTTCTGGTGTATCTCCTTCTCACATCAATATCATTAAAAAAAAATTTGTCGGGGGCTGAAATGTCGCGGTACCAATTCAGAAATATGTGCAAATCTATTATATCTTACAATTAATTATAATCATTAAGACGCCTGATGAAGTCGAAATAAAATTTGCGTAACGTCTCGTAAATAGATGAGAATTTTTTGATTTGCTACTTTCCCGTCCAAATACCTGCTAACATACTTGATTAATTTAATAATATGGATGCTATGGACTTTAATCAAATTAAATGTTTTTTACTTTATCATTCGGGCTAAGTATTGTAATCGTGCAGAGTCTTTTTTGCTTCCTTTTTTCAAAATATTTCAAAAACGACTAAGGCTATTTTGAATAAAAAACCTAAGCGAGGCCATGGCGTTTTTAGTCTACAAGAAAGCCTTTTAGAGAAAACACCGGAAAAACTATATTTTACGAGATTAAATTAGTTTGTTAAAATGTCGGTTACTTGTGTTGGTCTTTGCATTAACAAATTTTTTGTACGCTCTAGCTCAAAAACTAGAATGAATATCAAAACAAAATTTCACATGTAGTTTTGTTGTATTTAGTTTAAGAACTGATTATATTTTAGTTGAAATCGAACGAAAAATTAAGTGGAGGGGGGTCTTAAAAATTTTCAAACTAAAAAAAAAAATCAAGAAAAATGGAATAAAGGCTCATATGATGAAAAAAATTATTTCTTTCGGTACCAAAATGGGGGGGGGGGGGTTCAAAAAATAGAACTATCAATATAAGTCCTAGACCAGGGGTGTCTAACCTTTTAGCTTTACTGGGCCATATTGTAGATTGGAATAAAACGAGTTGTTTTGGGCACACATAAAATACACCAACGCAAATGCTAGGTGTTTTGCAAAAAACTTATAATATATAGTTAACATATTTAAATAATTTAATCTTTATTACAATATGATTTTTTTATTATAAAAGTAAAAGACAAGACAACAACATAAAATTAGTGAGATGTTTGTCATTGTTTTTGTGACATTAAATCCGTTTATATTTGGTTCAAAGGAATTCTCTCATCAGTAAGTCCTCAAAATGTTCATTAAATATTTTAGATCTAGATTCATTCTTTGTGCGCTTCATACTTGAAAATAGTTGTTTGAATATATACAATTATTTAAGGATCATTTTATAAATACCTCAAATAACGTGTTAAATTCACAAATTCATTTCTCATAATTAATCAATTAATAGCAACTTAAAATTATTGTATTTTTAGTAATAACATTGGTATTTTTAGTCGCAATAATATCTTGGGTTGGACAAGCCTGTCCTGGACCCGTTGATCGAAAAATTTTGTATACGACTTTATGAAAATGTTTCACTCTGGAAAATAAAATTTCCAATTAAAAATTAAAAAAATCTGACAATAGAATATCTTCTTATATTTAAAAAGAGATATTATAATAGTTAGTGGGCCCAAAATGGGGGAGTAGGTTTCAAAAAATACAACTATTAATAAAAGTCCTAGACCCTTTGATCGATTTTTACAAAATTTGGCATTATGCACCCTATACGATCTTATGAAAATGACTCACTCTGATAAATTGACAGTGAAACAAAGGGAGGGGGTAAAAAATAATCTATATTAATAAAATAGAATGTTCTGTCCGCTCAAGCTTGAATAATTTGCTAATAGATGACATTGCTATCGCTTGAATTATCTATATATCTAAAATGGAAAAGTAGGTATGTTTGTATGATGAAAACGATCTGATTGGCCGATGCATAGCCAATGGCAAAGAGTTAAATTAATAGAACGATTCTGATTGGTCAGATAACGGTCGTGCTTAGACAATGCGTTAAGTAAATATTTCTCGAGACGCTGCCCGCCCTGAGGGCCTAGGTGTAGAAGGCGTGCCGAAGGTACCATACGTTATCATTTTAAGACATTCCGATATTCTGGATGCCTTAAGGACATGTTGTGTAACTTCTAGAGTGAGATTTTTGTCACCTGTTATTTGGATTTCAAGGTACTAGAAGCACATTACTTGTACTTGAGTTGTAGCTTGCACCAAAGTAGATCTTTAGAGATGGTTCGGGATTTTGTTTTCTTCGGTGCTACTTTTCAATCAAATTTATCACAGCAAAGCCGGAATTTATAGAAGTAGCGTTGAAGTTCATCTTCGTCATCCTCAGCCAAAGCTGCGTTGTCTGCATAGCACACGATGTTATTTATATTTTCTTCACCCACTGTGTATCCTGCCATAGGTTTTGTCTTTAATTATCTCATTCATTAAAATATTGAATAACAAAGGACTTAAGGAGTCTCCTTGTCGTATTCATCGATTCACTAGGATTACAGCCCTTCCAGTCTTCACTCTACTCTGACTTCAGCTTCATTATTTGTATATATTATGTAATTACCTAAATTAAATAAATTTTAAACAAATATACTTGCTTAGATAGCCTACGGAAATAATTTATTGTGTTATTCTAAAGATTTTTTATTAAAAAATCATTATCGTATTAAATTTTTTTAAAAATTGGAGAATTAAATAATACACCACTAAAAAAAAACAACGTTATAGTATATACGGGGAAATAAATATAAATAAAAGTTGAATGAGTTTGAGGCTTATCTTGCAGCTTCCAGGTCACCCGGCGCCCTTTATTTACCTGTGATACTCATTCCATGCTTACGAAGCAGAAACATTCGACTATACATAATTCTCCTAAATTTATAAAATTTAATATCTATAATATTTATTGTCTGATCTTCTTTTATACTCTATGACCCAGTGGGGTAACAGATAATTGTGTAAGAGATTAAAAATAATATTAAAGGAGACAATAAAAGAGTGTGTCTTCTGATGGATAAAATAAATTTTAAATAAAAAAAATATTTTTCCATCAGAAGACACACTCTTTATTCTCCTTTAATTTATAAAAATTATGTTAATCTCGGAAAAATGCAATTCAGAGCCGGGCTATCAGACTGATAGGAGATCCTGCATTAAGTGACACTCTCTGGCCCATCGTAGATCTGTTTCCGCCCTTTCTCTTTTTTTATAAATCTTACCATTGCTTTGTTCTGACAAGATAAAATCAGTATTCTCTCCAAAGGCTTCATTTGTGCGAAATACGCGATTTTCTAAGATTGAACACCCCTAGGCGCTTAAATTGGATACTAATCGAACAAAACCCATTCGTCAATTCGTTTATCCCTATGACATCTAGAGATTAGAACTCTCTTCCTCAGACCGTCTTCAGAGAAACTTATAACCTCCATCTTCCAAGACCCGCATTCATGAACACTTTCAACTCCGACCCAATCCCTAAATCTCTTCTTATTTTCACGATACAAGGTCCAACGAGGACTTCTTCTTCTTCTTCGAGTGCCATACCCGAAACGGGTGTCGGCTCCTCTCCACATATACCTGTGCTGAGTGTGTTTAGTTGTTTTACACAGATATACGGGACCTACTTTTTAACGCCGGTTCCGAACGGCTAATTTGGAGAGGTTACTAGGCAATTATACTCTTGGTAGGTTGCCATTACTTTCCAAGAGGAGGCGACTGCAAATATCTATCTGCCGAGACTCGGTCTCGAACCAGCGATCTTCGAGTCAGCGACCCAACACTCTAGCCACTGACCCACAGTCGCCTCTACGAGGACTACAGAGGTTATACCTTACCTTTTTGGTCCAACTTCTTCTTATATCAATACCATTATAAAAAAAACTTTCAATTTAAAAATAGTGTTATTATAATAAATATTTAGGAATTTTACTTTTGAAAATAGCAAATCTTTGGTTTAAAATTCTAAGAGATATAGATTAGGGGCCGTCCATAAATTAGACCCCACTCCCCCTGTGTCACATCTGTCACATTTGCATTTCAGCTCGTTTTCATTCCCTCTTTTTTTCGGGATATCCAGATCATAATATGTCATAACTAGACTTACCATAATATTTTTTTCTTAAACCGCGACAATTTCGAGAGTTTATTCGAAATAAAAAAATGAGCAGCTTCTATATTATTATGATTTTACAGATAGAGAATTATATTCATAAAAGTATTTAATCATCATTGAGTATATGGTCCTAAGACTGGTTTGACGCAAACACCCGTCTCCACTCGGTTCTGTCCCCGGCCAGCAGTTTGACCTCTCTAAATGTCTCGCATCCCATATATTCCCAAATATTTTGATCTGGGCCTTCACCTTCCCCTAGTCTTTCCCCCTTCCCCCTCCAAGATATCTCTAATCAATCCCCCGTTTCCCATCATCTGACCCCTTTTCTCTTCCTCAGACTCTTCCGCAAGGTTCTTCTTTCTCCGATTCTTCCAAGAACTTCTTCATTTGTAATTCTATCCATCCATTTTATATTCTTCATTCTTCTGTAGCACCACATTTGGAAAGCTTCAAATCTTTTTCTCTCCGCTTCTCCAATTGTCCAGATTTCACACCCGTACATGGCTATGCTCCATACATATGTCTTTAATAGCATTTTCATGTTTTCTAAGCTGATTGAGGAGGACCATAGCAGTTTTTGCTTTGAATTAAACCCCATTTTTGATTGGCCAATTCTTGATTTAATTTCTTTTTCGGTCCTTCCATTACATGTGATTTTACTTCCTAGATACTTCCTAGATAGCGGATAACTTTTCTTGATCAATTTTATGCGTTCCTGTCTCGTTTGTTCTTTCTTTGTACAAACTAGGACCTTGGTTTTATTCTTGTTCATTTTCATTTTCATTTCTACTATTAGTATTTATGATTCAAAAAGTTAGTCTTTTTTGTGAAGTGGTTAACAAAGAAAAACAATTAAGTAGTAATGATTTTTAATTACTCTTAATAAGCTAAACTGTTAATATATACCACTAGCATGAACTCAGGTTAAAAATTACTCTCCTCCCAGGCGGCTCTATAGTATTAAATCACGTATAAAAATATTTGCTCATTGTGCTTCAAAATGTCTACAATGCGGAGAAAAATATTTTTCAACTTTGATTTTTTTTCTCTTTGTGTGTCTGAATTCCGATACCCACAATAGCCCAAGAACAAATCAAAAAAGTTCGTTTGTATCAATACATTGTACTGATTAGATTTTCGAAAATCTCGTTTAGAAAATATTTTTGAATTATTCTATTGAGATTTTAAGAGGATGTTATAGTATAGCCATAAATGAAAAAATTATATTTAGGGTTATAATTACTAGGGAAGCCTTACTGGACCGAGTCGTGAAAAAGTTTTCACTTTTTTATTATTTTAATGTGCGGTTGAGCGATTTTTTCAATAGAATCTGATCGATGAAAATTACTAGAAAGAGCGCGGAGAGAATCATCTCTCTCTTTCTTTAGAGTTAAGATGTATTAGAAGGATGCCAAAGTTCAAACCTGGACAAATACAAGTTCAGGCCTGTTTCAGACTATTAGATATCAATTTCTTAATTTCTATTATTCTAGCAATGGCCTTTTGCACTCGGACTAAAACTATACTCGTTATAGAGAGAGAATATTCAATTGGACTTCTTCCTCCTTTGTATACTATAGTAACGTCACACTATCACTTTTACACGCTATAATTTAATCATTGAAGAAATTAAGTGTTTTTGTTAAAAATTGCTTGCTTACAATTTTTTCTAGATTTATTTTACCAACATTTTCAGATTGGAATAATAATATATTTTGAACATTTTTAAAAAATTTTAATTTGACTTTTGTGACATCACAATTTTTAAGATTCCCGGGCGCCCCCTGTCACCTTTTGTCACAACTCTGAGATGCCCCCTCCCCTCTTACTGTCTGACGTAATTTATGGACGGTCCCTTACAAATTACTACAAAAGGATATAATTTCATTCATCTTTTATTTCAAAACATTTATATTTATTTTTTTAACACGACTTCAAAAAAGGAGGAGGTTCTCAATTCGCTGGAATTTTTTTTGTGTCTGTCTATGTTTCCTGATATCTTCGCCAATTGTAAACCGATTTTGATGATTTTTTTTTGCATTGGGTTCAGTCTAGTTTCCGATTGGTTTTTTTCATCATTGTTATTGGACCTTTTTTGCTATGTTTGTTTAGGCAGAACTTCTTTGTTTATGAACCGATTTCGATGATTCTTTTTATATTCGAAAGAGGGTACTTTTGGGGTGGTCCCATATTAATTTAGTCAAGTTCTTATGATATGATTAATGACGAATTAGCGTAAATATCCAATTCTTATGAGCAAATAATCGAAATTATAATAAATAAAATCTTTTATAAAAAAAATCAATCTTAAAACGTTCATTTAAAACCGGCAATCGTTTCTAGAGAATTTCTATATTTATAAATTTAATTTTATTGTCATTTTCTGATTCATTTGCCCGACCCTTTCTCTTACGTTATATTAAGTCACTATTAATAACATCACTTAAAATAGAAAAGTAAAAATAATTTTTATAAAAAAAAAATAAAACCGACTTCAAAAAAATTAAATGCAACAAATTAAATAATAAGAACACAAAAATTAAATAAAATTCACTAAAAGGTGTGAAATAATTATTTAATTTAGTTACAACTAAAAGAAGAAATATTTACATGAATTACTTTTTGAAGTCGGTGCCAAACAAACTATATAGGTAAGCAAGCATATCCGCCAAACGTACTAAGTAAGACCCGTCGAGTTCAATTCATAAAATGTATATTTTTGGCACCGACTTCAAAAAGTGATTTCATGTAAATATTTCGTCGTTTAGTTGTAACTAAATTAAATAATTATTTCACACTTTTTAGTGCATTTTATTTAATTTTTGTGTTCTTATTATTTAATTAGTTGCATTTAATTTTTTTGAAGTCGGTTTTATTTTTTTTTTTTATAAAAATTATTATTTAAAAGGATCTTAGGGAGTTGGACCAGAATTTAAATCAAAAGCAAAGTTTCTTAATTAAATTGGCCAAACGTTAGAATTTAAATCAAAGCCAAAGTTTCTTAATTAAATGGGCCAAACGTTTCGTTACTGATTAACGACTTCCTCAGTGGCTCATTTTATAAAGTTATTTATCAGGAGCTCTAACTACAAGAAAAAACATTATAAAGAATAAATGAGCCACTGAGGAAGTTTCTAATCAGTGACGAAATGTTTGCCCCATTTAATTAAGAAACTTTGCCTTCGATTAGTCCAACTACCTACGATCCTTTTAAATATTTGATAATGGATGCGAACAATGAAATATTTATATTTATATGATTGCTATTTATATTTTTTCGGACCGATATCATATTATTGGGTTGGGGGGCAATTCCTGACAATTTTTACTTAAACTTTTTTCACGTCTGCTAATCAGCAGAGAAAATAATAATAAGGCGTCTTAGCGTCTACAACTCTGTGTATACAAAAACCAACAACTTGAAATAGAGAGAGGGAGGGGGGGGGGGTCAAAAATGAAAATTTTTGATTTCTACTTATAAAATATGACGCTATGGAATTTTTTTTATTTTTATTTTAGAAAAACTGTTACCGTGATGGCCTATTAGAAAAAAAATGCAAACATGGCAAAAAAGTCTCCAAAAAGTTGCTTTTCTTTAAAAAAGTTTTGGAAGTCAAAAAAAGTTCATTAAAGGCGTTTTTTAAAATCTCCAAATGGGTTTCATTTCTTTTAGATAGGTGGGCATATAAAAAACAAACTTGAAAAAGTCCGAAAATTGAAAAAAGGTGAAAGACTTTTTCTTCGTTTTCTACTTATAAATTAAAGAAATTTTCAAAACTTTGCCGAAATCTTTTTAAATCTATGTTAGTCAAGTAATCAATCTGATAGAATCGAGATTAACCTCCATATCTTACTTATTATTATTATTGTTAGTTATATTATTGAACCTGTGAATGGAACTTCACAAATAAAGAATTTTTAGAAATAGAAAAAAGAGAATCTTTTTTTAAATGCTTTATATTAGCTTCACTTGTATGTAACAATTCTAAATGTAAAGGATTCTAGAAATTCGATTTTAGCCTACTTATAGTAATTTTCGTATCGATTTGAAAACTTGGAGGTATATGTAATTCAGGTGACAATACAATAATTTAGGAGCAATTCTACTCACGCTTGAGCGTTTTGGAGTTTTATTATCTAGTTGTTGTTTTCTTGTTATCTAATCTCCAAAAGTTCCTGGATCAACATTTTTTGTCAATTTTTCAATGCACTTATCGAATTAGAAAAAAAATTTTGAATGCTGAAAGATATAATAATTTGTATCAATTTAAATATTTTTAACATTTATGGAATTGATATTACAATGTAATAGCAAAATGAAATGGTTTTAAATGTTTCTTATATAAAAAAATAAATAAAACCGACTTCAAAAAAATTAAATGCAACAAATAAAATAATAATAATTTAAAAATCAAATAAAATACACTAAAATGTATAAAATAATTATCTTATTTAGTTACAACTAAACGACGAAATATTAACATGAAATCACTTTTTCAAGTCGGTGCCAAGCAAACTATATAGCTTACCCACCAAACGTACTAATTAAGATCCGTCGAGTTCGATTCATAAAATGTATATGTTTGGCACCGACTTCTAAAAGTGATTTCATGTTAATACTTCGTCGTTTAGTTGTAACTAATTTTATACATGTTAGTGTATTTTATTTGATTTTTAAGTTATTATTATTTTATTTGTTGCATTTAATTTTTTTGAAGTCGATTTTATTTTTTTTTATAAAAATTATTTTTATTTTTCTCTTTTTAGTGATGTTATTAATAGTGACTTAATTTAATACCTTGCATGCATCTCCTAAGAGAAAGCATCGTGCGAATGAATCAGAAAATGATATTAAACCAATTATTTTACATTAATTAATGTATACATTGTATCTTTTAGCTTCGATTCCGGACACTAACTTCTCCACCATCGAGTGTCCTTGATCATCTTTAGTCCTTGTTTTTAATAAGAGGAAAAATCTAATTAGATAAAAAAACCTCTTTTCCGATAATTATTTCAAATCCATTATTCCCCAATCAAGACGATTGGTTTGATCTCCCATCCCATCCTCCTTCCCCTCTCCCAGAAAATGATAATAAAATTCAATTCATAAATATAGAAATTCTATCTAAACGTTTGCGGGTTTTAAATAAATGTTTTAAGATTTTTTTATTAAAGATTTTATTTATTATAATTTCGATTATTTGGTCGTAAGAATTTGAGATTTACGTTATTTCGTCATTGATCATATATTCAGAACTTGACCAAATTAATAATGTGCCACCCCTAAGGTACCCTCTTTCAAATAAAAAAAGAATCATTAAAATCGGTTCATAGACAAAGAAGTTATGCCTAAACAAACATATCAAAAAAGGTCCAATAACAATGAAAAAAACGGGACCAATCGGAAGCTAGTCTGAACCCAATGCAAAAAATCATCAAAATCGGTTCACAATTGGCGGAGATTTGAGGTAACATAGAAACACAAAAAAAAAAAATCAGTCGAATTGAGAACCTCCTCCTTTTTTGAAGTCGATTAAAAAATGACTCCAAATTTAAAAGGCAATTACGAAATGAATTGTTAATTTGTCACTTCCATTTTTGATGATCTTTTCTTTTGTCTTCTTTGACCAATCTCAACTAATATATTTTTTTATAATGAAATTGATCCTCTAAGAAGTTGCACCAACAGCTCGAACCTCTGTACTCCCATGAACCTTGAAAAAGAAGAAGAGATTTCAGGGATGGGTCGGAGTTCAAGGCATCTCTAGATGCGGACCTTGAAAGACTGAAGGTTATATGTAGGTAAATAGAACAAATTAACAAAAGTTTAATCTTTGACTTTAATGATAGTATTGCCCTCGAGCTGGACTAGTCGAAAATAAAGACATAAATATTAATATCCCACTGTGACATAAAGATATAGAATAGGCCCATGAATTTTTATCGCTCTCTATTGGTCCTACATGCGAGTTTTATTGCACGTTACGTTATCGCTAGCGAGTGATTTGTTTAGTCAGAAGCCGATGTCGATGGACGGTTCACCTTCCGTTTGTTCTGGGTAAAACTTGTTGACAGATCTCCATCTAGGATATACTAACATGGCGTAATGTGCTGACAAGCGTGCGGGAACGCGGGGATACAACACGCCCTCTCCTGATACTATCACTCTATCACGTTTGCCGATCGTTCGATATCTCGATGCATACGATTTTCCATTTGTACAGATCTATCTATCCATAATCAAATGGCACATCACAAACATCATCAATTATAAATTGTTGAAATTTGCATAGACATTTTTAATTAGTTGGGACGCTCTGCAGGCAAAGTCTGCAAGACAGACTGCACTAGTGAATTCTCGTATTTATTTATTTATTTATCTATCTACTCTTATTAAACGAGCAAAAATTGTATATTTATTTATTTGTATGTATATTTGTTTGTTTATATATTTGTATCTTGGTTATATTTTGAAAACGACTCTACCGATTTTGATGAAATTCACGGGTTAGGGGGTTTTTGGGGTGACAATTCGATCTGTCACGGTCTCATCTTCGACAAAATTGTTTTTCATGGGTTTTTTCGTAATCAAATTAATTATTCTCAGGTAGACAAATCCCATTCTTAGGGTTTTAAAAAAGGTTTCCCTTTTCCTTTTGTACCCAGGCAGACAATTGGTTCCCTTATTTCATTGTTCTAAAAGGCCTTGAAGAAGTATTGTGATTGTGGATTTTAACATATTTTGTTCTCCATAAACGTTAGAAATATTAATAAACGTTTTATAATTGTTTTTATAAAGAACTTTATTTATTTAATAGAATAAAAAATAATCAAGAATCTATTTAAAAATATATTTCGCATAAGCAGGTCTCATTTTTCTGAAAAAACAACACATATTGATAGGTTTTATTTATTAACAATTGGAGGAATAAAAATGAATCATATGGTTGAATCAAAACAGGTGTAGGAGGTGGGGTGTAGTGGTGGGGGATCCGGGGGTAGGGCGAGGTTTCGGGGGTGGGGTCAAGCGGGGTGGAGGTACAGTGGGCGAATACTATATATATATATTTGTATTTTTTTTTAATTTGAAAACGGCTCTCAAATAAAAATCGACCTTTTTATCAGAATTTTAAATTTAAAAATAATATTAAAATAAAGGTTTTAACTGAAGGAAGAAGTTACCGAGCATCGCTCGGTGCCTCCAGGTACTTTATTTTATTATGAGAGATTTCAATTTGCCGATGTTAATAGATTCAAATTTTCTTAAAAAATCATAAGATGGTGTCACCTATTACAGTGTTCGGCAAAGTGGGTGCCGCAGCACACTGGTGTCCGTGGTTATTAGTTGGTATACCGGAGAAAAATGTCAAGTTTTGTGAAAATAATGCACCTACACACACATAGATGAGCAGGAAGAGATGAGAGCAGGCTTATCAACGATTACTCCAAATTTTGATCTCCTGTTCTCAGTTTAAGCAGGCGGACATTTCTCATTAAACATCTTTTCATGTTATATTGATTTTAAGTACTTGGAACACCGAGAGATGCTCGGTAATTTTTTTATTCAGTTAAAAGCGATATATTAAAATTATTTTTATTTTTGAATTCAGGTAAAAATGTCGATTTTTAATCGGAGTTAAAATAAAATAAATTTGAAATAAAACTTAATTTATATTTTTATCAATGTTTACACCAGCTATGGCCATCATCAAGACGTATCACTGGCCACAAAGTTTTGAATGTAATTGTAATTAAAAATAATATTAATATAAACGGAGGTTCTTTCGTTGACCCTTTTAAATCCTGAAGAAGGAGGTACGATCCTTTGAATTGTCGGATTTTTTAAGAGAATGAAATTGATATTCTAGTAAATTATTTTATAAAAAATACCTATAATTAATTAAATTGGCAAATTCTAATATATAACAATATTTGTAATAATCTATTAGTGGAATTTAAAATAAAAAAACAATTAATTTTATCAAAAGAAAATTTAAAAAAATGTAATTATAAATTTTTATTCAAAAAACCACCTGTGAATAATTATTTCAATTAACAAAAAAAACCAGAAAAAACAGCTTAGGCGAAGATGAGACCGTGACAGATCAAAATGTCAACCCAAAAACCTTCTAATCCCTGAATTTTATCCAAATCGTTAGAGTCGTTTTTGAGAAACCGATTCTATATATACGAGAATTACTCGTTTAATAAGAGTAGATATAATTAGACAATATAATAAATAAATATTCAATAAACATTGGTTTTTTCTTTGGTGTACTTCTAAAATTTCTTGATTTGGTTGGTGTACCTTGAACACAAAAAGTTTGCTTTAGTTGGATTATTTTTAGAGATATCTTACCTACATCCCCTTTCTCTATAGGCACTAAGAAATTCAATCACAAGATCTTTGTAATTGATACATATTCGTAAATTCTTAATCATCAAATTAGGTGTACTATTTTTGTACAAAACTCCTGACTCTGGTTTTCACTAGTAGAGCCTTTTTTATTTATTCTGAAATTGTTTAGGTACTTTTGAACTTGGGATTTAAAAAACATAATTTTTTGATTTATATGCTTAATTGGATTGGCCTCTGAATGGCTCATACATTGACGTATAGATATATTATACCTATACTTAAATTTATATAGGTTATTTCTAATCAATAATTAAAAACATTTAGATTATTTCTAAAGAAAAATTCTAGCCTTGTACACACCATACGCCTGAATATAGGCAATCTATTCGTCACCCCTTTTTCAAAGTTGCATAAAGTACTTGAGTTTTAGAGTTCATTATTTATTTATTTATGCATTTGATATAATAAAATTCAATGAAAAATTTTTTTGGCAATATAATTTTCCTTATTAATTTTAAAATAACGTGTAAATACAAAAGATGGCCAGAATTAAAATCTCTATGAAATTTATTGATATTTTTCTGTAGAATATAGGAAAAATAGAAGACATTTTTACTTAGGGAAAGTGGTGTAGGTTTTAGGTGAAACATGATAGTAATTAATAAAGTAAAGGGAGTGTAGTTTCACTGTGAGACTATACTCCCTTTACTCTATCAATTAAAATAGAAGTCCTAAAATCTCAAAAATAACACAAACATACAAACCTGGTTTCAATTCAAGATATTACAATTTTCCAATTATTTATTATTATTATTATTTTTTTAATTTAATTCTTAAAACTAAATTTAATAAAATTTAATCTGAAATATTTCAATAACATTTAAGGAGTTAGGTGTTGTTCTAGGTGAAATATTTTAATATATATAATAAAACTTGAGCAAGACCTTAAGTGAAACCTAACTCGCATCTTGTTCAAGTTTTATTATTATATGAAATATTTCAATTTGCAGATGGTAATAGATTCAAATTTTCTTAGAAAATCATAAGATGGTGTCATCTATTAGACCCGATGCAATGGACCCCAACCCAAATGCCAGTCACAGTAAATTTGAATCTATTACCATAGGAAAATCGAAATCTCTTATATTCAATTAGGAAAAGTCATTCCATTGTCCTTCGAATTTTGAATCTTTTCAAAATTTGAAACATTCAACGACCTTTATTTAAAGTATATGGATGGCATGGCTATGTGTTTAAATTTAGAATCACTAGATTGCGAATTTTTAGAAATGTAGATTTTCTTAAGAAAAGAAGGAAAAAAAATTGTTTTTCTATGCCTTTGTTAAAAATGAAGAATGTTTTTGAACACTACTGTGGAGAGAAGAAGGAAACATTTTATTTGTTTCATTCATTGACCCTTTGAAACCCTGAAGAAGGAGGGAAAAATCGTCCGAAACGTCGGTTTGAAAGGAAAGGAGGAAGGATTCCAATAAATTACACTTTATTTTATATGTGTTAATTTTTTCTTTCCTCACTACCTCTGGGCTGCCTTCCATTACATTCAATTAAGATTAAATTATATTTAAGTTTATTATTAATCACATAATAAGAAGTCTCTACTGTAAATAAGTTTTCACTTTTTTGTTCTTTAATAAATGATCGGGTGAAGGATTCTTTCATTAGAATCTAATCAAGAAAAATTACTAAAAAGTGCTTGGTTAGGGTTAAGCAGGGGATTGCAAAAATACAAGTCCTATCCTGTTTAATACAAGCCCTGACCTGTTTCACTCTATCAGAGATTAATTTCCTAATTTCTATTATTCTAAGAACGACCTTTTGACTCTAGGTAAGAATACTTCACACTCCATGACAAAAAATATTTTTTTTATTTTTGACCCCATAAAAAATTCGTCTCCCCCTCAAATAATCTTTTTAATTAAATTTCTAAACAGTTTTTAATTTAACAGAAAATGAATTCACATAATTTTAAATTTCAAGTTTGTATCTCATAATATTTACTCTTTCAGATGGACATATAGTAGCAACACTTAGGGGGTCCCATTTTTATTTTTAAACGGAACCCTAACAAATTACAAAATAGAAAAATGTTAAAAAATTAAGGCTTTATCGCACTTAGTTTCTTGTTCAACGTCCTCATTTTTCAATCTTAAGCTCGTGAAATAAAACAGCCGCTTATAAGTCTGGAATTTTAATATATGTAGTATATCTTTGCTGAATATGTTTAATTCAAATATATTATACAATGAGCTAAATATTTTTAAAGGTTAGTTTTCATTCTTTGTTATTTAAAAAGTCTTTACTTAACCAGTAAGTTTACTGCCTATTTCGAAACATTTTTTTTTTATCTTTTAAGATATTACTAAATCTCCGAGGTAACATATTTTTACGATAATAAATTTCGCGCTAAACTCTTATCTAGTATGATATTTTACATATTTAAAAAAAGGTATAAATTTCGAGTAGAATAGAATTTTCTGAAATGACTTTAAAAATATTTAAATTGACAGCTAAATGGACCATTAAGATCAACTTGAGAAATTGAAGATTTGACAGAAAATAGATTAACTATTATCAGATTTTCCTTTAAGGTAGTTGTTTCGCGACAATACCAGCAAAAAGTTAATGCTCAAGTATATAGAACAGTCAATAAGGATTCATAGTTCATAAGGCCAACACTTTTTGCTGTTTTTGTACCAAATCTAGCCAATCCCGTGCTCGTTTGAGAAATTTGGCAACATTGAAAGAGATTGAATATTTTTATACATGACATTAAAATGACAGATAAAATGAATGATAAAATACATTTTAAAGGTCGATTTATTAATCAAAAAGTTCTAAATAAACGATTAAAAGCTGTTGTGGTAATGAATGAGGGAAAAAACGAAAAAAATGTGTACTAAGAGTGCTAATGTAGGTACCCGAATAATTGAAGTGGGCGAGTTGGCGAATAACCTAACCTGTTGTCACTGTCAGAAAGATATTTTATTAAAAAATATTGTTGATGAAAGGCGATTAGGTTTGAATTCTATTTTTTCAATAAAATGTCAAGATTGCTATACATTAACTCATGTCAGTACTGGAAAGAAACATACATTTTGGGTGGTTAGTTTTTGTATTTTTAAACTTCTAGGGGGTCCGCTGATTATGTGTACAAAATTTGGTTGAGTTTGCTAAAATGGCCTAGATTTCGCCCCCCCCCCCCACCATTAATTTTGGCCCCAGAAAAAAATATTTTCATTATTATAGGTTTATTTTATTGTATATTTCATTTTTCTTGTTTTTTTTTTAGTTTGAAAAGATTATAATTTTAAATTTTAACCCCCCCCCCTTAATTTTGGGTCGATATGCACCAAAATCTAACCAGCTCTTAATGTCAATGGACCAAAACTAAGTGTGAAATTTGGTTTCGATATTCCCACTAGTTTTTGAGCTAGCTCGTCCACAAAAATTTGGTAACGCACAGACTAACTAACAGACTAGCAGACATTTTGAGAAAACAATTATTATTTCGAAAAAAAGAAGAAAAAAACGCTTATTTCATGCACGATCACAATACTTGACCATACACCCTGTATGGTAAAGTAAAAAATGATTAGCCATACCCTTATCCAGAAAAAAAATTAAACTTATATACTTTAAAGAGTGAACTAATAATAATAAAAATAATATTTTCAAAAATTTCTATAAATATCGTTTTGTTATTTTTTAACAAATGTAATCAACGCCTACGTTACATCTTATAAAAATTATAATTTTGAAAAAATCTAGAGCACGCTTTCTACTTTTTACTCCCTCTTTCGCTGGTTTAATAAATGCGCTGTTGCCAAAATGTTTTTAGTGAGAATTTTTTTATATACATTTTTCATTATTTATTCCTTATTATCTCAGAAACTGTGTTGTAACTATGAATCAAACTTGTCTTAAAATATGTATTGGTTATTGTTTAATGTTGGTTTAGTTTTTTATAAAAATTGTACGAAGGGTTTCTTAATTATAATTAAATATGTATGTAAACTTTCCGATATCCCGTATAGTGCAATGCTAAAGAGCCCGAAAAAATCGATTTTTGAAATTAAATATCTCCGGAACTGTATTGTTCATCAATTTCGTTTTGCCACCAATCGATGCACAAGTATTTCAATAATAATATATCTAAATTTCAGAAAAATCCTACGAAAACGCATTTGGCGGAACAACTACCTTAAATACCGTTCGCTTTTTGAATACAACAATGGTTCTTAAAAGTTGTGCCCAGGGGCAGCAATGTGGCTGGTGGAATTTTTAGGTGTGTCCTAAGAATTCCAGATATGTGTGGAGTTATTATTAAAATACATTTTTAGTTAGGTATATATTTATTAGCATTTTGTGGATAGTGCATCTACAATTTTTTGTAGGACTTTAAGAGTACTATGAACTCAAAATGTTTGAGAACCACTAGTATACAAGCTATAAGAAAAGTAAAAAAAAGAATGATTAATTTGATTCCATATTTTGATGGAGATTTTTTTATAGAAAAAATAAAACAAAATGCATCTTTTGAGGAATAGAATGCGAGTTTATGAATTTTTAATGTGTGTAAATCAGATGGTATAATATTTGGTATTTTTTGGTTTATTAGGGGGAAAGAATAGAATGTGAATAAAAATAAATGCTTTGAATGATTTAGATGCCAATAATTAAGAATCTATAAATTATAATACAACCCAATTACACAATGAAATTTCAAATCATATCGTAATCGAACAAAATTAGTAAATGAGTTTAATAACCCGGATAAGTGCAAGTTGAGCTTATATACTGAGAGCTTCTTAATTAATACATATAACTATTATAATTGATGATAATTAAAAAATTATTATTATTAAAAGTATTTTTTTAACTGCTACTCATTTTTGGTAAAATATCGCATTATTATTATATTATTAAAGTTGTTATCGGGAAATAAGGAATATATATTTTTTTTATTGTTAAGGATAAATAAATTGAATTGATTCTTTCCAGTAATATATTTTGTTATTCAAATGGTTAATCCAAATATTTCGAGAGCGCTCTCGGCATCTCATCCTCAGTGGAAACTGTGGGACCACACAATAGGCAAGTCAGTGAGTTATTATAATTACAGGTGTCAAAAGGTACTCACCCACACCCCACCAATGTGCCGACCCCATCAGTTTGTACAGAACATTGATAAAAGCTCGATCACACAACACACACATATATATATATATATACAAATTCAAAATGAGATAACATACGAATATATACAATTATTTACATCTCTTTATAATGAAGTCTGAATGAAATTTAAAAAATCAAAAAATAATCAGTACTCGAGCTGGTTCAAATTTAACATGAACTAATTAATGTCAATGACCAGTCAAGGGAAGGTCAACGACCACAAAATTGTCTACGTTTTTTGGCACGCGCAATTAATTAATAAAAAAGCATAAATGTTTATTTTTTGTCATTTCTATTAAAATTTTGTATTCCCTCATTAAAAAACCCGTGTCTACCTTGTAATTTACTGTGTTTTTCAGGCTTTGTTGGATGAAACACGATTCCTTGAAAAAACGTTTTGTTTTATTTTTTTCATAGTCAATTATATTAAAATTTTCAAAATCAAAATTATGACCCTCAGTCCGCGCATGTTGTGCTAATGCTGTTTGGTTGTTGTTCTCTTTTTTAAGCACAGATCTTTTGTGCTCATATAATCTTTTTCCATAGGTCTACCTGTTGTGCCTATGTAAATTTTTATTACAATCAATGCAAGATATTTTATAAACTATATTACATTGATTGATTTTTTTCTATTTTGTCTTTGTTATTGAAAAAGGAAAAGACAAATTATTGCCTATTTTTGGCACTAGATCTATTTTATATTTGGAGAACAACAACTTTAGCTTATGATACGCGGGTGTGAAAATCATAACCTGTAGCCTCTCTGGTTGAGAATTGTCAATTTTAGCTTCATTAAACACAGGTACTGATCTTGTTATCTTATTCAAGGTCCCACAGTTTTTGAGGAAAAGATGCCGAGAGCGCTCTCGAAATATTTGGATTAACCATTTGAATAACAAAATAAATTACTGGAAAGAAGCAATTCAATTTATTTATCCTTAACAATAAAAAATTAATATATCCAGTACACACAAAGTCAGAAAAAAGGAATATATTTTTTATGCAGATATTTATATTTTATTGCCAACGTTTCGTCAACTTTGTTGAATTTTTAGGAGCTCAAATAGTTATCTTCTCTGCATATTTGTCATTTTTATAATTATTCTTTCTTAGTAAACATAGCAAGGCGTCATTAACACTTTTTAGTTAATGACTTGCCGTACTATGTTTACTAAGAAAGAATAATTATAAAAATGACAAATATCAGAAAGATAACCATTTAGCCCTGAAAAAATTCAACAAAGTTGACGAAACGTTGGCAATAAAATATAAATTATCTGCATAAAAAATATAATCCTTATTTTCCGATAATGACTTTAATAATTTATACGATGGACATAACTAATCAAAATACATAATTATTATTATAATGATTATTTAGATAATTGAAAAGATTCTGTTTTGTGAGAGTAACGGCACATCCTAATCATCTAGTATAATATGTGTATATATTTATTTATTTATGTTTGGTATATATATGGATATGTTTATTTGTTTCAAACATAGAACAACCTCATTGATTTCTCTTTGATTTATTTGTTTATTTAATATATAATTATATATTTACTTTCATTGAATTAATATTTGTCTATAGTAAGTGAAAGTATTGATTTGTCAGTTCTGAGAGCCTTAAGAGGTTTCTAATGGGTCTTTGGAAAATGTTGGTAAATCCTAGCTTAAATATCTTTACCAGTGATTCTAGCTGAGTTCCTGGAATTAAAATAAACTTCATGTTATTGGTTGCGCATATACACGGACTTAAACTGTTTCTTTCTGAATATATCGGTACTTATGGATAATAAAAAATAAAGAAATCAAAGATTTAATAATTTCTTAAGTTTGATCCATTGAGGGAGATAAAATATTAAGGGAATTAAAATTTTTTAAATTATCTCCTTACTTGATTGTCTATATTAAGTAATTTAAAAGTATTTACTATTCTGTAAAAAAAGATTCAAGTTCAAACCGTTGTATATATCGCACATTCCTTTCAACAACGTCATATCTCAAAAAACGTGATTTTTTCAGGAGAGTGATTTTAAAGTTTAAATATTCTATAGAAATGTGAAAGTAAAAATAGAATGAAATGAACTAAAAATAAATATTAAGCCTCCGATTGAACTTTTTACTATGCAGCAGATCTCTTTATATAATTTCTGACGTTTTCTCTCTGTTTGAAGAAGAATAATTTAAAAAATCTAAATTTTTTAAAGAGTTCCTTTTGATTTATGACGTTCTTGTTCAATTTTTTTATTGCCAATAGTGTCATAAGTTAAAATAATACAATCGATGTCTTTCACTTACTGTATGTACAAGAACGTCATGAATCAAAATATAAACCATAACAGGACGTCTTTCGTTTTTCTTACAATACTGACACAAAACCGAATAGTATGGTACGTTTTTGATACAAATTGATACAAAAATAAGTTAGAAAAATGTTCTTACCTTGTGCGCAATACTGTATTATGATGAAATAATACACTCTTGCACTAAACGACACAGATATCTACCTATACTATATATAATGCGCTTAAACATCCCTGTGTTACTAGTAGAAGTTAGCAACGATTAGACATATGGGTCTAAATTCAAAACTTTTATTTTTTTAAATATTTTCATAGATAAATTTTAAATAAAATATAATTAAAATTAAATTATTTAAAAATAATAAATTTTAAATTGATATCTATTAATTTTCCTTAAAAAACTAAAATTTAAAATAGAGTGTGAAGCTAGATGTTAACCTTTAATTTAAATATCTACTCTTTTTAAACGAGCAAAATTTCTTTGTTTATATATATATATATTTATTTGTATAAGTATTTATTTTTTGTTTATTTTTTCTCTTTTGAAAACGGATCGTACGATTGTGATGAAATTCACGGGATGACTATTTGCCAGCAAGATGCCCGCGGAAGGCGGGCTTCGCAGCTAGTATTTTATAATGCAGACACCACACTTCTGGTATCTAGCTGCTAAATATTAAGATAAAGATATTATGATCTTGCAGAGATATACTAATCTTTCAAGGCATTCTGAAAATAGGCATAATTGATCTGAGATATGACGTTGTTGAAAGGAGTGATTGACATGAGTATGTTTTTGCTTTACTTTATTTTTTCTTTATTTTCTAATGATTTCATGTCATTTGTCTAAACAGTACATTCTAAGTATTGTTTTTATCCTTCTACCTAAGAACCGAGGACTTCTTCCTAAACGACTTGGCAACTAGAACAACCCAAGACGTTCTTTCTACTCCCAGATGAGCAACAAATCCTGATTATTGCGGACTGGATCCTAATTATATCCAAAGAGGAAAGTGAGAGCCACTTTTCTTCTAGGTTAATGATTGTACTCCACTATTTCTTTCTATTTCTGGGATCTCATTGGGAGCTATAAAGTTTCATTAAAAGATAATCTTAGAAAGCTTAAGTATTAATAATATGGTACACATTTTCCAATATTAAAAATTTCATTTTTTTTTAAATCTAGGTATCTAATATGTTTTTATAAAAGAGAAACATCATTTAATGATTATTTTAACTTCGATACGATGATAACTAGCTAGCTATTTCAATAATCTATATATATAAAATTAAGGTTTTGTCTATACATTGGTCCAAATTACGCCAAATTTTGGTTGCACACGTTTCAAGCAAAGTTATGAACGAAAATACCCTCAACAAAATTATTGTCTGTATGTATGTTTCCGTGGTTTCCGCGAAAAGTTGCTCACGATTCACGTAAAAACAGCTAAAGGTAATTACTATGAAATTTCATATTTGGAACAGATGCCTTCTAACTTACGTTTTTAGGTATATAACGTTTTGATATTTTGACCCTAAAAGGGGGTTTGGGGGACGCACGAATGAAAATTATCAAATAACTCCTACACTATTAGCTCTACGGCAATTTTTATAAAGAGCAAAGCTATAGGGGATGTGATTTCTGACAACTTTTGTTTAAAAAAATTCTCCCAAAAAACCACCCAAAAAGGGGGGATGGTGAAAAAGTAAATTCTTGCCCTTGGAGCAAACTCAACCAAATTTTCTATACATAATCTATGGGCCTCTAGAGAGCTAGAAATGAAAAAACTAACCACCCAAAATGGGGGAGGGAAGGTCAAAAATGAAAATTCTTTCTCTTGGGCCAAACTCAACCAAATTTTGTATACATAATCTGTGGGTCATTAGAAGGCTAGAAATGCAAAAACTGGGTCTGGAGGGTGTGTGCGGGGGTGGAGTGATGGAGTAAGGCAGAGTAGGGGGTACAGGGGGTGGAGCGGGGGTGGAGGGCACGGGGGGTGCTGGGGGTGCAGGGTTGGTTGAGTGGGGGGTTCAGGTGAGGGTTCAGTGGTGTAGTGGGGTGTCACGGGGGTGGGTGTCCGAGGTGGGTGGGGTGGTGGGGTGGGGGCGGGGGTTGGTCACGAGTGCATGGTGCGGGGGGTAGAGTTGCTGGGTGGGTTTCAGAGGATATGGTGGGTGGGAGTGGAATGTGAGGGTGGGGTTTGTGGGTTCGTGTCTAGCAAGAGGGCCGCCGAAGGCGCCTTGAAGCTAGTTCAAACTAAAATTATAATTGCCGAATTTGTTTTAATTCTAAAAATTAATTTGGATACTTTTTTCTTTTCATCTTCTACAAATCTCAATACGTCCTCTATCTTTAATAATTCAATTTACCAAATACCGAGCCATCCAGTTGTAGTTTTTAACTTTCACATAGTCCTTTATTTTAATGTCAGGAAAGTAAATCTTCACATATATATTCACTATATCATGTAATGATACAGGATATAAATGTGAAGTATTGCATACTCCTGTCTTTGACAGCTTCTATCTCAGAGTTGAAATAAGTTAATTTTACTATATAAGTTCAAGGTGGAAGGAATCAATAGCTTTTATAATTTGAAACTGAATTTAGAACATAAAACCAGATATTGTGTTTTCCACAGTAGCCTAAAAGTGACCAAACATCCATTGGTCATAAGATATTATTCGTGTATAAAATTCAACCTCTTTATCTGAATTCAAAGTCTAAAAATAAAAATTTTTAAAAAAAAATAAAACCGACTTCAAAAAATTAAATTCAACAAATAAAATACACTAAAAGGTATAAAATAATTATTATCTTATTTAGTTACAACTAAACTACGGAATATTAACATGAAATTACTTTTGAAGTCGGTGCCAAATAAACTATACCTATAAGCTTGCGTACCCACCAAAAGTAATAAGTAAGATCCGTCGAGTGCGATTCATAAAAGGTATATGTTTGGCACCGACTTAAAAAGTAATTTCATGTTAATATTTCGTAGTTTAGTTGTTACTAAATAAGATAATAATTATTTTATACCTTTTAGTGTATTTTATTTGTTGAATTTAATTTTTTTGAAGTCGGTTTTATTTTATTTTTTTAATTTTTTATTTTTCTCTTTTTAGTGATGTTATTAATAGTGATCCTATCATCAGAACTTGACCAAATTGATATTGCACCATCCCTAAGATACCCCCTTTCCAATAAAAAAAGAATCATCGAAATCGGTTCATAAACAAAGAAGTTAGTCCTGAACAAACAAATCTAAAAAGGTCTAATACCTATGAAAAAAATGGGACCAATCGGAAGGTAGACTGGACCCAATGCAAAAAAAATTTTCAAAATCGGTTCACAATTGGCGGAGATATGAGGTAACACAGGCACAAAAAAAAAAAAAAAAAAATTCAGTCGAATAGAGAACCTCCTCCTTTTTTGAAGTCGGATAATAATATTAATAAATTAATATATTTCTTTTAACTAAAGCCAGTACTAAGTAAAGAATAGCCTAGGAATGCTGTCCGCCTGTATTTATGCAACAGAAATACGCCTCTGGATCGTACATGCCTACCCTACAGGCGTCCTTGTTAAATGAATTTTTTTAATAATGTTTAACACCGCAAGTTGACATTTACATGGAAGATTTTTTGTTTTTTGCGATTTAATCAAAAACGGCTCTAACGATTTTTTTTTAAATTGGTTTACTTAAGAAGGGTCATAAGTTATTAGTGGTGTATAAATTTAAATTTAGGAGTGTCGCAAAATAAATATTTTAATCGTTCATATCTCGTATGCGGTAAGTCGTTGAGCTTTGGGATTTGAAACTTAGGCTATCTAGAGCAGGGCTGTTCAACACGCTGCCCGCGGGCCGCATGCGGCACAGCACTGCAATGAATGCGGCCCTACATAAAATTAAAACTTCCTTGAAACATTAAGATTTTAATGTATCTACTTACTGGAAAACATATCTGATTTTTTTTTCTAAAATAAGAAAAAATTAGAAAATCATCCCAAAAGTTTTCGAACAATAAAAGGGAAGATTTTCATTTTTAATGTGAAAAAATATATCAAGATTTCGAAAAAATAATCGCAATTGTTGCATATTTTGACTCCATTTATTAGATATAAATATTTTACCTGGAAACTTTATAATAGAATGTATGAAGGGAGCTGCAATCAGAGATTGATTTGAAAGAAAAATTTAATAATTTCTTATTATTAAAATTTTATAAAAATTATCTAACCAGAAAGTGGGAGATAAATTGAACCTAATTTGTCGACGGAGAATTACCACTGCTCGAAGCCCCTAAAACCTTAGTAAATTGGATATTGGATTGTATCTAAGTTTCTGAGATTGGCTCGTGATCCCGGCTTCTTTTCCTTCTACTCTGTTCTTTTCAAGATGGAGGGGCCAGCCCATTCAGGCCTTTAGGGGATGGACCTTCTGGTGTATCTTCTTCTCACATCAATATCATTAAAAAAAAAAAGTTCTCCTAGCTTCACAATAGTTATTCACTTTTTGAAAATATGAATTTATATATACTAGTAGGTACGTAAAGCTATTTTCAAGAATAAAATTCACTAATGTTATAAGCTCAGCTTTCAGGTAAAAAAATAATAAGGTTTCGAATATTTAATAACCATTCTTCATCTCATATTTACATTTTCTAAAATATTTATTATTTTAATAATTAAAATTTTTGAAGTGCTAAGTGATTAAAACAATAGTCTGAAGAAAAAGAACTATTCTGCTATGACATTTTTCCTCTTTGGCATGGTGGAATACATTATTCTACATTAATAACTATATGTTTTATTGGGAAATATCAATAGAACTAGTATATTTTTTATGCGGCACGGGGCATATATTTTTTCTTCAAATGCGGCCCGTGTAAGCCAAAAGGTTGGGTACGACTGATCTAGAGGAAAGAAGAAGTTTCACAAGTTTTTAGCTAAAATCATAGAATCGGAAGTTGGTGTTTAGTTAATTATTTTTGGCAATTTGCCATTTCGTCTTTTTTCCGGATGATTTCAAATAAGGGAGAATCTAATGTGAAAGTCGTGTGGTGACCACACCAGTTGATTATAAAACGAATCATTTCATTAGCACGAGATTACAAAAGCATTTGCGACTCTTTTTGTCAAAATGCCGTGGATAGAAGCATCCCTCTCTTGCTATTTTTAAAACAAGCTCCAACTTGAAAAAGTCTAGTCTAGACAAATTTTATTTGATTAGAGATTATTCTTAAATTTGTTTATTCTAGAGATGGCCATTTTCACTTTAAACGATATTTGTTATATCTATAGGGAGAATTTCTACTCTGGTAAAATTCAGAATAAATTCCCAAATAAAGAAATAAGTTTAAGAGAATTTTATTACTAAAGACTAATAGTGGGTATATTGAGTTCACGGGTAAAATTTTTTCCGGTTTTGTCAAAGCGGCTTGGAAAAACACAAATTGAAGTAATTTGATTGAAGAAAATTGGTATGAGGATTTCAAATAAAGGGGAAACTAATGTGAAAGTCGTGTGGTGACCACACCAGTTGATTAGATCTTATATTTGAATTAGATAAAGTGGGCTGGTCATCCTCCTGACTTTAACATACACCCAGTGGGGTAGCCAGAAAATTTTCATAGTAAGGGGGTGGGGTTCAATCCACAAAGCAAAATATTTAATAAGAATTTTTTTTATTAAAACAAATAGTCCAGTTAAATTGTGTTTTTACCCGGAAAGTTTTGGGGTAGTTGTAATTTCTTCGACACTTTATATTTCTGGGTGTGCTGAATCCGAAGAATCTAAAGTTTGCTAACAAAATTTCGTGACGGAACATAATCAAAAATGCAAAAAAGGTAAAAAATCTCATTTTTTGCTTATAACTCGAAAACTATCAACTTTTCGAAAATAACCTTTCTATTAAAAAGGAAAGTTCATAAAATTTCATCATTTAGATTTTTTCTCCGACCAAACCGTTCGGGCTTAAGCGCTAGTTGAAAATTGGCGTATTTTTTCTGTTTCCGTAAATAGAAAAAACTCGCACTATTTTCGATTTTTTCCTATTTTGACCATGAAAGGGCACGTTTTCGACAAAGACCAGTGTATACATTTTTAAACTAGATTAAATTTGATACAATTAAAACAAAGTTTCATCTTAATTGGATAATGGTAGCCCGTGCCGCAATGAGGTTGAATTTTTGAAAAACTGCAATTTTTTGTAAAAAAATCGCAGTTTTTCCTTCATAAAATGAAAATCACTTATTCTAGAAACTTGATTTCTGTCTTGTTCTCTAGGAAATTTTGTTGATTTGAACATTTACTTGGACCACTTTTTTGTGAAAACTCTAAAATTTATAGATATCTAGCATTTTCGATGACACTTTTAAGGATTCGGATCATATCCTCTGTAGGAAATTTTATGAACTTTCATTTTGTAATAAGCAAAAAACCCCCAAAAATGAGATTTTTTTACCTATTTTTGGATTTTTGACAATGTTTCGTAACGAAATCTTGTTAGTAAACCTCAGATTCAGCACACCAAAAAACACATGCGATCAAGAAATCAAAACTACCCCAAAACTTTCCCGCGTGGGACCATTTAGAGAACAATTTAATTTTACTAAAAATGTACTTCAAGAAATTAAAATAGAACATATTTCTTGATTAAACATATGAAATATATTTAATTACGGTTAGTTTATTATAAGAAACAATTTGTCGTTGCAGTTACTCATCCAACGAGCCCTGTCCTTGGGGAGGGGATTCTGCCCCCCCCCCCCCCCCCGTGGCTACGCCTCTGCATACACCTGTGAAATTAAATATATATTCATATTTTTTCTGGCTCTAGAAATTTTATATTCTTTTAATCCCTACTATATTTTAAATTTTTTTGAACCACCTCCTATTTCGACCCTGAAAGAAATATTCACATCCCTTTATTTAAATATAAATCTTTTTCATACTAAATTTTAGCTTTATTTCAACTATTAGCTCTTAATCATAATATAAAAACCACATCTTTTTTATTATGAAATTTCGTTTTGATACTATCTTTGGTTTTTGAGTTGGAATGTACACCCAGTTTAATAACTAACTAGCTCACAGATATTTAGACAAAATAATTAATTCCTTCCACTTGATGTATAATTTTTCTATGTTTTGACTTTAGAGGATTTTCTTATAAAGCAAAACGTCACAATTTCGATCATTAGTTTAATGTTTGTGAAATATTTCGAAAAAACGAATTGCAAAATCCACTTTTTCATTCAAGATTACAATACTTTACTAAACTCCGTAAGCTAAAGATGATGATATTTGAACGAATTATCCAACTCTCGAAAGAGATATAGAAATGAATTATAAAAATTGAATTCAAGTATGCTTGACTGAGTTTATTTTCGTTAAAGAGCGAAAGCTCCAGAAGTTCCATTACTCTCAATCAACCTTTTACAATGAACTCACAATCACTTGAGAACAACTATAGAGACTATGCATTCTCATGAGAATAGCTCATCAATAAAGTTAATTCTGGATGTTTTCAGCCGAAATATCTCTTTTGTTATCAAAAAGTTTGTTTGTACTTCAGATTGGAATATCGTTTTATAAAGGGTGTCCCGTATCACAACGATAAACAGTCAACAGGGGATAGGACAATTTACGAGGGTCCTGAACATACAAATTTTTAAAATAAAAGTCTCATAACTTTCGACTTATAGGTATTTTTTGAAAATGGTGAAAGTCACTAGCCTGCCCTAAATATCGAGATGCTGTGGCTACAAATTTAAATATTTTATTATTCTAATTTTTGTTACGTAATCCTGCTATTGACCAGAATTCAAAATAAAACAATAAGTATTTACCTACTATACTTTTGGAGAAAAAAATATTTTTGCCGGACTTATGTTTTTAAAAAATTTTCATCAGCTAATTTTGAATCATCTTTAATTTAAAAAAAAGTCTAGAAAACAAGTATGGCAAGTTATTTAAAAATTGGCCCATTTTGTCAAGATTTCAAAAAAATACAGCACTTTTGGTACTTACTTCTTTAGAAAAAAATTTTGATTTTTTTTTGCAAAATTAGCTAATTTAAAAACATATTTTGTTCATGGTTTTTTTATTTAATATGTTAATCAATTACTTCTCATCTTAATTGAACTAATCTTTGGCTATTATAGACATTAATAATATAATAGCTAATAATAATGCCATTAATAGCCAAAGATTAGTTCAATTAAGATGCGACATAATTAAATTAAATAAAACACTATCAAAATATGTTTTTAAATTAGCTAATTTTGCCAAAAAATATCAATATTTTTTTTCTAAAGAAGGAAGTACAAAAGGGCTTTGCCATTTTGAAATCTTGACAAAGTGGGCCATTTTTTAAATAACTTGCCATGCTTATTTACTAGAATTTTTATATATTAACGATGATTCAAATTTAGCTGAAAATTTTTAAAACATAATTCTGGCAAAAATATTTTTTGCTCCAAAAGTATAGTACTTATGGTTTTATTTTTAATTCTAGACAATAGCAGGGTAATTCAGGATTGTTGGACAAAAATTAGAATAATAAAATATGTAAATTTGTAGCCACAGCATATCATTATTTAGTGAAGGGTAGCGATTTTCACCATTTTCAAAAAAAATGCCTAGAACTCGAAAACTATAAGACTTTTATTTTTTTTTTAATTTATGTTCAGGACCGTCTTAAAGTTCCCTATCTCCTATTCACGGTTTATCGTTGTGATACCCTGTATACTATCGATTTTTATTTATATATTAATTTTTTTATTTTGCTAATTCTACATATTAATTTTATTGCAACGAAACTTGTTTTAAAATATCTTCTTAATGTAACTAACAATTTCTCCTCTAAATAAAAGAAAAGTGGGAAAAAGATTGGAAGGAGAACAACACCTCCAAATTAAAAACAGTAAGGCAATCCACGTACCAAGCATCACCGAGTGACCAATTCGATCGTAAAACTCAAGTAATCATCGATAGGCTCAGGATAGGCCATACTAAACTAACCCACGGACACTTAATGAACAAAGAAGATAAACCGATATGCGAAAAATGTAAAGTACAATTAACAGTGCAACATATTTTAATTGAGTGTATGTCCCTAAATAAAGAACGAATAAAAACCGCCCTCCCTAATGATATAAAAGAATGTTTAGACACTAAGGCTGGTGTGGAAAGAACAATAGAGTTTCTCAAAGAAACAGTGTTATATAATTGTATATAAGTAATAACAAAAAATGTAAAATTATAATATTATAAATAATGTACACAAAGTGGTCGTTGATGGCCTTGGTAGCTAAAAAACGACCTAAAATAAAATAAATAAAAAAAAAAAAAAAAAAAAAAATTTCTCCTCTAGAGTTCTAGCTCAAATTTAATCAAATACTAACACAAATTCATTTGAATTTACCTAAGGGATATTAAACATTGTTCATTGTTTCAGGAGCTGCAGTGGACGCCTTGTATTGCAGTAGTTACATTACAACAGGTAGGTACCATAATAATAAGCTTACTAATTATACCATGCTATTATGCAAATCAACCTCTCTTGAAATAGAGTACTGTAAGAATTTAATAATAATCAATCTGTATTCTAACTATGTATCTTTTAAATGAATAATAATAATCATAATAATCATAATCATGAATAAATATAACTAAATTTGGAAAAATATTGATATATAATTCCTTTTCATTCGTTTGAATTTGTGACATTTTGCATAATTTTAATTTAAGCTTTTTCTAAACAGCATTTTCTTTTCGGTTGGGCGACATCGGTCAAAAAGATTTCTAGGGTGTCCAGCAAAAAAGTGCATTATTTCGGGTAATAAATTAAATACTTAGCATCTGTGAAATTCAAACTATAATTAAAAAATTGGATAAAAAATATTATATTTATTTCAAAGTTTATTTTATAATGATTATAGAACAGTAATGATTAAAAAAGCGCTATTTTTCTATTTATTATATTTAGTGGCAAAACAATTTACAACTACACCTAAGTTCAATGATTTTACAATATTTTTTTCAATGTACAAAATTGTTAAATTTGTGGCCTCTCTTGTGACATTGTGGTCCTTAAATAATTTTATCAAATGAGAGTGGTATATTTGTAGTTTTAGCCGCTAGAAGGCAGCCATAACAAAAATATAGTATTGTCGAAATTAATTTTCATCAATAATAAATAATATATTTGTAGATTTAACTCCTAGAAGGCAGCCAAAACAAAAATATAGTATTGGGGAAATTAAGTTTCATCAATAATAAATAATGTATTTGTAAATTTAGCCGCTAGAAGGCAGTCAAAACAAAAATATAGCATTGGGGAAATTAAGTTTTATCAATAATAAATATTATATTTAAAGATTTAACCCTTACAAGGCAGCCAAAACAAAAATGTAGTTTTGGGGAAATTTAGTTTCATCAATGTTTTTTTGGTCAATTGGTCATTTTAGGAGGTTGGGCGGTCGCCACACCTCGCCCAACCCGGAAACCCCTACAGCTAAACAGGAAGGTACAAAAATCCGGTAATAACGGTCAGTACGGGAAATATCTCATACCGTCATTTTAAATCTATTAAAAACTTATTTCTTCTTAAAGAGTTCTTTGGAGAGATACTTGGTTACTCTCACTATTATAAAATATATCTTTTTTTTGAATGGATTTTGATAAGGCATCCCCCCATGTAGCACAAGAATATTATATAAATATACTGATAATATCTTTTCTGGACATTGGAATATCCTGTGAATAAACTTTCAATCTTCGTAGATATTCTGGGAATTTTCTTAGAACTAAAATAGTCGTGTAGGACATTTAATTCAATTTACTAGAATATTCTTAGTTTAACAATCTTAGATTATCCACCAAAGGATATCCCCGGAAGATACGTCCAAGAATTTTTATGGTGCACATATTCTAAGAATCTACTGAAGATAATTGGATTATATATGTGCTTTTAATATTCTTGGTGGATATTCGTAGAATCTCTTGTGCTACCTGGGCCGAGGTTCAAAAAAAGAAAGATAATTATATCTATCTTTTTTATTCAAATCCGAAGTTTCGGAGGTTTATTCCCTACTTCTTCAGTGTCTGTAATTAAAAGGAGTTGGCCATCATTATCATCAAGAATATCAAAAATAAATTTAATATAATTCATTCAAATCCTTTTTTTAATCAAAATATATACTACTCACATTGAAATTTTTATTTTATTAATAGCTCTATATAAAGTTTGTTACTTCCCAAAATAATCATTCGATTAAAATTTTAATAGAATTTTTGATTTGAGGAAAATTAATACTTTTAACTTCTAAATTTAAAGGTTTTATCCGAAATAATTTACGAGCTTCAGACGGACAGACAGACAGATATTGTAGAAACACTAATAGGTTCCCGTTTTAATTTAAAAAAACCCTAAAAACAAAAGTTGATATTAAAGGAATTCAAAAAGTCTATTTCTGGCAATGGCAATGCCGTTGCAATATTTATCTTATTTGATTAACCGACTTCAAAAAAGAGGAGGTTCTCTCTCTATTCGACTGAATTTTTTTTTGTGTCTATGTTACTTCATATCTCCGCCAATTGTGAACCGATTTTGATGATTTTATTGCATTGGGTTCAGTCTAGCTTCCGATTCATCCAGTTTTTTCATTCGTATTGGACCTTTTTTGATATGTTTGTTCAGGCATAACTTCTTTGTTTATGAACCGATTTCGATGATTCTCTTTTTATTGGAAAGAGGGTGCCTTAGGGATGGTACCATATTAATTTAGTCTAGTTCTGAAGATATGATCAAGGACGAAATAAGGTAAATCTCCAATTCTTATGACCAAATAATCGAAATTATCTATATAATAAAAATGAATTTCTTTTTCTTTGTAAGCGCGGATCTCTCAAATGCCTGGACCGATTTGGCTAAATTTTTTTTTAAAATGTTCGTAATAGTCCAATTCAGGTTAATAGGTAAAAAAACATCGGAAAAGTTGCCCGGAAAATTAGAAAATTCACGGAAAACTAAAACAAAATGTGTTTAGCCAACCTAGCTTGCCAAACAATAAAAGAACTAAACTAGCAAACTAATATGTGTTGGCAGCCCTAGCTGTCAGATTTTTGAATTGTCATTTATTCTTAATAGCATAGATAAAAGAGATCTAACCACATTATCGTTGAAGAAGAATTTAATAATGCAACAAAGATTTAAAAAAACTATCTATTTTTTTTTAAAGTACATTTAAAAACAAAAATAAAAAAATAAACTGCAACGGATCGTTGCTAAACTTTATCCAATGTATAACTTATTCTAAAATAAAGTACTTTAAAATATAATTTCACAAAAAACTATATATGACCTTTTTTGTGGTCCTCAAGGTACAAGGTACTTAATTTTAATGAATTTTAAATCACACAAATATTAATTTGACAATTTAATTGATGAACTCAAAAATTGTTATTTAATTAAATAAACTGCAACGGATCGATGCTAAACTTTATCCAGGGCCATTTGAAATATTAATATGTTTATTCCTTTATTATTAATCACTTGATGTATTGTTAATCGTTTTATTGTTTGTATTTATATTTATATGTTGATGTTGTTGTTAAATAAATGTTTTTTAATGAGATTACGAGTTCTTAATTAATATGATCGTAATATTGGCGCCCGAACAATGTGAAAATGATAAGAAAACCTAGTAGACCACTAGCGAAGAGGAATAAGAAAAATGATTTTGCGAATATGGAAATAACGAGGGGGAGATATCGAAGATCAAGGATCATATAAAAAAAGGTGAGCATAGAGTAATGGATTTGGGAGAGGAGGTGAATAAATTAAAAAATGAATTCGAAAAAATAATAAAAAAATTAAAAGATGATTTGGAAGAGGAAAAAAACAAGAGGATAGAGTTGGAAGAAATAATAAAAAGGAAGGAAAATTCGGAAAAGGGAAGTGATTTCGAGATTAATAGGAATATTCAATTAGCAGACGTGGGAAAATTCCTTCCGGTGTTTAGAGCTCTCCCAGAGGAAGATCCGAAGTTATTTTTAAAAAAGGTCGAGAATACTCTATTAAAATATAAAGTACCGGAAGATGTTTGGCTCATGGTGGTTTCGGATCAGTTGTTAGATAAGGCCAAGACATGGTGGCGGGTGGTCAATCAATTTCCAGCGTTGGATTGGAAAGATTTTAAAATGAAATTTCTCCGAGAATACGATAGTTTAATCGTAGTCTCAAAGTTAAAGGTTATGTTTTATGAGGAGAAACAGAGAAAAGACGAACCTATAAGGTTATTTATTGAGAATAAGATGGCTTTATATAAGAGAGTTTTTCCGGACGAAGATGCTGGTTCAATCCTTCAAGTTTTAGTGGAGATGATTACTCCACGTGTTAGATCGTCCATTAGGGGAATGAAATTCACTGATATTGAAGGGTTTATGCAGACGGTAGAAGAAATAGAAAGGGATTTAAAGGATATGGATAAAGAAGAGAAGACAAGTCCCACTCAGGATAGAAGTTGCATTCAGGATAGACGTTTTTGTGGATTCTGTAGGCGGGAAGGACATGGGGAAGACACTTGCTTCAAGAAGGGAAACGAGTGGAGGGGCAAGGAAAAAGGGAGTTCCTTGTCCAAAAAGCAGTAGGATTCCCTAAGAAAGTAGGAATAGAAAGTGAGATCGCTAGTCATATTATTTGTTGTGATGAATAAATTTTCGGAAATCATTCGGCCATCAATGGAATTACAAATAGAGGAAAAGAAGAAGGGTATTAACTAATGAAGATGATTTAATTCCGTACTGGTTGAAGGAAGTCAAGAAGGATGAGTTGAATATAATGGAAGAGGAGAAACTAGATGCTGGGCAGATGAAATTAAATCAAGATAAGGAAGAGTTATTTCATCAAATAAAATTATATTTAGAAGAATCGATCCTACCTAGTAATTCGAAAGTAAGAAAGAAGATATTAAGATTGGCACCACATTTCATTTTAATTAACGAAGTGTTGTATAGATTGGACTGGGATAAGAATGGAGAGGAAGCGAATAGACTGGTAGTGACTCAAGAGGATGGAGCAAAAATTATTGAAAATAGTCACGAAAGGGGAAGGTTAGTTAAATATCATTCGAGTTATTTTAAACCTAGGAAGAAAGAAGAATGATCCTGTGAGAAGCTGCGTCCGTGTTCTAAGGAGGAGAATTGATGCGTACAAAGCTTACTTGATGTATTGTTAATGATATCACTTGCAATTTGCAGTTCATGTTGACCATGCGCGGATCAGGGGGGGCGATGCGGGCGACCCCCCCCCCCCTCAAAGCATTGGTGATCAACATTTTTTATATGTTTATTTAATCTTTTTTTTTAATATAACATTAAATTTTAAAATTGAAGAAAATAAAGTTCTATGTGGGGGGGGGGGTCTCTGACCCCCCCCTCCCACTTGGACAATTCGACCGCGACACACTTCCGAGATCAAAAGTAGATCTTATATACCGGCGACCGCCCCCCCCCCCAAATCAGAGGTCTGGATCCGCGCCTGATGTTGACTTTATTTCAAAAATAATGATCGATTCTCATTTAACAGTCGAGGAATAACCATTCTTCATTCGATTTTTGACGTTTCGGTTTTTATTGGCAGCCATTGGTGAAGACATGGAGGAATCGACTTAAAATCAAAAATAGCAATCGATTCTTATCTAATACTAGATGAATAACAATTCTACATTAGATTTTTGACCCTTCGATTATTATTAGTAACCATTGCTGAAGACATGGAGGAATCGACTTAAAATCAAAAATAGCAATCGATTCTTATCTAATACTTGAGGAATAACAATTCTACATTAGATTTTTGACCCTTCGATTATTATTAGTAACCATTGCTGAAGACATGGAGGAATCGACTTAAAATCAAAAATAGCCAATCGATTCTTATCTAATACTTGAGGAATAACAATTCTACATTAGATTTTTGACCCTTCGATTATTATTAGTAACCATTGCTGAAGACATGGAGGAATCGACTTAAAATCAAAAATAACGATCGATTCTTATCTAATACTAGAGGAATAACCTTATTGCATTCCATTTTTGATGTTTTGACTATTAATGGCAACCTCTACTGAAAACGTGGAAGAATCGACTTAAAATCAATAAGACTAAATTCTTTTATGATAAACAACTCAAGCTTGAGAATAAGAGAATTTTTTATAAATAGAGATTTTTAATACATTTTAAATATTTGTTTCATCTTATTTGTTATGACT
The DNA here is from genome assembly GCA_024734495.1 of Forficula auricularia. Lineage (NCBI taxonomy): Eukaryota > Metazoa > Arthropoda > Insecta > Dermaptera > Forficulidae > Forficula > Forficula auricularia. The sequence goes on along the minus strand of JALMQS010000083.1, from coordinate 3,950,147 downwards.
GTATATTACAGTTAAATAGAATCTCAAATTATATCTATTTAAGACTTTATAATAAAACAATTATATTTATTCTCTGTTACTAATAAAACATCAATAAAGCAGCCACGTGGCTAGCAAAAAGGCTCGCCGAAGGCGGGCCTTGAAGCTAGTAATAAATAAAATCTTTTATAAAAAAATCTTAAAACATTCATTTAAAGCCCGCAAACGTTTCGAGAGAATTTCTATATTTATGAATTGAATTTTATTATCATTTTCTGATTCATACTCCCGACGCTTTCTATTACGAGATGCATGCAAGGTATTATATTAAGTCACTATTAGTAACATCACTAAAAAGAGGGAAAATTTTTTTTTATAAAAATAAAATAAAACCGACTTCAAAAAAATTAAAGTGCAACAAATAAAATAATAATAACTTAAAAATCAAATAAAATACACAAAAAGGTATAAAATAATTATCTGATTCAGTTACAACTAAGCGACGAAATATTAACATGAAATTTCTTTTTGAAGTCGGTGCCAAACATATACATTATATGAATTGCACTCGACGGATCTTACTTTGGCTACGTTTGGCGAGGTATGCTCGCTTATAGGTATAGTTTGTTTGGCACCGACTTCAAAAAGTAATTTCATGTTAATATTTCGTCGATTAGTTGTAACTAAATAAGATAATTATTTTATACCTTTTAGTGTATTTTATTTATTTTTAACTTATTATTATTTTATTTGTTGCAATTGAAAGTAAAAATTGATTTCATTTAAAAGAATGCGCTGAACAAAAGTTTGAAATTAAATAAAAAATATTTCTGGCGATAAAATTTTTAGCTGATAAGAGAAACGAGCTCCCGTTTCGTTTCGTTCCCCTAAGCCTTGGTTGGCGGAGAGTGATTTGCTGCGATCGCACCCTGGCAGGTGGGGTCGTAAAAGTTGCGGGCTGTAGCTCTGAGGCCGCTGACGTCACTCGATCTCCAGCACAGTGAAGAGAAAGCACAGCCAGGCCACAAGACAGTAGACATACACAGAGACACCCTCGGGGGTTGCTATTCTCCACGAATTAAATGTTTAATTCTTTCATCTATTGGTAGAAACTTGTGCGTATAAATAATTCACCAATAAAAAGGGGGAACGAGTGAATGAAAAATAACATTCGGATGATATATGGGTATTAAACTTGCATTCTAGCGCCCGAGGAGTATTCAAAGTTAATCTCTTTTTCTGATCATTTGTTTTATTAAACGTATTAAAATAGAGTTTGAAATCTAACTTTTTTAATTAATTAATTAGAAAAATAATCTCATTTTTCTTTATCATTAAAAATAAGCTGACGTGTTCTGTTCTGGCCATCCACTTGACTTTACCATACAACCTGGCCCCTCACTTACATTAATATTTAATAAAATTATTTATAATCATGTAGGGGAGGGGGTTGGTTTTTGCATTTTTAGACTCCTAGGGGCACACTGATTATGTATACAAAATTTGGTTGAGTTTGGTAAATGGCCAAGATTTTAATTTTTTGACCCTCCACCCCCCACCCCATTTTCGGAGGTTAGTTTTTGCATTTTTAGACTTCTGGGGACCCACTGATTATGTATACAAAATTTGGGAGAGTTTGGTAAATGGCCAAGATTTTCATTTTTTGACCCCCCCCCATTTTGGGCGGTTAGTTTTTGCATTTTTAGACTTCTAGGGTCCCACTGATTATGTATACAAAATTTGGTTGAGTTTGCTCAAACGACCTAGATTTTTAATTATTAACCCCCTCACTTCGCAATTATGGGTCGATATGCACCAAAATCTAATCAGCTCTTAATCTTAATGGAGCAAAACTACGTGTGAAATTTGGTTTCGATATTCACACTAGTTTTTGAGCTGGCTCGTACACAATTTTGGTAACGCACAGACTAACTAACAGACATTTTGACAAAACAATTATTATCTCGAAAAATATAATTTTTTCGATGTTCACTTATTAGAGCTTTTTTGTAGATGTTAGGATAGTTCTTCATTCAAAAAGAGATTATGAAAGCATTTGGACGTTAAATCACCAAGGATAAAAATGAAGTATCGAAATGTTAATCAAATTTTTAAGCAAAATGAAATAAAAAATAATTTTTATAAAAAAAAACCGACTTCAAAAAAATTAAATCCAACAAATAAAATAATAATAATTTAAAATCAAATAAAATACACTAAAAAGGTATAAAAATAATTATCTAACTTAGTTACAACTAACGAGCGAAATATTGACATCAAATTACTTTTTTGAAGTCGGTGCCAAACCAACTATCATAAGCGAGCGTACCCGCCAAACGTAAAGTAAGATCCGTCTAATGCGATTCATAAAATATATATTTTTGGCACTGACTTCAAAAAATGATTTCATGTTAATATTTCGTCGTTTAGTTGTAACTAAATTATATAATTATTTTTTACCTTTTAGTGCATTTTATTTGATTTTTGAGTTCTTATTATTTTATTTGTTGCATTTAATTTTTTGAAGTCGGTTTTTTTTTTAAATTATTTTGATTTTTCTCTGTTTAGTGATGTTATTAATAGTGACTTTATATAATACCTTGCATGCATCTCATAAGAGAAAGCGTCAGGCGAATGAATCAGAAAATGATATTTTTTTTTATAAATTTTATTAAACCAATTATTTTACATTAATTAATGTATACCATAGTATTTTAGCTTCGATTCCGGAGATTGCTTCTCCACCATCGAGTGTCCTTATTGATCTTTAGTCCTTGTTTTTAATAAGAGGAAAAATCTAATTAGATAAAAAAACCTCTTTTCCGATAATTATTTCAATTCCATTATTCCCCAATCAAGTCGATTGGATCTCACCTCCTCCTCCTCCTCTCTCCTCATCAGAAAATGATAAATAAATTTTTTTATAAATTTTATTAAACCAATTATTTTACATTAATTAATGTATACCATGTATTTTAGCTTCGATTCCGGAGATTGTTTCTCCACCATCGAGTGTCCTTATTTATCTTTAGTCCTTATTTTTAATAAGAGGAAAAATCTAATTAGATAAAAAAACCTCTTTTCCGATAATTATTTTAATTCCATTATTCCCCAATCAAATCGATTGGATTGTTCTCCTCCTCCATCCGTCTCATTCACCATCCATCAGAAAATGATAATAAAATTCAATTAATAAAAATAGAAATTCTCTCGAAACATTTACGGGTTTTAAATGAATGTTTTAAGATTTTTTTATAAAAGATTTTATTTATTATAATTTCGATTATTTGGTCATAAGAATTGAAGTTATGCCTGAACAAACATATCAAAAAAGGTCCAATACCACTGAGAAAAAACGGAACCATTCGGAAACTAGACTAAACCCAATGCAAAAAAATCATCAAAATCGGTTCACAATTTACAAAGATATGAGGTAACATAGACACAAAAAAAAAATTCAGTCGAATTGAGAACCTCCTCTTTTTTTAAGTCGGTTAAAAATTAGTTTAAACTTGAAAGATTAACATATTAAAAAGTTCATTTACTTTGACGTAATTTTTCTCTAAAATAACATTTTATATGAGAGGACTTCTTGAAGGGGGGAGGGGGTCATTTCAGGTCAGTTTACCCGGTCATGACACCCACCCCCTCAGATTTTGATGAAACTTGTGACAAATGATTCTATTACTATTCTGATGGAATTCTTTTGCTCTATAATTTGTAGTTTTTTTTTCTTTTGTTTTTTTAGTTAATTTTTTAGTTTCTATAATTTGGCGCTATCCAAGCCCCGGAAATTGCGCCTTTAATATGCACTCACAATTTTAAAAATATTCTCTTTGTAAACTATTCAAGATATCATCATGAAGTTTGTGTGTTATACCTAAAAGCAGATAAAAATGATCTTATTAACCTATCTCAATGCCTCAAAAAACTAAAAATATTTTAATAGAAATTTGAGAATTGGGTTTTTGTTTTACAAAAACCACAATCAAAAAAGTCTCAGAAATAATAGAATTTTCAATTTGTTTGAAAATAATTTTAAATATTTAGGCAATTAGATAACTAAATCAACTGGTGTGTTCACCACACGACTTTCACATTTTCGAAATTTGAAACTTAAGCTTGATATAGGCTAGAAGAGTAAAGCAAGCTTGCCATGGTTTCGCTCAATTTTTTTAATCGAAATAATTTTAGCCGTTTTTGAGATATTTTGAAAAAAAGAAGGAAAAAACCACTTTTTTTCACAATACTTGACCATACCCTGTATGGTAAAGTAATAATACAGCGACTCTCGACAATTCGAACTCTTCTGCTGTTAACTTCGGTAAATCGAATAAATGCTGTGTATTTTGACACCCTCGATAACTCGAAATTCTTTTCTTAACAAGAAGGGGAGAGAACGTTCTATAATTCGAACTAGGCCACTTCCCTCTTTATAAACAAAATGCACTAAAAGGTATATAATTATTATCTTATTTAGTTACAATTAAACGACGAAATATTTACATGAAATCATTTTTTGAAGTCGGTGCCAAACATATACATTTTATGAATCAAACTCGACGGATTTTATTTAGTACGATTAGCGGGTACGCTCGTTTGTTTAGCACCGACTTCAAAACGTGATTTCATGTAAATATTTCGTCGTTTAGTTGTAACTAAATTATATAATTATTATATACCTTTTAGTGCATTTTATTTTATTTTTGATATCTTGTTATTTTATTTGTTGGATTTAATTTTTTTGAAGTCGGTTTTATTTTATTTTATTTTTTTTTTATAAAAATTGTTTTTATTTTTCTCTTTTTAGTGATGTTATTAATACTGACTTAATATAATACCTTGCATGCATCTCGTGAGAGAGCATCGCCGAATGAATCAGATAATGATAAAAAGAGAACTTGACCAAATTAATATGGGACCACCCCTAAGGAACCCTCTTTTCAATATAAAAAGAATCATCGGAATCGGTTTGTAAATAAAGAAGTTATGCCTAACAAACATAGCAAAAAAGGTCCAATACCAATGAAAAACAATCGGGACCAATCGGAAACTAGACTGAACCCAATGAAAATAAATCATCAAAATCTGTTCACAATTGGCTAAGATATCAGGTAACATATACACAAAAAAAATCAGTCCAATTTAGAACCTCCTCCTTTTTTGAAGTCGGTTAAAAATATAATAAAAATTGTTAATAATTCGAATTTTTTTCCTTTCCTCTTGATAATTCAAACGTCATCATAATTCGAAGTTTCTATAATTCGAATTTTTCTTGTAGTCCTATGGATTTCGAATTATCGAAAGTCGACTGTATTTACAAATAAAATTATTTACTTAATTAATTAATATATTTTTTACTATTTTGTTGATTTTTCTCAATCTTTTCAAGAAATACTAGAGACTGAGTTTTCTATTATAGAAAATCAGCAATGGTTTGGGGCTCTCACAAACAGTAAACAACATTCCGCACAAAAGAATATGGTTCTTATTCACCCCAAGTAGTTATCAATAAATTTTAGAATATTAATTTACACTGAATTATTAATTCTATTACGAGAGAGGGAGAGAGGAGGGAGAGAGAGAGGATACCAATCGATTTGATTGGGGAATAATGGAATTTAAATAATTATCGGAAAAGAGGTTTTTTTATCTAATTAGATTTTTCCTCTTACTAAAAACAAGGACTAAAGATTAATAAGGACACTCGATGGTGGAGAAGCAATCTCCGAAATCGAAGCTAAAATACAAGGTATACATTAATTAATGTAAAATAATTGGTTTAATAAAATTTATAAAATAAAAAAAAAATTAATTCTATTACGGACTAAAAACATTATCGCAAGCTCGAGAAGATCAAGAACAGTCGATGGTGGGGATGTAATCTCCGAAGTCGAAGCTCAAATAAAATGTATACGCTAATGCGTGTAAAATAATTGGTTTAATAAAATTTATTATTATTTATTATTATTAATTCTATTGGAAGAGGACGAGGGGATTGGGATGGATTAATTGGAAATAAATTTTATCGGAAAAGAGGTTTTTTTATTTAATTAGTTTTTTCCTCTTATTAAAAACAAGGACTAATAAGATGATCAAGGACAGTCGATGGTGGGGAAGTTATCTCCGAAGTCGAAGCTCAAATACAATGTATACATTAATTCATGTAAAATAATTGGACCAATTAATTTTATTATTTTGTTTTGAATAAAGTCATTTCTATAGTCATTTTTGAGAATATGAAATAATAAAAATCTTATTTTAGTGGAGAATTCCAAGCTGAAATTTTTACAAATATTTACATTTCAAGACTCATAAATTCCCAAAAAATGTTATTGAAAAATATTCTGTTGGTGATTTGTGTTTATCTTACCGATTTTCCGGCCAGACTGCTGTGCCGATCAATCGATTATAATAAAACCACCAGTGAAAGTCGTGTAGTGAACACACCAGTTTATTTATAATAGGCATGATGACTGATTTTTAAATGCTGTGCTGTTGGAAATTATCTATTATTTCAAAAAAATATCTCATTTTTGCAGATAATAAAGGATTGGTACCAAAAATTCCAATTTTAATTCTAAGTTTTAAATTCTTACCAAAACACCCCCCGGGATCTGGCAGCATCTGTGACGTCACATATGTTATTTGTTTACGTTCCACACAAGAAAAAAATGCGAAATAAGTGGCTTAATCTTGAAAGGAGAGATCCAAAAGCTATATCTCTAAATACTACAATTTATTTCTGTGAAGATCACTTTAACGTAAGTTTTTACTTTATTTCGTAGATTATAAAATGGTAGGTGCATAATGAACTTGTTTGAGTTTTAAATTTAATAATAAATTAAGTCTTTTGTACGGTTTGGTTCATTCATATCTAAAGTGGAAATTGACTCAGTTTATTTTATTTTATTTATTTATTAGTCCTTGTTTAATGAAAGAAACTCTTCCAGCATCAATAAATCAATTCTAGGCAAATTGGAACTATTTGTCTTGATAAACCCTGGGTCCATGGCTACGTTTCTTGGTTATGTTTTGCAACACAAAAGTCAGCAAATGTTCTTGCAGCAGATATTTCGTCTGCTCGTGACGTCAGTCCTGTTTCTTCGCTCTGATTGGTGTTCAAACTAACATGGCGGATTGCAGTATTTTATAGTTTTATTTTATCCAAAAAATTAACAATCACGCTAATAACATAATAATAAATATGTTTTTTGTAATCTATGAATCCTATTTCAAATCAAATCCAGAACATCTTCAAGAGTCATTGCTGAAGCCAAGAGATGGGTGAGTCATGAATTGAACCATTTATACTCTGTTAGAAATACATTTAAACTGTACTTATATCATAGTCACACGCGATTAACAGAAATCTTAGGCCCTCCACTATTCGATTGCAAAGATAGTGATATCAGAGACAGAGTTGAACTTTTAATTAACAAAAAAACAGAAATATTGTCTAAAAAACTTCAAAATCTTAGAAATCAACAACTCCCAAAAAATTTAAAAAATAATAACCAAAGTGAAACTTTCAAGTTTAGCGATAGAATTAAAAATTTCACAAATACTAAATTCACCGATTCAGAAAAAGATTTATTGAATAAAGGCCTAAATCATTGCATATATTCACCAATAAATAAAAATGAATTAGAAAACATCGCGGTAAACATAGAATCTTCATTGATTAGAAATCATGAAAACTATATGAATAAAACTATATCTGCAAACATTTTTGAAAAAATAATCCAGTCAAATCATAACAATATAAATTTCAAAGAAAATAAAACTTTAAAACAATTAAAATAAAAAATCAGGGAAAATGACTTACAAGTGATAAAAAGTGATAAAGGAAATACAGTTTATTGTAATAGACTGATGAAGAGGACAAAGCCCTCGAAACTATAGTCTCGTTATAAATAAATAAAATTTATAATTCCAGCAGAAGACAGACTCTGTTATTGACTCCTTCAAGAATCCTATTTCATTAGATAAATACATTATTTTAGTTATTCTTGGTTACTGTCATGATGCCTATTTCACGGATCCCTGGTAATGGCTATACGAGCCCTCAGGTGTCAGTGGACCACAGTTTAAGAATCTCTGGTTTAGGAGTTTCAATGAAATGACAGACAGACACATAGACAGACAGTAGATATTGTAGCGACACTAATAGGGCCCTGTTTTAATTTTAAAGCGTACCCTTAAATGAATTTATGTAATAGAAGGGCCAGTAGAGTTGGCCAGTGGCTAATGCACTTGACTTTAAGTCAAGTTTACTCGGGATTGAATCCCGCCCTATGGATTAAGAGTAGCTTTGGGAGTAAAAGCTCAAAGATTGTGTTCTGATGGCCAATCCGTTATCAAATTAACCTGCTTTTCTCCTCATTTGCCGTTTTAATTATTACGCCAAAGATAATCCTTTGTATTCTAACACATCGCTTATCTAAATAAATTAAACGGTGTTGTTGATATAAATCAAATTTCATCTTTTAGCTAGTTTTCTCTCTAAGTAAGGACCAAAAATAACTCTGACACAACAAGAAAAAGAATTCCTCTTCAAAGGGCATTTCTTTTATTGTTGTAATTCATTAAGAGGATGTAAATGTACATTTATTTACTTTTTTAATTATCTTGATGACGACCATTTTACTCTTATGCGGGTAGAGAGCACATCTCTACTATGCAATTTGTTTAAATAAGTTACTGGAGAATTATACAATTCCTATCTCACAATTTAAACTCTCGTACTTTCTAATTAATTAGATTTCATCTGTAACACACCACGAATTGCGTCCATTTAATGAAGTTAATTTCAACTAGATTACTAGATAATAGTATATCAGCTACGAACCATATGTATTCCACTGCTAAAGTTCCAAATCCAGCCGATAATCTATGTAAAGATTACAATTCACTTATATTATTATTTAAATCTGAATAGAAAATATTGCATTATATACATTTTACATACACTATACAAATTTACTTATATACTTACAGTGAATTAGAAGTGAGGGCTGCATATTGTACAAATACATGCGGAAGAAATCATTAGAAACATTTTTCAAAAAATTAATAATTTTCTCAAAATTTTCAAATTTTTAACAATATTAAAGCTCATAGCGGCACCTTAAGATATTGAAATATGAGAATCGAATTTTTGTTCTTTCTTTATGAACCTAAAATGCAAATTTTGGCCACTATTACAAATACAAAATAAAAAAAGGACATTTTCGTCCCACACTATTGGACAGCCCTGGTATATGCCATTGACAATATAAGCAGAAGCTGGCCAATATAAACAACATGGACGGATTAGGACGGGCACAAGTGGCATATGTTCGTTGGGACTATTTTTGGACTTAAATTGTAAGTTAAATTGAAATGGTCGAAAGAAAAAATATTTGTGATATATAAGTATATATAAATAAAATATAACCCAAATATTTGATTCTTTCGACCAATTGAATTTCTTTGTTTGCTATAATTATATTTTTAGTGAAACCCCTCAAATTCGAGCACCGGAAATCCCAAATTCCGGGAAATCCGAACGCAAAAAATAGAAACTTATTTATTTAGTCATAAAACAATTATCTATATATTTTACATTATAACCTTATTTTACATAATTAGTTGAAAAATTAACAAAGTAGTACAGTTAGCATACCTAACAAAGTGTAAATGTGTCTACATACTTATGTCATCATCCAGGATTGAAAAACAATAAAAGTTGCTTATTGAAATTCTTTAGGTTATTCACTTTGCAAATACAATGAAATAATAAAAGAAACACATAATTTTTTATAAAAAAATAAAACCGACTTCAAAAAAATTAAATGCAACAAATAAAATAATAATAACTTAAAAATCAAATAAAATACACTAAAAGGTATAAAATAATTATTATCTTATTTAGTTACAACTAAACGACGAAATATTAACATGAAATTACTTTTTGAAGTCGGTGCCAAACAAATTATACCTATAAGCGAGCGTACCCGCCAAACGTACTAAGTAAGATCCATCGAGTGCGATTCATAAAATGTATATGTTTGGCACCCACTTCAAAAAGTAATTTCATGTTAATATTTCGTCGTTTAATTGTAACTAAATAAGATAATAATTATTTTATACCTTTTAGTGTATTTGATTTGATTTTTAAGTTATTATTATTTTATTTGTTGCATTTAATTTTTTTGAAGTCGGTTTTATTTTTTTATAAAAATTATTTTTATTTTTCTCTTTTAGTGATGTTAATAATAGTGACTTAATATAATACCTTGCATACATCTCGTAAGAGAAAGCGTCGGGCGAATGAATCAGAAAATGATAATAAAATTAAATTCATAAATATAGAAATTATCTCGAAACGTTAGCGGGTTTTAAATGAATGTTTTAAGATTTTTTTTATAAAAGATTTTATTTATTTTGATTTCGATTATATGGTCATAAGAATTGGAGATTTACGTTATTTCGTCATTGATCATATCTTCAGAACTTGACCAAATTAATATAGTACCACTCCTAAAGAACCCTCTTTCCAATAAAAAAGAATAATTGAAATCGGTTCATAAACAAATAAGTTATTCCTATACAAATATATCAAAAAAGGTACAATACCAATGAAAAAAACGGAACCAATCGGAAGCTAGACTGAACCCAAAAAAATAATCAAAATCGGTTCACAATTGTCGGAGATAGAGGTAACATAGACACAAAAAAAAATCAGTCGAATAGAGAATCTTTTCCTTTTTTTGAAGTCGGTTAAAAATATAATTAATTAATCTTTCACTTGATATCAGTTATCTTCAATTGTCGAAGCTGCTTTCGGCTAATCCGAACAAATTGAAATCCGAACAGGCTCAAGCCCCATTTAGCTATGATTAGAGAAGTTTCACTGTCTATATGTTCCATATTTTATTTCTTTTCCTCTCCTCTCTTTTTTCCTAAATCGAATTATTTTAGATTTATTATTATAATTTATTTCTAGTGTTCGTTTTTTAATTCTTCCATCATTTTTTTCAGATCCCTTCATTTGTCCGTTATCACTGCATCGTCGTCCGCGAACTTGAGACAAAAAAATTTTCTTCTTCCAATTTCCGTATCTGCGATGTTTTTTTTGTCTCCCATCCTTCTTCCATATCATTCAGGTATTGAAGAAAATTGGACTGAGTAGACAATGATCTCTCGCTCCTTTGGTCGTCTAGAAAACTTCTAATTCGTTTCTTCCCATAGTTATTTTTTCTTTGTTTCTTGCTAAACAGCTCCTATAAAACTTTTCACTCTCTCATTACTACTTTTTCCAACTTTTCCATAATTTTTACTCAACTCATCGTATCAAATGCCCCCTTCAGAACCAAAAAAATAAGATGAACAGTCTCCTTTTATATTCCAATTTGTTTTCAGTTAAAATACAGCAATATCTTATATATGGTAGTCCAAATTGAATTACTCCGGGTTCACTATAGTAAGGTTTGAAAATTTCAAAACAAACTAAATTTTAATTAACAAAAATAAAAATAAATTTAAAAAAATTAGTAAATAATAGTACTTACATTATACATCAAGAGAAAGAAATGCATTATTTTTCTCGAGGTGCAATTTGTAGCCAGAGGGCGAAGCCTGAGGGCTACAAAGTACCAAGCAGATCCATTTCATTATTTATATTTAATAATTGTATAAAAAATTATGTAGTTTTAATAAATGATACAATTAATTTGATTATGTTGATAAAAATTTGTTTCACTATAAATTTATTTAAGATTTGCTAGTAAAAATCGTCGCCATAAAGTGTAAACCTGCTAAATCCATATGAGATATTAATACCGTTCGAAAGAAAAATAGATGCAGCATCGTCCAAGTAAAACTGCTACTTATAATTACGATCGTATGATGTAGAAAAATAAAAAGTGTTCAAGGCGCGCCAAAAGAAGTTATCATTTCAAAAAAATGTGAAAAATTGTTTCTTTCCATAACAACAATATTAAATTTTGTTCGTTTTTTCTCTTACTTACTTACTCCTGGGCGCTAGAACAGTTCATTGCTCCTGCCCGTTTACATATTTTGGACTCCGAGGGATTGTGATGTTTTCTTGCCATCTCATTCGAGGTCTTCCTCTTAGTCTTTTCAATTTGGTGATTTCTCCCAAACAGATTTTATGATTTGAGAGTGGTCACTTCGTATAACATGCCCAGCCCATCGCAGTCTACGACTTTTGATGAGTAGACAATATTTAGAGACTGGTAGAGATCTTGGAGTTACAGGTTGGACCTAATTCTGTACTCTGTCTTGGGTGGGACCAAAGATAATTCTAAGAATTTTCCTTTCAAACCTCAGTAGAGATTCTTCGTCCATCTTTGTTAGGCTCCATGTCTCACATCCATACATGGCGACTGGTTGGATGACGGATTGGTAGAGCTGGATTTTTAAGGCACGGCTGAGAAGCTTGGACCTGAGAAGGCTATATGACATATATGGAATGGGTACTCTTCCTCGTATATGGATCTCTTTTCTCATCTCATTATCGTCGATAGTCAATGCCCCGAGATATTTAAATTCATGAACTCTTTCAAAAATGGAAGAGCACAGATTAATTTTAGTTGGTAATCTTACAGTTTTTTTCTCTGCCCTGTAAAATTTCCTTGTTGTGAGTTAGCAGGTTTACACTCTAAGGCGACGGAATGATGGTTTATATCTATATAATATGGGGTTGCAAAAAATTTGTCAGTCAAAATGGGGTCATGAATGATATAAGTTTAAAAAGCGCTGCTCTAGATGATTCAAAACGGCTTAAAATGAAAACAAATAATTTATATGATACTGCTTTAAAATATATATACGGATGGTTCCTCAAATCCTGACCCCGGAACAACGGGAGCTGGCAACTACAGCTCTCAATTCAAGGGCCACATGGCAGTTGAAGCGCCTCTAGGCAGCTACGATGGGGAAATAGCTCTAATGGTCAGCGCGGCGCCAAATGGCTCAACAGCCAAGCGTGGGCGTTGGCTAAAAAGTAGTAAGTAGTTTTTTTCATATTATTACTAATATTAGTAAGTGTTTTTGCATGTTCTCTTTCCGGTGCAGGAGTCAATATTGACATAGAGGTTTTCCGATCTTTTTCGAATTGATATCAGTAAAAAGAAAAATTTTATTTATTTTACAAGCACTATAATAATAATTTTATATTGGTAGATATCAACAAACATTTTTGAAATCGATTAGTTCTTGGTTTGATTAAAGAGGCCATTTAAATTCTTCACTTAATAGAGTTATAATCTTTCTTTAATGAAAATTTTTAATTTCGCAATTTCATACTTTAATTATATTGGAGGGCGAAAGTGCTGCTTAAAAATCATTTTTTTTTAATGAATATTTATTAGCGCAGAGAGAACTGTCATTACTTCTAATTATTTGTTGGGTTGATTTTTAGCGAATTCTAATTATTTTTAAAAATAGATTAACTCATAAAATAAAATAAAAATAAAAACTCGAGAGAAATCCACTTTTCTCGCTAGATTATATTTTACTCTCCTTTCGAATATAAAATATGTTTTATGCAGTGCAGTAATTGGCTTGTAAAAGGCCATTAGTTGTCTTTCCAGAATATAACCTATTAGTTTTTCCTTGTCGCGTTCAATCCTGTCTTGTTTAAAGACAAGAAGCCTTCATTTTTGTTTTTACTCAAGATGTCGGAAGTTCATAGAAATGCTTTTTGTCATCCCATCCTGTTAATATGACGTTAATTACTTACTTAGGTGTCAAAAGTCTGGAAAACTCACAAAACTTTATGGGTGAGATCTTATTTCACCATTTCAAATAATTAAGTTGTTTTATCTACAAATTTTAAATCTCACTGGGAAGATAAGATTTGTATCTTCAGTTCATATAGTTTTCTATGTGAACTTCTGAAGATGGGCTCGTAATCCGAAATATATATAGAGTCTTGCTCATGAGCAATTTGTCATATTTTATTGTGAAACCAACCTAGTAATTTATATTTCTTAAATTTAAATTTAAATTTTATTATGTTTCGCCTATTCAACAGTGTTTCCCAACCTTTTTCGGGCCATGTTCCCCCTAAGCCTTTTTAAAATTCTCATGCCCCCCTAGGTAACATATACATAACTTTTATATTATAAAAAAGAATTATCATTAATACAATATAATTACAAAATCAAAATTTTGTTTATTAGTATTTTGTTTGGTTCTACATACATTTAAGTTTATTTGTTATATTGCTGAAGGCAGGACCGGCGTGACCTTTTTCGGGGCCGGGTTCAAAAGTTTTCCGTGGCCTGAATACACATTCAAATCCTACATTTAAATTTTACAACGAGGAATTATTTATTTACAAATACTGTTTTATAATATATATTTTTTATAAGAATAATATTAAATAATAATACAATCCAATAATAATATTAAATAATTGGCTGCAAGGCCCGTCTTCGGCGGCCCTTCTTGCTAGGGGGCTACGCCCCCTGGACCCCCCACCACCCGAACCACTCCACACACCAAACGCACTACCCGAACCCCCACGCACTCCCGAACACCCCCTCACCAACACCATTCCACTTCCGCACCCCCTTCACCCCTCTACACCCCCCATTCTACCCCACACCCACCCCGGCCCCCTGCAACCCACCCCTTCCACCCCAACGCACCCCACCTCCTCACCCCCGCACCAATTTTTTACATTTCTAGCTCCCTAGAGATCCACAGATTATGTATACAAAATTTGGTTGAGTTTCTTCCAAGGGCATGAATTTTCATTTTTCGATTCCCCCCCCTTCCCCCCTCTTTTTGGGTGGTTAGTTTTTCAATTTATAGCTCTCTAGAGGTCCACAGATTAAGTATAGAAAATTTGTTTGATTTTGCTCCAAGTGCAAAATTTTTCATTTTTTGACCCCCCCCCCCTCTTTTTAGGTTGTTTTTTGGGAGAATTTTTTAAACAAAAGTTGTCAGAAATCACACCCACTACAACTTTGCTCATAACAAAATTTGCCTTAGAATTAATAGTTTAGTAGTTATTTGATAATTTTCATTAGTGCCCCCAACCCCAAACCCCCTTTTGGGGTCAAAATTTCAAAACGTTATATAGAAATAAACCTAAGTTAGATGACATCTTTTCCAAACATGAAATTTCATAATAATCCCTTCAGCCGTTTTTACATGAATCGTGAGCAACTTTTTGCGGAACCCACCGAAACAGAGAGACAGGAATTTTGTTGATGGTGTTTTCGTTCATGACTTTGCTTGAAACGTGTGCAACCAAAATTTGGTCGTGATTTGTACTAATATACAGACAAAATCTTAATTTCATATATATAGATTTTTCTCGTTTTTTTCGACGCCAAATCTTTGACAACATCATCAAAATCGATTGCTACTTCACTTTCTATTGACAGAATATCCAGAGATGAAAATCTCTCTTGGCTTATCGATGATCGCAGATAATTTGGGTAATTTTCGTAGACCACGGAGCCTCTCAAACCGCGGAGACGGGTTCCAGCGAACGCGGTGAACCTGCCTTGCGCCGGCCCTGGCTGAAGGCTGAAGCTACTTACTATCAAATTTTGTTAACATTTATTTTTTCAAATATATCTATGTAACTAATTTTGTAGATTTTTATATTTATCTGGACCAGCCCATTTTTGAATTGACCCCCTTAACAATCAAATTGCCCCCCCCCATCCTGTGGTGCGTAGGCCCCACTTTGGGAAACACTGACCTAGAACCTACACCATTCTCCCTGAACTAAAGATGAAGAAGAAGATAAAAATCCGAAATTCCAGCAATGAATCTCTCTAAAAAGATAATAAATGATGGGAATTAATTATTTTATATAACATAATGGAGGCAGAAGGTAAGGAGAGATAAAGGATAATAAACGAGTATATTAAATTAGAGAATAATCAGGTTAGACTACACTTGATGAAATTAAAATCAATGAAATTTTAAATTTATTCGATTAAAATATTCACAGAAGGTTGGAAAGCTTTGAACTAGCAAATCTAGTTATTATGATGCCATAAGGTAGCAGCACCACTGCCTGCCCCTGATAGGATATGATTGTAACACATGAACACACCCATTTGGATGACCCCTTACATAACGTCCTCGGATTTTTAACCAACTTCAAAAAAGGAGGAGGTTCTCAATTCGACTGATTTTTTTTTTATTGCTTCTCACAAGTGCGATGTCATTAGCAAACTTAAGCATATAGTTATCTTTTGTCTAACATGTCGAGATGTAAACAAATTGTAATTATAAAACAAAAAATATAGAATTATTTATAAGAATAAGTTTTTTCATGCCAATTGGACAACCAACACGCTAAGGACATATTAAAGACAGGTGTAAGTTATGTATTATTTTATAATGTAAATGATAATAGTTTGATGGGAATTATCTAAGAGACAAATTCTCAACTAATTTTTACTTTTAAATTCAAATTTAATTTTTAATGTATTCCAATGGTTTTTATAGTGTGTAAATTATTTCAAGTTACCTGACATTTAAATAAATACATTATAGGTTATACTACTGTATAGTAAAATCTGTTGCGAAGCGTGTTATTAATTCAATGCAATTTATATTTATTTTTTGCTTCGTATTTTTTCACCCATCTTCATTTTTATGAAAATTATACTACTTGTATTCCCTCCGATACTACTCTATGATTGTTTTGGCCGATTTTTTATGCCCTCTAAAGCAAAAGATAATGTTTGAAGTCTTCCAAAGAATGTAATTTGATAATAATAATCTGTTACGTGTCTTCAAAGAAATAAAATTTTGCAATTTGGATTAAATAATTTTTTAATGATAAATTATCATTTTGTTTTGTTTTTTTAAAGTTCAAATTAATTACTTTGGGAAAATTTTCAATGTTTATAATGCAATTTGAGCCGCGAAAGTTAAAAAATATAATCTATAATTTCTTATGTTAATTCTACATAATTAGAAAATTATTTTATTATTTTTTGAAAAGGAAAAATGAAGTGAGCACCCGACGGGATTCGAATCCGTGTCTCTCTCCTTTAGCCGAAGAGCGCCTTTACAAACTAGGCCACGGATGATTCCGCCCGGAATGCTCTTTAGATCGAATGTCATTTTTCTTTTTCGCGGCTTTTTCTATTTAAAGTATAGTTACTTATGTTTTAGACAAATTATGTGTTTATAATGTTCTATAAATTTAAAATTCTATTTAATACTAAAAACTTCTGATTGTAAGCCTGTCTTTCTAGGACTAATATCTAATTAGAATGAAATTTTCTAGCTGAACATACTCCCATATGTCAGAAGAATTTAATCTATCAAGATCAACTATAAGTTGGATCTGGGATTCAACTCCCGTGGGGAAATGAACCCTTCTCACATAAAATTAAAGATTTTAAACACATTACCTAAATTTATATATTTATGTAAAGAAATCTGCTCTTATTAAACGAGCAAAAATTGTATATATATATATATATATATATATATATATATATACCAATCGGGTTCTCGAAAACGGCTCTAACGATTTGGATGAAATTCACGAGTTAGGAGGGGTTTGTGTTGACGATTCGATTTGTCAGGGTCTCATCTTCGGCTAAGTTGTTTTGATAGGTTTTTTGTTAATTGAAATAATTATTCGCAGGTGGTTGTCTCGATAAAAATGTATAGTTACATTTTTATTCAATTTCCTTTTAATAATTAATTGGTTTTTAAATTTTAAATTCCAGTTTCGTGGGGGGGGGGGGGTGAGTGTGGGGTTCGAGGAGTCCAGGGGGCGTATACTATATATATAGCTTTTAACTTCAAGCAAAAAATTACCGAACATCGCTTGGTGGCCAGGTACTGAGTACCCATTTGAGAAAGAAAGATTGAATTTTTTCTCAAAATCAACTTGTGATATATAATCAAATAATTTTATGAACATGAATTTAGATCATTTATCAAAGATTTTTGATAGATATGTTTATATTGCATGCAGGAGGGTCTTGTCCCTTCGGGAGTCGAACCCAAGCACTAGTAAGCTTTGCTTTTTGTTATATGTTTGGAGGTGATGGTCTCAAGATTCTGACTAGTTGCCCGGAAAGCTTACTAGTGCTTGGGTTCGACTCCCTAGGGGACAAGACCCTTCTACATGCAATATAAACATATCTATAAAAAAATTTGATAAATGACCTAAATTCATGTTCGTTATATATTTATGTTATAATAACATTTTTTGGATAATAAATAATTTAATAAAAAAAAATGAAATCGACTCGATCCAGGCAGGTACTTACTTCTCAGCCACCGAGCAAATACGCTGATTATTTAGGTGTAGAAAAAGTTTTTAAATAAGAAATATAATTTCAATTTATCTCTTGCATGTTCAAAAATATTTTTGTATTTATATTTAAATTTATTTTGTACGAACCGACTAGTGACGTCTCTTGACTTTTTCCGTTTTTACTTTTTTTTTCAAAACTGCTTTGAGGGAAGTTCAAACTAAAGTAATTAAAAAAGAAAATTGGTATGCTGATTTCAAATAAGAGAGAAATTAATGTTAAAATCGTGTGGTGCCCACACCAGTTGATTTTAATACCGATCATAAATCGAGATAGTAAGAAAAGTTTCTCTGGTTTATTCATCGATAGCGATTTCCGGCGATACATAAAAAAATTTCAGAGTTCACTCGAATTTTCCCACTCCTTTCTTTACATATTTTATTTATTTTTTATGGGTTAACCCTTGTACATGAGTCAAGATACCCACTGCAAACTCCTACTAAATGGAAACAACCCTTATTATAAAAATTCCATGCGCCATTTGAAAATAAATAAATAAATTTAAAATTCCCCACAAAATCTTCATCATTCGCAAGGTAAACTAATTTAATTCAATTGCTTTTAATTTCCATTTAATAAAAAATGTCCACAATATTGATTCTGATGGAATAAAATTTCATTGGCAAATAACGATATAATGGGTGAGTGAGCATTTAACGGATCATCAGTTTATATAATGAATTAGTCAATGAAACAGTCACGAGGAGTAATTTAATCAAATTATAATTAATTTTAAATTAATTATTAATTTATAATACACAAGTAATATGACAGTGACGATATTTTTATATACTTATCTTCTTTTTACAACATATTGGTCTATATTTATTGGCAGCATGTAGACTAGTGATTGACGTTTCTAAAGACCATGATGGGCGCCACTAGAATTATTTCTAGGAGGGTGGGCCCAGAAAAATATGCACATGACTAATGAACTTAGTTGCAATCAAACATGTGCTTATGATTTTCCACTATCCAATTTATTTAAAGTAAAGAAAATTTTGAAAAAAAAATTTTTTAAACATTTTAAAATTTAAAATATAAAATACTAGGTAGGTTTATATTTAAAAAAAAAAATCAAAATTTTCTTTACTTTATTTAAAATGTTTTACCAAGAACACACACCATTCTCCCTTATAGTCCAGGCAAATTACGTGAAAAAATGGCATAATCAGGAAATAATTTCCGGTAAAGATTTTATTGCTGGAATACCTTTATTGGTACACCAATATTACTACCCAAGTTTTCCCCAAAACTCATAGATTTATAGATATCTAGCATTTTCCATGACGCTTTTGAGGATTCGGATCATATCCTGTCCGGAAAATGTAGAATATCTATAAATCTAACAGTTTTATCAACAGAGTGGTCCAATTTCACGTTAAAGTCAACAAAATTTTCTAGATAATGAGATAGGAGTCAAGTTTCTAGGATGAGTGGCTTTCATTTTATGAAAAAAATATTGCGATTTTTTGAAAAAAATTACATTTTTTCAAAACTTCAACCTCATGTTAGCATTATCCAATTAGAATGAAAGTTTATTTAAATTGTAGAAAATTTAATCTAGTTTAAAAATATATAGAGTCGCCTTTGTCGAAAACATGCTCCTTCAAGGTCAAAATGGGGAAAAATCGAAAAAAGTACGAGTTTTAGGGATATTCAAAAGTGATCCCGGGGGCTGTTTTTTGACAGGCGCTACTACCGGTTCTACTGAACCTAAATAGATGAAATTGTTATCATATTACGCCTAATTTAAAGAGCTTTAATTTATCTAAAAAATATCTTTTTGATTTGAAAACCCATTTTAGAGTTATTCAAGAAAAACTGAAAAACTCCGAATTTTTCTCATTTTGAGGCGCGTAGAAAAATTTTCACAACACAGATTTGGGGAAAACTTAGGGTAGTAATATTGGAGTATCAATAAAGGTATTCCAGCAGAAAAATCTTTACCGGAAATTATTTCCTGTTAAAATCGTAATTTGCCTGGACTATTAACAAAATTCAATTTTTTAACGATCAGGTAGAAATCGAAGCTTTTTATTAATTTGTTTTTTCAGAAAAATATAAAGAGATTATATTACACAGAGGTCCGTAAATAATAAAATTATCTTAAAATTGTACTGATGATTTAAAAAGAGGTGAAATAAATTAATATAAATCGCCAAGTCAGATGAACTCACGAGTTGGAGCTCGGCCTGCTGCTCCTCCCCTTAGTTATGACCCTGCTATAAAATATACTTTAATATACATTCAAGTATAGAATAAAAAAATGTTATATATAAATTTTGTACATGTGACCTGGGGGATTCCCGGAGGCGCCGAGACATGTCCATGGGACCTGCGAACAATCTGGGAGGCGCCTTAGGGAGCCTAGGTATAATACGAGCTCAGCTGCACGTCATCCAGCTTTTAGGGGTCCTCGTCTTTATTAACAGGCTGCCAGCGAGCATCACGAGGCTGTCAATCTCTGGTTTGTTTAAAAGGAGATTGAGGGAGTATAATGGAGATTTAGGCCTTGAGTTTGATTTGGTTTTGGAGATTTTAGTGTGTGTTTATTTAACCCAAAATCTCGACAGCCAAAATCCCGACAGCCCAAAATCCCGACATTTGAAAAATCGTAATTTTTCTTATCTCAACGAACTTTTTTTGAACCGAACCTATCAGTAGTTGAGAATATAATTTTTTAAATTCTTAACATACTTTTGCATAGAACTGAACCGTCGGATAAGTGCAAGTCGCAGCCGGTTCGGTCTGGTTAGGATATATTCAGTTCGGTTCGGTTCAGTTCGGATACCTCCATTTCGCAAACGCCAACCGAACTTTCTAAAAACCCCCCTGAAATGGAGGTATACGAACTGAACCGAGCCGAACTGAATATATCCTAACCACACCGAACCTCACCAGGTTTAGTCCGGGCGAAGGGGGTCTAGGTCCAATTTTTTTTTCTAATTTCAAAGTTAGCAATAAAATCAGTAATTAAATAAAGTTTAATTGAAAAGTTTTTGTTTTGCCGAGAGTAGCAGAGTTGTTGATTCACAAAGAGAAACAAAGAGGTTGTCCTCTGCTTGATGCAAATAAACATACACACATATATATCAAGATGATATATCTGTATATATATTACAAATAAATAATATATATACAGATTCTTTGTGAATTAAATAAAGCCTGGAAAAAAACTAAAATAAAAGTTTTTTCATAGTACTGCTATCTAATAAAATAAAAGTTGTTAATTTGAAAGTTTTTGTGCCGAGAGTAGCAGAATTTTTATATTTTATACAAATTGTCTTAGTGTCCAAAATAGCCTCAATTTTTTTATTATTTTTTTTTTTATTTTAATATTTGATTGGTGAAAACTTATCTATTGTAAATTAATATTAAAATAAAAATAATCATGCATACAAACATAATATAAATTTAAGAATTTTAGAGTCTTTTTGACAATCCTCTTAGAGGGAAAAAATTGTATTTTTCACAAATTTAATAAAATTTAATTTATTCATTTGTTATTTTGATATTTCAATTATGTACTCTTTATATTAATTAATTAGGTTAATCATGTAAAATATATTTTTTTTAATATCTATTAAAAAGATTGATATAAATTATTTTATATTTGATATGTACTTTTTGTCTTAATTAGGTTAATATAGTCAAATACATATAGATAGTAAATATATTTGTGAAATATCAAAAAGGTTAATAAAAAATCATAATTAAACCAGAATTTCACGTTTGAATTTTGACTTGTCGGGATTTTTTGTAGGGATTTGGAATTTTCCGGATTTTGGCTGTCGGGATTTTGGGTTCCGGGATTTCGGATGCCACCCGTTTAAATACATATATTATATAATTATGTATTTGTTGTTAAACTATTTTTTTTAATTATCACTAAGATGCAATCTTAGTTGCTATTAAAAATTTTTAGCAACCTTATTCTGTCCATGGCCCCACATGAAATTTCGGTTCCGGGGTCCATAGTCTGAAGCGGGCCCCTTATTATAGAATAAGTGTGTGTTTTTTTATGAAGTGGAAAAAGTTGGTCACTCTAAGCAACTTTTTTCTAACATACCCTTAAAAAAACATGCCACGACTGGGCTCGTGACACACAGGTGCACTTGGACCCCCCTTGCGGGGGCTTTGATTCTGTCACAGAGTGGTGTTTGTTATTAAAATCCAACTGTTTCAAAATGTATTGGTGTGAAACCATTTAGCAATCAAAAAATAATTGCTTGAGATTTGAAGAAAATTATTTGTAGCCTGCAACTCTGCCTACAAAATATAACTATAAAACAAATTTAATAGAACTTTCTATGAATGACTGTCAAAAAGGTTTGAGTCACATTGTGCCAGAATTGACACTAACTAATGAAGAAGAATAAGAAAAAGGAATTCCGGGGAAAAAATAAAAGAAAGAAAATACCAGTCTAGAAATTATGAGAATGAAATATGTGGGTTGTATTCAATTTTTTCAGCAAAGGGATGTATAATGTCTGCAAATCGCTTATTTTTCACAAATAAAACTTCAGATGAGATTAATGAGTTTATTTAATTAAATATTTTGCTAAGGCATCTATAAAGAAAGATCAAAGCAGTTTCTTTGATGTGTCAAGAAATAAAGGGAGCAAGACCAGTTTCTCAAAAGATTTTTGGATCGCTTCTGACTTAGAATTCGGAGTGTCAAAAGACAGAAATATCCTCTTCGCCACAGATAAGCTAAGTCTAAGACCAAAGCTAATTTTTGTTTTTAAATCATGGGCTCCGCCAGAAGGGGCAAGAAGTTTCAATTGCATTCCCCTAGCTAATGAAATATTTAAATTTAATTCAATGTCTTTTATCTAAATATTAAATCTGAAACAAAATAATAAATTATAAATAATGCATAACCCGTATTAGCACATTTCAAGGAGTCACGATCTTAGGCCAGAATAGCGATGCTTCCCAATGAATGAGGGTGTTTTTAGCGATATCGACCTATCTTTGTAATGGCCTCCGTCTTTTTCTTTTTCTAATCGTTTTCTCTGGTTTATATTTTTGTTTTTTTCTCTATATCATTCTTTAACGAAAGATATGTTCTAAGAAGTTTTGAAAAGGGAGAAAGGTGTGGGTTCTTGGTGAAACATTTTAAATAAAGTAAAGAAAATTTTGAAATTTTTAAAATTTAAAATATAAAATACTAGGTAGGTTTCACAAAAATAAAAGATCAGATTCTTGTTTAGCACGACTCTATATATATTTCGGGATATAAGCCCATCTTCAGGAGCTCACAAAGGATCTTTATTTTTGTGAAACCTACCTAGTATTTTTATATTAAAAAATTTTTAAAAAGTTTCAAAAAAAATTTCAACATTTTGTTTGCTTTATGCATATAGTAATATAGACTGGATGGCTCCATAAGGAGCAGCCAATGTATTTTAGCGTATACGAGTTACAGAGCTCTCTGGTGGCTCGGAATGGGCAATAAAATGGCGGGAAGCGCTCTCTTCAGGGCAAATTTTGGGAACGTCACAAACAGGTTGTGGATGATTCTACTATTATTACTAGTTAATTTTATATAGGGTACTTACATTTCAGAACTTTTAGGTCGCTTAAAAAAAGTATGTTCTTTATCTGATTTTGTGTCGCGAAAACAACCTTTCACAAAATATTGACGTTGAGAACTAGGCATATTTAATAATATTTTAATCTATAAATTTGTACGTTGGAAAATTTTCAAAATGAACGTTTAGTACAAAGCCTGTATGAATCTTTTATCTATGACAAAGGCTTTGAATGTCCTATGACTATGATCTTTGAATAGATCTTAAGGACTAAGAATAATGTTCTCCGGGCCGCTAGAGAGCGCTTTTCGATATTCGGTAGCCTTCCACTCTATATTAATCTATGAATTTATGTTCTAAGAAGATTAAAATCTGGGTATTCACCACGTCTGACAGACATAATTTTTTTTTTATTTCTTAAAGGGTAATTTTAATCTTTCAGTCCAAAGTACTCGGACGATTTTGGGCCAGCCGAACATCACCGCGATCACGGTTATCACCATACCACTTATAAAAAATAATTATTTCTAAATTCCCATATAATATCTTGAACCAGTAACAAATTCTTGAAAATTATCAAGATCTCTGATTTTTTGTATAAAGTGAAAGATAATCTTGACATAGGGCCGTTCATAAATTACGTCACACGTATTTCAATATTTGTTGACCTTCCCTGTCTCACATTCTGTCACATTTTCATTGAGCCTCCCTGTATTGTGACGTCACACTATCACTTTTATACACTATAATTTAATAATTGATGAGTGGAAGTATTAAAAGGTGCTAAGTGCCACTTTCGGATATTTCAAGTTATATATATATATAGTAACTAAATAAATAACACAAGACAAGAGGATCATCTCACAAACCATAAGTTTCGAATTTCAATTGATTTTCTTTCTCAATTTAATACATTGCATTTGAAATAATTTTTAATTTTAATAATAATATTAACTTATTCATTATTGCATGTTGTTTCCTTTTACGTTTAATTATTTTCTAAATTATAACTTTTCTTTTTTCTTTATTTTTCTTACGAACTATTATTAATATACTTATTTATATTTTAATTCCTTTTTTATTAAGCCTAAGTAGTAATTAAGTATATAATATACCATTTCTTTCCCTACAGGTACAACCTAAATAATTAAGTGGTAGATAATTTTAAACTAACTATCGCTCGGCGAAACACCACTGCTCAAGTTATTAAAACTCAGTAAACTAGATTTCATCTATCTTTCTGAGATCAGACTTGTGATTCCGATTTCTTTCTTTCTTTCTATTCAATAATTTACACCCTCTCGCTCATTCTACATCATGTCTACATTGAGCATCCACTATTCCAATATTCGCGGTCTCTTTAGCAATAAAACTTCCGTTTTCCAGCATCTCGAAGACGAAAGACCCTCCATTTTGGCCCTCACTGAAACCCAAATTGACACAGACAAATCCGATACTCCAGATCTCAAATTCGGAAAATATATTCTACACCCCAAATTCCGCCGGTATAACGGCGTCTGTTGCTACGTTCGCGATAACATCCCCTGCGAACGACTTGGATTTTTAGAAAAAAAGCTTACGACGCATTATGGCTTAAAATTAATACTAAGACCTCAAGTAGAATTCTCTGTACAATCTATAGATCTCCTAATGATAAAAAATTTAAAGAATTTTTCGATTATCTCGGCAATTGTGTGAATGTAATTCTTTCACGTTTTCCAAATTCTGAAGTCTCTTTCCTAGGTGACTTCAATGTACACAATAAGGACTGGTTGACATTCTCCAGATCCAACACCCCTGAAGGCAACGCTGCTCACATATTTGCAACTTCATATGACTTAACCCAAATTAGAGATCGCCCCACTAGGATTCCGGACAACACAAACGACACCCCATATCTCCTCGACCTCTTTCTGTCATCTGCCCCTTCTCAATTCTCTTTTAGTATCTCTGCACCTCTAGGTAACTCAGACCACAACTTAATTAAAATCAAATCACATATCAGCTTAGTAAAACCCGCTTTACCCTGCCCAAAGCCCAGAGAAATAAGGCTTTTTCTTAAAGCCAACTGGGATGAAATGCGTAACTTCTTCAGCTCTTTCCCATGGAATGATTACTGCTTCAGAAACAAAAATGCCACCGAATGTGCCTCTGCATTCTCTGAAGTGATTCAAATGGGCATTGAGTTATATGTCCCTTTCAAACGGGTAATTGGAAAACAGGACTCCAAGCCCTGGTTCAATAAGTCTTGCTCTGAAGCAGTCAAACAAAAAAATAATGCTTTCTATAATTGGTCTTCGACACCATCAGAGGATAATCGCGTTCTCCTCACAAAAGCCCGCGCCCACTGTAAAAAAACAATCGATAATGCGATGAAGTCCTTCATTCAGAAAAAAGCTGACAGGCTAGCAGCTTGCCCCAGCAGTTCAAACCAATTCTGGTCCCTTGATAAGTATGTAAAAAGAAATTTTACAAACTCATCATTTCCACCTCTCAATCTCTCCGACAACTCGATAGCCATTGACGCCTCCGACAAAGCCGAAGCTTTTGCCTCATATTTCGCGTCCAACTCAAACCTGGACGACAAAGGGCTTGAACCACCCACATACCCCTCCAGTACTAATATAATGTCAGATACTGTTTTCAGGATACCAGCAATTCTAAAGATCATCCGGAATCTAAAGAACAACTCTTCTGCTGGCCCCGACGATATCCCTGCCATTCTCATTAAAAAATGCGCCCCTGAACTTGCTCCTATACTATCCAAATTATACAATCTCTCCTATAACTCTGGAATATTTCCGGAAGCCTGGAAACTAGCCAGAATCCAACCAATTAAGAAAAAAGGCGATTCTTCCAACATAAAAAACTATCGACCCATAGCAATCACTTCTGTCTTATCCAAAATCATGGAAAAGGCCATCAACGAGCAAGTTCTACGACACTTAGAGTCAAATAAATTTATCCACGATAGGCAATACGGCTTCAGGCAATCCCGGTCGACTGGTGACATCCTAGCATATGTAACTCATATCTGGAACAAAACCCTGGAGGCCGGGAATGAGACCCTCGCGGTAGCTTTAGACATTTCAAAAGCCTTCGATATGGTCTGGCACAAAAATCTTCTTGCCAAATTGACCTCCGTCGGCCTTGCACCGAAACTCTGTAAGTTGCTCGAAAGTTTTCTTTCAGACCGTAGTATTAAGGTTGTCATCGATGGAATATCATCTTCCCCCTTCCACACCAACGCTGGAGTTCCTCAGGGATCGGTTATCTCCCCTACGCTTTTTCTTATCTATATCAACGACCTTCTAAACTTGCCCTCCAATCCGGTACATTGTTACGCAGATGACAGCACCCTACATAACGCCCCTGCATCGCATAAAAACCGTGCAGACATTGCCTCTTCAATTAATTTAGACTTATGCAAACTTAAAAACTGGGGATCCCAAAACTTAGTTAACTTCAATGCAGGGAAAACTCAGTGTTGCCTTATTTCTAGGCGCGTCGACAGAAACCTCCCAAACATATCATTCGACTCAAACTCACTAGAATTCAGGGATAAAATTTCAATGCTAGGCGTAACTCTAGGGTCTGACCTTTCATGGAATGACCATATCTCAACCACTGCTAAAGCTGCATAAGCAGGTCTCAATTTTCCGAAAAAAACAACACATTTTGATAGGTTTTATTTATTAATTGGATGAATAAAAATGAATCATATGGTTGAATCAAAACAGGTGCAGAAGGTGGGGCGCAGTGGTGGGGAATCCGGGGGTAGGGAGAGGTTTCGGGGGTGGGGTCGAGCGGGGTGGAGGTGGGGGGGGGGCTACATTGGGCGACTATTATATATTTTTGTATTTTTTTTAATTTGAAAGCGGCTCTCAAATAAAAATCGACCTTTTTATCAGAATTTTAAATTAAAAATAATATTAAAATAAAGCTTTTAACTGAAGGAAGAAGTTACCGAGCATTGCTCGGTGCCTCCAGGTACTTTAATTTTATTGAAACAAATTTTTCAAAAGCCTTAATAAAATTAGTTTTTAATCTAAACGCAAATGTTTGTGATATCAATTTAATAATAACATGTATTTTTTATGAGGTTTCTGCTAACGCCACTTGTGCCTGTTTGTAAATACAGCTCTTATCTTACGAGTAAAATATGCTAATTTCCTATCCGGATTACGAAGGACTTTTAATCATCTCCAGGCTATTATCAAATATTTTTAAAAGCTTTATTTTCAAAACAACATATTTTAGGTCCATCTACCTGATTACGCTATTCTTTTAACAAAATATTAAAATGAAGTAAATCTCTGGCTACTTTTATAACCGTTTAAATTTAAAAGTCGATCTGTGTCGTAGGACACCGATAGGAACGAAGTTCCTCATTACAAAAACATTTGACTTTAAGTTCTATTCTAGGCATAAAGAAAAATAATTTATCTGGGCATACATTTTTTATTATGATTTTTTTTGAGCCTGATGAAAAAGCTGAAAGAACGCTACTTTTATAAAACTATCTTAACGCCTTCATGGTATGTACAATGATTTATAAAAATACATGGCACACAATAATAATAATATACATAAAAGAAACAGGTATTTATATGAATAACAATAATTAAGCCAATAATTATGTTCTATCATGCTAGAAACTACAGCTTTATGGTAACTAAAATAAGCTGGCTATCTTTCTATGCCTGATTCGAATTAGTTGATGCCAGATATCATCGAGATCTCCTGCATCGATAGTAGTAAGTACCAATATTCATTACAGTTATTAATGGCAATAATAAATTTATTAAAAATGTAAGTATAATTTTCATACCATACCTTGGATCTTTTGTATTTTTTTCTTTTTATTCTTGTCGATACTCTATTGTTGATATTGCCTACATTTAGTTTTTTTATATTTTTCTCCATGATACTGAAATTGATTTTTATAAAAATCATTAATTTCTCGTCTGATGTCTCACTAACTTACAGAAATGGTCATGTATCATTACACTGCAAAATATTATAATATATATAATATACGGTATATAAACTATATAGCGTCACCTTGCAGTTTTTTCCTCTCTACGCTCCCGAGGACCTCCTTTGTACTCGGCTTTTGCTGTCGTATTTTCTTTCCTTCACTGTTAAAATAAAATAAAAAATGTTAAAATTAAATCCAATGAGTGCTAATCGAGGAGGGGATGGAGAGGTGGGCACTGAACAAACCTGTTTGGAAGCATTTTTGAATTTGAGAAAACAGTATATGGAATTTATACAATGTTTTACCAGTATATTATAAATATCTAACTAATAGATACCTAATAATAAATAAATAACAATCTTGGATATTTTAATAATAATTCATCAAATCCTGTTGAAATCAAATCCAAGAATTTTTCTTCTCTTTAATGTTATTTCCTTAAATAGAATAAATAAATAATAAAATCTAATTAATTAAATAAATAAATAAATTATAGGAATTAGTTATGAAATCGAATTAGGATTCATTGGGATTTTAATATACACCCACTGATTAATATATAACGCTTACCTTTATAGATTCTTTTTAATTGATTATTTTCTTCTATTAGTTGAAATATAATAAATAAATTAGTAGAATTCATTGAATATTCTTTTTATTTATTTTCATTTCATTTTCATTTATTTATTAATTAAGTAAGCACACCTTTGTTATTTGTTGCTGAATAATGAACTGTTCTGACTGCCTCGTCTCTGAATCTGATTCATTTTATTGAATTCTATTATTCTGTCTATTAAATTAATAAAATTTTTAAAGAGGATTATTTCGATAAATAGAAGCAGAGAGGAGAGAGGGTAATGAATAATACTCTGTTGAATCGAAAGATTCAACATCGAACAGCACGATCTCCTGACCAGAGCGCAAGCCAGAGGCCCCCGCCCCAGAGTGCTGAGTGGATGCGCGCATGAGCATTGGCTCGCTTGTTTTTACGTAACGTTGACGGACACTTTTCACAGACTAGGTACCACCCCGAGGCGTCCCATAAGTTCACTTCGTTCCAAAATTCTGAAATATTCAAAAGATAAAGGAATCGCATGGAATTGGATAAATTAAAAACACAGAGTTTTTATTAAGTGGGCCAAACGTTTTGTCAATTTATTTTGAATTCTTCAGTGGCTCATTTTATCACTCTTTCAAAAACAGATTTTCTATAAGACATCATATTATATTCATTGATCTTCCTTTAGAACATTCTTGACTCACAATAATTTTGAAAAAGACTTTTATCTTGAACAATTAAAATTTGTCATCGTTTTATATAAAGAGATCATGTATAATATTAAGGTGACCAACTATACTCATTTACTGAGTTTTGTACTCTTTTTCGCAAACCGTACTCTTTTCAAATCCTGTACTCTGAAAGTACTCATTTGTATAATTTGAAATATATATTGATATATTAATGAAGGAAGTAAAAGATATTGTTATTAATGACAATTTTCTCTTTGAAGAAATTCGAAGAGTAAATTTATATTTAAATGAAGAAAAATTGAAGAAATGGAACGATGAGAAAATAGAACTTGACAAAAGATGGGTAGAAATCTTTCGGCATTTTAGAGTAGAACATATCCCACATGAAAATTTAAAAGTTTTAATAGAAATTTCCTTATGTTGTCCAGGCACTAATGCTGCTGTTGAAAGGGTATTTTCACTAGGGAATGATTATTGGAGCAGTGAGAAGTCGCAACTTTCTGTAAAAACATTATCTGCCGTCTTAACAGTCAAATTTAAAATGCAAAATGAAAGTTGTTCGGTTGTGGCTACATTATTAGACGAACATCCTCATTTAGCAAAAAAAATCCACTCCGAAGAAAAATATGTTTTTAAAAGAAAATAAAGTTTTTATCGTTTTTTCTTCTTTTTTTCACCTATGAAATACTTGCAAAGTGTACTCTTTTTGAACAAAAAATAGTTGGTCACCTTAATAATATAGGTATTATATAAATAAGAAGACACATTTTAATTGTTCAAGCAAAAAGTAGTTGAAGGAGACAATAAAAGAGTGTCTTCTGCTGGAATTATAAATTTTATTTATTTATAAATCGTTATAAATAAATAAAATTTATAATTCCAGCAAAAGACACACTCTTTTATTGTCTCCTTCAATAAATAAAAATTCTCCTACCCTCGGCACAAAAACTTTCAATTTAATACAAAAAGTAGTTTCCAAAATTATTGTGAGTCAAGAATGTGCTAAAGAAAGATTACTGAATATAATATGATTTTTTTTGTCTTATAGAAAAACAGTTTTTGAAAAAGAGTGATAAAATGAGCCACTGAGGAAGTCAAAATAAATTGACGAAACGTTTGGCCCACTTAATAGAATCTCTGTGTTTTTGATTTATCAATTCCCTGCGATTCTATTTATGAAATTTAATATGGATACGAACGAAGGGTGAACCACGATTGTAATTAGGTGTACTTATCTTTGAAATTATGTGAAATTATTTTGGAATTCATTAGATAACGCCCCTTCATCTATTGTCTTCTACTTGGAAATGAAAGTGGAAGTGAAAGTAGGTGTACACGATATTATGTCGCGGTTCACCCCTCAGATACAAATGATGCAACATTCAAAAGATAGTTCATAATTTAATATTAATCAAAAAGTTATTTAAATGCGTTTTGAGAACAGTTTCATACTTCATTTGCGGGCCTTGCAGCTAGTAATATATAATAATAAATTATATGATTTTTTTACTAGTACTTGACAAATTCAATAGGTCATTAATAAAGATAATAAAGAGATTGGAAGACGTTACTGAACCCTATGGAATCCAGGATTAGTAAATTAGTATTTCTACACTAGACGGAAAATGGTGATATTCAATCAATCACAACGTTAATTCTACCGTTTGAGAGAAAGCTTGCAGAGGCTTGAGGGAGGTCAAAGACAGAAAATACGGGAATTTCCGTGTTTTTCAATCCTTAAAATTTCAAAATTACATATTTTCAAGAAAAAATCAATAAGGGTCTCCTCTGTTTGATACAAATAAACATACACCTATCAGAATATCGTACCTTAAAACGGGCAGAAGAGGGTAGAATTGAACCTTAGCGCCTTATTCATTAAGGCGCCTGTGAATTTAGTAATTATTATTAATTAATAGGAATGAAGTAGTATTTGGAGGCAGACTGATAAGTGAATTTAATGGATTTTGATGAGGCATTCCACTGTTCAAAAAAGATAATCATAACTATCTTTTTTATCAAAACCGACGTTTCGGAGGTTTATTCTCTCCTTCTTCAGGTTTTTGAAAGGTAAGTGAAGTAAATACAATGTGACATTCTCCTCTGTTTCTTCTCTCTGTAGCAGTAACAATATTATACAGTATTTCTTTCTCAGCAGAATTTAGTGTAGTAACTAGACTAAATTCTGCTGAGAATGAAATTAGTGTATTAACTACACTAAATTCTGTTGAGAATGAAATTAGTGTAGTAACCACACTAACTACACTAAATTCTTCTGAGAAATAAATAATGTGAGTGAGTAATGTATAATATTGTTACTGCCACCGAGAGAAGTGAAAGAGGGGAATGTCACATTGTATTTCCTTCACTGATCTTTTCAAAACCTTGAAGAAGGAGGGAATAAACCTCCGAAAAGCCGGCTTTGAATAAAAAAGATAGTTATAATTATCTCTCTTTTTTGAATCTTGGACTGCCTCATCAAAATCCTTTATAGCTCATTGTTACTTTAGAGATTCAGGACTAAGTCTAAATTCAATTTTTTTGCATATTATTCGCATTTAGAAATGACTGAAATGTGAAAGAATGTCGCTTTTCTTAGGAATCCAAGACCCGACCTTGAATAGTCGTGATTAGATGGATAATAAAAAATAAATAAATAATGTTATTAAAAGAAGATTTTGCAGGTTTGCTTTTTTTCATTTTTATATATTCCTCTATTCGCTATAACTTTTCTCTATTTATAAAAAAATCCGTACTTAATATTGTCCCTATAAAACCAAACTTGATGTTAAACATAGTATAGCTGATTTATATTAAATAAATAAAGATTTCCCTATGGTCAGATTTCGTATTAATTTCATATGAATGGAAAACTTCATCCCCATTGTTTGTTGTTTTTATGGTTGAGATCACCTATTGAATATAATAGAGAATTAATAAAATTTTCGATAAAGTCCATTTCGCCCTTCATTTCGGATTAGTTCTCCAATGTTGTTCTTGCACAATGCAAATCAAAATAACATGGATATTTTTAGGCAGGTATTTTATACTAAACTATTTAATATTATAGATAGTCCACAAAAGAGAATATTCCAAATTTGAAATCAAAATAATATCTATTATTTATTCAAGACATAAAAGTTCTAGGTTGTTATGGTTTTTTTTTCTACAGCATTTTGATAGACTTAGTATTCTGTTAGCTATTTCAAAACGATTACTTTTTACTTAACAATCACCTACAAATACATTCTAATATTTATATAATTTATCTTTTTATGTTTTTCGTATTAATAATAGAAAATTTTGAAATAGATAAATGAAATTTAATAAATGTTCATGTTGAATTATTTATTATTGTAAGTTATTACTAGTTTCGCCATTGTTTGGCTCATCAGACCTATTTACATTTTGTGTTTATAAATTTTTTTTGGTTTAACAATACATTTCACTGGGAAATCACAGATAACATATCACAACAGATCAGTTTTTATCCATTCATGACGGACCAGTTCCAGAAAGAATACATTCGACGAGAGACAGTCCAAGAGTTAAAAAGTGGTTAAATATTTTAAAATAGTGTCTCCATGTCAAATCACATCCCCAAGGGACGATCTACCATGATCGACTGACTATGAACCCCCGAATTACTTCTTGATATTAATGAGATGTCTATTTTTAAAAACTTATCTTGAATGCAAAAATAGATCTATAATTACAGTTTTATATTTTCAATGCCCCATTATAGAAATCGGCGAATTCATAGTCTTGTTGTTTATTTAATATAATTGGTTCATTGTTTATAAAAAGACTTTCCACAAAAAATCTCTTAAAACTGTTGTTGTCCTTGTAAACAGTTTTAAAATTATTCTTGTTAAGCTAAGTGTTAGTACTAAGTATGTGGTTGATAGACTATTAACATCCTCTTCCTTTAATGCTAATATTGAATTTTTCAGGTCTCGGTCATTTCTCCCACTCTCTTTTTTATCTATTTTATAATAATATCTTGAATTTCCCTTGTAATCCAATTCATTGTTACGCAGATGACTACTCTTCATGTCCTTGCAAAACATTCGCTTTACTTAGATTAATGCAGACTTAAGAAATGGAGATCTCATTACTTTTTGAATTTCAATGCTGATAAGACACGTTGTTGTCTAATATCTTGATACTTCGATAGGGACCTTCCTGACCTACCTTTGATTCAGACTCATTGGAATTTTGTGATCAAATATTCAAATACCAATGTTGGGAGTCACTTTTGAGGTTTGACCATTTTTGAAATGACAAGATGACCACATTACTTCTGTAGCCAAAGCTAATATATGCTAGCTTGGCACTCTATTCTGGATTATATACTTTTTTACACCCACACATCTTCTTATCTTATACGAGGCTCAAATTCGCTCATGTTACGAATATGGCTCTCATATTTGGAAAAGGACTTTCAAGCATTTTCTTTCCACCCTTGATGCAATTCAGATGCGACAGACTCTATCGTTAATTGGGCCCTTGATTCCCTTTCTCAGCGTAAAACCCTCTCCGCTCGTTCCATTTTTGAATAGATATTACTAAGGCATTGGTTCTGACGAGATAATATCAATAATCCTATAAATCTGTTGTAGTCAATAGGATATTCTAACACTAGACATGCAAAAGTACCTACTGTTAAAGGAGAGAAGGAGGTGGTTCCAAGCTTCTGTCGTTAATCATTTTAAGCCCTGAAGAAGGAGAGAAGATTCTTCGAAACGTGAGTTTTTAAGAAAATAAAAATGATGTAAAAAATATCGAAAATCGTAGCTTTCGTTACCATTGGGTTGATTGATACCATTAAGGGAGGACAGCCTTTCTTTTATAAGCTCTGTTCTCGCCCGAAAAGTGTCCTCCTTTTCGATATTTAAAGATTAATCTGTAAATCTACGTATTCGATCGAGATTATATAGGTATTATAGATAAATTCAATATGAAGACATTCATTGTTCAGATATTTCCAATATATTGTTAAGAGGTGATATATTCAGAGGCGTAGTCACGCTGGGGAGGGGGGTCAGACCCCTCCCCCAGGGCAGGGCTCATGAGATGAGTAATGGCAATGACAAATAATAGACAAACATATAAAAATAAATATTATATTGGAGCTCTGTATATCTAGACACACGGCAGTGTGTCAGCCAAGGAAAAAAGGGGCGACGCACCGCCCATGTGTATATTTGTGTGTCAGCCAAGTTATACGAATCATTTCAAGCTGTTTTCGACCCCCCTATAACTCAAAAACTATTAGACTTAGACACTTGAAATTTTATCAATTCATCTCTATATGAAATACTCATTTAAATATTAGTAAAATTTTTAAGAAAATTAAATTTTATTTTTCTAAGAAAATCCATAAAATGTTTATAAGGGGGACCCTTACCTACTTTTCTTCATTTTTGAAGGGTGTAAAAAAGTAATTATTTTTAAGATATTTCTATGAAATTATATCCATGCATCTCTATATTTCATTTAGTAAAATTTTTAAGAAAAATAAAATTTATTTTTCTATCAAAATCCATAAAATGTTGATAAGGGGGACCCTTACCTACTTTTCTGATTTTTTGAAGGGTATAAAAAAGTAATTATTTCTAAGATATTTCAATTAAATTATATCCATTCATCTCTATATGAAATATTCATTAAAATAGTAGTAAAATTTTTAAGAAAATTAAAATTTATTTTTCTATCAAAATCCATAAAATGTTGATAAGGGGACCCTTACCTACTTTTCTGATTTTTTGAAGGGTATAAAAAAGTAATTATTTCTAAGATATTTCAATTAAATTATATCCATTCATCTCTATATGAAATACTCATTTAAATATTAGTAAAATTTTTAAGAAAATTAAATTTTATTTTTCAATCAAAATCCATAAAATGTAGATAAGGGTGGACCTTTACCTACTTTTCTGCTTTTTTGAAGGATGAAAAAATAATTTTTAAGAAAAATAAAAACCGACTTCAAAAAATTAAATGCAACAAATAAAATACACTAAAAGGTATAAAATAATTATTATCTTATTTAGTTACAACTAAACGACGAAATATTAACATGAAATTACTTTTTGTAGTCGGTGCCAAACAAACTATACCTATAAGCGAGCGTACCCGCCAAACGTACTAAGTAAGATCCGTCGAGTGCGATTCATAAAAGGTATATGTTATTAATAGTGATCATATCATCAGAAAACTTGACCAAATTAGTATGACACCATCCCTAAGACACCCCCTATCGTATAAAAAAAGAACCATCGAAATCGGTTCATAAACAAAGAGGTTAGGTCTAAACAAACCTAATAAAAAAGGTCTAATACCTATGAAAAAAACGAAAAAAAATGGGACCAATCGGAAGCTAGACTGGACCCAATGCAAAAAAAATTTTCAAAATCGGTTGACAATTGGCGGAGATATGAGGTAACATAGGCACAAAAAAAAAAAATTCAGTCGAATAGTGAACCTCCTCCTTTTTTGAAGTCGGTTAAAAAAGTAATTATTTTTAAGATATTTCAATTAAATTATATCCATTCATCTCTAAATGAAATACTCATTTAAATATTAGTAAAATTTTAAGAAATTTAAATTTTTTTCTATCAAAATAAAAAGTACAAAATAATGTAATACTTAATCAAAAAGCGTGGGGCACAGAAACTTTTAATTAATTTCGACAAAGTGCCCCACGCTTTTTGATTAAGTATTACATTATTTTGGACTTATTAGAAGCATGTTTTTTAGTTTTTTAAAATATAATTTATTATTTTACTTTTTAGTTTTAATTATTTTTATAGAGAAAAGTTTGCAGAATTTAACTGAATAACATGTATTTATTTTTATTATTTTTATATTATTTCATTTAAATTGAGTACGTAAACATTTATTTTTATAGGAAAATCCTTGCCGAATTTAACAGAACAAAAGTCACATTGATAGAATATAGATACATACATATACAGGTGAAGCTAATATAAAGCATGTAAAAAGCTGGTCACCTTACTTACGATCAATTCTCCATTGACTTCTAGCACCCAGTCTTCAAAGAAAATAATTCTAATTTATTGAATGAAAAATGTCCTCTCTAACAAGGTATGCATTTCAATTAGAAACAAAATGACTTCTGCAATTAAAATTCTACCCTTGTTAGGGAGGACATTGTGCTTAAAAATGTTTAAACGTGAAGAAAAATAATTTCCAACCATGATTGGTTTCTTTGTCTGTGCGACTGTGTGTGTCTCTATTCCGATACCCACAGGAAAACTTAGGAAAAGTCTTGGAAAGTTCGTTCTTGTAGCAAAATGTTTGTATTTTCAATGCGGGTAATTTTTAGGTTTGCTATCTTCAAGGATTTGGAGGTGTCCCTAAATTACGTGAGGCGTTTAGGGGGGAGGGGTCATGCCGAATCCTACCCAATTTCACGTTGGGGAGAGGGGCAGGGGTCTCGGAAAATATCACGTAAAATTCCGAGAAAATTTGGCTAAGTTAAGTAAAACATGTATCTCCAGTTAAATAAAAATAATTAAGCAAACGGGGACATTGGTCAGTGGTTAGAGTGTCGGGCCGCTGGCCTGAAGTACGCTGGTTTGAGACTGAGTCTCGGCAGATATTTGCAGTCGCCTCCTCTTGGAAAGCAATGGCAACCTATCAAAAGTATAATTGTCCCGTATATATGTGTAATAACAGCTAAACACACCCAGCACAGGTATATATATGTGGAGGGAGACCTGATATGGCACTTAAAAGAAGAAGCATCAAATGATGTTTTATAAATAAATCCAACGCATTTACACTAAAAATACGCATTTTGAAAAATCTCACGTGAGATTAGGGTCTGGTCGAGCCAAATCTCACGACATCTCACCAAAGGGCGATGGGGGTCGAAAAATCGCCAAAATCGCCTCATGTAATTTAGGGACGCCTCCTTTCTTGTTTAAAAATGCATAAAATAGTATAGTGTTGTGACTGGATTTATCGATATTTTAAAGTCATTTCTAGGTAGTAAAAATCTTTAAAAAAAGACAGGCAACTAAGCACTGAAAATAACTAATATTGGCACTTATAAAAGCATTTTAAGTAAAAATAGGCACTTAATATCAAATAAGCCATTTCGGATGGTGTTAGATTTTCCTCTTTTGCAGTACTATGTCCTCCTAAATTCCTGGCTCTTCTTTCCATTATTGTCCAACCAGGATTCCGCTTTAGTATTTTGTCCATTTTTCGACTGAGATTGATGAAGTCAATAGGACCATGTGCTTTTTTTATATTTTCTTGAAATCTCTGGAATATTTTTAAGGACTCTATCAAAAGAAAGATTTCTTGCTTCTAATGATGTATTGGTTACAGATAGATTGTTAAAATTACAATTTATATATGCTAAATCAGCCTCAAGAGTAATAGAAGATAGAGCATTCTTAACCTCGCTTTATAGATAAAGCATCATCTTCATTGATTGTTTCTATGACCTAAAATAATAAATAAATAGAATTATAGAACAATATTAAAAAAAATTTCAAATGTACCTTTTGAATTTCATCCTCATGGTGAGCATAATATATAGCTTCTTGGATCCAGGTACCCAACCTTAATAATTTTTTCGGAATATTTTCTTAATAATTGAAAAAAAACTTTTAAATTTAGAAAATGTATCGTAAAAAATGGAAATTGCCAATTTTAGTTAAAATAGGCACTTAAAAAAGGCATTTATAGATGAAATAGACACCAACACCCAGAATAGGGAAAAATAGGCATTATAGGCATTAACAAATGTCTCTTATTTTATTTAGAATTTCATGAAATGCATAGATATCATATCCTAGCATAAATTTTAAGCCATAAATAAAAAAATAATTGTGCGAAATCCGAGCCCTGGCCATTTCATATAAAAGAGTGTACCGAGCCTCGGAAAAAGTTTTCACTTTTTACTCCATTTTGTTTATTTTATTCATCATTTTGAGGTTAAATTGAATAAAAGGTATTTTTTTTTTGTGGGAAAATATTATAATCGGACCTTGAAAACTGCTCATTGTGCACCCGCAGAATCTCCCCCTGTTCCATTGAGAGGTGAACTTCGTAGGCAGATGTCATTCCTATTATTTGATATTACATTGTAGTAACCTCAACAAGAAGGCGTCATCTGCAGATCGGGAGAGAATCAATCTTAGATTTACCATTTGCCAACACCACAAGGAGACACTTCCTACAAGAACCCTCCTATTCACAGCCGTTAAAATTGAATTATCCAAGCCACTCACCACTCCACTGTATCTCATCGAAAGTCCCCAGAGAAATCCAATTTCGCCTACTTAAATAAAAAATAGATTTTGATTCACATTGGTTGATACTTATAAGCGGAAAATTAATTTTCAATAAGCCTTTAATCTCATCAGAGCTAAAAATGGATTTCGGCGTCATCATATCCAAATGAAAATGAACCAGGGCGGCCTAATCGTGACCTCGACCAGAGAAAAACACATAGGATAAAAAAAATTATTTTCTATTCCCTTTTGTAAAATCATTTTTTTTTTTTTTTTTGCGTCTCGAGAAATATTTTCAACAAACTTTCGATTGGTTGGGAAACTGTTGAATTTTTCTGTTTTTCCATTAAAATCAGAGAGAATGATAAAATGTTGCATGCGAAAGAAATAAAGCAAAGTTTAATTTAAAACTTTCTTGATTTAACGAACCGGCAATCCTTGTGAACTCAATTAAATGATTGAGTAGATTGTTATCTAGATCAGCGTATCGAAATTTGCACAAATTCGTTGATTTGGAGTAAAGAAATTCGTTGGAAATGTTCAGATATTAGTCATTGAACTAATTTGATCATTTCCGAAAGATGTAAATTTAATTATGATTCGAATTTTATTAAATATTAACTGAGACGCCCCCTGGACCCCATTCCTCTGCCTTTGATCTCCTCCGTTCCACCTACTCTATAAATGCCCTCTGGACTTTCTCCTCTTCCCCCCTAACTCTGATCAACCTCCGAACCTCACCTACGATAATCGGTGCCATTGGCGAGTATACAAAATGAATACAGTTACTAAAACTTTTATAAATACAATTGGTCCTTAGTTAAATGAATTTTTCCAATCATTGCTCCCACACTTACACTTTAAAATACAAATCAACCCTTATTTAATACAATAATAAGACATTGTTCAACAGTTAGAATTACATTTGCATCGACTTAGCAAAGATTATGGTATAGATAGTTTATTTGTCTTGGGCACAAGTAACATCTTCTTAGTCAAATAAACTATAATCACACAACAGCTTCTGGCACCATGAATTTTTAAGTTATTTAGAGTCTCAGATTTATTAACCTTGTATTGATAGTTCCGGTTATCATATTTTTTGTATTCAAATACTTCTAGAGTCTGCACTACTACTATTTCTTATTCTCAAAAGTTAAATATACTTCATAGAAGGAATCACAGGGAATTGGATAAATTAAACCGAGTTTTTATTAAGTGGGCCAGACGTTTCGTCAATTTATTTTGACTTCCTCACTTTCTTATTTTATCACTCTTTGTCAAAAACAGTTTTTCTATAAGACAAAACATCATATTATATTCATTGACACATTCTTGGCACACAACAATTTTGGAAACGACTTTTTTCCTTGAACAATTAAAATTTGTCGTCGTTTTATAATTATAAAGATAACAAATGTATAAGTATAAAATGGCGACAAATTTTAATTGTACAAGAAAAAAGTCGTTTCCAAAATTATTGTGAGCCAAAATGTGCTAAAGAAAGATCAATGGATATAATATGATGTTTTGTCTTCTAGAAAAACTGTTTTTGCCAAATAGTGATAAAATGAGGCACTGAGGAAGCCAAAATAAATTGATGAAACATCCGGCCCACTTAATAAAAACTCTGTGTTTTAATTTATCCAATTCCCTGCGATTCCTTACTATGAAATTTAATATGGATACGAATGATGGAAAGTTCTATATTTCAAATGGGAATCAAAAAGTAAATAATATCCTTAAAAGAGATTAAACCATTTTATTTTTTAAAAAATGAAATAAAAAATTAATTAAATTTAGATTTAAGCTCACGCAATGAACATTATTAAGAAGTGATTAGGTTTTGGTGGCTAGATTTACTCATAAAAGGTGTTACCTCTTTTTAGAAAGAATATTTTTTATGAAAGAGTGTAATGAAATAAAATAACAATCTATATATTTTGATAGATTAATTACTTTTTCAAATTGAAAGGCTACTTGAAATTATTAATTAATATTTGTTTTAGTGAGAAAACTTTGCTGAGAATATATTTTATCATCATATTTTAAGGATAGATATATTAATCGACTTTATGAGCAGCAAGCAAGATGCCAGAATTGTTTCTGCTTTTAAATATTATAATTATTTTTATTTTTTCTGAAATTTTTAGACCAAAACAAGCAAAAATTAGTTCTATACTGAGATCTGTCAATATTTTTGAATGATTAATTTATCAAAACTTCTTATCTTCCATCAAATTGTCAAATGAGATATTTACAGTGTGAGACGATGAATGAAATGAGTTGACGTGTTCAATCTTCCGTGGTTCAAATAGAGAACCTCGCGAAGGTCAAAATTATTATCAATACCCGTCCCTGATGAGTCTCCATTTTCCACAAAATACTCATAATTCAAGATCGGAGCCGTAAGGGTAACCAAAAGGTCGTTGTTAATATGTAGGTATGAATCCAGATTCGAAGTTCAAGTAATAAATAGCGAAATCGAGTAATTTTTAACCGACTTCAAAAAAGAAGGAGGTTCTCTATTCGACTGATTTTTTTTTTTGTGTGTGTCTATCTTACCTCATATCTCCGCCAATTGTGAACCGATTTTGAAAAATTATTTTTCATTGGGTTCAGTCTAGCTTCCGATTGGTCCCGTTTTTTTTTCATTGGTATTAGACCTTTTTTGTTAGGTTTGTTCAGGCCTAACTTCTTTGTTTATGAACCGATTTAGATGATTCTTTTTTATTGGAAAGGGGTATTTTAGGATGGTGCCATATTTATTTGGTCAAGTTCTGATATGATCACTATTAATAACATCACTAAAAAGAGAAAAATAAAAATAATTTTTAAGAAAAAAATAAAACCGACTTCAAAAAATTAAATGCAACAAATAAAATACACTAAAAGATATAAAATAATTATTATCTTATTTAGTTACAACTAAACGAAATATTAACATGAAATTACTTTTTGAAGTCGGTGCCAAACATATACCTTTTATGAATCGCACTCGGCGGATCTTACTTAGTAGTTTTGGCGGGTACCCTCGCTTATAGGTATAGTTTGTTTGGCACCGACTTCTAAAAGTAATTTCATGTTAATATTTCGTCGTTTAGTTGTAACTAAATAAAATAATAATTATTTTAT
The DNA here is from genome assembly GCA_024734495.1 of Forficula auricularia. Taxonomy (NCBI): domain Eukaryota; kingdom Metazoa; phylum Arthropoda; class Insecta; order Dermaptera; family Forficulidae; genus Forficula; species Forficula auricularia. The sequence continues at coordinate 3,907,663 of JALMQS010000083.1, read as the reverse complement.
ACCTTTTAGTGTATTTTATTTGTTGCATTTAATTTTTTTGAAGTCGGTTTTTTTTCTTAAAAATTATTTTTATAATAATTAATGTGAAAACCCAAAGAGAATGCGAAAGTCGAACAAAGGATTGGATCACCGTTTTATTAAATTAAATTACTAGAGACACAAGGAAGACCGAAAGAGGAATGAAAATAGAGTTCGCAGGCAAACAGTCATGTGAACAGGGTGAATGACGTAGTAATTCATCATTTATCCCTTCGCTAATAGATGCTGACATCTAGCATAAGAGAAATGAAAATTATATAACATGGAATCCATTTCTCGAATTCTATAAATTAAGCTTAATATAAATTCCAATGAATCAATATGTGAATAAATAGAATTGATTTCTAATTTAACATTATTATCTAATACAATTTTAGGTAACTCTTTCAGGGGATTTAGAAATTCCTGTATTTGAAAAAGCAAAGCTCTAACAGATTCTAATTCGCATTCCCATCTTGTATCACACACTGCCTTTGGATTCTCAGACAGAGACGTGTAGACAAACTATCAACTCAACTCTCCGAATGTACGGTCCTGCCCTTGCGTTAGTAAAGCCCGCTGAACACGAGGCTATTTCCTCTACCTATTTTTGGGATGGGAGCTCTGCTTTGCAATTTGGAGGCCTGCCTAGTTATAATGACGTCATTGATGGCTGTTTTTCTGACTAGTTTGCTTGATTTAAAAGATAGAACATGTTCTATTTTCCGGATTGCTCCTGGGATTCTTTTGAGTGGAAGCAAGAAGATAAAACATTATTAAAACAAGCCTCGTGTGCAGCGGCCTTAAGATATCAGTTAGGAGTAGAGCAACCTTTTTCTTTAAATCAGACAACCGAAAGTACCACTTTACAATAGATATGTTTTGCTTTTTTGCAATTTTTTCATAAACTGCTCCAACACGATATTTTTTCAAATCGATGTACTTAAGAAGTACCAATTGGGATGAACACTTCAAAGTAGGGGCGGTTACACATAGCACAAGTTGATTTTTTTAACGTCAATCACTTGATCCTTAAACTTTTTTTTTTAATAAAGCTAGCCATTTCACAACCTCTTAAATAAATAAATAAATAAAATCGATCAATACGAGCTGTGAAAATAAATTAAAAGCAAATAAATAAACATTTGAATAAATAAAAATTACCAACATGAAATAGCTAGTAAATAAACAAACCGATCTTGTTTAGATGGTGCTGAAAAATGTATGAGAACTTTTATTAGTCCTTGAACTGAAAAACAAAAAATGAAAGTATTCACGTAATATTAAAAAAGAGACCAGAAAAAGAAGGATAAAAGTGCAAACTTTTTTTTTGATTCCTTAAAAATCAGACCATCATCATCTTTAGGAATTAAGGACAAATTTTTGTGTGATTTTGTTATTTTTTTTCCAACATTTCATCTACTTTGCCGACTTCTTTTTTTTTTTAATTTGATATTTCTATGTGAAAAAATGGTTAAGTAAAATCATTCTGTTACATATTGTTCTAAAACGGTGTTGTATGATTCTGTTTGTATTGTTTCTGAAATTGTTTGTCTAATTATTGTTTACGTGAATGTGCCAAATTTTTTGAATTTCTTTTGGTCTTTGCTAACTGAGATAAAGAAAAATAATGTATTTTAGACGAATGTGTGATGTAACTATTTGAAACCCTGAAGAACTCTGCAAAGTCGACGAAACGTTGGTGAAAAAATAAAAAAAATCACACAAAAACTTGTCCTTAATTCCTAAAGATGATGATGGTCTGATTTTTAAGGAATCAAAGAAAAAAAGTTTGCACTTTTATCCTTCTTTTCCTGGTCTCTTTTTTAATATTACGTGATTACTTTTATTTTTTGTTTTTCAGTTCAAGGACTAATAAAAAGTTCTCATAAATTTTTGAGCACCATCTAAACAAGACCGGTGTGTTTATTTTCTAGTTATTTCACGTTGGTAATTTTTATTTATTCAAATGTTTATTTATTTGCTTTTAATTTATTTTCACAGCTCGTATTGGTCGATTTTATTTATTTATTTATTTAAGAGGTTGTGAAATGGCTAGCTTTATTAGAAAAAAGTTTAAGGATCAAGTGATTGACGTTAAAAAAATCAACTTGTGCTGTGTGTAACCGCCCCTACTTTGAGGTGTTCATCCCAATTGTTACTTCTTAAGTATATCGATTTGAAAAAATATCGTGTTGGAGCGGTTTATGAAAAAATTGCAAAAAAGCAAAACATATCTATTGTAAAGTGATACTTTATTGACGAAAATTATGATAATAATCATCTTTAGGGTTCTTTTTAAAAAATAAAACAAGACCCTATAGTGTCGCTACAGAGTGTTTGTCTATCATGAAAACCAAGCCAATTTTGCTTAGTTAATTTCCAATTTAGAAAGATTAGAATTTGAAAGAGAATTAAAATACTAGGTCCAATGATGATGAAAGGACTAAAAGTAGCTCTAAAGAAAGGAGTACGATTTCAATTACTTATGGAATTGTAAGAATTTTCAGGACTCAGGAAGTTTTCCGGAATTTTCACTAATTTGACAATTTTTTTTACCAACGAACGATTGTGACAGATAATTGAAACTTGGTATAGAGATACGATTTATTAACACAAAATGGCTGAATTTCGGCTCATTAACAATAATCCTTCGTAGCCTTCTTTGTAATATTTAGTACTACTTTCTACAACCTTTTGTTCATTAGTTATTTTAGGTGTCGAAATCCAGTCAGAAAGAAAAAGAATCATACTTTTGGAGAAGATAAAGATCCACGGAACTCAAAGGAGGAATGATCAGAGGAAGAAGATAAATGAAGAAAAGGAAGAACAAAAAACCCGAAAAGGCTTTCCTGAATTTATTTTTTATAAAGGAAATCGCGAGAGGTTGCCGAGTACCGAATCAGATTCGCTAGTTGACAGCATCTTCTGATTTTTTCTAGAAAACGACTTTTCTACTATCTATACTTACTACTATATACTTTATATTCAAATTATATAATTTATATTCAAATTATTCCACTGCCCTTCTATTTTTGAAAATTTTTAAAAATCGATAGCCTCAAAACATTCTGTTAATTAAATTATATAGACTATCTGTACATATTATAGTATGTTTAGATTTAGAAGTTTTTTGATTTATGAGAATTAAACTTCTTAGTACAATTTTTACATAAAATATTATTAGCTCTAAGAAAAGTGGTGTAGGTTTTAAGTGAAAGATTATTAATAAATGAAAAGTAAATATATAAAAAATTGTTATATATTTACTTTTAATTTATTTTTACATATATGTTATATAATGTAAAATTCGAAAGTTTATAATGGGAATTAAGGACAAGTTTTTGTGTTTTTATTTTTCAACCAACGTTTCGTCGACTTGGCCGATTTCTTCAAGGCTTCTACAATTATAAGAACATTATCAATAACAAATTGCAAGAGTAGATTATCTTAAATTGATTTATTGTTGATAATTAACGAAAATTAATATTAAGTACCTGAAGGCACCGAGCGATGCTAGGTAAATTTTTCTTTCAGTTAAAAGTTTTATTTTAATATTTTTTTAATTTAAAATTCTGATTAAAATGTCAAATTTTATTTGAGAGCCATTTTCAAATTAAAAAAAAAATACAAATATATATAGTATTCGCCCATTGTACCCCCCCCCCCCACCTCCACCCCGCTCGACTCCACCCCCGAAACCTCGGCCAACCCCCGGATCCCCCACCACTGCACCCCACCTCTTGCACCTGTTTTGATTCAACCACATGATTCATTTTTATTCATCCAATTGTTAATAAATAAAACCTATCAAAATATGTTATTTTTTCAGAAAATTGAGACCTGCTTATGCAAAAGATATTTTTAAATAAATTTTTGATTATTTTTTATTCTATTAAATAAATAAGGTTCTTTATAAAAACAATTATAAAACGTTTATTAATAATTCTAACGATTAGAGAGAACAAAATATGTTATAAACCACAATCACAATAGTTCTTCTACTTTGAGAACAATGTATTAACCCAACCCATTGCCTATCTGGGTACAAAAGTAAAAGGGAAACCTTTTTTAAACCCCCAAGATTGGGATTTGTCTACCTGAGAATAATTAATTTGATTACGAAAAAACAATCAAAAACAATTTTGTCGAAGATGAGACCGTGACAGATCGAATTGTCACCCCAAAAACCCCCTAACCCATGAATTTCATCAAAATCGTTTTAGAGCCGTTTTCAAAATAGAACTAAGATACAAATAAATAAATATATAAACAATTTTTGCTCGTGTAATAAGAGTGGATATAAAAATAAAATAAAATGTGTTTATGGTATCTTTACCATACACCTGGCCTCTCATCTCCCCTCATTTTACGATGCTGATTTTTGCATTGATTGATTAAAATACCGTAGGTATGGGTATGTTTTGTAAGGAAAGGACTGAAGTGTAATCAGAGATGCTTTTTTTATTTGAATATTTTTAATGGGAAGTGCTGAATGAATAAGCAACCTTTTGTTTTGTAAAAATAAATTTTATTATAGTAGATTAATTGCTTTGAAATTTATATGTTCACGAATATACGATGTATTTAGTGAACTCTTGATGACCAGGGAGACAGATATGATGCCTTGTGATCATAATGGACCTCAGTTGGTTAAAGTCCTCGTTATTTCTATAATGTTCTCAATGTAGAATATAACTTTCTTTCTTCGAACGAGATAAGAAATATTATTATAGATTTTGTGGTCGATACACAAATTGACAGCTTCGGTTGATGGACGAGGAATTTTGTTGCAATGTGGAGAGCCAATTTGGGAGCTCTTCACTCGCTGAATATGGTCAGACCAGTCTCCTCTTTTTAATTCGGAACTAGTTAAATTTTTATTTTACAAGATCTTAGGAAATTGGATAAATAAATAAATCACAGAGTTTTATATTAAATAAAGACGTATACGTTTCATCACTTTATTTGTGACTTCTTCAGCGATTTATAACTCAACTCATTTGTCCAATATCATTATGAGAAACATTCTATCTTTTTCAATTTTTATTACTTGTAAACACATTATTTTTTTCTCATTATAATTATAACAAAACCTGATTACTGTGGTTTTTGTTTTTTGTTATAACTTATAACTATAAAGAAAAAAATTAAAGTGTTTAGGAGTAATAATAAAAATTGAAAAAGAGAGAATGTTTCACATAATGTTATTGGACAAGTGAGTTGAGAAATAAATCGCTGAAGAAGTCACAAATAAAGTGACGAAACGTACGTCTTATTTAATATATAAAAAAACCGACTTCAAAAAATTAAATTCAACAAATAAAATAATAAGAACTCAAAAATCGAATGAAATGCACTAAAAGGTATAAAATAATTATCTTATTTAGTTACCAATAAACGATGAAATTGTTAGATGAAATCATTTTTTGAAGTCGGTACTAAACATATACATTTTATCTAGCTTACCATATATAGTTTGTTTAGCACCGACTTCATGTACCAATTACGTCGTTTAGTGGTAACTAAATTAGATAATTATTTCCTACCTTTTAATGCATTTTATTTTATTTTTGAGTTCTTATTATTTTATTTGTTGAATTTAATTTTTTTAAAGTCGGTTTTTTTTTCTAAAAATTATTTTTATTTTTCTCTTTTTAGTGATGTTGACAATAGTCAAACTTAAGATAATACCTTCTTGCATGCATTTCGTAAGGGAAAGATCCGTGTGAATGAATCACAAAATGATAACCAATTATTTTAAATTAGTGTATACATTGTATTTTAGCTTCGACTCCTGAGATTACTTCTCCACCATCGAGTGTCCTTGATCATCTTTTTAGTCCTTGTTTTTAATAAGAGGAAAAAACTAATTAAAGAAAAAAAACCTCTTTTCCGATAATTATTCCAATTCCATTATTCCATCTCAATCCATTCAATCACAAAATGATAAATTTATTAAACCAATTATTTTACATGAATTAATGTATACATTGAATTTGAGCTTCGACTCCGGAGATTACTTCTCCACCATCGACTGTCCTTGATCATCTTTTTAGTCCTTGTTTTTAATAAGAGGTAAAAACTAATTAAATAAAAAAAAACCTCTTTTCCGATAATTATTCCTATTTCATATTTTTCATCCTCGTGCTTCCTTCCATCACAAAATGAAAAATTTTATTAAACCAATTATTTTACATTAATTAATGTATACATTGTATTTTTTGCTTCGATTCCGGAGATTACTTCTCCACCATCGAGTGTCCTTATTCATATTTAGTCCTTGTTTTTAATAAGAGGAAAAATCTAATTAGATAAAAAAACCTCTTTTCCTATAATTATTTCAATTCCATTATTCCCCAATCAAGTCGATTGGTATCTCTCGCTCCCCATCCACCATCACCCTCCATCACAAAATGATATAAATTTATTAAACCAATTATTTTACATTAATTAATGTATACATTGTATTTTTTTGCTTCGATTCCGGAGATTACTTCTCCACCATCGAGTGTCCTTATTCATCTTTAGTCCTTGTTTTTAATAAGAGGAAAAATCTAATTAGATAAAAAAACTCTTTTCCGATAATTATTTCAATTCCATTATTCCCCAATCAAGTCGATTGGTTTTTCTCCTCCTCCCCATCCTCATTCATCGTCATCACAAAATGATAAATTTTATTTTTTAAATTTTATTAAACCAATTATTTTACATTAATTAATGTATACCTTGTATTTTAGCTTCGATTCCGGAGATTGCTTCTCCACCATCGAGTGTCCTTATTCATCTTTAGTCCTTGTTTTTAATAAGAGGAAAAATCTAATTAGATAAAAAAACCTCTTTTCCGATAATTATTTCAATTCCATTATTCCATCTCAATCCATTCAATCACAAAATGATAAATTTATTAAACCAATTATTTTACATGAATTAATGTATACATTGAATTTGAGCTTCGACTCGGAGATTACTTCTCCACCATCGACTGACCTTGATCATCTTTTTAGTCCTTGTTTTTAATAAGAGGTAAAAACTAATTAAATAAAAAAAAACCTCTTTTCCGATAATTATTCCTATTTCATATTTTTCATCCTCGTGCTTCCTTCCATCACAAAATGAAAAATTTTATTAAACCAATTATTTTAGATTAATTAATGTATACATTGTATTTTTTGCTTCGATTCCGGAGATTACTTCTCCACCATCGAGTGTCCTTATTCATATTTAGTCCTTGTTTTTAATAAGAGGAAAAATCTAATTAGATAAAAAAACCTCTTTTCCTATAATTATTTCAATTCCATTATTCCCCAATCAAGTCGATTGGTATCTCTCGCTCCCCATCCACCATCACCCTCCATCACAAAATGATATAAATTTATTAAACCAATTATTTTACATTAATTAATGTATACATTGTATTTTTTGCTTCGATTCCGGAGATTACTTCTCCACCATCGAGTGTCCTTATTCATCTTTAGTCCTTGTTTTTAATAAGAGGAAAAATCTAATTAGATAAAAAAACTCTTTTCCGATAATTATTTCAATTCCATTATTCCCCAATCAAGTCGATTGGTTTTTCTCCTCCTCCCCATCCTCATTCATCGTCATCACAAAATGATAAATTTTATTTTTTAAATTTTATTAAACCAATTATTTTACATTAATTAATGTATACCTTGTATTTTAGCTTCGATTCCGGAGATTGCTTCTCCACCATCGAGTGTCCTTATTCATCTTTAGTCCTTGTTTTTAATAAGAGGAAAAATCTAATTAGATAAAAAAACCTCTTTTCCGATAATTATTTCAATTCCATTATTATCCTCCTCTCTCTCTCAATCTGTCACAAAATGATAATAAAATTCAATTCATAAATAGAGGAATTCTCTCGAAGCGTTAGCGGGTTTCAAATGAACGTTTTAAGATTGTTTTTTATAAAAGATTTTTTTAATTATAATTTCAATTATTTGCTCATACGAATTGAAGATTTCCGCTATTTTGTAATTGATCATATCATCAGAACTTGACCAAATTAATATGGAACCAATCGAGAACTAAACTGAACCCAATGCAAAAAAATCATAAAAATTAGTTCACGATTGGCGAAGAAATCGAGAAATATAGACACAAAAAAAAAATCAGTCGAATTGAGAACCTCCTCCTTTTTTGAAGTCCGTTAAAAATTCTATGATTGATTTATTTATCCAATTTTCTACGATTTTGTAAACTAATTAAATTATGGATACGATTAACCAAATATTTAATTTATATATTTTTTTTATTATAATAGGCTTACTTGTGCAAAATTTCTCCTAGATTGGAAAAAGAGTTCAAATTTTAACCCCACCCCTCCAGCTAATTGTTGGTCCGATTTCAAATAAAATCTAATTAGCTTGGGTTATATTAATCTTTAAAGAGTTAGGTGTCGGTTCAAGGTGAAACATTTTTAACCGACTTAAAAAAGGAGGAGGTTCTCAATTCGACTGAATTTTTTTATGTTGTTATGTTAGCTGATATCTTCGCCAATTGTGAACCGATTTTGATGATTTTTTTGCATTGCGCTCAATCTAGTTTCCGATTGGTAAAAATATTGGTATTGAACCTTTTTTGTTATGTTTGTTCAGGTATAACTTCTTTGTTTATGAACCGATTTTAATGATTCTTTCTGCGTTTAGATCAGTATAGCTCCAAGATAGTCAAGATACCTAACTATTTATTTATTTATATATTTTTATGTAATTTGAGCGAGAACTTATGCAACGTGGACCGATTTAGATGATTCTTTTTTATTGCAAAGGTGGTACCTTTGGGGTGGTCCCATATTAATTTGGTCAAGTTCTGAACATGATGAATGACTAAATAACATAAATCTCTAATTCTTTTGAGCAAATAATCGAAATTATAATAAATAAAATCTTTTATAAATAAAAAACAATCTTAAAATGTTCATTTAAAACCCGCAAACGTTTCGAGATAATTTCTATATTTATGAATTGAATTTTATTATAATTTTCTGATTCATTCACCCGGCGCTTTCTCTTATACGATTATCTTAAGTCACTATTAATAAGATCACTAAAAAGAGAAAAATAAAAATAATTTTTTATAAAAAAAAATAAAAGCGACTTTAAAAAATTTAATTCAACAAATAAAATAATAAGAACTCAAAAATCCAATAAAAATGCACTAAAAGGTATAAAATAATTATCTAATTTAGATACAACTATACGACGAAATATTTACATGAGATTCTTTTTGAAGTCAGTGCTAAACAAACTATTATATATATATATAAGCGAGCTTACCCGCCAAACGTAATAAGTAAGATCCTTCGAGTTTGATTTATAAAATTATATTTTTGGCACCGACTTCAAAAAGTGATTTGATGTGAATATTTCATTGTTTAGTTGTAACTAAATAAGATTATTATTTCATACCTTTTAGTCCATTTTATTTGATTTTTGAGTTCTTTTTATTTTATTTGTTGAATTTAATTTTTTTGAAGTCCGTTTTATTTTTTTTTTGTAAAAATTATTTTTAAATAATGCAAGTATCATTTCAAAGTAGATTTTACAAATAATATTTGTGAAATCTACCTTGAAATGTTACTTTACTTATTATTGGGTAAATTAACATTTACTTGGCTTACGTCTAAATTATTTAAATGAATATCACAACAATTTGCTACTGAACTAAATTTCATATTTATTAACGTTAATTTATTTTTATTTATTTATTAAAGAATCGTGACCTGATCCATTTATTTCATTACAGGAAGCCCAAACAAGTAATGACATCTAAACTTTATAAGTGGTGTAAATTCTTCGTGATTCTCTTCTTAAAAAGAAAAGTAAAAAAAGAAATATAGGGATTGGAGAGGGTTGTACGTCGAATTGATTTAAGTTCCCGAGGTGGAAGTCAAACATTGTTTTCCCCTTCTCTATATTGTCCCGCCCATTTTCTAGGTTCGCGTGTTGTTTCTTAACAAGTCCAAGGTTCGTACTTTGGCTAGAGTACTATCCAAGTGCACCTTTTGCACATTCTAGCCCGGTGACGTTATCTTTCGTAGCCAAACAAAGTTGGATGTTTTATTGCCAACGCCCTTCTCCGTTGGGAAATTAAGGTTTCACCTTCTTGACGATCAATCGGTTCAACAGTGATTTTTTTTCAAACTCAAGATAAATAATCACAAGTACTAAAAATTAATCACTCTAGAAATGAACACAAGTTCTTTTAGAATTTGAATCTCAAAGTCTTAAAGAATTTTTTTTCTCGATGTGTTATGAATTAATTGATAGCTTATCAATTTTTACCATCCCTTCTAAACTCCTTTCTATTACTTAATTCTACATTATTACTTATTACAATAGCATATCATATCTTATAAGTCATCTCATCAGTTAGTTTTAAATTAATTCACTCAGAGATTAATCATTTTTCACTATAAACTTAATTAAGCGTAAAATATGGTTTGATTATTTTCTTCTTTCACAAATGCAAAAATTCAAGAAGTCTTCGAAACTTGGAATATAAGTCATTAAAAGCATAATAAACACACTGTTAAAATTTGATTTACCACAACAATCATGAAATAATTGAAATTTAAAATGAAATTTTTTACATATGGTAGATTGGGAAAGGGTGGGAAAATAATCATTATTTTATTTTTTCATTGATGGACTTTCACCATCTTGATGAAAAACTAATATTTAATATGAAAGATATTTACGCGATTACATATGTCAGAGTGGTTCGAATCCCGCAGGTGAGCCAGATGGCCCGGATTGTTGTTACTGGCACTCGGGTTCGATTCCCGAGGGTGTGAAAAACAACCCCTCTGACATATAATTAAAAATATTCCATTCCATCGGATTTAATATATGACACCATCTTATAATTTTCTAGCTAATATTTATTAGATATATAATATATTCGGAGTAACTTATAACAAAATTAAAATTATTTACCTCGTAGTTTTGATAAAAAAAAACATATTTGGGCGATTATTTTTAGTGGAGGGGATATAAGATCAATCGCTTGGAAACGATCGATTCATAAAGAGGATATAGTAGATAGTGTGAAAAGTACAGTCACGTTAAAAAACATAACCTAAAATTTTAGCACCGTTCATATTTATATAGTGGTTACGAGGCTAAAACTTTTTGTGCGGATTGTCGCGAAAGAACTACCTTAATTAAAATAATAAAAAAAAAGAATTTAATTCTCCATTAAAGCTCAATTCTAATACTCTTTAACATGAATGTTCTTCAACGTAAACTTTGTGAAAGTAAATTTTTATTTCGTCATAACATCATCATGGATTTTATTCATTTATTTTTCGTAAGTTTTATATCTAAATGCTAAAGGTCATTAATAGATTAATAAATAAATAAATTATTCTTCAGAATCATAATTAAACATAGGTAAAAATCCCCTTTAGTGATATTCTAGGATATAAATATAAAAGAAAATGAAAGAAAAAAGAATTCAATTCACCATTAAAGCTTCGATTCTAATACTCTTTAACATCCATGTTCTTTAAAGTCAGTTTTATATCTTAAGGTTAAAGGTCATTAATAGATTAATAAATAAATACATTATTCTTCAGAATCATAATTAAACATAGGTAAAATCCCCATTAGTGATATTCTATGATATAAATATAAAAGAAAGATTAATTAATGTCTCAAAAGTCCTCTAAAATAATATAACTTGCCAATTTGAATAGATATAATATCATAGTCATCATCATAGTGTACATAGTTCTAAGACTGGTTTGACGAAACCACCTGCCTTATTTCAACTCTGTCACATGCCAACTCTTTCATTTTCCTAAAAGTTCCACTTTTCATGGCTTTTATTATCTAAAAAAATTATTTTAATTTGGCTCTTTTCTTTCCTCTTTTATGTCCCAACTCATTCTTTAAAATATTTCCCAACAATTGCGTGTCTCAATGTGTGCCCATCGTATATTATCTGATTATCATAATAATAATTCGTACATTTTCCAGGTTTTCTTTAAATATAAGGATTAAAGTGAATGACAACTTAAAAATACTTCATTAATACAGGGGTGCCCACAGGAGGGGGGGCGTAGGGGTTAAGAGTGAGAGTTAAAAATGGTTGTATTTTATCTTTATATGCTAAAAAATAAAAGCGCAGAGGCTTATAACTTTAACAAAAGGTAATAAAAAGCTCTTCTAATTCTTTAAAACTGAATAAAATGGGGAGAGTTTACTTTTCATAAAACTAGGGAGGAGTCATGAAACTAGGGGGTGGACATCCCTGAATAATATAAAAATGCATCACAACAAAAACCTTCTAAAATTACACTGTTAAAAAAAAAGTAAATTGAAAGTTTTTGCCGAGAGTAGCAGCATTTTTATATATTGAAGGAGACAATAAAAGAGTGTGTCTTCTGCTGGAATTATAAATTTTATTTATTTATAACGATTCGTTCAAGTTAAAAAAAATGTTCGTTTATGAATTAATTCATAAAATAATTATTTGTTTAAGTAAAAACAAATACTATATTATATTATGTAAAATCACATTAACTCATTGCAAAAATACTAAAAATAAATTGTAACTTTATTTTTTTTCTTGAATTAATTATGTATGATTATGATATGTATTAGTAAAAATATGTTGTAAGATTACAATACTGCTATGTAATATTACTAAAAAGTTTTGATTCCTAACCTCCCATTTTTTATAGTAAAATCGAGAGTAAAATTATATGAGAAACATTTAACAGTGTAGAATTAGTTTTATTAAGGTAGTTGTATCGCGACAGTAGTAGCAAAAAGTTTATGCTAAAGTATATAGCATAGACAGCTAGGATTCATAAGCCCAAAACTTTTTGCTTTTTATGTACCACTACTAGCCAATCCCGCACAACTAACTACTCGTTTGAAACACTGTCCGAGCTTGTATATATTTTATCATAGAAATTTCAGATAAAGTACATTATTATAAAGTGAGATTTATAAAACAAAATGTTCTTAATAAGCGATTGAAAGCTGTTGCGGCAATGGCGGAAGCGAAAAAACGTCAAACAAAGTGTACTAAAGTGGGTTAATTAAATGCGTTGTTGCCAGCTTGTTTTAGTGTAAAATTTTCATTATTTATTTATTATTATCTCAGAAATTGTGCTATAAATATGAATTAATATTTTCTTAAAAAATTTATTAGATATTTTTCAATGTTGGTTTAGTTATTTATAACAATGGTAAAAAGAGTTTCTTAATTATAATTATATATCTAATATGTAAACTTTCCGGTATCCCGTATAGTGCATATGTATAAGAGTCTGGAAAACTCTATCTTTGGAGTTTAATATCTCCGGAACTATATTGTTCATAAATTTCGTTTTGCACCAATTGATGCCGAGTTAATTTAAATAATAATCTGTCTTAATTTCAAAAAATCCTAAGAAAATTCATTTTGTGATACAACTATCTTAAGGAATTTCTCAAATTTTTACCATCGAATGAATCATTGATGCATTAAATATTTATTACCGAAATTTGGATCGTCTGTCCCATTACCGAGAAATAAATTATTAAATATTTTCCTTTTAACATGGAAGAAAATGGACCGAGCTTATAAAAGGGCTATAGCTTCTATACAAATTATACCATTTTCAACAAATTTATACAAATCAATATTTCAACTTTTATTAATCGAATGATACATTTTTCAATAGATTTGACAGTCTAGTTAATTAGTTATTCATAAATGTAAAAATAAAAAGTTATTTATAGCCAACAGAATATGACTAAATCACTAGAACTCTGTTGAAATCGTTTTTGTGTTAAATAAATGCTTTTATTATGAGAAAAAATTTATCTCACTATTCTTTTTATTAATATTATCAAAACAAAGATTTTTATTCGAAATTTACCTCATTATTTCGAAAAGTCTTACAGATGCTTTAATCAACAAAGATATTTTAAGATCAAATTATAATATATTAAAAATTTGTAATTTATTATATGCTTTATTTATTAATAATAATACTGTAGACATTGTCTGGATTCCCGCACACCAGGGAATCATAGGCAACACAATCGCTGACTATGAGGCCAAGCAAGCCAGTAAACTCCCTACAGCATCAAATGAAAAAATTATATGGTCTGACTTCCTGGTAGTCCAAAAATGTAAATCATTGAAATTATGGCAAGAAACGTGGGAAAAGGATACCAAAGGTCGACATTTATATAAGATTAAACTACGGTGTCCCTATTACCATGGTTTAAAACATTTAACATTCCACGCAAAGCTATTACATCAATTTCAAGAATGAGGACTGGACACTCATCACTGAAGTTACATCTGCATCGAATTGGAGTGGTGGAGTCCCCATTGTGTAGGTGTGAACTTACCAGTGAGGGGCTCAATCATGTGCTGCTTGAATGTGAGCTAAACAAAAAGTGGACACAATTGCTATACTGTGAAATCAACGCAAGTGTAAAATTCCCAATAAATAGTGATTATCTTTTGTCCTTGTGTGAGTGCAGTGAAAAAGTTGTGATGGCTCTTCAGAGATATGTACTAAGGGCTAGTGTAAATATTTAAAATTATAAAATAATACAAAGAATGTGATTGGCTAAATGGTTCTGACCAAAAGCCAGGAAGGGGAAAAAACCTTCTCCCTTTAAAAAAAAAAAAAAAATACCTCATTATTAACAATTTTTTTATTAAAAAATTTGGTATGCACACATTGTTACTTTGCAGAAATACAAAAGATTTTTCGAAGATCAACCAGATAGATAAGTAGTCTTAAACTCCCTTAAGCTAGAATATTTTTTTTGGGAGGGGGGGTTGAGTTCTTAAAAATCAGCGAATCCCGTAGCGCGTAGCCGATAAGAGACTTGACTTACTTCGCAGCTCGTCTCACCCCATGATGTTCCTTTTGACACTGAGTCCTGTTGGTCATAAACATCCATTCTCCACTTCCGGGATTCTTCACTTGTCTGGTCTGCCACAATTCTGCTCCACTGACAAATGTCAGATCATTCTTAACAATTTCTCTAACCATTATTCAGTATCTCCAACATATATATATATACACATATTAAATAGTTCGCTAAAAGCTTGGATTGTTTTTACATAAGTTACAAGCACTTCTTTGCATTAAGCAAATATATAAATATGTAATACTACAATCAACTCTAACCCTTCAGAAGACAAAGCATTATAAGATCAAACAAAACCAGACTTTTATCACCACACCCACACCTTGCCTGGCAATTTAATATTTAATAAGACCATTATGAAACTTAAGGCCTGGCTCATTTTTTAAATGTTACAATGCCTGTAGGAAGAGAAAATAAAAGAGGCCGGTAATGAATAAAATGTTTATTTTAAGAAATATTAATAATATAATTTCAGTAAGTAATTTATGGGGAAAAATTGTTATTTAAGAAAGTTTTAAAACATCGATAAACGAGAGAAAATAAGAAGCTAGGCCTTCTCAAATTCTCTCTTTAAGGTCAAAATCTGCACCCTTTTTCGAGTTCGTAGAACGGGTCCACCAATCATTTTCTTGGAAGGAATTTACAAACGCGCTATCATATTAAATTCAGACCTGAATTAAATATCATCGATAAAAAAATTATTTTTGCATTTAAATAAGTTTATAGGGCATACTCGAATATATCTTTGCAATATATTTCTACAATATTAATAGTGTACATGAACATGTACATTCGGTTTCAGTGGTTTTATCTATTATAAATTTTGAATAAAATTGATGAGAATAATATCTACATGTTTGTACCTATACAAGGGGTCTGAAATGGTTATTAGTTGTCCCGATCTTTACTCCCTTGACTCACTGGATCATCTAAAAAATGTCTCCGCACTTTCGATACCTTATAAAAACTATCAGATCATCATGTGGTGCGATGAAATAATGCTAATAATTCTTCCCCAAACTTGCTTTATGTATCTATATATAAATTTTTATAATTTTTCTAATTAATATAACAAAGAATTATTGTCATATCAATGAGAATTGTTTTTGACCGGGCTTATTTGAAAAATATATTTATCGCGAGACTACTGCGGAAACGCTATTGAAGTCTTCGGAGTCTTAAGTCTGAACCAAGAGAGAAAAGATGTGATCAACTTAGCTACAATCCAACGTCATTTCGCGTATAGCCCGCTAGACATTCGGATGGATCACCAAGTGAATTTGAAATCTCAGATGTTATATATTTAATCTCCCAGTCCAGAGCGCTCGGTCTATTAGCATGTATGTTAGATGCTTGCCATAAATTAATCGAATGTTTTCCACATTTGATTCAATCGCGAATCAAATGTAGGGAATTTTTGTCAAATATTGAGTGAAAATAATATTTGAACTTATATGTTTCTAACTTGAAATAATGATCTTAAATAAATTTTTATAATTTTTCTAATTAATATAACAAAGAATAATTGCCATATCAATGAGAATTGTTTTTGACCGGGCTTATTTGAAAAAGATATTTATCGCGAGACTACTGCTGATTACGCTATTGAAGTCTGCGGAGTCTTAAGTCTGGACCAAGAGAGAAAAAGATGTGATCCACTTAGCTACAATCCAAAGTCATTTCGCGTATAGCCCGCTAGACATTCGGATGGATCACCAAGTGAATTTGAAATCTCAGATGTTATATATTTAATCTCCCAGCCCAGAGCGCTCGGTCTATTAGCATGTATGTTAGATGCTTGCCATGAATGCTTGAATGCACAGAATAACTGTTTCTACTATGGGAGTGAGTTTTTTACGATTTTGCTTGCTTTGAGTAAATATATAAATTATAAATAAATGTATTGGCCAAGGGTAAATTTCAACATTGGAAATATATCTATCCTAAATCTTCTAGGAAATCCAGAAAATTTCGAAAATTTGTTCGAGTTCTTAAATCAAATAGGGCTTCTTAATTTAATTTGAATAGATAAGTACGTTTTCTGAGGCGCTAATGACCACGGCAGACGATGCGGCGTTAAAAATAAAAAGCTGACGTGTTCTGATGTGGCCATCCACTTGACTTTGCCATAAAACCTCTGGACCCTCATTTATATTTAATGTTTAATAAAATTATTTATAATCATGTAGGGGAGGGGGTTAGTTTTTGCATTTTTAGACTTCTCGGGTCCCACTGATTATGTATACAAAATTTGGTTGAGTTTGGTACAAGAGCCTATATTTTTAATTTTTAACCCCTCCCCCCTTCACCCCCCTTAATTTTTGGTCGATATGCACCAAAATCTAATCAGCTCTTAATCTCAATGGACCAAAACTACTTGTGAAATTTGGTTTCGATATTCACACTAGTTTTTGAGCTAGCTCGTCCACAAAAATTTGATAACGCACAGACTAAAGGACAACCAGACAACCGGTCAACCAGGCAACCGGACGGTCGGACAGACTAACAGACATTTTGACAAAACAATTATTATCTCGAAAAATATAATTTTTTCGATGTTCACTTATTAGAGCTTTTTTGTAGAGCGAAATGCCATGGTTTCGCTCAATTTTTCTAATCAAAATAGTTTCAGCCGTTTTTGAGATATTTCGAAAAAAAGAAGAAAAAAAAACACTTTTTTCATGCACGATTACAATACTTGACCATACTCTGTATGCTAAAGTAAAAAATAAATGTTGGAAGGCTCATCTGATCATGCACAGTGCCAGCGTCTGTTGAGGTTGAGGTTGTCTAAATACAGGCGTTGTCATCAAGTGCTGCCATCTGTTAAACTCAAACGGTCAAATTTATTGAAAAGTTTTTGTTTTGCCGAGAGTAGCAGAGTTGTTGATTCACAAAGAGAAACAAAGAGGTTCTCCTCTGCTTGATGCAAATAAACTACATTAAATATATAACTATAGTCTCAAACAAATAAATAATATATATATACAGATATATCATCTCGATATATGTGTGTATCACAAAGAGAAACAAAGAGGTTGTCCTCTGCTTGATGCAAATAAACATATACACATATATCTCAAGATGATATATCTGTATATATACAGATATATCATCTTGAGATATATGTGTGTATGTTTATTTGCATCAAGCAGAGGACAACCTCTTTGTTTCTCTTTGTGAATCAACAACTCTGCTACTCTCGGCAAAACAAAAACTTTTCAATTATATGTGTGTATGTTTATTTGCATCAAGCAGAGGACAACCTCTTTGTTTCTCTTTGTGGGTCAAATTTATACTTAGAGAGACAATTCTTTCGCAAGTGTCATATCAAAAGTACCTAAAGATTGAGTTCTATGAAAAAATGAATTTGAAAATATACATTTTTAATATATTAATAAAATATAATATTGGTATATATCTTTTTTTTGAGTAAAATGTTTTTATTTTCAAATTCAAATTTACATAATTTACATTTTTTTATTTATTAATTTACATAATTATTTTTACAATAATTTAGGCATCGAGCAACACTCCCTTCCCATGTCACAACAATGTCTTATATGATCTTAATCACTTTAGGATTTTATTGTGGGAAAAATTTTGTAAAAACCCACGACTTGCTTTTTTTGTTAACTCTATATAATTATATAAATAACAAACAAAAAGTTTTTATAAAAGATTTTACTTAGGGGGCATAAGAATTGTAGTAAGGCTTAGGTGGGGCATTTTTTTTTTTTTTTTTTTTTTTAATGCAATCGAATGCAAGAAGGGGTGCACCAGTAAAGATGCCGCTCCTATGGATCTCGAAAGACCCTTGCATTACCGAAGAGAAGGGAAAGTTAATTGAGTGAGAGGGTGTAGACGTAGGTGTCTATGCACTCCGGTTTTGAAGGTTTGAAGATTATAAGTGCTGGGAAAGATGGGGGCTGGGAGAGAGTTCCAGTTCCTTGAAGTCATGGGGATATTGGCGAATGAAGTGGTCCGGCACTTTTCTAATTTGACCGCGAAAGAGTGTTGGGAGTCGGCAAAACGCGTGCTACGCTTTGGGGGGAACTATTGATTTTATCTCGTCAGAGCACCTTCCATGATAGTATCTATAGAAAAGGGAAAGGGCAGAGACATTTCTTCGATGAGCTAGCGAGTCGAGGGAGTCGGTGAGGGTAGAATCGTCAATTAGCCTGACGGCTCGTTTCTGAATTGCATCCAGAGTAGCAAGAGAATATTTAGAGGCTCCTCTGCATAGATGAGAGCCGTATTCGAGACAGGGCCGGATTTGGGCCTTGTAGATGGTGAGAAGATGTGGGGCCTTGTAAAATCGCTTGGACCTGAATAAGTAGCCAATCTTCCTTGCTGCAGATTTAGCCACAGAGGAGATGTGTTCATTCCAAGACAGGTCAGATGCGACGGAGATGCCCAACATGGATAGGCTGTCACATATTTTCAGGGTATCCGAATCGAAGGGAATATCAGGGAAATTTTTATTTTCGCGCCTAGAAATTAGACAACATTGAGTCTTGTTTGTATTAAAGTTAACTAAATTTTGAGAGCCCCATTTATTCAATAGGGGTTGGAACTTGTTGAACGGGAGGGGGGGGTGGCTCAATGAATTTCCCCCTCCCCCATTACTTACCTACATTGTGGGATCTTCACTTAAGATTAATTTATCATATCGAATTTTAGCAAAAATAAAAATATTTACAATTCAACAACATATATATAGCCCAGTAAATAGAAGATCCAAAAAGTGGTTCAGCTTACATTAATTGCGTGAAAAGATTTTTCTTGGATCATTTTGTAAGATGTGGGTATGCCAGATCTAAGTTTGCGACCTCGAAAGTGTGGGGGACAACTTTTGGGGGCCGAAAAACCTCGAAATTTTCGGACTTTTTCCAGTTTTTCTCTTATAACTCGAAAACAGTTCATATTTTGTAAATAACCGTCCTATAGTAAATTAGAGAGGACAAAATTTCGCGTCGAAAAAAATATGCAAAATTGGTCTAGTAGTTCGATTTTTAATGGTCAAAATGGGAAAAATTGAAAAAAGTTCGAGTTTTTGCGATATTCAAAAGTGATCTCGGGGCTTTTTTAGATCCCCATTAAACTACTTGACCAATTTCGCTTAATTTTTTTTAATCGACGCGAAGTTTTGTCCTATTTAATTTATTATAGGTTATTTAATTTATTATAGGTTATTTACAAGAATATGAACTGTTTTTGAGTTATAAGCGAAAAACTGGAAAAAGACCAAAAATGTCGATGTTTTTCCTCCACCAAAAGTTGTTCCCTACACTTTTGAGGTCGCAAACTTAGATTTGGCATACCCATGTCATACAAAACGACCATAAAAAAAAAATATTTTCCCGAAATTAATGTAACCTGAAACCCCTCTATTTACTGGGCTAATAGTACATCTTCGTATTTTACTTATTTGATTATAAAAATAGTTTTTCTTTAGGATTAGAAACTAATTCTCTCTATTTTTTATATTTCTCAGGTCATTAGTCAGTAATTATTTTTATTTTCATTTTTAATATTGACCTAATATTTCGCGACTTTGTTTGCGTGCTACGTTTTAGACTCGAACAATGGTGTGCTAAGCTTTTTTATAGATTGCTCTGTATATCGTTATTTTTAAACAAAAGTTACCCGAGTTAAATAAATGTATTTCGACGCTTAATTCAGGGTAATTTATGGCAATGATTATCTCTAAATCATCCAAAGTTCGATCTTCGATCAATTAAGATTAGAGCTAATGACAGATTACATCTCGCTAGAAAAGTAGTCATTGTATTATTTTACTAATTAATGGTGTTAATTAAAATTCGATAAAGAAACAACACAAAAGTAATACTATTTTAAAAAATAAAATAAAATTGTTAGTTTTGTTCAATTAC
Source organism: Forficula auricularia (assembly GCA_024734495.1). Taxonomy (NCBI): domain Eukaryota; kingdom Metazoa; phylum Arthropoda; class Insecta; order Dermaptera; family Forficulidae; genus Forficula; species Forficula auricularia. Next base: position 3,886,830 of record JALMQS010000083.1, on the reverse strand, counting down.
ATTATAGGGGTGATATACATTAAATAAACGTATAACATAAGATTTACTTAGTTAACTTTAATGCAGGCAAAACACAAAAGCTGTATAATATATAGGCGTGGATAGAAATTATTTTGTTATGTTCCATGATCTAAATTGAAATGTTGTTTCTTAGAAATTGAGAATAAAAAAGTTTTTAAAAACTTAAAACACTCAGCAACGTTTCGCCTCCATTCGAGTCTTCCTCAGACTCTATATCATACATTTTTAACAAGTAAAAATAGAATCCTTTATATTTTATAATATCAAACCACACATACCAGAAAATAAAAATCACCTATTCATATTTAACCCTTGAACTCATAATCCGGGCCTATCAGGCCCGGCTCATATACCTTTTTCTTTTCAATAACTTTCAGAAAAGGGGTACCATAAATTCCAAGTTTTTAATATTCCTTCATTAATAGATAATAAAAGTATTTTTAAATGATTTTTCTAAAAATAAAATTTATATAGGTACCTCAGTTTTTTCTTTGAACCATTTTACAAACACAAAGTCACAAGACGCCCTCTCAGACCAGGGGGTTTTCTGTATATTAAAACAGTAAAAAAATATTGATATATTATTTATTTTTATAAATCCTGATATAAATAAATAAAAACATGAATAGAATTATTGAAAAATGTATTATAAGCCAATAAACCTATAGTGGGACTGACAGGCCCGGATTGCGACTTTGTGCACAATTTTTCATATTTTATTTATTTTTTAGAGCGAGGTATATTAAAAAATAGATAAAAAAAGTAAAAAGTATTAATTTGTTATTTATTTTTATAAATCTTGATATCTATATAAATAAAAATGTACTGTTACGCTTAAGTGATACGTTGAAGGATCTCCAAAAGTTCTTCACCGATTTCTTTGAAATTTTCACACAACATTCCATTCAAATACACGAGTGTTTTTATATATAGTGTTTTTATAGATATCACACCTGTGGCATGTAAAAAAAATATTATTTTTTTAGGAAACAACGCCAGCGCCTCTCTGGGGGATAAAAGCAAACAAACAAGATGGCCGATAATAGCTTTTTAGAAATCTTTCAACTGTCAATATTATTTTTTGTTCCGAGCACCAATCGGGCATATGTTGCGAATATAGTTTCGATACGTCCAGTGGTTTAGGCGTGAAGCATAAGAGTTAGTCACAGCAACACGTGGTCGGGTCAGTTATTATCTACCGTATATAAATTTTAACCATAAAACGAGACGCTCCCCGCCAGGGCTAGTTGACACCGGGCCGAAGGCCGGGCGTCATCTAGTAAATTAATAATAAGACATGATTAAAATTATTGAAAAATTTGTTATAAACCGCGTTATATAGCGGGATTGAAAGGCCCGGCTCGTGACTTTGTGTTTGTGGTTAAACACGACAGTAAGTATAAGTATGGTAGCCAAACCATAATAGCAGTCTTGTATTCATATACGTTCAATCTAATTAACTTTCAAATCATCCGATTCAATCACAAACATTAGAAGATTCCATGTTCTTTATTTTATTTATGACATTTATAATTGCATTTATTTTTCCTTCATTTAACATAAATAAATAATTCATAGGCTCAATCTATAAATATGATTTGTCTGCATTCAATTAAGCTCGATTGGAGGCGAAACGTAGTGGGGTATTTGGTCGATGCACGTGGCGAAAAATCTATTTTCGAAAATTCACGTTCAAAGGATTGTAAAATTAGATGGTGGCACACCACTAGGTACAAGCAACTTGTGGGACATCGGAAATAACACTATTAAACATTTTTTCTTTAAATTGGATTTTAAACGACTAAATCAACCGTACCCCACTCGATAAATTGGAGTTGGGCCCAACATTTTGGAAGTGAAACCTTCTTTAGTCGGGTAACGCGAAAATTTTATGAAACATGAAAAAGAGAGCGACCATAGAGCTGGGAAGAAATAGAAAGAGAGAGTGGAATCGGATTCTTCTTTGTTTCAATTTATCTTCTGTATATGTTTTCATTAAACCCCAAACTGTTTTTGTTTTAAGTTGTGGCGGTATTACCCCATGACCGTGGCAGAATTACCCCACTTTGTGTTTTTACTTTCTTTTATTGATCATTTTTTACTTTACCATACAGAGTATGGTCAAGTATTATAATCGTGCATGAAAAAAGTGGTTTCTTCCTTCTTTTTTTCGAAATATCTCAAAAACGGCTAAAACTATTTTGATTAAAAAAAATTGAGCGAAACCATTGACTTTCGGTCTGCAAAAAAGTCCAATTAAGTGAACATCGAAAAAATTATATTTTTCGAGATAATAATTGTTTTGTCAAAATGTCTGAGGTTAGTTAGTTAGTCTGTCCGTCTGGTTGGGTGTCCGTTAGTCTGTGCGTTACCAAATTTTTGTGGACGAGCTAGCTCAACAAATAGTGGGAATATCAAAACCAAATTTCACACGTAGTTTTGGTTCATTAAGATTAAGAGCTGATGAGATTTTGGTGCATATCGACCCAAAATTAAAGGGGGTGGAGGGGTGGTTAAAAAATAAAAATCTAGGCTATTTAAGCATACTCAACCAAATTTTGTATACATAATCAGTGCGACCCCAGAAGTCTAAAAATGCAAAAACTAACCGCCAAAAATTGGTTGAAGGAGAGGGGCTGTAAGGTCAAAAAATGAAAATATAGGCTCTTGTACCAAACTCAACCAAATTTTGTATACATAATCAGTGGGCACACAGTAATCTAAAAATGCAAAAACTAACACCCCCCTACATGATTATAAATAATTTTATTAAATATTAAATATAAGTGAAAGGACAGGTTGTATGGCAAAGTCAAATGGATGGCCACATCAGAACACGTCAGCTTATTTTAAATTTAGTTTTATGTATGGAAACACATTATCACTACATTCAAGTGCTAACACTTAAGTTTTGGATAAAATTAATGCCACAAAAATAATTTCCTGTTAAGGTGCTCCATTACATCCCGCTTTCATTTATGTTAAATATAGCAGTACTTTGATCAAATGGTTCATGTTAACAAAAAAAAATCTTTCTTATGGCTGTATTGGAAAAAATTCTTGTTGGGAAGTCTTCTCGATAAAATATAATAAGCTACAATGTGCATATACGAATAACTTTGAAACCAAATAGAAAGATTATATAAAATAGGAAAATTATTTTGAAAAAACTAATGGAAGTAGGAGAGGCGACTGTGGGTCAGAGTATCGGGCCGCTGTCCTGAAGTATGCTGGTTCGAGACTGAGTCTCGGCAGATATTTGCAGTGGCCTCCTCTTGGAAAGCAATGGCAAACTACCAATAGTATAATTCCAAACTAGCCGTTCGGAATCGGCGTTAAAAAGTAGGTCCCGTATATCTGTGTAAAACAGCTAAATACACTCAGCACAGGTATATGTGGAGAGGTGCCGAAACGTCAGGGAGACCTGATAAGGCACTTAAAAGAAGAATGGAAGTAGAAAAAAGACTCCAAAATTTAATTAGAAAAAAAAGCTCATTGGTTCAACACCATCTATATTTAATAATTAAGAATTACATAGCGCCGAATTTTGAAAATATTTTTGATTAAATAAGCGAAAGCGCCACATGCATGTAGTTAAAAGATTAATTAGATTTTATAATGGAAGTACACGAGCCCTAGAATAGTTGAAAAGTTGAAATAATTTATTCCTTAATCGAATTTGGACGTTTGTTCCTTTGAGACCACGCATCATTTAGAGAGTTTATTAATTGAATTTCGTATTAAATACGTGTTTAAGTTTCTATTTAAAGCCTGATTTTTTAAAAATTAAAAACGAAACCTAAATCAATTAGCACTTATTAACGACTTCAAAATTGGATCTGATCAATAATTGTGCTATTTATCTCCGTCTATTTATTTAATTCTATGTGATTTTAATATATTTAAGCATATAATTTTCAATACAAAAACGATATGAATTTAAAATTAAATTAGTTTATGGAGAGAGAATATAAAAGCCAATAATTTAATATCGAGTACCTATTTATTTTTTATAGATAAAATTATTTTTTGCAACACTGCAAAATATTTAAATTATTAAACAAATTTTGTTTAATATATAGGACAAAAATGTAAGAAAAAATTCTATATTTATGTATTTAGTCAAATTTTTTCAAACATTTGCAATTCAAATCAATAGAATTCATTTTTATAATTTAATTATTTATTAAATAATTCATAATAAATCATAAATCAGTTTTTTGGAATATGAAAATATTATATGTATGCAATTGCATTTATTTTTTTTTTTTTTTTAAGTTGACATATAGAATGAGAAAAAAGGTGGGGGATTTTTTAATAGACTTGAAATTTTCAATATTTTATTTCCATTTCACAACAAATAGAATCGTTGATTACTTGTATATTCTTAAAAAAAAAATTAATTTACTTTTAAGAGTCAAAAAAAGTTTTGAAAATATATGCGTGTGTGTGCGTAATCAAAATGTTTTCTTAATCGTTGAAACAAACAATTACTAAATTTTTATTTAGAAGTTTTTAGCTAATTTTTAAGAAAGTGAAATCGGTAAACATTTAGTTGGTTTTGAAATTTTCAAACCTTACCTACTATATAAGACTTAAATTCGTCCCTGTCTCGAATGTGACTCTCATCTGTGGAGAGGGGCCTCCAAGCAATCTCTTGCCACACTGGATGCGATTCAGTAGCGAGCAATTAAACTAATAGGAGACCCGGCCCTAACTACTCACTCGACCCCCTGACTCACCGAAGAAACGTTTCTGCCCTTTCCCTGTACTACAGATACTATCATGGTGCCTGTTCAGTCGAGCTGAAATCAATTATTCTCCCTAAAGCCCTCATTAAGAGAAACATACGGTTTTCGAACGCTCAGCACCCCTTCGCTGTCAAATTGGATAAAAATCGAATAAGCGCTTTCGCCAACTCTTTTATTCCTATGACCTCCAGAGACTGGAACTCGTTCCCAGCCACCATCTTTCCCGCGACTTATAACCTTCAGCTGTTTAAGACCCGTATCCACAGATAACTTCGACCTCTACCCAGCCCATAAAAACCCTTCTTCATCTTTTCACGATAGAGGGGCTAACCTTTACGGGATGCACCTTTTTGGTGTAATTCCTTCTCTCATCATTATCATTTAAAAAAAAATATATATAATAGACCGAGAGCTACTGATCATTTTGGATGCTGGTTTTAGTACCCAAATATCATTCCCATACTGTAGTATGACCAGCAAATACCCCGAAAGTCAAATTCTTACTCGCCAAATTGAGTCGTTTTTAGGGGTAATCGACGCCTGAAGATGTCAAAAAACCCTTAAAATCACCTCATTGATTATAATCCTAAGCTGCTTACTCTACAGTAAATTCCATTAGAAGCAGAATTGTAGAGGATGTAATTTTTATCATTTTTGTAAAAAAAAAATTGAAAATAACCACCCAAAATGGGGGAGAGGGTAAAAAATGAAAATTCTTACTCTTTCGACCAAACTCAACCAAAGTTTATAAACATATTTTGTGGACATTCAGAAGGCTAGAAATGCAAAAAACTAACCACACAAAATGGGGTCTAGATTTTCATTTTTTGAACCTCCTCCCCATTTTGGGTGGTTAGTTTTTGGATTTCTATCCTTTTGGAGGCCCAATGATTATGTATACAAAATTTGGTTGAGTTTGGTCCAAATGGCTAGAATTTTCATTTTTGACCCTCCCCATTTTGGGTGGTTAGTTTTTGCATTTCTAGCCTTCTGGGTGTCCCCAGAATATGCATTCAAAATTTGCTTGAGTTTGGTCAAAAGGGCTAGAATTTTCATTTTTGACCCTTCCCCCATTTCGGGTATTTTTTTAAACACCTACACATACGTCTACACCCCATCACTTAAACAACTTTCCCTTCTCTTTGGTAATGCAAGGGTCTTTTGAGATCCATAGGGGCTACATCTTTACTGGTGCACCCCTTCTTGCATTCGATTGCATTAAAAAAAAAAAAACAATGTCAAAAATTACATCCTCTACAATTTCGCTTCTGGTGGAATTTGCCGTAGAGTGAACAGTTAACAGTTTAGGAGTTATGTGTAATCAATGAGGTGATTTTAAGGGTTTTTTGACATCTTCAAAGGTATACATACTTTGTTAAAAATAAGAATTTTATTAAATTGAAGGTTTTTGTGCCGAGAGTAGCAGAATTTTTATATATTCAATGACACAATAAAAGAGTGTGTATTCTGCTGGAATTATAAATTTTATTTATTTATAACGATAGTTATAATATTTCGTTTTGTTCTAGAATTATCCATTTGTAGACTATAATGACAAGCGTTTTAGATAGTAGAAACAATCAATTGCAATTCGATTTTTTATCCGATGCTATCACGCTAGGATTATTTAAATCCCTGAAAATTTTTCCAATTATTTTTGCATATTCGTATTTAGAAATGTCTAGAACGGAGAGAAAAATATTTTTCAATCATTTCCCACGATAAATCGAAAAGGAAAAAACCGTAGATGGTTCATTAAAAAAAAAAAATAATAATAAAAAAATACAAATACATATACGTATAGGTACATAAAAATTATATATTGAAGGAGACAATAAAAGAGTGTGTCTTCAGCTGGAATTATAATTTTTTAATTTTATAAATAATAATCGATATAAATAAATTAAAAATTTATAATTCCAGCAGAAAACACACTCTGTTATTGTCTCCTAAAATCTATAAAAAATCTGCTAATCTCGGCAAAAGAAACTATTTAGTTAAATTTCTGTACTTTCCTGAAGATGGGTTTACAGCCCAAATTATATATTAAAAATATATTGAAAAAATTTAGCTCATTTTTTTTTAATTTTAATGTGAAACAAGTGACCTAGAAATCTTAACTCATAGTATTTAAATGAATATTTCATATTTTTTTATGAAAAATGATGAGAGAAGGAGTTACACCAAAAAGGTGCAACCCCTAAAGGCCTGGGTTGCCCCCCCCCCCCATTGCGAAAAGAAGAAGAAAGAATTTTATGGGATGGGCGGGGGTCGAAGGTATATGTGGTTATGGGTCTTAAACAGCTGAAAGATATAAGTCGCGGGGGAGCGTCTCAGAGAGTTCCAGTCTCTGGATGTCATAGGGATAAAAGAGTTGGCGAAAGCGCTTGTTCGACTTTTATCCAATTTGACAGCGAAGGGGTGCTGAGCGGTCGAAAACCGTGTGTTTCTCGTAAAGAGGGCTTTAGGTGGGATAATTGATTTCAGCTCGACTGAACATACACCCTGATAGTATCTGTAGTACAGGAAAAGGGCAGAAACGGTTCTTCGGGGAGCCAGGGAGTCGAGTGAGTTGGTTAGAGCCGGGTCTCCTAATAGTTTAATTGTTGGCTTCTGAGTCGCATCCAGTGTGGCGGGAGAGTGCTTGGAGGCACCCCTCCACAGATGAGAGCCATATTCGAGACAGGGACGAGTTTGAGCCTTATACAGTATAAGAAGTTGACTGGGAGTATAACAGCGTCTAGACCTAAATAGGAGACCAAGCTTGCGCGCTGCAGCTTTAGCAGGGGTTGAGATATGGTCATTCCATGAAAGGTCAGATCCTAGATTTACGTCTAGCATAATTTTTATTTACTTTTATCTTTAAATAATTAAAGATTAAAAAATACCCAATGTGTGCTTAAAACCTCACGACAGAAATGAAAACTTTTACAGGATTTATAATTCTAACTAATAAATAATTATGTTACACTTTAAGTATAAACTCCAGTTATTGTATAGATTGACGACGAGGAATTAGTCAAAGCATAAAGAATTAAATATTGTTTAATACTTGAGCTTACCCTAACATTCCCACGGTACTTTTCCAAATCCTTAATTTCCTTTAATTATTAGTACCTGGAGGCACCGAGCGATGCTCGGTAACCCCTGACCCCCCCCCCTCCAGAAACCATACACCTCGTCCCCAACACTGCACCCCCACTCCACCCCACCCGCCCCTCCCACCCCCAGACCCCCCACAACTGCACCCCACCTCCTGCACCCCCCACATCCATCCCCACCACCGACCCAGTTTTTGCATTTCTATCTTTCTAATGGTCCACATATTATGTGTATATGTATTTGTTTACTCGTACACCAATTTGCCCACATTCGTTCATATTGATAAACATTATAAAAAAGACATAAGAAAATAATAATAAAAAAAATAATCGTATAGGATCTGAAATAAAAACATAAAATTAAAATAAATGTGGGCGTCTCGGGACGTGCGATAGAAGTGATAACTTTCACCAACCAAGTATTTTTTTAGGAAGACAATTTCAAGGATAATTGCCCGGAGAAAAGAGAATTGAATATTTAATTTTAATTAGAAGAGTGGGGGGGGGGGGGGGGGGCAAAGGAATAATTATTAATATATTTAATGTTTTTGGATTTAAAATTAATTGTTGTCTTTCTTTCAGCTTAATTCAATTATACATATTTCAAATTTGACGCGCCGCAATATATCTAATAAATTATATTTATTAAATACATAGCTATATATAATATATTCAATTATTTCCACACTTATAATAAAGGCTAATTCAAAAATATTCATTTTAGTAAAAGTAAAAAGCAACGATTTTTAAAATAGTTCTTTGGTCCGAGGGTAGAGTGTTGGCCTCAGATTCAAGAGGTCCCAGGTTCTAATACGACTTCCGCCGAATCATTTTTTTTTATTGAGATTTTCATCTATCAATAATTACTTTAATTAAGAAAAATCAATTAAGATGAATTTTGATGAGGTCCAGACCTAGCCAGATCGTTTTTTCATCCTCAAAACTTGTTAATAGATTTTGTTTCATCAAAATCGGTAGGGCAGTTTTCAAAATAGAACCAAGATACAAATAAATATATATATATAAATAAATAAATAAATATACAATTTTTGCTCGTTTAATAAGAGTAGATTAAATCGCTTGTCTGGCAATCTGCTTTCTACAAATGCCTAATATTTCGCAACTTGAAAATGCTAGCTTGCATCACGTGGAGGCCCGGAAGAAACCTTTATCCACAACCTAGAAAGAAGATGCCAGCTTGCATAAACATTCAGTAAAAGAACACCCCTCCTCTTTCCAACAGCGAGTGGCCAGTGGGCAGTAGCAGTGGTCTCCCAAAACCTCTGCCAGGTCATTCTCCGCCGGTCGTTCTCGTGAATCAGATGTAATTGAGGTACCAAGCCTCGACAACCTATTTTCAATAAACCACATGTAAAAACCATACCATCTTTTGATCAACTACCCCTACAGACCTTCTTCAGCAGGCCACCAGTCTGTTCGTGATCACAGAGCGCGGGCAGAAGTACTCATCCTTCGACACGTTACACTGAGCAATTCTTCGGAAGGGCTCAAACCCGCATCAAGCCTTACAAACAAGGGTTGGGGCACAACATAATTGGTTAGCAGCAGTGGGATAACTATCCCAGGTCGCAACAATAGGTACAAATATTTATAAATATCTGTAATGGGTTGATGGAGTTATTCAACCAAATCAAGGATGGATTGGGTACAATACAAATCCCAGATAAAGACGTTTCGGCCTGAATTTATTGGGAATTATACATATATTACCGTAAGTATATGTGATTGTTCCTGGTTTTGTCAACAATAAGAAATTTAAATTAATATGTTTAGTGTTAAACTGAAGCCCAAGATTCAGAGATGAGTGATTTTATACAATTTTTGTTTTGTATGATAATAAATCAAATGTATTTACGGTAATATGTGTATAATTTCCAATAAACTGAAGATGGCCCGATAAATTCAGACCGAAACCTCTTTATTCTGGGAATTTTATTGGACCCGGTGCATCCTTGCTTTGGCTGAATAACTCTTTCAAACCACTACATATTTATCACAGCCGCGATCTCCAACAACATTTATAAATATTGTTTGGTTAATCGCGAGGGGTGAACGGCGACCTAATATCGTGTACCTACTTCCACTTCCACTTTCATTTCCAAGTAGAAGACAATAGATGAAGGGGTATTATCTAATGAATTCCAAAATAATTCCTCATAATTCCAAAGATGGTGTAAACCTAATTCCAATCGCGGTTCACCCCTCGGTTAATCATATCCATTATCTTACACACGGCAGTGTGTCAGCCAAGTTCGTTTAATTAATTTACAAGATCGTAGAAAATTGGATAAATAAATCAATCACAGACTTTTATATTAAATAAGACCTACGTTTCGTCACTTTATTTGTGACTTCTTCAGTGACTTATTTCTCAACTCAATCTTTTAATATCATTTAGTGAAAAATTCTATCTTTTTAGATTTTTATTACTTCTAAACACATTGATTTTTCTCTTTATATGTAGTTATAACAAAGAACAAAAACAACAATAATCGTAATATAATTATCATTTTAACCTCAAAATTACCAAATTACGCAAATGTTAAAAAAAATTACAACTTTTTAATTAATGTATTATAAATTAAGCTAGTGTTCTTACATTTAAATTAATTATTAAATATAAAATGATTACAAATAAAAAAATAATTTGGTAAATTAAATTTGATCAAACTGAACATGACAATGAACCGAACTCACTGACCCCCTTGACGGCTCTCTCGTCGCGAATATTTGAACTTGATGAGTAATGAATGATGATTTGATGATTAATTAAAAATTTGTATTCTAGCTTAGATACAAAATGATGACTTGAAAATCAATCAACCAGACTTTCGATAACATGTTTAGACATAATTTTTTTTACAAAAAATTTGTTTATTTTTAGAGATTGATAAATGTCTATTTCAATTTGTATTTAGAAAATTATTTTAGACTTTGATTCCTGTTCACCAGTGATTCCATAAAAATAAAATAAATTATACTATACCAGAGGTGGGGAACCTGTGGCCTTTTTGAATTTCTTATGTGGCCTCGAAATGAATTTGAAATAAAGAAAAACTGAATTTAAAATAAAAAATAAAAAATTGAATTTAAAATAAAAAAAAATTGAATTTGAACAACAATAACTTTACAAAAGTTACATTTATCGGTATTGAAACTTATGTGGCCTCCTTTGCTACTGCTATTATAAATGTGGCCTCTCAGGGTAAAAAGGTTCCCCACCTCTGTACTATACTATACCAAATACTGTATATATCAATACAGGACAGCCTGTCAAAATCTTCGGTATCATGAAAACTGCGCACTCTACCCTAGGATGAAAATATATATAGCGTATAATAGAAAATATCACATATAAGTGGTTAAATTGAAATAGAAATTTGAAAGAAACGCATGCATTGGTGCTGGGCCACTGGCCATCCTTGCCCGCATGGCGGCGCTGAAATTCATGATATCAAAAACCCCTAAATTTTCTATAGAATTTTGACAGGCTGTCCTGTATTGATATATACAGTATTTGACTATACTCGCTTCCTACCACCATCTTCCCTGGGACGTTTAACATTTAGCTGTTTAAAACCCGCATCCATAGATAACTTTGACTCCTACGCAGGCTATAAAATCTCCTCTTCTTCTTCGTTTCACGATGGAGGGGCCAATCCAGTTCTTTTAGGGATGCACCTTTTTGGTGTAACCCATTCTCATATCAATTTCATAAAAATAAAAAATAAAATGAGTTTCTATCATTTATTATTTTCCTGAAAAAGACTTTGATGAAATTTAAAAACTTACGTTTTTTTTTTATTCTATATATAAAACTTTCATTATATCCATCACGGAGTGGAACATAGTGATGCGTACAAAGTTTACTTGATGTATTGTTAATCGTTTTATTGTTTGTATTTATATTTATATGTTGATGTTGTTGTTAAATAAATGTTTTTTAAATGAGATTACGAGTTCTTAATTAATATGATCGTAATATTGGCGCCCGAACAATGTGAAAATGATAAAAAAACCTAGTGGACCACTGGCGAAGAGGAATAAGAAAAATGATTTTTCGAATATGGAAATAACGAGGGAGGAGATATCGAAGATCAAGGATGATATAAAAAAAGGTGAGCATAGAGTAAGGGATTTGGGAGAGGAAGTGAATAAATTAAAAAATAATTTTGAAGAAATAATAAAGAAATTAAAGGATGATTTGGAAGAGGAAAGAAACAAGAGGATAGAATTGGAAGAAATGGTAAAAAGGGAGAAAAATTCGGAAAAGGCTAGTGATTTCGAGATTAATAGGAATATTCAATTAGCAGACGTGGGAAAATTCCTTCCGGTGTTTAGAGCTCTCCCAGAGGAAGATCCGAAGTTATTTTTAAAAAAGGTCGAGAATACTCTATTAAAATATAAAGTACCGGAAGATGTTTGGCTCATGGTGGTTTCGGATCAGTTGTTAGATAAGGCCAAGACATGGTGGCGGGTGGTCAATCAATTTCCAGCGTTGGATTGGAAAGATTTTAAAATGAAATTTCTCCGAGAATACGATAGTTTAATCGTAGTCTCAAAGTTAAAGGTTATGTTTTATGAGGAGAAACAGAGAAAAGACGAACCTATAAGGTTATTTATTGAGAATAAGATGGCTTTATATAAGAGAGTTTTTCCGGACGAAGATGCTGGTTCAATCCTTCAAGTTTTAGTGGAGATGATTACTCCACGTGTTAGATCGTCCATTAGGGGAATGGAATTCACTGATATTGAAGGGTTTATGCAGACGGTAGAAGAAATAGAAAGGGATTTAAAGGATATGGATAAAGAAGAGAAGACGAGTCCCACTCAGGATAGAAGTTGCATTCAGGATAGACGTTTTTGTGGATTCTGTAGGCGGGAAGGACATGGGGAAGACACTTGCTTCAAGAAGGGAAACGAGTGGAGGGGCAAGGAAAAAGGGAGTTCCTTGTCCAAAAAGCAGTAGGATTCCCTAAGAAAGTAGGAATAGAAAGTGAGATCGCTAGTCATATTATTTGTTGTGTGAATAAATTTTCGGAAATCATTAGGCCATCAATGGAATTACAAATAGAGGAAAGTAGAAGGGCATTAACTAATGAAGATGATTTAATTCCGTACTGGTTGAAGGAAGTCAAGGAGGATGAGTTGAATATAATGGAAGAGGAGAAACTAGATGCTGGTCAGATGAAATTAAATCAAAATAAGGAAGAGTTACTTCATCAAATAAAATTATATTTAGAAGAATCGATGGATGGAGCAAAAATTATTGAAAATAGTCAAGAAAGGGGCAGGTTAGTTAAATATCATTCGAGTTATTTTAAACCTAGGAAGAAAGAAGAATGATCCTGTGGGAAGCTGCGTCCGTGTTCTAAGGAGGGGAGAATTGATGCGTACAAAGCTTACTTGATGTATTGTTAATCGTTCTATTGTTTGTATTTACATTTATATGTTTGTTGATGTTATTGAAAATAAATGTTTTTGAATAAGATTACGAGTATTAATTAATATGATCGTAATATTAAAGCTAATAGCTAAAAATATAATAATAGTAATAGCTAAAAATATATTAAGCAGGAATTAATTTTTAAAAAATTAAAATCGTTAAATTAGGGTTTGACATGTCCTCAATTAAATCAACTAGAAAAAAAAACAGAATTCAGGTAATTTAAAAATATTCCAGTATTTTTAAATATTATTTTTAATTAGAAATCGAAATCAAAAATTGCATAGCCTATACGTGGAATTCAATTTACTCAATAAAGAATATATTTTATTTGTTCAATGAGTTTGATTGTTTTTCTCATTTAATATATATTTTTTTGTTGATTAAAAAAAGTATTATTATATTAAAAGGATAAATAATTATTCAAAGAGATAAATAAATCCACGTATGGGCCCGGTCGGTGATGAATGTCACTAACACATTGACAAAATAATAATTAAAAAACATTTTATTTATTTATTTATTTTGTTTTTTTTTCTTCGTTCCTCTTTTCCAATAAAATTTCCAATATTTTTTTATTCCCACCCTTTGATGTCATTAAAAGAATTGATATAATTTATATTCTAATATTAGTTCATTTAAATTTCCAGTTCATTTTCATCGTTTATACACCTATTTAAATCGTTACAAAAGATTGAATCATGTAATTCGATATTTAATTTGTTTATAAATAGTCGTGAATTCTGAACCTGGAAATTCTAAAATCTATTCAGTTTGAAAAAATATTTTGGCACCATTCGAACTTTATACGAGTTATTGTTTTTGATATATCCTGGATATCGGAATTCAGAGAAACAGGAGAAATACTGCTTGAAAAAATAATTTTCCTCCGCATATCCAGAGACCGATTTAACGTTAGACGGGCTGGGCAGCCGCCGGGGTCCATCATGAAACCAGAGGGGTCCACAGAATCCCAAGCCAAAATATTAAAGTATAAATATATTTTCAAATAAATAAAATAGACCCTCTTTATAGTTTTACCACCCGGCAGCCTAGGAATTGCAAATTATTTAAAAATATCGATATATCGATATATATCGACACATAAATATATCGCAGCAAATATATCGATATATTTTTATTGATTTGTTAATTAATTAATGTTGTTTGAATGTTTTGATAAAAAACTTCCAAATTAATAATTTTGCAGCCATGATTATTCACCTATTTGCTGCGAGAAACAATAAAGATCTATTATCTATTGGTTTAACTGGATACACCTATAGCACAGAAACACACAAAAAATGTGCCAGTGTTTCCAGATCGAATCTGAAAGAAACAGTAGAAAATTCTTAAATTTAGCAGTAGAATGATAAACAAAAGACTTATTAATAATTTTTCATGTTTTAAAATACCTATTAAAAAATTTTAGATAATAAAAAACTTCATATTAAAAATAAAAACTAACCTTTACCTTAAAAAAGGTGATATAAATTAAAAAAAAAACTAAATTGGATTAAAATATAATGAAATATAATATAATATAATTTATTATGATGAAGATGATAATGCGGAAGATGAAAATGAAGGCGATGAAGATCAATGTATTATTATGATGAATTTATTTAAAATCATCAATACTTTAAAATTAAAATAAAGAAAAATCCGGAATATGATATGTCTATCATTGATTTACTATGTCTGCTTTTATTTTTTTAAACTATATTATTTAAATAATTATTTTTTTAAACTATATTATTTAAATAATACTTTCTTACTTTGTTTACTTTTTGTATTATTATAAATAAAATAATATTTCTTGTATTACGGCATTTTTCGCCACTCTATTACAAGACATGACATACATTTTTATTTTTTTGAGTTTAGAGTACCTAGTCTAAGTATTTTTTAATAGTTGTGATGTTGTGAAATGAAAATTTCGTATAACATTGTGCAATTAAAAAATTGCTGCAGTTCTTTGGTATTTGCAAGTGAAAAAAATTTCGATATATTTTTCGATATATATCGCAAGGCATATATCGATATTCGATATATATCGCAAGGAGTATATCGATACTTATATATCGATATATATCGCACGGAGTATATCGATACTTATATATCGATATATTTCCAAAATATATCGATATAAAAAAATAATCGATATATCGTTGCCTACCTGGGGCTCCAAATATCAAAATCAGACACTGCACGTATCGGATATTTCTGACCGCGACCAGACGAAAAATGAATATTTTTAATAAATTAAATACTTAGGAATCGGATTAGCCGAGAGCTTAAAGACACTAGACTTCTAAGCAGGAGTCCCGGGTTCGAGTCCGAGTCCCTGCATTGATATTTGACCGGCTATAATCTGATTCCTAGTCACCAATCCGTCTGGCAATCGTGGTGACTTAATGCCAACCCCCTTCCATTTGATGGAAGAGGCCTATATTCAGCAGTGGATTGTCGCTATCGACAGGCTGATGATGAAATACTTTGTTCGTTTGTGAAGTGTACTGGGTAAAAATAACAATTTCTAACTCTCAAATCGCAAAAAGATTTAGGAAATATTCGAGGATGGTATTTATTATAGGGAGCTTGTGGATTGAAATTTTTTCGTAGAAAAATTTTGAAAAAATAAAGTTAAAGAAAATGTCATTATTCAAAAAATAGAATGGAATTACTTTCCCGAAACGGGTGCTGATAGAAGGATTGAATATTCTTCATCTGCTATCTCTCCCTGCTCAAGGGTGGCAAAAACAAGTTCAGACGAGTTTTAATCCACTAAAAATTGATTCCTTAATAGCTTTTATGAGTATTTTATTCTCACTATATGCTTACGAATTAATACTTAATATGATGAGCTAATATTTTCCTAAAAGTTGGTATACTTTTTTCACGATTATTTATGAACAAATTAAATATCGAATTACATGTTTCATTCTATTGTAACGATTTAAATGAGTGGATAAGCGATGAAAATGATCTGGAAGTTTAAATGAACTAATATTAGAAAATAAATTATATCAATTCTTTTAATGACATCAAAGGGTGATAATAAATGATCATTTCTAAGAGGGCTGAAGCCCCCCCTCCAGAACAAGGAAAAATGAAAAAATGATCAAATGATGATTTCGAAGTTTAATAATTTAAAGACAAGACTGAAATATAATATTAAATTAAATTATTTAACAACCGATTTTAATGATTCTTTTTTTATTGGAAAGAGGGTACCTTAGTGGTACCATATTAATTTGGTCAAGTTCTGAAGATATGATACGTTTCGAGAGAATTTCTATATTTATGCATTGAATTTTATTATCATTTTCTGATTCATTCGCCCGACGCTTTCTCTTACGAGATGCATGCAAGGTATTATATTAAGTCACTGTTAATAACATCACTAAAAAGAGAAAAATAAAAATAATTTTTATAAAAAAAAATAAATAAATAGAACCGACTTCAAAAAAATTAAATGCAACTTATAAAATAATAATAACTTAAAAATCAAATAAAATACACTAAAAGGTATAAAATAATTATTATCTTATTTAGTTACAACTAAACGACGAAATATTAACATGAAATTACTTTTTGAAGTCGGTGCCAAACATATACATTTTATGAATCGCACTCGACGGATCTTACTTAGTACGTTTGGTGGGTACGCTCGCTTATAGGTATAGTTTGTTTGGCACCGACTTCAAAAAGTAATTTCATGTTAATATTTCGTCGTTTAGTTGTAACTAAATAAGATAATTATTTTATACCTTTTAGTGTATTTTATTTTATTTTTAAGTTATTATAATTTTATTTGTCGCATTTAATTTTTTTGAAGTCGGCTTTATTTTTTTATAAAAATTATTTTTCTTTTCACGATAGATCCAATCCATGAGAGTAAGCTGGACACTCAGGCCTTCAGTCCCAATACCCCCCCCCCCTCCCTTGGTTGCTCCACTATCTTTGGCTGTGGCTTATAAACAGCTTCAAATATAATAATTACAATCATGCTACTATAATATGTTAAATAAACTTAGTATAATAGGTAAATAATCCCATGAGATAGTTGAGACTTAAACATTACTAGACAATCTGGAATGTTATAAATAAAGATAATACCATGAGAGCAGCAAATTCTCTAATTCATATAAATTGAAAAAATTAGAAAATAATCAATATGAGTAAATAAACCTTAATGTGAAGATAGTTTTATTTATTTATTTATTAAAAACATTGTATCTGTAGGGCCATCTAGCCCCTTTAATGTACAATTTTCGGCCAATTCAATTACAAAAATATTATTATAATACAAAACAAAAACGGAAAAACCCATATAAAAGCGAGAAAAATTCAAAAGGTAAAACATTTGGTATATAATAATTAATTGAAACATAAATACTAGAAATACAGTATATATAGAAGGAGAGTAAAAAAATGACAATGCCAACATACAAAACAAAAACGGAAAAACCAATATAAAAGCGAGAAAATTTCAAAAGGTAAAACATTTGGTACATAATAATTAATTGAAACATAAATATTAGAAATACAATATATATAGAAGGAGAGTAAAAAAAAATAACAATGCCAACATATAAGTAGGATACAAAAATAGAAAATAGAAATAAGATATTAAATTAGGTGCTTGCGAAGTTCTGCCTCAAATGCTTCAGGACGCCCCATCTTCCTTATGTTGAGTGGCAGTGAGTTCCAGACCTTGGTCGCCGTAACCTCAAAGGAGTCCGCCATCATTCTGCTTCTATGTGGTGGACAGACAAGCGCGCGCGCACGTACTGACGGACCACAGGCCAGCGTCCGACCGAGATAGTCAGGCGCTCGACATATAATAGTTTAACTTGGAAGATATTTTCTCTATTATTCCATTTTGAATTGTCTAAATGACATTAACAGTATAGTGACTGGTTTAGAGTTTACGTGCATAGACTTGAGTATAATATTCTAGAAAATAATAAAAAAAAAAAATACTGTCTGTGAAATGATAGTTATCATTATTATGAGACTATAATTTTCGTGTTAATGGTTTTATGACTTGAAACTTAATATCTTTCATATCTAATTTTATATAATTGAGTATAATCTTCTTTGTAGTGGTGAGTTATAGAGAAATATAGATATTTATTACTCGATACGTTCGCAAGGCAGTCTAGGCTGTTCAATTGATTTTTTACTTTATCCAATGCGAAGCATGGGGAAAGTATTGTAATCGGTCTGGTTTTTTGTGTTAAGAAATGTCAGAATTGTGGATAAAATCATTTTAAGCCATGCTAACATGCTATAATAAGCAAAACGAAAAACTAATATCTATATATATATAAAATTAAGGTTCTGTCTGTACATTGGTCCAAATCACGCCAAATTTTGGTTGCACACGTTTCAAGCAAAGTTATTAACGAAAATACCCTCAACAAAATTCCTGTATGTCTGTCTGTATGTTTCCGTGGCTTCCGCGAAAAAGTTGCTCACAATTCACGTAAAAACGGCTAAAGGGATTATTTTGAAATTTCATATTTGCATCAGATGTCTTCGAACTTACGTTTATAGCTATATTAACGTTTTGATATTTTGACCCCAAAACGGAGTTTGGCAGGGGCGTACGAATGAAAATTATCAAATAGCTCCTAAACTATTAACCCTATGGCAAATTTTATTATGAGCAAAGTTGTAGGGGATGTAATTTCTGACAACTTTTGTTTAAAACAATTCCCCCAAAAACCCACTCAAAAATGGGGGTTGGAATGTAAATTCTTGCCCTTGGAGCAAACTCAACCATATTTTGTTGACATAATCTGTGGACCTCTAGAGGGCTAGAAATGCAAAAACTAACGACCTAAAAGGGGGGGGGGGTCAAAAGATGAAAATTCTTTCTCTTGGACCAAACTCAACCAAATTTTATATACATAAGCTGTGGGTCACTCGAAGGCTAGAAATGCAAAAACTGGATGCGGAGGGTGGAGTGATGGTGCCGGGGTGGGGCGTGGGCGTGGAGGGGGAGTGGGGGTGGAGTGATGGAGTAATGCGGAGTAGGAGGGTGCAGGGGGTGGAGCGGCGGGTCCAGGGGCGTAGTTGGGGGGGGGGGGAGTCCAGGGTTGGTGGAGTGGGGGGTTTAGGTGAGGGTCCAGTGGCGGGGGTGGATGAGAGTGGGGTGTGAGGGTGGGATTTGTGGGTTGGGGGTCCAGGGCGCGCCTTGCAGCTAGTATCAACTATTTTTCTAAATCCGAAGTCTCCTTTCAGGGAGATTTCAAAATTCATAATAAATAGAGACCGGATTCCTATGCAATTGCATATTTTGATTGCCGCCACATACGGCCCAGGAGATCATTTATCTATCCGAATCATGCATCTAGGATACTGTGGGTTAAATTTTATACTGCATATTTTTGCATATTTGAGTAATATTGCATAAAATTGCATATTTGAAGAATGTTGCATAAAATTGCATATTTGAAGCGTTTTTTGTCAAATATTACATATTTCGCGCAAAATACAGTTTTTTTAAAAGTAAATTTTTGGAGAAAGAATGAAAAGAAATAAAACAGGGGGACACCAATTTAAAATCGAAGAAAACTGAAATAGGCCTCAACAACAAGAGTGTAGTGTTGGACTACGAAGTAGGAGGTTGGATTACAAAGGATGTAAACGTAGCTACAAAACAACAATCTTTTCTTCCCAAGTAAAAGGGGGGTTTTAAGTTCGTTTAAATTTGCCCTCATTATTTCTGTGTATGTGGAGCGCTCCTTTTCATTGTATAAATCGATTTTAGGTGACCGTAGATATAAAGATAATTTAGAAAAATACTTGTAAACATAAATTATTCACAATTACAATCAAATTTTAATTATTCTTTATTTTTGTATTTTTTTTAACGGCCTTTGATAACTATAGCTGATTTTGGTCATTGAGTGTTCGTGTGTGTAAATTAGTGTAGAGATCAGATTATAGTCGGTCAAATATTTGCATTATTTTATTAGTTTATTAATTGTATGTCAATAAGAAAAGCTTGTTAATATATAAAAATAAAAGCAATACAATCGTGTCTGTTAAATAAAACTACCCCCCCCCTGTATTTTTTCGTTCACATTTTTGCCTATCTTCAAGCGGGAGGCCCGGGTTCAAGCCTTGCTATCATATTAACACTACTAACACTTTACTGATGTGCTCCCTAAATGTGACAATCCCCGGTGACAATAATTAAATAATAAAAAAATAAGCTTGCGTGTTCTGATGTGGCCATCGACTTGACTTTACCATACAACCTGGCCCCTAAAATTATTTATAATCATGTATAAGGGGGGGGTTAGTTTTTGCATTTTTATACTTCTGGGGTCCCATTGATTATGTATACAAAATTTGGTTGAGTTTGGTAAATGGTCAAGATTTTCATTTTTTGACTCTACACGCCCTCCCCCCAATTTTGGGCGGTTAGTTTTTGCATTTTTAGACTTATGGGGGGTCCACTGATTATGTATACAAAATTTGGTTGAGTTTGCTCAAATGGCCTAGATTTTTAATTTTTAACCCCCCTTCACCCCCTAAATTTTGGGTCGATGTGCACCAAAATCTAATCAGCTCTTAATATCAATGGACCAAAACCACCTGTGAAATTTGGTTTCGATATTCAAACTAGTTTTTGAGCTAGCTCGTCCACAAAAATTTGGAAACGCACAGACTAACGGAAAACCAAACAGACAACCGGACAACCAGACAACCAGACAGACTGACTAACAGACATTTTGACAAAATAATTATTATCTCAAAAAACATAATTTTTTCGATGTTCACTTATTAGGGCTTTTTTGTAGAGAGAAATGCCATGGTTTTGGTTTCGCTCAATTTTTTGAATCAAAATAGTTTCAGCCGTTTTTGAGATATTTCGAAAAAAAGGAAAAAAACACTTTTTTCATGCACGATTACAATACTTGACCATACCCTGTAAGGTAAAGTAAAAATTAGGGGAGTCAAACAAAAACTCGTTGCCCTTACGCCGGCACTGCTTGACACATTCAAGTTCCAACACACCTGTTGGTCGTGCAGCCTCAATTTTTTTTAGAGTTTCCCATCTTATTCAAATCATTGATCGTCCAACTTAGAGTACCTGACAACCCCACCCACACAGCATACCTTTTTGATCTCTTCCTGATAACTGATCCATGCACATTAGGGTGGAACGAAAATGTCCTTTTTTTCATTTGTTTTTGGATTGGCCAAAATTTGCATTTCAGATTCATAAAGAAAGGACAATAATTTGGTTGGCATATTTCAATATCATAAGGTGCTGCAAAGAGCTTTAATATTGTTAAAAATTTGAAAATTTTGAAAAAAAATATTTTTTGAAAAATGTTTTTAATGATTTCTTCGCATGTAGGTATTTGGACAAAATGTACTGTATTTGTAAGACAAGAAAACGATTTAAAAATTATTTAAATTACAAAATATCAGCTTATTGGAAAATTATTCGAAATAATAGTAAATAAACTGACACGTTCTGATGTGGCCATCCACTTGACTTTACCATACAACCTGGCCCCTCACTTATATTTAATATTTAATAAAATCATTTATAATCATGTAGGGGGCTTAGTTTTTGCAATTTTTGGCCCTATAACACCCCCCCCCCATTTTGGGTGGTTAGTTTTTGCATTTTTACACTTCTGGGGATCTACTGATTATGTATACAAAATTTGGTTGAGTTTGCTCAAATGGATTTTTAATTTTTAACTCCCCTAATGTACCAAAACTACGTGTGAAATTTGGTTTTGATATTCACAATAATTTCTGAGCTAGGTCGTCAACAAAAATTTGGTAAAGCACAGACTAACAGTCTAACAGACATTTTGACAAAACAGTTATTTTCTCGAAAAATATAATTCTTTCGATGTTCCCTTATTGGGGCTTTTTTGTATACCGAAATGCCATGGTTTCGCGCAATTTTTTTCATCAAAATAGTTTCAGCCGTTTTGAGATATTTCGAAAAAAATAAGCAAAAAAACACTTTTTTCATGCACGATTACAATACTTGACCATACCCTGTATGGTAAAGTAAAAATTGCACTTTTATTAAAATGTATCGTTCTTGTGTCAGCTGAAGACATGCTATAATCACGGTCTCAAAAAATTTTATACCTTTTTTCCATCAATTAACATTTATTTTTTGGCTAAGTGGGCATTTATTTCCCGAGGTGAAGGAATAAAAAAAAAAAACAAAAAAACAAAAACACTTATTTTGTTGTATTACAATAAGATTTTTTCTTACATACTAACAAAAAAAATAAGAACCTAGCCAAATCTGTTAATTCATGAAACTTTATAGTTCTTGTGGCACCTCAAGATATTTACTTGTATATTTTGTTTTTGTCTTTTCTACTAAGTAAACGCAACTTTTCACGCTTACAAAGCAAAAAACAAAATTTGTATTTTTCGTTCCACCCTAATCCACATTCCCATTCACCATTTCTACGCCGTTAATAAAAATTAATTCTCCTATTAACTTGTCCAAACATAAAACCCATTTTATTAAAAGAAACATATGGCTATGCTATAGAGCTAATTGGGATGACATACGCAGCTTCTTCAGGCAATTCCCGTGAAACAACACATCTATATAATAAAAATGAATTTCTGTTTCTTTGTAAGCGCAGATCTCTCAAATGTCTGAACAGATTTGGCTAATTTTTTTTTTAATGATAGTAATAGTCCAATTCAGGTTAATACGTAAAAAAAATTGGAAAAGTTGCCCGGAAAATTGGAAAATTCACGAAAAACTAAAAAGAAAAAATCAGGTTAGCCAACATAGCTTGCCAGACAATAAAAGAACTAAACGAGCAAAAAAATAAAGTGTTGGCGGCCCTGTTTGTAAGATTTTTGAGTGTCATTCATTCTCAATAGTTCTAACCACATTATCGTTGAAGAAGAATTTAATAATGCAACAAAGATTTTAAAAAACTATCAATTTTTTTTAAAGTACATTTAAAAACAAAAATTTAAAAAATAAACTGCAACTGATCGTTGCTAAACTTTATCCAATTTCATTTGAAATATTAATATGTTTATTCCTTAATTATTAATCAGATATCACTTGCAATTTGCAGTTCATGTTGACTTTAATTCAAAAATAATGATCGATTCTCTTTTAACAGTCGTGGAATAACCATTCTACATTCGATTTTTGACGTTTCGGTTTTTATTGGTAGCCATTGCTGAAGACATAGAGGAATCTACTTAAAATCAAAAATAACGATCGATTCTTATCTAATACTATTTGAATAACCTTATTGCATTCCATTTTTGATGTTTTGACTATTAATGGCAACCTCCACTGAAGAATCGACTTAAAATCAAAAAGACTAAATTCTTTTATGATAAAAAACTCAAGCTTGAGAATAAGAGAATTTTTTATAAATAGATTGTATATAATTTTGTGTCTAGCAAAATGAATAATAATTGTAATTTTCAAGTCTTCTTATCTATAATAATACCTACATATAATATAACTTTTTTTATTTTCCCCTTAATGATAACAAGTGGATTTTTAATACATTTTAAATATTTGTTTCATCTTATTTGTTATGAGTGTATATTGCAGTTAAATAGAATCTTAAATTATATCTATTTATGACTTTATAATAAAACAATTATATTGATTCTCTGTAACTAATAAAACATCAATAAAGTAGCCACGTGGCGGGTCCAGGGGGCGAAGCTCCTGGCTAGTAAAAGGCCCGCCGAAGGCGAGCCTTGAAGCTAGTTAAAAAATAAAAATGCTTCTGAATGTGCTTCTGTATTTGAAGAATTTTTAATTTTAAAGTCTTTTTAATTAGAAATACTATATTTTATCTGTCCCCTTTCATGTGATCAATTAGCAGATTAGATAGAGAGAATACGTTTTGTTGTCTTAAGGTGCTATTTCGCTGCGACTGCCCACTTGATGCGGTCTGCAGTTACTGCCCTTGGTCGCGGTCGAGTGCCAACCGCTACTGCTCACCGCAGTGGCCAATCACTCATTTTATTGTTAGCTTTCGTCAAAGGAAGACACATGGACACGCACGCGAGCTCAAAACATGGAATCTAAAACAATTTTACCTTTTTTTTTCTAGACGAGGAAGAAGAAAATATACTTATGTTTAGATCTAGCTCTCTAATAGAATACTCCAAGCCCGAAAAAGAGAAGGATTTTTTGCAAATTTATTCGTGGCCACATATGGGGAATAACAAAGTGAGATTCAATTTTTTTTTTCAGAATTAGCCTATCACAGTTCGATTTCGTTTTAAGCATTGTGAAAAAAGATATTGCCTGAACAGCTACCAATGCAAAATGCAAATTCCAGTCAATGCTGAAGAAAAATTGTCAGTGACTTTATATTATATTTTGTTTATTGGGCCTCCGAGGAGCGGGCCGGCTCTTACAAAGATAAAAGAGTATTACATAAATGTATTTACAAACTTCACACTTTCAGCTTGAGAACAAATAAATTCAGATTCAGAGCGGGTGGCTGAGAGAGCCAGGATTAATCCTGACTCACATTTCACATCATATCAGTAGGAAATTGAACAATATATATTTATCATATGGT
Source organism: Forficula auricularia (assembly GCA_024734495.1). NCBI lineage: Eukaryota > Metazoa > Arthropoda > Insecta > Dermaptera > Forficulidae > Forficula > Forficula auricularia. The sequence continues at coordinate 3,861,899 of JALMQS010000083.1, read as the reverse complement.
TATAAATAAGTAATTATGCGTTTCTAAAAAATAAGATAATGTCCTGTTAAAGAAAGAATAGGTATAGGTAAACAACTCGGTACTTCTACACTTTTTTATTTATTTTTACATTTATGATTCATTTCTATTTCATATTTATTTAAAAGTATTCAAAAAAGTATCACTAGTATCCATCCTTCAACTTCGATTCATAATTTTGTAATGACGTCATAATAGTGTATACGAAAATTGTCATTTCTGAATTACATCCAGGGAGGGAAAAGAAGGCTTGAAAAATCTTGCTTTTCTTCTCAGAAGAGAGTGATAATTTGAAGAGAAGTAAAAAATTTTAAGTGTGTCAAGCTTACGCACGACAGAAGTGAAACTTCTAGTATTCCTCTCTCTCTTTTCATTTCATTCCCTCTTTTTTCTCTCTTAGGTTAGTTTGAAGATTATAGGTTAAATAATTCAACGACGAAGCATAGATTTACTCTTTCTAATATTTTCTTATACATGAATGAATTTCGATTTATGTACAGTTCCAAACATTTTCAATTTCTTTACAATTATCCAATACTATTTACAATTATTACAATTCAATAATGACCTATTGCTTTGTTCCCAATTGTTTTTATTCAATTTATATTACTTTTCTAAAATATCATGTATTTTTTGTATTATTTTTTAAATAAAGTTTAGAAATTAAGAATTTATGGAAAATATTTAATCCAAACAATATATATATTGTAATTCTATTATAATTTATGTCTTATTTATTTATTTATTTTCCATATTTGATTAACTATCTAAGCGAAATAGAAGTTTGGGCTGAAGCCATCTAAAGTGAGATTTATTAATAAGAAAATCTTATCGAAAAATGTCAATTTAGATGGTTTCAGCACTAATTTCTATTTTGCTATTTAATTATTTGTTCTGATAAGAAATATATTTTAAATTTCCCACTTCTATGTACGTGTGCATCTGGTGAGCGGTGGTGAGGGTCCCAGGGAGCGTGGTTACCGCCACCTAGCTATGGCGGTTTTTCATGACGGCCATGAACCGGTTTTACTCCCTTCGTCGAGAATACATGACGCGCGTAAAGAAGTTTCACTTCAAAAAGTATTTAAAAAAAATTAAATGTTTAGTTACGTTGCAACTTAAACTCTCAGTTAAGGAAGTCCTTTCGCTCCAGTTGAGTCAAAAGAAGTGTAGTATCTAATATTTAATCAAATAAGTTAAAATACAAATGAAAAATAATAGAATTAAAAAATAAATACTATGAAAAACAATTATAAAAAATAATTAAATATAAAAGTTAGTTTGATTTATTCAAATCAGCTGATAATAACTCTTGTATGATTTGGCAATGCGTTATATTAATACTGTTTATGTTTACATCCAAACATCCAAAGATAGCATTTATGTGATTTTTTAAAGTAAATTTCTCAGTAAATTCCTCCGTCAATCATATATTTTATTGCAAAAAAAGAAACCTGAATGTTTCAAAAAGCTAATTTTTCGTTTTTTTTTAACTTTATCAATTCAACTAATAGAAGTATAATTCAAGAGAAAGTATCAAGATCTTAATTTTCCATAAGACTCTGTGAAAATATTTAAATTTTAAAAAATTTTATTTTCAAAAATTTACTGGATAATGTGTGATTGAAACTTCACCAAAGCATAGATTGAGAGTTGAACTATTATAAAAAATTAAGTTATAGTTATCTAATATTTCTTATTTAACATTGGCGGCGAAAGGACCTCCTTAAACAGAATCATTCATTGTGATGTTTTTCAATCTAACTGTTAAGCTAGTGAGTCTTTTGAAAATAAATAATTTCCTATTTAATATTCTGTTTAATTTTCAGTTTAAATGATATTACTTGAACAAAGGCAAACCATACTAACAAGTTATAATTGAATTGTCTATATCAATGGGATCTTAACCTATGGCTAGTCAAAACCACAAAGTGTTCGATGACAATCACACCCAAACCACTTTGTCCTAAGGTCAAAATAGCATATATGAATGTTATTAAGACATGAATGATAGTTTACCATTATATTTAGAACATTAAAAAATATATTTTTTAATCACCCCTAAATTAACGAAAAATGTAATCAAAATTTAAAAGGTGATCAAAAAATGCACAAATGTCGAAAAAACTATACAGTGATAAGAAAAAAATACATACTAGTATACATCAAGACAGACATACATAAAAACAACTGGTGTGGGCACCACACGACTTTCACATTAGTTTATCCCTTATTTGAAATCATCATTCCAATTTTCTTCATTCAAATTATTTCAATGTGTTTCCCCAAGCCGTTTTGAGAAAACCGGAAAAAAATTTACTCCTGAAGTCAATACACCCACTCTTAGGCTTTAGTAATAAAATTCTGTTAAAATAATTTCTTTATTTGCATATTTATTCTGAATTTTACCAGAGTAGAATTTCCCCCTATATAATAACAAATATCGTTTCAAGTGAAAATGGCCATCTCTAGATCAAACAAATTTAAGAATAATCTCTAATCGAATAAAACTTGCCTGGACTAGACTTTTGCAAGTTGGAGCTTGTTAAAAAATAGCAAGAGAGGGATGCGTCTATCCGCTGCCTTTTGACAAAAAGAGTTGCACATTCTTTTTTAATCTCGTGCTAATGAAATGATTTGTTTTGTAATCAACTGGTGAGGAAACCACACGACTTTCATATTAGTTTATCCCTTATTTGAAATCATCATACCAATTTTCTTCATTCAAATTATTTCAATTTGTGTTTCCCCAAGCCATTTTGAGAAAATCGGAAAAAAGACGAAATTGCAAAATATCAAAAATCTTCAAGTAAACATTAACTTCCCGATCTTCGATTTTAGTCAAAATCTTGAGATACTTCTTCTAGCCTCGAGATGGTTTAAGTTTCAAATCCCAAAGCTCTACGACTTACCGTAAGCCTACTAGAAATCAATGATTAAAATATTTATTTTGCGGTAGTCCTTATTTACTCCCTCTTCCTTTATTTCAACCGAATTAAAATTTATACACGACTAATAGCTTATGACACTTGATAAATTCACCAATAAAAAAAAAATCGTAGTAACCGTTTTTGAGAAATTCACAACAAACAAAAAATCATTCGTGTAAATGTCAACTTCCGGTATTCCGATTTCCACCAAAAGCTTGCTGTACTCCTTCTAGCCTATATCGAGCTTAAGTTTCGAATTCCGTACCGCTGAGACTTATGGTTGCAAAACGCAGAGGGATACATACATACACACTGACCAATGGATTATTGATCACTTTCTGGACTGTAAGGACTACAATATCCAGTTTTATATTCTAAATACGGTTTCAAACTATTAACGTGAAATTAACTTCTTGCATCTCCAAGATAGAAGCTCCAAAAGAGTCAGGACGGCAGGCGATCGCAATACTTCACATTATATTCTTTATCATTACATGATATATATATATATATATATATATATATATATATATATATATATATGTGAAAGTAAAAAATCTGTTCTGATAATAAATTGTCACGCTTATACGTATTTAGGCAGATATGAATTAATATTGCAAAATCTATCCGACAAATTAAAGCAGGTAAACTGATTTTACCAATTAATAACTCTCATGAGATTGTAGCTGGAAGCCACCTAGCATAATGCTTTTTATAGCCATAAAAACAGGGCTTTTAGAAAGGGCGGATGGAGGTGAAATCGATATGAAAAAGGAGACACTCAATTACAAAAAAGATTGACAATTCCTTTCTTAAGAAGTATGGTCAATGTTAATTTCAAACAAAAGTAGAAAGTTTTAAAATATTTTCTTGCAGAGAGATTCCCAATTGTTGATTTGTAAGAGGGAATGAAAGTGTCATCTGCTTGATGGAAATACTATTTGTTGAAAGGAGAATGAACTCACTCATGAATATACTATGAGAACTATTTTCATTTATCTATCTATATATATGTATATATATAAAATGGAAAAATGTGTATATATATATATATATGTTTATATGATTCAAACGATATGATTGGCTAGTGCATAGCAAATGGCAAAGCGTTAAATTATTAGAACGATTCTGATTGGTGGATCGTGATCAGGCAAAGCGTTAAATACATATATAAAAAAGTGTTGACCATCTCGAGATGCTGTCCGCCAGGGCAACTCGCCAGGTGGAGAAAACATGCAGAAGGCACGCCTGGATCAGCTAGTTTCAAATAAAATATATTTTTTGAATTTTCTAGTCCGTCTGATTAAAAATATACTAAAATAATTGGAATTTGTCAAATTTTTTGTCAAAATCAGAAATTTCACAAGGCTAAAGCGTTACCAATTTTTCGTTTTTCGACAAAATGTTTTTTTCGTGATATTTTAAATAAAATATTGTTTATCAATTCTCTAGGACCATCTGATCTCAAATATATTAAAATTTCTATAATTTGGATATATCAAATTTTTTGTCACAAAAAGTCGATGAAAATAAAATTGGCGAGAAGGAAAAGACACTCGTGTTTGCTCCTGGTATACGGATAAAATTTTCAAAAATTTTAATAAAATCAATCGTTACCGATTGATTTCAATGCTCCAAATGGCTCGCTGGAATACTGGATTCATTGCGACCCCAAATTATACAGGTTAAAAATATATATTCAATGAAAACTAGAGTAAGAAAAATTGTTCAAAAAACCATATGAAAAGAAACGATAATTCGTGAAATGAAACTCGATCCACTGCTGCTTGGTGATTTTTTTTCATTTCACAAACTTTTGAGATCGAAAAAATTTTTGTTCACCCAAAGTGGTTGAAAATTAAATTGGAGGGACCGAAAGTACACTCCTGTTCGCTCCTGGTATCCGGATACAAATTTTAAAAATTTTAAGAAATTAAATGGTTAACGCAATGATTTCAATGCTGGAATTGGCTCGCTGGAATACTGGCATCACTGCGACCCCAAAATATACGGATTAAAAATAAATATTCAATGATCTATTCGAAAACTCAAGAAATAAAAATTGTTTCAAAAACCAAATGAAAAGAAAAGATGATTCATGAAACGAAATTCGATGCTACTGCTGCTTACTTATTTCTTTCCTTTCACATACTCTTGAGATCGAAAAAAAATTTTGTTCCCAAATGTTAGATGAAAATTAAATTGGAGCGAAAGTACACTCCTGTTCGCTCCTGGTATCCGGATACAAATTTTAAAAATTTTAAGAAAATAAATGGTTAGCACAATGATTACAATGCTGGAATTGGCTTGCTGGAATACTGGCTTCATTGAGACCCCAAATTATACAGATTAAAAATATATATTCAATGATCTAATCGAAAACTAGAGTAAGAAAAATTGTTCAAAAAACCATATGAAAAGAAACGATGATTCGTGAAATGAAACTCGATCTACTGCTGCTTGATTATTTCTTTCATTTCACATACTTTTGAGATCGAAAAAAATTTTGTTCACAAAAGTGGATGAAAATTAAATTGGAGGGAAAGTACACTCCTGTTCGCACCTGGTATCCGGATACAAATTTTAAAAATTTTAAGAAAATTAATGGTTAACGCAATGATTTCAAAGCTGGAATACTGGCTTCATTGAGACCCCAAATTATACACTAATCGAAAACTAGAGTAAGAAAAATTGTTCAAAAAACCATATGAAAAGAAACGATGATTCGTGAAATGAAACTCTATCTATTGCTGCTTGCTGAGCAACAAAATGATTGTTCACAAAAAGTCAATGAAAATTAAATTGGCGGGAAGGAAAATACACTCCTTTTCGCTCCTGGTATCCTGATACAATTTTTAAAAATTTTAGGAAAATCAATTTTTAACTTTTGATTTCAATGCTCGAATTGGCTCGCTGTATTACTGGCTTCATTGACGGGAAGGAAACTACACTCCTGTTCGCCCCTGGTATCCGGATCCAAATTTTAAAAATTTCAAGAAAATCATTCGTTACCGCTTGAATTCAAGGGTTTTCAATTGGCTCGCTGTAATACTGGCTTCATTGCCAGCTCAAATTATGCAAATAATAAAAATATATTAATTTATCTATTCGAAAACTCGAGTAGGAATTGTTTAAAAATCCCTATGAATAGAAACGATGATTATTGAAATGAAACTCTATTCTCCTGCTGCTTACTGATTTCTTTCTTTTCACCTACTCTTGAGAACGACAAAATTTTTGTTCACAAAAAGTCGATGAAAATTAAATTTACGGGAAGGAAAGTACACTCCTGTTCCCTCCTGGTACCCAGATACAAATTTTAAAAATGTTAAAAAATCAATGCTAGTTTAGATACAGAAATCGCTCAAAACCTTCTGACAATAATCTAAAGAAACAAAGTTGGAACTTAAAGAAGACAATAAAAGACTGTTTCTTCAGCTTGAAAAATAATTTTTTAAATTTATTTATAACGAAACTATAGTTTCTAGGGCTTTGCCCTCTTCATAACTCTATTATAATTGATGTGTGAAAATGAGTTTTACACCTGGTTGGTCTTATTACTTTCACACATCAATTCCTCTGAATCAATTGTAATAGACTGATGAAGAGGGTTAAGCCCTCGAAACTATGGTTTCGTTATAAATGAATCAACAAATTTATTTTTCCAGCAGAAAAGAAACTTTCAATTTAATATTCCAATAAGTGAAACAAAATTTAAGATTAATTTTATTCCAAGAAAAGTTTAGAAAACAATTTTGTTTTACGTGGCCATACGACCCTAATTTCATTATTTTGAGTTCCAACCGAAGAAGAAATTGGAAGAAACTCCAAAAGCTTCGCGAAAAGTAAAACTTAGCAAGTGAGTCAATATTAAACATGTTTTATATTAGAAACCTTGGAAAAATGACCCAATTTTGTGATATGTAAATCTGGTCACTCTAATTTTGTTACATAAGAAGTCTAGTATAATTTATTTTCATAGATACTATATTTTAAATTTCAATTGATATTTTTAATAAATATCCAATTTAGTGAGATTAGATGATAAAGTTTATCGATCTGTGGAATTATAAAATTAATAATAATAGAATTTGTGAGAGTATCATTAGTAATAATTTCTTAACAAGATCCACCTCGGGGATTAACCAGCAAAGGAAACGGAAGTGGCTCGGCTACCAACTTCAGTAGCAGAATCGATATTATTACCGTGACCAATTTGAATTAGGTCAGAGCGAGGAAAGTAGAATAAATAGAAAAGCGTATGAAGTCCACCCACTACCAATATTCATTCACTTAAATTTCAAGGTTTTTGGATATTTAGATTTATTCTGTATTTAAATTAGCCAAACTATTTAAATTTAATTTAACATCTTACAAAACGCCGAGGAAGTAAAATCTAATAAAATCATTCCAAATTGGAATTCAACTCTTAAGCTTGACCGGTATTCCTGAGATCAACAACAAAAAAATCATTCTTCTTATTAAACCTAAGTTTTGTAGATTGGGTAAGTTTAAAAGCTATTTTTAAACATTTTCAAACCTGATGCGTTAGAGTTATTTTGAGTTTTAGAGACTATGTTGTCAAACTAATGCTGTCTTCTTACGAATTAGCTAGGTACAAGCACATAATATGATATGTTTAAAGGTACCACAAGGACCTACCGAGGTGACCCACCTCTATCGGAATCATCTGACGTTCGTAAGAATGTGTTAAATATTAGCTCATTGAGTAAAATAATTAGTTCAAAATCTTCTCGTAAATCAAATATTCGATTGTTTTCTGATTTCCTAATTTTACATCAATAAGTTCTAATGTTAGAAATCCCGAATTTTTTTTTTTTAAATAGACATATTTTGGAACCAAAACGAACTTTCTTCAACGTTTCGTTCTTGAATAATCAGGGGGATCGGAACATTTTGTTTGTTTCTTTCTTGAGTTTTTTACTTTCACATTTATATTCTATAGAATATAATGGGAGAGTATTAGGATGGCCAGTCTGGATCCTGACTCTTGAGAGCTTGTATTTCAGAGATGCAAAAAGTTAATTTCATTTTGTAACTTCTAAGTGGAAGGAATCGTTGCCCTTAATAGTTGGAAAATGGATTTAGGACATAAAACCGGAAATTGTGGTCCCCAGAGACAAAAAAGGGGTCCGAAATCCATCGCATGTACGCCTGCTGCGTTTGGCATCCATAAGTCTCAGAGCTACGAAATTCGAAACTTAAGCTTGATATAGGCTAGAAAGAGTACATCAAGCTTTTGGTTGAAATCGAAAGACCGGAAGTGGACATTTGTATGAAATATTTTTTTTTTAATTTTCTCAACAACGGCTCCAACGATTTTTTTTTAAATTAGTGTATTTATCAAGTGTAATGAGTTATTAGTTGAGTCAAATTTTAAAAATCGTTTGAACCGTTTTTGACAAAATCAAAAAAAAAAAACGAAAAAAGGAAGGAGGTGTAAATTGGTAGTGACGCGCTGACTTCAAATAAATGAAAATGTGAAAGTTGTGTGGTGAACACACCAGCTGATTTTCATCATAGGCTCCAAGGAGGAGCGCTTGATGAAAGTCATGATTTAAAAATAAAATAATAAATAAACAAACAAACAAAAGTAAAATAAAATAAATAAATAAAAAACAAATATACAAAGTAATCCTTCTGAGAATATGTCAGAAATCAAGTCCAGGTATCAGGGCCGGATTTAAGATTATACCTCCTATTTTTTTTTTACTGCAATAGGCTAAAAGTCCATTTGCCCCCCCCCCCCCCTATAATTCATATTTACTTAATACATTTTTTTTTACATCAAAAGGATAGAGTTCATTGGTGTTTTCATCTTTTTTAAACATAAAGCTCATTTAGTTTAGATAAAACTACAATTTTAATGGTTTATATAATAAATTATATAATCAAATTAGTTATCTATTTGTTTTGTTTTTTTACTTCTTTTAAGATTCGTTAAAAAATGAAATGGGTTTCGAACTTCATCAATTAATTTGTTCTTGGAGAAAAGTGATCACTATTTTATACATATTTTTATATTTTAATGCCTATGACTATACATTACGTGCTGTGAATTTGTATTTTGTTATAGTTTTAGAAAGTAGGCTCTGTAGAAGGACTAAAACATATTTTTAAGTAACATGTATTCTTAAATTCATACGGAAAATATTATTATCGTCTGAAATACTTCATTTTAACTTTTCAATAAATTGCCAAAGTGCCGCCTCTGAAAATTTGCCTCTCTAAGTTTCAGCCTACTTAGAAAATAGATTTTAGAAATACGGCCCTGCCAGACATGATCGTCGTCTAAAAACTAGCCAACCCGAGAGTATGCCTTTTTTAGTAATGTGCGCTTAATGGAGGATTTAAATCTATTTAGAGCTAGACTTGTAATTTCTTCGTGATTTTTTTTTGTATAAGTGTACACCTTAACCCATGAATGAAGCGTTCATCTTTTGTAAACGAAACCCCGGGATGGCTAGTTTATTCTTGAATCTAGTATCGAATTCATGACTGTCACTCACTATTCCTTACGAACTTAGTAATATTTTTATTTACATACGGTATACCACCCCCCCCCCCAAATTCCTACTGGCAACCTCCTCGTGGTGGGGGGTGGGCAATGGACTCGACCGGGTCTAGCTAACGCCAGGGGTACCCAAGATGGCCCAGCCAGCCAACGTGGGATTTCTTCGAGGCTACAACCAAGAAACAAATCTGCCTTAGTCCCCCGCAGCCCCTCCTACCCCATACGGTAGCGTGGGATCAGTAAAGGGGTATAGGCGATCTAATCTCGGGGTTACAGGCTACCAAATTACGACGACCAAGAAAAGAACAAGGTACACGCATTTGACTTTGGCTACATATAACGCTCGCTCCTTATGCTCGGACGATCAATTATTGCTCAAAACACCTACTTCACGTGAAAAGATAAGACCCCTCGGGAGACCGCCAATCCGCTGGGCCGACTCCCTGAATAGGAGCATTTCCCTTAGAGCGTCAAATAGCCAAACTATCATGGAGCACTGGACTACGATAGCCGAAAACAGAGACAGATGGAAATATTCTTGGGACCCGCATGCAACAAAACGACGGATCGAATAACGGGTCGTCTAAGTATCTAAGTATCTAAGTATACCAAGCACTCATAAATGTATTGAGATGGCACCGTAAGAATGTTTATCTCTTTAAATGTTTCCCTAAAAGACATTTGTGGACCCAAATTATAGATAGTTCTAATAGATCTCTTTTGAAGAATAAATATTGTGTCGATATCGGCGATATAGAGAAGCACATTGAAAAAATAATGCTTAAAAATGATATTTCTCCACTTTTCAGACATTTCTAAACAAGATTGGACAGAAGCAAACCTGTCAGGTTACTAAATTAATCTTTTTTCATATCTAGAAATGTTGATTTGAAAGTTGGAAAAATCATATTCAAACATAATAAACCCATGGGAGGGTTATATACGGACGTACATACGCACTGAGCAATGGATTTTTGGTCACTTTTTACTTCTCACTCCTGTTGGCTCTTTGTATCCGGATTTAAATTTTAAAATTTTTAAGAAAATCAATGCTTAACGCTTAATCTCATGGCTCCTATTGGCTCTCTCTAATACTGGCTTCATTGTGAGCTCAAATTATACAGATTAAAAAAATATATTCATTGTTCTATTTGAAAAATCGAGTAGAAAAATTGTTCAAAAAACCATATGAAAAGAAACGATCATTATTGAAATGAAACTCCATTGTACTGCTTACTGATTTCTTTAATTTCACCTACTCTTGAGATCGACAAAATTTTTGTTCACAAAAAGTCGATGAAAATTCAATTGGCGGGAAGAAAGTACACTCCTTTTGGCTCATGGTATCCGGGTTTAAATTTTAAAAATTTTACGAAAATCAATTCTTAACTCTTGATTTCAAAGCTCCAATTGGCTCGCTGTAATACTGCCTTCATTGCCAGCTCAAATTATACAGATTATAAAAAAATTACATTAATTGTTCTATTCGAAAAATCGAGTAGGACAAATTGTTTAAAAAACCATATGAAAAGAAACGATGATTCTTAATAATCAGTAGAGATTGTGGTGTTGGTGCAAGTATCCTTAACTCATAGTAAATCCATATTAAATAAAATATTTATTTACTCTTATCTTTATTAAAGATGATTCTTAAAATGAAACTCGAGTGTACTGCTGCTTACTGATTTATTTCAATTCGCCTACTCTTGAGATCGAAAACATTTTTGTTCTCAAAAAGTCGATGAAAATTAGACAAAATCTGGTCTTATGTTCTAAATCCGGTTTCAAACTATTAAGGGCATCGATTCATTTCACCTAGAAGTCACAAAGTGTAATGAAGTTTTTTTATCTCTGAGATAGAAGCTGTAAAAGAGTCAGGACCCAGCCAGGCGATCGCAATACTTCACATTATATCCTACATGAGAATATATATGTGAAAGTATAAAATAAAAAAATAATAAGTAAAAATGGGCAAATCTAGTCTTGAAAAAGATTTTTTTCCTGCAGTTTATCAGTTCAGTCATCATTTATTATATTTACCTTGAATAGATCATTCCTATCAAAATTCTGCAAACAAATCACCACAACTAAGTTTTATTTAATTTTCCAAATGCTTGGAAACCATTTTTACATTTGATAATTATGATTAGATTCAAGAGGGAAATCCTGGAGTATATCTTAGTTCTCTAACGCAAGACGACAGGGAGCTTATTTCGCTAATTATACTATAATTAAGTTAATTAGTACAACAGCCGATATATATTTTAATGATTAGTACCACTTTCAAGTTTCCTTATTCATAGAGTTATATAACTTAGTGAATAATATTGAAATATAATTAATGTATTAATGAATTCAAGGTTGAATATTTGTTAGAATAGCGAACATATTAAGATATATGAATTGACAATCCTTTTGAAATATTAAACACTATAGTATAATCAATTAAAATCCATAGAATTAGATTAGAATGGCTATTATACAACTACTAGGCCTATTCAACTTGTCTAGTCATTGTAGATTTAATTATTATTTGATTTGAAAATGAAGGTTTAGTTTAAACTATAGATAGAGAAAATTAATCAATTTTAGAAGCCTTAAATGGCGTTATGAGGCGATAATCCTCTGACCCCAAAATGAGACCAGGAACTATCAAAACATTTAGTCCACACGACTTTCATTTATAGCCTCCCTTTTTTGAAATCATCCTACCTACAATTTAGACCTTTCTACCTAAAACCAAAAACTAGGAACATATGATATTTGTTTAAATGTTGTTGGCGGTAAATTGTTTGGTACGAATTTTCATAGAGCCCTTTGGAGATGCATAGGGGCTTAAACTTTTCTTGGTGGTTCCCTTCTTGCATTGCTCAGCGAGTATGTGCATTTGAAGCAAGGCTCAAGAAGACACAGGGGTGCCACAATGATCTCAAATCGATTAAACGAATATGGTTTTCTTTGCTAAAGGGACTTGGGGCAGATATGGCGACCCAAGTCATCCAAATTGAATGTGGCTAAAATGAGAAATTTGAACCAATGCATGCACGCGCTTCAGAAAATAATTCCGTCCATTAGAAATAGAGTAAAAGAAAGGTCTTTTTTCTTTAAGACAGACATTTTAGAATTTAAAGTATTTTTTCCTTTTGGTTATATCCTCCTACTTTTTAAGCTTGCTTTTGTCTCTTCCAAAATTGTATTCCCGCATCTTAACCTTCCGTTAGTCGCGCACTTCTGAGGTCGCGTTGCACCTATGAGGTGTTTTTGGTTTTTTTAAAGCAAAGTGAAATTTATTCTAGTTGAAATAGTTAATTGTTACATATTTAAAATTTATTAGAGATATAAAGTATTAAACAACATATTTAATTATAAAATCCAGAGGAAAAGGAATTTAGTCGTGTTGCACCTACATACTGGGTTACAATATTTCCTGCATTTACTATTGAATTACAATCTATACGAAGAGTATCATAGTAATTGAAGAAAATAAGTTAAAAAATGGAAAATATTCGTATAAAATTCATAAAAATATTACCTTCATAATACTATGATACATAATATAATAAATCGCCGCATTACACCTGTGGGTGAACGGAGCTACCGCAACTCTGTACCGACATGTTCGAAGCTCGGGAGTACAGTGACATATGAGTAATCAGAAGTTAGGAAGATAACATGAAAACCCTCCCCGGAAGCGTCTATTGATGGCAGAGGAGGGAAAAGTGTAATAGGGATTAAAAACTTTTTCTTTTTGGGTGTGATATCTCAAAAGAACTAATTCGTATAGTAGGAGATAATCCGATAACAGACAACCTCAAAACAAAACATCCTATCAAAGAAAAGAGAATAGAAACTGACGACCGCCAGTCCGATCTGCTATTAACTTGTCCCGCAACCCACACGTCTGATTGGACATTGGTCTGTTCTCATAAGGTGGAGGAATCTGTGAACTACTTGAAAGTTTTTCTTTACTTTAAGTCTTATTATCTAAAAGATTGAAAATTTTCAACTACCTACCTTATCGGGAGGTAGAAAATCTTGTCCTGATATAGGTACAGGGTATTTCAGGAGGAATAGTAAATATTTTAGGAGGTGGTAGTATAGACGAATTGCAATAAAAAATGCCATATCACATGTGTCCAATTATTATTGAGTACAGAGATACAGCTGAGTTCAATGCATTTTCGTTTCGAGTCTTGGTACAACGGTTGCTATGGGTTGCTATGGGCATATTTATCGAATGTCAGCAGTAAAGTGTTGATGTTCAAGTTGTGAAGTTGTGATTTAGTTTACATTGAAGTTTTCATTGTGATTTGTTGGTCAAGTCTACAGTTGTGTAGCGTGTAAACACGTGACGAAGATAGGCTGACACCCGAAATATATCGAATTCAAAACTAATTTTTGTTTTATTTCTTTTTTTTTTTGTGAAACCTACCTTGCATCTTACGCAATTTTTATTATTATATTAAAATGTTTCACCTAGAACAAATACCTATCTCCTTAAAAGTTATGCCGCACGTATTTACACTTGCTGAGTATATGCCGATATTGGGATACATATTAACAGTTGTATCTCTATACTCAATAAAAATTGGACACATGTTATATGGCATTTTTTATTGCCATTCGTCTTTACTACCACCTCCTGAAATATTCACTACTAGCTGCAAGGCCCGCCTTCGGCGGCCCTCTTGCTGGCCAGGAGATACGCCCCCTGGACCCCAGCACACAAACCCCACCCTCACCTCCCACTCCCACCCACCCCCGAAACCCACCCAGCACCCCCACCCCCCAGACCATGTCCAAACCCCGCCCCCACCCCACCATCCCAACACTCCATCCGCACCCTAACCCAGGACCCCCCCCCCGAAACCCTCTTGCACCCCCCGCAAAATGCACTCGTGCCTCCCCTTTTTGGGTGGTTTTTGGGGGAAATTATTTTAAATAAAAGTTGTCAGAAATCACATCCCCTACAACTTTGTTCATCATAAAATTTGCCGTAGGATTAATAGTTTAGGAGTTATTTGATAATTTTCATTCGTGCGCACCCCAAACCCCGTCTGTGGTCAAAATATCAAAACGTTATATAGCTAAAAACGTAAGTTAGAAGACATCTGATGTAAATATGGAATTTCATAATAATCCCTTCAGCCGTTTTTACGTGAATCGCGAGCAACTTTTCGCGGAAACCATTGAAACGACAGACAGACAGGAATTTTGTTGAGGGTGTTTCGTTCATAACTTTGCTTGAAACGTGCGCAACCAAAATTTGGCGTGATTTGGAGCAATGTACAGACGAAACCTTAATTTTATATATATAGATTCCTCCTGAAACACCCTGTATATTAATATCTCTATACCTTCATATATGTGTATAATACATATTAAGTATAGATAAACGATAAACCAGACTTTCACGATTAGAAATTAAATTTGTGAATTAAAATGTGTAATATCTATCTGTAGTAAAAGTGTGCAAATAGTATTTTTTTCTTAATTAACTCTTTGAAAGAAAGCAAATGAAAATCCAAAACAATCGTATATTTTAATAGTTTTTGTTTTTCGCTTTGTTTTAATTGGATGAATTTTTATTTCCCAATTTGGCAAAATGGCTTCACGGTTCAATTCAATCTCTTAAAAAATTAAAGTTTCAAAGAGAGGAAAATATTTTTCCCTTACAATGATTCCTTGGAGATTCCTTAATTAGTTATTATCGGGAAAAAGTAAAAAAGAAAGATTGTAATTATATCAGAACTAGGAGAATCATTTCTAATGATCGTTTGATTTGTTGGTCAAAGCAATTTGAGCAAAATGAGAGAAGACAATTTGTTCAATTCGTTCTTTAGTATTCGATAAAGGGGAAAAGGGAAAATTCTATTTGCCAATTGAATTAAATGCTTCGTCCAATGAACGCTCTGCTAAATTTCTAAAAAGAAAAGAAAAAATAACGAATAAACAATTGATCTATCGATCGATCAATAATTGCCTTGTTCTATAATCTATAATTTAGAATTCAGTGTTCTAATGGTGGTACGTAATCTCATTTTCAATTTTTAGGGTTCCATCACAAAGGAAAACTCGAACATTAAAGTGTTGTAACAATCTATACATCTGTCAAAGCATTTTGTAGATTGTTAACAAAAAATGATAAATAAACTTGAAAAACACAAGTATAATATTTTTATCGAATTATTAATTGGTTGATGAATGAATTTTATTGAGTGGATTTTGAGGCTGTCCAAAGTTCAAATAAACTGCAACGGATCGTTGCTAAACTTTATCCAAATTCATTTGAAATATTAATATGTTAATTCGTTTATTATTAATCAGATATCATTTGACCGAATGTTTTCTACATTTGATTCAATCGAGAATCAAATGTAGGGAATTTTTGTCAAATATTGAGTGAAAATAATATTTGAACTTATATAATAATGATTTTAAATAAATTTTATAATTTTTCTCATTAATGTATCATAGAATAATTGATAAATAATAGATCTATCGCTCTGGACAGGGAGATCGAATATATAACATCTGAGATTTCAAATTCACTTGGTGATCCATCCGAATGTCTAGCGGGCTATACGCGAAATGACGTTGGATTGTAGCTAAGTGGATCACATCAATTATTCTTTGATTTATTAATGAGAAAAATTATAAAATTTATTTAGATATCATTTGCTATTTGCAGTCCATGTTGACTTAAATTCAAAAATAGTGATCGATTCTCATCTAATACTCGAGGAATAACCATTTGGATTTTAAACGTTTCGATTATTATTGGTAACCATTGGAGGAATCGACTGAAAATCAAAAATAGCCATCGATTCTCATCTAATATTTGAGGAATAACAATTCTACATTGGATTTTTGACGTTTCGATTATTATTGGTAACCATTACTGAAGACATGGAGAAATCGACTTAAAATAAAAAATAACAATCGATTCTTACACTAGAGGAATAACCTTATTGCATTCCACTTTTGATGTTTTGACTATTAATTGCAACGTCTCCTGAAAACGTGGAAGAATCGACTTAAAATCTAAAAGATTAAATTCTTTTATGGTAAACAACTCAAGCTCAATTCATAAAAATCAACAAGTCTACTACTACTCAGAAAGAAAATAATTAAAATAAAAAAAGGCTTGGCCTTAATTATTATCAGTGTTTTTAATTAGAAATATTTTTTCTATTATTTCTCATGGGGTCAATCACCAATTGGATTTTTGTTCCCAAAAATTATTTACTGTATTTGAGTTGCTAGATTGCTACGAAAACAAATTTTCGATATCCAAATGGTGATTGACCCCAAAAGAAATAATAGATGAAGTATTTCTAATTAAAAAGACTGATGAAGACCAAACCTTTGAAGCTTAGTCTCAAACAAATAAATTATATATATACATATTTATATTTATATATGTTGCAGTAAAACCCCGTTTTTAGTATACGAACGCGTTCTTACTAGTTAAAACGCGTTTCGCTGAATAACTTTATGGCAACTAGATTTTACTGATGTTGGTTGAGATTGGTTCAAAGGTCTAGAACAGTGATTCTCAACCACTGTGCCCCGGAAATTTAGCGTGCGGGGAGATTCTTGAAGTGTGCCGCCACAGCTAGGCAGTGGTCCCACCCGAATTGATAATTATTTATTTTTTTTACATTTCTTTATCAAGTGACACTAAATTTAATCCAAATTTTTATTTAATCATTTGAACTAAAGAGATAGTAACATTTTACAGGATACAGAATGTCCTATGATAATTTTATAGGTATTTCAATCAATAAACGTAATAAAATTCTATTAATTTATTTTATTGTTAGTGTGCCGTCAAATTTTTAAATTATCAAAAGTGTGCCGTGACGAAAAAAAGGTCGAGAATCACTGGTATAAAATCGTCATTTTTGACCTTCCGCCTCATTTGGTGGATTTATTTTCAAAATTTTTTGAAAGAAAATGCTAAAAATTAGAAGAAAAGTTTTAGAGGATATAATTTTTGACATTTTCGTTTAAAAAATTTTGAAAATAATCACACGAAATGAGGCGGAAGGTTAAAAATGAAGATTCTAAGACCTTTGAACCAAACTCAACCAACAACAGTAAACTCTAGTTGCCATAAAGGTATTCAGCAAAACTAGTAGTAAAAAAGCGTTCTTAGTAAAAAAACAGGTTTTTACTGCAACACATATACCGGGTGAGTTTTTTATCTTGAGACAGTCTTATAACTCAAAAACAGTGCATTATATGGAAAAAAGTTTCAAATAAAAGTTTGTTCATATCGAGGGGAAACTAAACTACTCTATTGTTTGTCGACCTAGAACAAGTTTTCAAGGGTTTTTCAATGTCAAGTTCTCTTTTTTAAATGGAACCCTATATTTTTCTATACGTCTACTTAATTTACAAAAAAACTGAACAACTTACATAAGAACTAATTTTTATACGACATCAAATAAACAAAATACATGAATCAATTAGATCTCAAAAAAAAATTCTTAATAATTATTTTTAACAATTATTTACCTTAATTATCAAATAATAATGATTAAATAAATAATTTAATAATAATTAATAATTTAATAATTTTTCGACACTGTTCTGAGACATTCCAGAGTGTATTGCAAGTCTTCTGGATGAATTCCAGTTCCAATTTCCTTATTTTGGCCTGTTCCAATTTCTTCGTAGCCTTTACATTTCCTGTTTTTTGCTTTTTAAACAGATTTTACAACACAATGAAATGAAGCTTGTGAGGGTGTATTCCTACTAGGAAACCGCTTGGCATTCATTTCAATGGCAGCCCCTAACACTTCTTCCACATTCACCGCATAAATTAAGACCATTTTAATTCTGTCTTCAACAAAAAAATGCTCCATTTTTATTATGATAATACAATATAACTATCTACTGGATTGACACGACAAATAAACTTTTTTAAACTCAAGAATTTTAACTAGTTCTATTAAGTAGAAAATAATCTCTTAAATCTGAGTATAACGAAGTTTTAATATCATTATAAACCCTTATTTTCATTGTTGTGGCTTTTCGATTTAATGATTATTTATTTAATAATTAATTATTTAATCATTATTATTTGATAATTAAGTTAAATAATTGTTAAAAATTATTAAGATTTTTTTGAGATCTAATTGATTCATGTATTTTGTTTATTTGAAGCTTGTTCTAGGTCTTTTTTACTTAGGGAAAGTGGTGTAGGTTTTAGGCGAAACATGATATTAATTAATAAAAGTAAATGGTGTGTAGTTTCACAGTGAAACTACACACCTTTTACTTTATTAATTCTTCTAGGTCGACAAACAATAGGGTAGTTTAGTTTCCCCCTCGATATAAACAAACTTTTATTTGAAACTTTTTTCCAAATAATCACTGTTTTTTGAATTATAAGACACTCTCAAGATAAAAAACTCACCGGGTATAGTGGTATATTTATTTGCATCAAGCAGAGGACAACCTATTTGTTTCTCTTTATGATTCAACAACTCTGCTACTCTCGCAAAACAAAATATTTTCAATAAAAAATTCAGCAACTAATAATAAACAATTTTTGCGTCACCCATATTGCTTGCGCACCATTGATCTACCATATCTACCCACACTAAAACGTGAACTGTAAAGCCAGTTCCACCCTCAATTCATACTAGTCGGATACAGAGACACACCCTTCCGACTGACTGAATGTTCACGAGAAGCCATTCGTGGAATTCACTTTTAGTCATTGCAAAGTCTAATTAAGATTTTAACTTCAGTCTAATTAACAGGCAATTACAATGAAAATTTAAATAAATTAACATTCCCAAACAATTTATTTAATTTTCTAATAAATATTCATAGTATACTAAAATAAAAAGCTTTCATAACATAATCCGGTCAAGATTATCCCACGATGGTGACCGGATCCAAAAAAAAGAAAATTAAAAAGAAAAACAATTTTTTAGAAAGAAAAAAAAGATTACAATAATAAAATAATAATAGTGTCGTGATTGGGATTTGATATCAAAAGTTTTTTTTTTTTTTTTAATAATTTGGATGCAAAAATGTAGGTAAGTATTTCATGAGTGACAAAGGAATTTTTTAATTATAGAGGTGAATTTAGAATTTGAAGGTATTTATAGACGTAAATCTTTTTTTTTTGGCTTTTCGGCCTTTCTAGCCATAAGCCAATTTACGATACTACTTTATTATTTTTTAAAATTTGTCTCTACCCCGGGGTCAGGTTTTAGCCGGATGCCCCGAGTCGGATTCGAATCCGGGTCCACTTGGTTAGCAGGCTGACACGCTAAGCCATAGTCTACCCGACCTCCAGACGTAAATCTTAAAAGAATTAAAAGTTTATGTTTTTAAGGAATATGAGACCAAAGAGAGAATGTGGAATTCGAGTGCCCCAGGTGGAATGAGGATGATGATACCTGGAAAGTTTGAATTTTTAAAAGGGAATCACTGAGGTTGTCCCCTGCTTGATACATATTAACTTATAAACATATATGGTATATTAAACTTAGGCTTATCCGAGGAATTGGTTGGCTTTTGAAAGATTTGTCTAAAACATAAGTAACTATACTTTAAATAGAAAAAGCCGCAAAAAGGAAAAATGTGCCCATAATTATGAAAGTGGTCTAAGTCATTGATTGTTTGTTTCGAGATATTTGAAGTTTTGTAAAATAAACAGAATTCGAATTCTGTATAATGAGACAACTAGAAATCCACTTAAAGGTTCAATTTTATGCGATTTTTCAAAACCAACATATTATCTTACTGTACTTTAAAATGATGGAAGATAAAATATGAAAAAAACATTTTTTAATTTTTTGACTTAGTCCACTTTCATGATTATGGGCACAAATGTCATTCAATCTAAAGAGCATTCCTCGCGGGATCATCCGTGGCCTAGTTGGTAAAGACGATCTTCGGCTAAAGGAGAGAGACACGGGTTCGAATCCCGTCGGGGGCTCAATTGATTTTTTTCTTTTCAAAAAATAATAAAATAATTTTCTAAAAATGTAGAATTAACATAGGAAATTATTCATTACATTATTTAACTTTCGCGGCTCAAATTGCTTTTGAAAAATCTTTATTCACGGTAGAAGCAGGCTTAAAAAATTATTATTTTCCAAGTTAAACATATGTGTGCACATAGTTACATAGGTTTTAAAATTTACTTTTGCACGAAATAATCCGTCAGCTGTTTTGTTGTTTCAAGATAAAACACCAGTTTTTCACATGAGATTGACCACGGATTAGCCGCAGATAAACGAGAGTTTACTGAACTTATATATATGGTACCTAGGTATATATATATAAATAAAAGACAAATCTTTTAAAAAAACAAATCTTCAAATAGAAATAAACTGCAAAGGATCGTTGCTAAACTTTATCCAG
Organism: Forficula auricularia; assembly: GCA_024734495.1. Classification (NCBI taxonomy): domain Eukaryota; kingdom Metazoa; phylum Arthropoda; class Insecta; order Dermaptera; family Forficulidae; genus Forficula; species Forficula auricularia. Next base: position 3,841,022 of record JALMQS010000083.1, on the reverse strand, counting down.
AGTCATTTGAAATATCAATATTTTTATTCCTTTATTATTAATCATATATCCTAGCCTATTTGCGGTTCATGTTTAAAATAAAATAATAAAGAATTTAAAAAAAGTACTTTTCTTACTCTAGAGTAAAGTACTTTAAAATATAATTTTACTAAAAACTTTATTTAACCTTTTTTGTGGTCCCCAAGGTTCTTAATTAGCATATTAAATTTCATCAAAATTGGTTTGGTCATTTTCAAGATATTTAGAAAAAACTAAAAAAGTCCTGGAATAAAATACTAATGTTTGAAGGCCGATATGTATCAAAAACTAATCAGCGTTTCATTTTTTTAAAATAATGGTAGGTTTTCAATTTCATTTCAATAGGTTCAACGATGTCGAAAAAATCGTGGACGAAAAAAACGATAACATACATCCATCCCCACGCACTTCCTGAAAAAATGGCACTTTTTGGCCTCTCGACGTGACCCAATGAAATTTTTGGCAAAACTGTCACGTGCAAAAATTCAACCTTATTGAATACTACAATTTGTGATTTTAATTGAGACCATGGGTTCCGTAGTCTTTACCTGAGGAGCCTTTGAAGACGCGCTTGCCGCGAGACCGATTACAATACTTTACCCATGCTTTGCAATGGATAAAGTAAAAAAAAATTCATTTTTCTACCATTTAAAAATCAACACTAAAGAAATTAAATATTTTGAATATAGAAAATGAAACAAATTGTCTTTGGGACCAAATTACCTTTAATTCAAATAAAAAATATAAATATTTATGTAAAAAAATTTTTTTATAAATATTAGAAAAACTATTCATAATTCAAATATTATAGGTCCTAAAAAGTAATGAAAAGAATATATTTCCAGTAATAGGTGATAAAAATTGAATTCTTTCAGTTGGTTTCATAAGCGAGGAAAAATAATATTTAACCCTATAAAATGATTTTATGGAGCTTTCATTTTAAAAAGGTCTTGTCTTTTAATGATAGCTCTATTGATATTTTGGTTTTATGTCTTTGGCCGGGAGATACAACAGGTGCTCTGCAGCTGCTCACCAGAAACATTCCTATAACTTATTCTTGTCGGAAAATGGACACGATGTGTAAAATGTAAAATTGCAGAACAGCATCGCTCGCTCTGTACCGAGTGCTGGTCACAATATTGGATAGCAATCGCCTCCCATTTTATATTAAGATTTCTTCTTGGGGACCAGATTTCAAATTTCTATTTGATATATTCATAATATTTTGACTTAACAATATATATAATTTATAAGATCTTAGGAAATCGGATAAATAAATTAAATTTAGAGTTTTATATTGAATAAGATGGACGTTTCGTTACTATATGTGTGACTTCTTCAGCGACTTATTTTTCAACTCAATTGTCTGATAATAAATAAATAAATAAATCTTTGAAGGAGATAATAAAAGAGCGTGTCTTCTGTTGGAATTATAAATTTTATTTATTTATAAGGTTATAAATAAATAAAATTTATAATTCCAGCAGAAGACACTCTTTTATTGTCTCCTTCAATATATAAAAATTCTAATTGAAAAGTTTTTGTTTTGCCGAGAGTAGCAGAGTTGTTGATTCACAAAGAGAAACAAAGAGGTTGTCCTCTGCTTGATACAAATAAACAAACAGACATATATATCGAGATGATATATCTGCATCAAGCAGAGGACAACCTCTTAGTTTCTCTTTGTGTATAAAAATCCTGCTACTCTCGGCACAAAAACTTTCAATTTAAATAAATCTTTATTACTCGACCTGCTTAGAGGCACAAGTCCTCGGTGGCTAGGTCAACCAAACATATACAAATGAAATAGAGGAATTAATAAACATCAATACAAATCAATTAAAAGAAATTAACAATTAACAAACAAGAAAGAAAAAAATTGAAATGTATGCTTATTAACAAATGTCATGACCATAGATTTCCACCAAAAGACAAAAAGTTATTTAAATAATTAAGCAAAAAACCCGATACCAGGAGCAAACGACGCATTAGCCATCCTGGCATTTGCCATAAAAGTGGTTAATGAAACCTGGTCAAAACCTTAACAAGGATAACATTCTATCTTTTTTAATTTATCTTATTCTAAAAAATAGAATTATAAATAGATATGATTGTGCTTTCTATGGTTCTTTGTTTTTATTGTAATGAAAAATTAATGTGTTTAAGAATAAGATAAATTAAAAAAGATAAAATATTTCGTATAATAATATGAGAAAATTGAGTTGAAGAATAAGTCGCTGAAGAAGTTGCAAATATAGTAATGAAACGTTCGTCTTATACAATATACGACTCTGAATTTAATTTATTTATCTAATTTCCTAAGATCTTATAAATTAATTGCAAGCGATATAGTCACTTTTTAATGAACAGCTTTTTACAGTCCCAGCTGCAGATTTTGATCTGGGGTATTTTACAGCGCCTGGTGGTCCTTATTTTGAGTATTTTCGAATTTTTACGCTGACAGAGAGTCATATGGTTCGAAATAAATAAAAAAAATATCCCCCAAGTTTCAAGTCTCTATCTCAATTTTAAACTGTGACCCACATTTTCCCATCTAAATAACATGGAGTTTTTGGCAGATCAATTTTTTTATTCCGAACAAAGTAATGGTACAAAAAATTTGAAACTCTGTAGAATTTATCCTTATAATAGTAGCTATCCCTCAGAATTTTTACAGATTTTTAGATATTATAATTTTGGAGACTATAACTTACTAATGCTAAGATATAGCAGTAATTTATCTAGCTGTAACTCCAAAATTATAATAGTTAAAAATCTGTGAAAATTCCGAAGCATAGCTTCTATTATAAAGATAAAGTCTACCGAGTTCCAAATTTTTTGAACTATTGCTTTGGCCGGAATAAAAAATTGATATTTCAATGCCAAAAACGCCATGTTATTTAGTTGGGAAACTTGCATCCCTGTGCGGCACAGGTTAAAGTAGAGATAGAGACTTGAAACTTGGGGGATATTTTTTTTTATTCATTTCGAACCATATGAGCCTCTGTCATAGTAATAATTCCAAAATATACAAAATAAGGAACACCCTAATGGACACCCCTTGTAATCCTTCTGTCATTTCTATCGCCAATTCGCAAAAAGACGCTTCAGAAGGATTTCCTTAAAGAACAACAAACTACTGTTTAATTTATTACTGTAATAAAGTGAAAGTGGAAACATTTCTCTGATCCATCAGAGGGAAATCATTAGGGAATAGAGTGAAAATACAGTTTTGACTTAAATAAATTTAATATTTATTTTGATGATCTCCATTATCCGTCTACATTGTTCTCTATTTTGTTATTATAATTCGATAATTAAACTATCTTTAATCTAAGTATTTTATGTATGTAGAGAATGGAATAATATTATTCCTACATCGTTTCCAAACTTGATTTGTATTGTTATTTAATAGCCAGATATTTATAAAGTCATTAAAGTAACTAAGATTCATTTGAAGTTGTTTCTAAGAGTAATCGAGCACATAAAGCTTTTCAATTAATATTCGCCTGGTTGATTTGTACGATTAACGTGCTCACATTGGGAATGAGACAGGGGAATTGCTATGAAGAAGTTAAAATGTGATGGGCGGGGGTTTTTCGGATGCGAGGAGGCCTCATCTTGAATTTTCCGCCCTCGCCCGAGTGAGACGACGCAGGAATGATAAATGTCCCTTGCATCCTGGCCCATTTGTTCCTAACAGAGCTACATGTCTTGCCAGAACATCAAATAAACATTATTCCATTCTACCTACAGTCATTATCCTATAAGGCTGAAACTTGAAGATTTATATTTGAGTGCTTTTAAAGAATCTATTGTTTTTCTCTTTTCCATCACTTAGATATTCAAAAAATGTTTATAATAAAATGCTTCTAAATAGAAAATTCTAAGCAGAAAAAAATTATCCTAAGGATTTAGTTTTCATTAAGGTAGTTGTTCCACCATATGGGTTTTCTTAGGATTTTTTTGAAATTTAGACAGATTATTATTTAAATACTTCTGCAACTATTGGTGGCAAAACAAAATTTATGACAATATAGATCCGGAGATATTAAATTCCAAAGTTAGAATTTTTCAGACTCTTATACATTGCACTATACGGGATATCGGAAAGCTTACATATGGTACATATTTAATTATAATTAAGAAACTCTTCTTAACATTGTTATGAAAAACTAAACCAACATTAAACAAAAACTAATACATTTTTTAATAAAATTTTAATTCATAGTTAGAACACAGTTTCTGAGATAATAATGAATAAATAATGAAAAATGTATAATGAAAAATTTACATTAAAAACAAGATGGCAACAACGCATTTATTTAACCTAAAAAGTGGGTTAAGTTTAGTAATTTTTTGACGTTTTTTTGTTTCAGCCATTGTCGCAACAGCTTTCAATCGCTTATTAAGAACTTTTTGTTATAGGTATAAATCTCGCTTTATAAAGTACTTTATCTGAAATTTCTATGATAAAATATATATAAAAGCTCGGACAGTGTTGCCAGATTTGTCAAACGAGCACGCGATTGGCTAGTAGTGGTACATAAACAGCAAAAACTTTTGGTCTTATGAATTATGAATCCTTATTGTCTGTTCTATATTTACTCTAGCATTAACTTTTTGCTAGTATTGTCGCGAAACAACTACCTTAAGATTTTACCAAAAGCTTATATAGGACATTGAATCGCAAGAATAAAAGGCCTGCCCATAATTCAACAATTTGTACATTGCTATGTATTCCAAGCTGATGATTCTGTCTATGTCAATCTTATAATAGTGAAGGTGTAATTTCTCCACCATAAACTTACATTTGCCTGTTATTTCCATAGGATCTTATGAGTTCCAGACATCGTCCATTTCTAGTGTGCAGAAGATATTCCTAAGTTGACCCACTTAAAACAAATAAAATACTACTACTACTATATAGGACATTGTGTATATCATAAATTTATTCAACACTCAATAACATTTGGTATTCATCAAAGATGAAGAGTTAATATGTAATAGGTACATACTCTTTCGAGGAATACATAATTACACATAATTCAAATTATGTATTCTTGATAGTTTTTATTAGGGAAACCTACTAGCAATAGAATATGCTACAATATCTGTCTGTCTGTCAGTCGCTTTGTCAGCAGTTTAGATAAGTAATTCAAATCTATAAATATATTAATAAATGAAAAAGTAAAAATAGAGGCTATAATGGCTTTGCCAGAAATGCACGTGAAAAACTACATAGCGGATTTTGATTCGTTTTTGATGTACCTATAGATTCTATAGAATTAGGAGCAGGTTCATTTCATCAAAATAAATTAATTTGAAGAAACGATATAGTTATTTAAAGTTCTGATTATAATTTCGTTGACTCACTTGTTTGGTGGGGCTGAGGTCAAATAACCAGCTAACCAGCTAACCAGCAATAGCAAACGCCGTTCCCGCACTGGTTTTGAGAGTTTTTTTATTTTATCTATTTATTTTAGGGGCTAAGTTTTTTTTTGAAAAACAGGAAAAAAAATTGAAAACCCTTAAAATGCATAATTTGGAACATATAATTCCAAAATTTTCCTAGGGTGATCCACCGACCCCCCAGGTCACCAGGAATTTCATCGTTCCCACAGAGCTAAATTTGTGATGACACCACTGGTCTAAATTACCTACTTTGTGAACCAAAATGTCAAAAATTGTGAACTTGAGGGGCTAACTGGCTATAAAGATAAATAAATAATTAAATAAAATACCTAGATAAAATAATAATATCTATAAAAATAAATTATTAAGATGTAATCCTGGTTTTAGTGAGGGAGGAATGAATGTTGGGTGCCAGGGGGCGACACCAGAAGCCATCGCAACTAGTAAGATATAAAATTGAAATTTCTATCTTATATATATTTATTTTCATCGAAATCAAGTCATATTACAATTTTAATTAAGTTATTATTTTAGTGGAAACCTAGAATTTTTCTAAGTTTGAAAATAGAATATTTTTTATCAGGAGTATCAAATATCCCTGTGAAGATCTCATTAACTAGACTTAAAAAAAAGTTTTTTAATTTAATGTTGATTAAATTGACGATGTGGGAGGTTCATAAAGGAACCAATTTTAGAACATATTTTTACAGATTGGCTTAAAAAAAAAAAAAAAAATTTGATTAATTGATCAATTAGCGTATGAACGAAAAATAAGGACTATAGTATTTTTATATTTTAAATATTTTAGAAACTATAATACTCTTCCTTTCTATACAAAAAATATATGACTTGACTAATTTATAAAAATTTTGACATAAGTTTTATAGTCCATTAAATAATTTAATATCGTCAGAGTTTAATACTTAAGGAACTTGATTCAAATCCGGTTTTCCATAAAACAATATTTACTTAAATATTTTCATACATTTTTCTTAATGAATTTTTTCAAATATTAAATAAATATAATTATAATATTAATTTAGGATTTCAACGAGAATTACAGTTTTTAGAAAAAATAGCTAAAATATCTTAAACAAAGTTTAATTAAATAGGAAACTGTTAATCATCATTTAATATATGTATATATTATGTATAATGTATATATATAGGATGGGGAACTCTCGGTATGCAATCCTCACTCGTTCTACTCTACTTTTAATTTGGCGTAACAAGGGTGAGCTTGGAAACCTTACTTTATTTAACTTCGATCATATATAAATCGTTTGTAGTAAGTTATATTGTTTTCTTAATGTTATTTCTAGTAATGAGCACTCAGCCTTAAATATGCATATATCAAGTTGATTCCTTGAAATTTTTTTTTGTGAAAAATTATATTATTCGATTTTTTTTAAGCCCATTTTACCTTGGACAACACCATGTTTCTTGAAAACTATTATTATTTGAATTATTTTTTGTGATTTCTAGGAATGTCTTTCTAGGGATGGCAATACCAGAGTAAGCCCGGGCGCAAATTGAGCGCAGGGCGCGCGTAATTAAGAGCCAACAGAGGCTTATTTTTGTTTAACCCTAGAACGCATAACCTGGGCCTGTCAGGCCCGGTCACACCTTTTCTTTTCAATAACTTTCAGAAAAGGGATACCATAAATTCCAAGTTTTAATATTCTTTTGGGGAGTCAGGTTGTCCGAGCTGACTAAGGCGCTGGCCCCGTTTCAGCATCGTTGGTGACGATGTTCAAGCGGGAGACCCGGGTTCGAGTCTGGCTAGCATATAACATTTCTGGCCGGCTAAAACTCGGCTCCCTCACTAACCCTACTAACACTTAACTGATGTGCTGTATAAATGGGCTTTGTTCCCGGGAACAATAAATAAATAAATAAAAAAATAATAATAATATATAATAAAAGTATTTTTAAAGGATTTTTCTAAAAATTTTTTTTACATTTCTACCTAATTTTTTCTTGGAATCATTTTACAAAAACAAAGTCATATATAGAAGAGCTTCTCAGGCCCGGGGATTTTCTGTGTATTAAAACAGTAAAAACAGTAAAAAATTATTGATATATTATTTATCTTCATAAATCCTGATATAAATTAATAAAAAAATGAATTTAATTATTGAAAAATGTATTACCTATAAACCAATAAACCTATAGTGATACTGACAGGGCCTGGCTTATCACTTTGTGTACAATTTTTAATTTATTTTTATTATTTTTAGAGCGAAATACAGTAAAAAAATACACAAAAACAGTAAAAAAGTATTGATTTATTATTTATTTTTATAAATCTTGATATAAGTTAATAAAATAAACTGCAACGGATCGTTGCTAAACTTTATCCAAATTCATTTGAAATATTAATATGTTTGTTCCTTTATTATTAATCAGATATCACTTGCAATTTGTAGTTCAAGCTTGAGTTGTTTACCAAAAAAGAATTTAGTCTTTTTGATTTTAAGTCGATTCTTCTACATTTTCAGTAGAGGTTTCCATTAATAGTCAAAACATCAAAAAAGGAATGCAATAAGGTTATTCCTCTAGTATTAGATAAGAATCGATCGTTATTTTTGATTTTAAGTCGATTCCTCCATGTCCTCAGCAATGGTTACCAATAATAATCGAAACGTCAAAAACCTAATGTAGAATTGTTATTCCTCAAGTATTAGATGAGAATCAATCGCTATTTTTGATTGCTTGAGTTGTTTACCAAAAAAGAATTTAGTCTTTTTGATTTTAAGTCGATTCTTCTACATTTTCAGTAGAGGTTTCCATTAATAGTCAAAACATCAAAAAAGGAATGCAATAAGGTTATTCCTCTAGTATTAGATAAGAATCGATCGTTATTTTTGATTTTAAGTCGATTCCTCCATGTCCTCAGCAATGGTTACCAATAATAGTCGAAACGTCAAAAACCTAATGTAGAATTCTTATTCCTCAAGTATTAGATGAGAATCAATCGCTATTTTTGATTGCTTGAGTTGTTTACCAAAAAGAATTTAGTCTTTTTGATTTTAAGTCGATTCTTCTACATTTTCAGTAGAGGTTTCCATTAATAGTCAAAACATCAAAAAAGGAATGCAATAAGGTTATTCCTCTAGTATTAGATAAGAATCGATCGTTATTTTTGATTTTAAGTCGATTCCTCCATGTCCTCAGCAATGGTTACCAATAATAATCGAAACGTCAAAAACCTAATGTAGAATTCTTATTCCTCAAGTATTAGATGAGAATCAATCGCTATTTTTGATTGCTTGAGTTGTTTACCAAAAAAGAATTTAGTCTTTTTGATTTTAAGTCGATTCTTCTACATTTTCAGTAGAGGTTTCCATTAATAGTCAAAACATCAAAAAAGGAATGCAATAAGGTTATTCCTCTAGTATTAGATAAGAATCGATCGTTATTTTTGATTTTAAGTCGATTCCTCCATGTCCTCAGCAATGGTTACCAATAATAATCGAAACGTCAAAAACCTAATGTAGAATTCTTATTCCTCAAGTATTAGATGAGAATCAATCGCTATTTTTGATTGCTTGAGTTGTTTACCAAAAAAGAATTTAGTCTTTTTGATTTTAAGTCGATTCTTCTACATTTTCAGTAGAGGTTTCCATTAATAGTCAAAACATCAAAAAAGGAATGCAATAAGGTTATTCCTCTAGTATTAGATAAGAATCGATCGTTATTTTTGATTTTAAGTCGATTCCTCCATGTCCTCAGCAATGGTTACCAATAATAATCGAAACGTCAAAAACCTAATGTAGAATTCTTATTCCTCAAGTATTAGATGAGAATCAATCGCTATTTTTGATTGCTTGAGTTGTTTACCAAAAAAGAATTTAGTCTTTTTGATTTTAAGTCGATTCTTCTACATTTTCAGTAGAGGTTTCCATTAATAGTCAAAACATCAAAAAAGGAATGCAATAAGGTTATTCCTCTAGTATTAGATAAGAATCGATCGTTATTTTTGATTTTAAGTCGATTCCTCCATGTCCTCAGCAATGGTTACCAATAATAATCGAAACGTCAAAAACCTAATGTAGAATTCTTATTCCTCAAGTATTAGATGAGAATCAATCGCTATTTTTGATTGCTTGAGTTGTTTACCAAAAAAGAATTTAGTCTTTTTGATTTTAAGTCGATTCTTCTACATTTTCAGTAGAGGTTTCCATTAATAGTCAAAACATCAAAAAAGGAATGCAATAAGGTTATTCCTCTAGTATTAGATAAGAATCGATCGTTATTTTTGATTTTAAGTCGATTCCTCCATGTCCTCAGCAATGGTTACCAATAATAATCGAAACGTCAAAAACCTAATGTAGAATTCTTATTCCTCAAGTATTAGATGAGAATCAATCGCTATTTTTGATTGCTTGAGTTGTTTACCAAAAAAGAATTTAGTCTTTTTGATTTTAAGTCGATTCTTCTACATTTTCAGTAGAGGTTTCCATTAATAGTCAAAACATCAAAAAAGGAATGCAATAAGGTTATTCCTCTAGTATTAGATAAGAATCGATCGTTATTTTTGATTTTAAGTCGATTCCTCCATGTCCTCAGCAATGGTTACCAATAATAATCGAAACGTCAAAAACCTAATGTAGAATTCTTATTCCTCAAGTATTAGATGAGAATCAATCGCTATTTTTGATTGCTTGAGTTGTTTACCAAAAAGAATTTAGTCTTTTTGATTTTAAGTCGATTCTTCTACATTTTCAGTAGAGGTTTCCATTAATAGTCAAAACATCAAAAAAGGAATGCAATAAGGTTATTCCTCTAGTATTAGATAAGAATCGATCGTTATTTTTGATTTTAAGTCGATTCCTCCATGTCCTCAGCAATGGTTACCAATAATAATCGAAACGTCAAAAATCCTAATGTAGAATTGATTATTCCTCAAGTATTAGATGAGAATCAATCGCTATTTTTGGTTTAAAGTCGATTTCTCTCATGTCTTCAGCAATGGTTACTAATAAAACCGAAACGTCAAAAATCCAATATAGAATGATTATTCCTCAAGTACTAGATGAGAATCAATCGCTATTTTTGGTTTAAAGTCGATTTCTCTATGTCTTCAGCAATGGTTACTAATAAAAACCGAAACGTCAAAAATCCAATATAGAATGATTATTCCTCAAGTACTAGATGAGAATCAATCGCTATTTTTGGTTTAAAGTCGATTTCTCTATGTCTTCAGCAATGGTTACTAATAAAAACCGAAACGTCAAAAATCCAATATAGAATGATTATTCCTCAAGTACTAGATGAGAATCAATCGCTATTTTTGGTTTAAAGTCGATTTCTCTATGTCTTCAGCAATGGTTACTAATAAAAACCGAAACGTCAAAAATCCAATATAGAATGATTATTCCTCAAGTACTAGATGAGAATCAATCGCTATTTTTGGTTTAAAGTCGATTTCTCTATGTCTTCAGCAATGGTTACTAATAAAAACCGAAACGTCAAAAATCCAATATAGAATGATTATTCCTCAAGTACTAGATGAGAATCAATCGCTATTTTTTGGTTTAAAGTCGATTTCTCTATGTCTTCAGCAATGGTTACTAATAAAAACCGAAACGTCAAAAATCCAATATAGAATGATTATTCCTCAAGTACTAGATGAGAATCAATCGCTATTTTTGGTTTAAAATCGATTTCTCTGTCTTCAGCAAAGGTAACGGATAAGAAAACAACGCAGTTGCTATGGTTACTCATAAAAATTCCTCCCAAATTTTTAGCATTTCACAGAGATAAGCCTATCCATTCTTACTTAAGCAAGGCTAAATGAGATATATTAAAACGATCAAATGAATAAATTTTAAAGAATTTTTAAAAATTAAAAAAAGTACAATCTTAATCTAGAGTAAAGTACTTTAAAATATAATTTTACTAAAAACTTTATTTAACCTTTTTTGTGTTCCCCAAGGTACTTAATTAGGATATTAAATTTCATCAAAATTGGTTAAGTCATTTTCAAGATATTTAGAAAAAACTAAAAAAGTACTGAAATAAAGTACTAATGTTTGTGGGCCGATATGTACCAAAAACTAATCAGCGCTTCATTTTGTTAAACTAATGGTAGGTTTTCAATTTCATTTCAATCGGTGCAACGGTGTGGAAAAAATCGTGGGCCAAAAAAGCGATAACATACATCCATACATCCATACGCACGCACTAAATGAAAAAATCGCACTTTTTGGCCTCTCGACGAGACCCCATGTAATTTTTGGCAAAACCGTCACGTGCTAATATTCAACCTAATTGAATACTACAATTTGTGACTTTAATTGAGTCCATGGGTTCCGTAGTCTTTACCTGAGGACCCTTTGAAGCCACGCTTGCCCCGAGAGCGATTACAATACTTTACCCATGCTTTGCATTGGATAAAGTAAAAAAATGAATATAATTATTGAAAATTGTGTTATAATCCAATTAAACATATATTGGGCTCGTGGCTTTGTGTTTGCGAAAAAGCTTGTTCGTTCTAGGGTTAACACTTTAACAATTTTTATAAATATTTGACTGAAATTTGTTCATACATTCACAGCAAAACTAAATCATATCTATTTTTAAATTTTAATAGATCTTTAAGCCTCTGCTGGCTCTCTGCTGGCCTCAATTTGCTCCTGGGCTAATCATTATGTACACTTCACTTTTGGCTCTAACTTTATGTACTATGCTTGCAGATATATAACTAAATGAATGTTAGTTGATTAAGCTGGCAATCAAAAAGAGAGCATTTTATTTAGCGGTAAGCAAATAGACCTTAAAACCAGATCTTATATTTAAATGCATAACAGCATATCTACTTATAATATGTTTTTGTCAAATGAATCGGTTAGTTAATAGTTCTACTGAGTCCCGCTCCCGCTCAAATCAGAAATTTTCCACAATAATATTACAAGGTGGGAGTTTCACGAAAAATATTGTATCAGAATAGAAAATCTGACTAGAACACCGATCAACGAGAACTTCGTCAACAGGGCCGGATTTAAAAGTATGCCGCCTATAGGCTTAAGACCATTTGTCGCCCCTTCTATAGTTCATATTGGCTTAACATCCTGAGAATTTGTATTATGTTATAGTTTTAGAAAGTAGGCTATGTAGAAGGACTAAAACAAATTTTTAAGTAACATGTATTCTTAAATTCGTACGGAAAATATTATTAACGTCTGAAATACTTCAATAACATTTAGGGAAAGAAGTGTTGGTTTATAGTGAAACATATTAAATACAGAAATTTTTTGACGAGTTATAGTGGGGTTTCACAAAGAGGTCTTTGTGAAACACCAGTTTAACCAGTCAAAAAATTCCTGTGAAATACTTCATTTCAATTTTTGAATAAATTGCCAAACTGCCGCCCCTGAAAATTTGCCGCTCTAGGCTGCAGCTTACTTAGCCTATTTAGAAATACGGCCCTGTTCGTCAAGATGGCCTGAAGAATGAGAAATGAAAATTTGACTTTTATTTCTTCTCTGTTCATTTGATCAAATTCTATTTATATTTTCGGGAACAAGAAGTTCAATATTGAATTTTTTTTTTTTTTTTTATATATAAGAGATGTCTTTTTACTGACACATTTTTGAAACTTATTGATACATTGAGATTTTTCTTTACATCTCTTGATATGAGTAACAACTCGCAATATTTGATTGTGCATTATTTAATAGCAACGCTCCACTCAAAACAGCCTGCAATATATTGAAAAAAAATTGAATTATGCCACATTATGACATATGACATCAAATGATCCTTCTTTCCATTATTATTATTTGAAAAAGTAATTGATCTGGGATAAAGCGGTAATGTAGTTATCTTTTTTCTTACTCATCCATTTAAATGTTTCTCTATACAAAACATTCCATGTTAAATGAGAAAATATCGTTTTTTATTCTGCAATGTTTCAACATATGGAAATGAATTCAAATGGCTCGGGCAAAACATGTATGTTCACATTGCGATGGGGGAGGAGGAGGTAGCTGGTTGGTTGTTCGCTATCGAACCCCCCTTTATCATACTAAACGATATCCAACGACGAATACTAACTCAACATCACCAATGAATTTCACAGTTTATCGTTTCATTTTGGGGATTGCCTTTAAGAGCCCCTCATTGCCTTCATGGATCATTTACATTTGCACTTTGAAAGATTGCTGAAGTATAAACAGGTAGATATAATCAAAAGCTTTAGTGAAATTATCCATAATTTATACATCATGGTTATCAGCAATCGATTAAAATTATATTACAAAGATTATATTAGTTTCCTTTTTTGATAACTTTGTCGCCTGTGAATTGCTGTGAACCAAGTCCATTTTTAAAAATGTGTAGCTCTTAAGGTAGTTGTATCACCTAATGGATTTTCTTAGATTTTTTTGAAATTTAGACAGATTATAATTTAAATAATTTCCGATTGCTGGCAAAACAAAATTTATGAACAATATAGTACCGGAGATATTAAATTCCAAAGATAGAGTTTTCAGACTCTTATACATTGTGCTCTAAAGGATATGGAAAGTTTACATACATATATAATTATAATTAAGAAACTCTTCTTACGATTGTTATAGAAAACTAAACCAACATTAAACAATAACTAATAAATTTTTAAGAAAATTTTAATTTTCATAGTTACAACACAGTTTTTGAGATAATAATGATTAAATAATGAAAAATTTATCTCAAACCAAGTAGGAAAGGATTACACTAAAAACAAGCTGGCAACAACGCAAATATTTAACCATTTTTAGTACACTTTTTTGACGTCCTTTTGCTTCAGGCATTGTCACAACAGCTTTTTCAATAGTTTATTAAGAACTTTTTGTTTTATAAATTTCCCTTTATAATGTACTTTATCAGACATTTCTATGATAAAATATATATACGCTCGGACAGTGTTGCCATATTTTTCAAACGAGTAGTTAGTTGTACGGGATTGGCTAGTAGTGGTACATAAAAAGCAAAAAGTCCACTTGGTCCAATAGTATTTTTTAGTTGTGTATCTTCTAAAACTCATTGTAATAAATGTAATATGTTGATTTAAAAACAATGGATCTGAAAACTTTGAAATTAAATTTCTAAAAATATGGATGTCTGGACTTAAATCACTCCAATTCTCAGTTGACGATTTATAGCATTGGACCCCCTTAAGTTCATTTTACTCAAATTGGATAAAAAGTGGAAGTTTTTCAAGACTGGCTATGATTTCCATCATTTTTTTACTTTTTCCACCTAGAACTACTAAGTTGAAACGTGGCATATCTATTAATATACCACACATATGTATGTGTCAATTTTCCTTTCAACTAGCACTAAGGTGTTTGTGTACCCGGATTTTGAAGGATTCAAGATTGTTTTCGGGAAATAAAGTGGCAGATAAGGAATTTGATTCCCTAGACGTCATGGGGATAAACGTGTTCCTGGATCCTAAAAACTGCTATAAAATTCAGTTTTATTGGAATTCGAAATTAGTGAAGACCATTTGGAGCGTAAAGAGGTCCCCGAAAGCAGATGGAGATCCGGGGCTAGCAAAAGACCCGCCGAAGCTGCATCTAGTAATTAACATGTTATCTCTGAATGAAAACGACGATAACAAATTTTTTCAATTGTTAAAGAAAAGTCGCTTCCAAAATTGTTGATTAATTTGTGCAAAGAATATGTTAAAGCAAGATTAATGATGTTTTGTCTAATAGTGAAATTGTTTTTTGACAATGAGTGATAAAATGGGCCACTGAGGAAGTCAGAATAAACTGACGAAATGTCTGGCCCATTTAATAAAAACTCTGTTTTTAATTTTATCAAATTTCCTACTATTCCTGTTACTAATTTACTATGGATACGAATGATGCAACGTTTCCATTAAATATTTTGCATAAATATGCAGCGAATAAATTTAGAAAATTAAAAATAGGCAAGAATATATTTAATGCTTTTATATGTATAAGCGCTAGAGCTACCGCTTCGGTATCGTGTCTTGATGACGATATTGAAACGGGAGGCCTAAGTTTACCCCTCGCTCGCGGCATAATAAAATTTGACTGGCTAAAATTCGGTTACTCTACGAACACAATTAACATATCGTCGCCTTAGAGTTGTAAACCTGCTAACTCACAACAAGGAAATTTTACAGGGCAGAGAAAAAACAAACAAAATTTAACATGGTTGTTATGGAAAAAACTATTTTTAACATTTTTTTCTACCACTTACGATCGTAATTTAAGTAGCAGTTTTACTTGGACGATGCTGCATCTTTTTTTCTTTCGAAGGATATTAATATGTCATATATGATAAAAAATGGAGTTAGCAGGTTTACACTCTAAGCCGACGATTATTCATATTATTTATAATAAAAGTTTTTTTTGTGTAATTATTTTGGTACAAGAAGAAGTTGCACCAAAATGGTACAACCTCTGTAGTCTGTGTGGACTCTTGTATCGTGAAAAGAATAATAAAAAATTTCAAAGATTGGATCTTATTCGAAGGTATCTGTGGATGCGGGTCTTGAACGACTGAAAGAGCTTATGTAGCCGGGAAGACGTAAGGAGAAAGCGAGTTCCAGTCTCTAGAAGTCATAGGGATAAACGAATTAGCGAATACTTTTGTTCGGTTAATATCAAATCTAATGGCGAAGTGGTGTTGAATCTTAGAAAAAAAAATTTTCACAAATGAATCTTTTGGAGAGGTCATTTTAATTGATTACAAACCCTGAAGAAGGAGGGAATAGCCTCCAAAACGTCAGTTTATGAATAAAAAGATAGTTTGATTATCTTTTTCTTTTTTGGACTGCATTACAACTTTTAACACTCGTTTATATTTCACAAAGCATATGCAATTGAAAGAGAACGACTATATGTTAAAATTATCCTACGATACATATCCAGTGGCTGATTGTAGGGTAGTTGTAAAAAATACAGTATATTTGTAACTAACTTCCTCGGTTTATTAATTAATCCTTAATAAATAATTCATATTTACTTTTGACCTTTTTCTTAAGATTTTCAAATTAATGATTATATTATTAAAATTAAGAACGAAAAGTATAAAAGGAAAGGATAAATTTCAACTAAAGATATGAAATGAAAAATGTCAAGGCAAGTGAACTCCAAGGAGGGCGACAATGGCAATCCCTTTAACCCGATGATACGCTACAAACCCCTCAGGTAATAGCATACAAAACAATTGAGCATGCTAATTATTTTCTTTATCAAAAGGGAATGGTTTTTTAGCGACCAGAGGAAAATAAAGAGAGGAAACAGAGAATGGAAGGGTGGGAATACAAAGTAAGAGAAGGAGGAATTAACATTTGACTGGCAAACTTTGTTCCACCCCTTTTCCAAGAACGCAAGCAACAGCCTGATCCTTTTCTCTGGGGCCTCTCTGATGAATTTTGCTGGAAAGTCAACAAGAATTCAACAGGAAGAACCTGACCCCGCGACAACACGACCACTTGATCCCTTCTTAGAAAGGGGAAGTGACCCTAATGAATAATAATAAATTCTATTCAAATTTATTAAATACACAATGGGAGCTGAAAGTATTCAAACAATTAATTAGAATAGGTACTTGGTTGTTTGAAAGGGAAAGTCACACATAGAGGATTGTTCATTTAGTAGGTCTCTCAGGGAAAAGAATGTGCAGTCTATGAAACTTTACACACGCCAATGGTGATTTGGTAAATAACGGCATTTTAACTAACCAAATAATCTATGAGAGATTATTTGCGTTGTATCATTTGATGGCGATATTAGTTGTTTATGATCTTTTGACTTCTAATTTGGTTTCCTCCCAAAATAAAATATATGTATTACTAGTAAAAAGTAATGGAAGGCAGCCCAAGGATAGTAAAGTATTACATTTTCAAATAAGATGTATTTATTGGACTGTCATTCTAGGCCGTCCATAAATTACCTCACACAGTAAGGGGGTAGGGGCTAAGATTTGTGACAAAATGTGACAGGGGGGCCGAGGATCTTAAAAATTATGATATCACATAAGTGAAATTAAATAATTTAAAAAATTCTCATATATATTTTTAGATTTCAGGTTATTATTATTTCAACCTGAAAAAGTCCCCCCGACAAAAAATTGTTGTATGGCGATATTAGTTGTTTATGATCTTTTGACTTCTAATTTGGTTTCCTCCCAAAATAAAATATATGTATTACTAGTAAAAAAGTAATGGAAGGCAGACCAAGGATAGTGAAGTATTACATTTCCAAATAAGATGTGTTTGTTGGACTGTCATTCTTTTTTCCCCTTTGGGGCCGTCCATAAATTACCTCACACAGTAAGGGGGTAGGGGCTGAGATTTGTGACAAAATGTGACAGGGGGTCGAGGATCTTAAAAATTGTGATATTATCATAAAAGTCAAATTAAATAATTTAAGAAATTTTCAAATATATTTCTTAGATTTCAGAGTTATTATTATTTCAACCTGAAAAAGTCCCTCGACAAAAAAATTGGAAGAATGAAATTTTTAGGAGGTCGGGTTAGGCTAGCGGTTTACGTACAAGCCTGCTAATCAAGTGGACCCGGGTTCGGATCAGACTCAAGGGAACTGGCTAAAAATCTGATCCCTACATAGAAGTCATAATAAATAATAGTATTGTAAATTGGCTGTTGGCTAGAAGGGCCGAAAAACCAACAAAAAAAGCAATTTTTAGCAAAAACACTTACATTTTCTACAATTATTAAATTATAAGGTATAAAAGTGTTAATGTGACGTCACAATACAGGGAGACTCAATGAAAATGTAACAGAATGTGACACAGGGGGAGGGGGGGGGGTCTAAAAATCTTGAAATTCGTGTGACGTAATTTATGAAATGCCCCTCAGAAACGTTGATATTTAATGAAAGGAGGGAAAAAATACTAACAGTCCAATAAATACATCTTATTTGGAAATTTTATTATTTTTTTTCACTATCCTTCCATTACTTTTCAATTAAAAACGCTGCCAGTCCGACTCTCTCCAAAGAGTAAATTTCTTCAAATATGTATTATTTTTTATTTAATTTTTTTTTGAAATTGTATTTCAATAACTTCTGTTATTTTATATTTTTATTTATTTTTATTTTTTTATGATTATTTATTACTGCAATTTCAGCCTTAGGCTCAATGCAGGGTTATGATACATAATATTCTCAATATTCTTATAGTCTATATTCATTTCAAATCGAATCACATCAAACCATTTATCAAAAAAAAAAAAAAAACATGCTCGCAGGCAATATCGAGGTAACAAAATTCATCAATCATTCCTACGAATTTCAATCAGCAGTCGCTACAACAGGGCTGTCCAACTCGTGGCCCTCAGGCCGCATGCGGCCTAACACTGCAATGAGTGTGACCCAACATAAAATCATAAACTTCCTTAAAACATTTATATGTAGAGATATATTTATTCCCTTTTTTGAAATATGAATGTACATTTGTACAATACGTGAAGCTTTTTTCAAGAATAAAATTCACTAAAAGCAAAATTATAATCTCAACTATATAAGATAAAAAAAATAATGAAGTTTCGAATATTTAAAAATTATTCTTCTAGTATTTTCATTTTCTAAAATATTTACTATTTCACTAATTTATATGCTACTAAGTCTACAGTTATTATTCTATAATAGTACAAGGAGACAAGGAATTGAGAGTTTTCTAGAACAATCACAATTAATTGTCCCCTGGACTAAAACTATCAGGACTTGTATTTCTTATGATCTTTGTAGGTTCGTACATGTCAATAGACAATGGATAGTCAGGGATTATTATATCCGTGACCCTTTTAAAAAATAAATTATCATTCCTCTATTACCTCTAAGGAAAGCGGTGTAGGTTTTAAGTGAAACATTATTAACAAAGGAATAGTAATTATATGAAAAATGTGGGGTTTCACAGGAATAAAATAAAAAAGTTTTTATTAAAAAACAGTTTCACAGGAATAAAATAAAAGTGTTTTCTAATAAAAACTTTTTTATTTTATTCATACTACATTTTTCATACATCTGTATACATTTACTATTCATTCTCAAGCTCTGAAATAAGGCTACTATAATTTCAGTTTTTTATTTTTCTATTACCATTCAAAAAGTATAGTATTGTTTACAATTTTGAAAACAAAAAAGAAACAATATTGTACTAATGAAGATTATTGCTAGTGAAAAATAAAAACGTTATAGATAAAATTTATATTTTTTTATTCGATTTTATATTTGTCAATGGCGTTTTAAAAGTACGCATTCGCCAATTCGTTTATCCCTATGACTTCTAGAAACTGAAACTTTCTTCCCCTGTCCGTCTTCCCAGCTACATAATAACCTTGAGTTTTTCAAGACCCCCATCCAGAGAAACCTTTAACACCGACCCAATCCCTGAAATCTGAGCCTTTGGATTCACACCAACACTTCGCAAATGGATTGAAAGCTTTCTACAGCAAACCGAAGTATAAAAGTTGTGGTGGATGGAACATCTTCTGAATCGTTCTCCACAAACTCTGGTGTTCCCCAAGGCTCTGTAATCTCCTCCACACTCTTCCTTATTTATATAAACGACCTTATTGATCAAACGGCAAACCCCACTCATTGTTACGCCGACTGATAGCACTCTACACGGCAAACCCTCTCTCCCGAATAATCGAATCAATATTGCCTCCTCGAATTACTCTCGGCACTAGGCAAACTGAAATAGATGGGGCTCGCCAAAATTTGAGTTAACTGTAATTCCAAGCAAGACTCAATGTTGTCTAATTTCCTGAGGCGCAAGAAAACTAGAGATTTCCCACGAGTATTCACTTCGATTCGATTCACCTGCAAAAAGTGTCGATAATGACAGCCTATCCATGTTGGGCGTCTCTGTCGCATCTGACCTGCCATCTTGGAATGAACACATCTCCTCTGGCTGGCGAAATCTGCAGCAAGGAAGATTGGCTTCTTATTCGGAGTCCAAGCGATTTTACAAGCCCCCACAACTTCTCACCATCTACAAGGCCCAAATACGCCCCTATCTCGAATACGGCTCTCTGTCTGTGGAGGAAGGAGCACACTCAACATCGTCTCTTGCTACCACTTAGGTGCAATTCAGAAACGAGGCGTCCAGGCCAATTGACGATTCTACCCTCACGCGACTCCCCTCGAGCCTCGCTGGCTCATCGAAGAGATGTCATCCGCCCTTTCCCTTTTCTGCTATGATACTATCACGGCAGGTGCCAACCAGGATGGGGATAAAATCAGTAATTCCCCCAAAGCATGGCTTTGCACGCAGCGCACGTGTTGCACAGGCTCCCCAACACTCTTGCGCGAGTCGAATTAGAAAGGTGCCGGACCACTTCGATTCGCGAATTCATATATCCCATTGTTGCGTATTGTGCTTCACTTGAATTTTCAAGCGGATTCACCGCTATTCTTCGATCAAAAAAAATTATTATCCATAGGTCGATTTTATTTTTACTCTCCCGGGACTGTAACGGGGAATATCTCAACTAAATCAATCGCAATATCAAAGGTTATTTAATTAATAAAAGGTAGATAAAGGTAATTTTTAGAAAAGATTATAATTGTTGGGAATTATAATTTTTTCCGATTTATTTATAAATGTTGATGCCTAGCTGGCTTAAATATAAAACTAAATTAACAAAGGATGTTATTGATAAATATAATTTGATTAATATTTATAAACTTAATATATATAAATTATATATTGTCCCTTAATGATAAGAGATGAGGTTATACATGAAATTAGATTAATAGTTATAATTTTTAATATGTAAGGTTAAAATAGATACTTATATGAACTTTTTCTTTATATACTAATAGACTTTGAATCTATATATTTATTTGAATATATATGTATATAAAGGTTTTGAAGATGCAGAAGGTTCCCAATAATGATTCGTGGATACAATTGAGTTATCTTCCTAGACTTGCGTGGTAGAAACTGGAGTCCAATTTGAGAGAGATGCGCTTTGGGTAATTATTAGATGGAATCTTTGGATAATACCCAATCAGATAGGATACTTGAAAATCAGTTTATATTTTCAAGGTGTTTATAAATTTATTCGTGCGATTTGAGAGCGATAATTCGTGTATTAAAGCTTGCGTGATCGGCTAATTTTTGTTTTCAAAATGGCGATTCAACACAGATACAACTCATCGGAAGTTAGCAATAATGTAATGCGACGCCGTCTATGACTGCAGGGGTCAAAATTCAAGTTGATAATTTGTAATTATATATATTAATCCAATAATTAATATTTTATTGATTGTATAAATAAACAAAACATTATTTATCTGACCTATACACAATATAAGAATTTTTATTACTTTTTAATATGAAATTTAAAAATTTTTATGATTATTTGATAATTTGTCACAAAATAATTGTCACGAATTATGCTATTAATTAATTAAGAATGAAATTGAATTTATATAAAGATCTAATGAATTTTGTTGACTTTAGACAACATGCGGTCAAAGAGGGCGCGCCAAATTTGAACTTTAGCTTGAGAAAAATAATTTAGAAATATATACACGGGGCTGTCACGAACATATTCCCCGGCTCTAGTGAATGATGAATATCATTCAAGTGGACTTTCATTCATTTTTCGAAGGGGGCTTGTCAATTAGTAAAGGTGCCAATTTTGACAATGCTCGAGTGTATTCGCCTACTGAAGTCTTGATTAATACTACTCGTGTGAGATTATCAGGACCTGGATATAATTTTAAGATTCTGCCTTTATGCCATTGCAGGGGGTTGCTGGATTCACATAATAGAACTAATTGACCTACTGCAGGGTTATTGTTTGGTGTAAACCATTTACGTCTCTGCTGGAGTGAATGTAAATAGTCTTTGCTCCATTTGTTCCATATTACTTGGACTCGATTTTGTACCAACTGCCAACGAGATAAGCGAGAAATGTTGATGTCGGTCAAATCATGTTCGGGTACTGTAGTAAGTGCGTCACCGATTAGAAAATGTCCTGGTGTTAATGCTTCTAGGTCATCCAGATTATCAGACAAAGGATATAAAGGTCGTGAGTTTAAAATTGCCTCAATTTTGGCTAAGATTGTTTCAAATTCTTCCAGGGTAAACCGAAGATCTTTGTACGTTCGTTTGAGTAAGCTCTTGAGGGATTTTATTCCTGCCTCCCATAAATCACCGAAGGAAGGGGCGTACGGAGGATTAAAATGCCACTTTATATGATTTTCTTGTGCGTGTTGAGATATTTTCGGATCGATTTTAAAAGATAAAAGGAATTCACTTGTTTCTTTCAACTCTTTATAACTTCCGACAAAGTTGGTGCCATTGTCTGAAAATACTTCTTGAGGACATCCTCGTCGGGATATGAAACGGTTAAATGACATCAAAAATGAATCAGTATTCATTGCAGATAAATAATCAATGTGTACGGCTCTAGTAGAAAAGCAAATATATAAGCAAATGTAGTATTTGTAGTAACTGCTTCGTCTTGTCTTTACAGGAGTAACAAAAAATGGTCCCGCACAATCAATTCCGACTCGTGAGAAAGGTCTAGATGGAACAACTCTTTGTGTTGGTAAATCACTCATAAGCTGTTCGTATCTTTTCGTTTTGAACAAACGACATGTAGGACACTGATGTGTGATTACTCTAATAAGATGACGAAGTTTGATTATCCAATACTGAGAGCGAATGTGAGCTGACAGAATGGAAAAATCTCCATGATTTAATTTGTTATGAAAATAGCGAACGATGAGTATGGCTAAATTACCTTTATTGGAAATTACAATCGGATGTTTTGCCGAATAAGAAAGAAGGGAATGTTTAAGTCTTCCTCCAACACGGATGATTCGATCAGCTTGATCAAAAAATGGATTTAAACTCACTAGAGAAGATGTACTCTTGATACTTTGAGATTTCTCTAATTTATGATATTCTTCTGAATACCACATGAGTTGATTCAACCGAATAGCCTGAATCATTGCTTTGTCATATTCGACTAGGGTAATTGGACCTTGAATTTTAGTCTTTTTAGGTTGCGCATTATGAGCGAATCTTAACATATAAGATAGTACTCTTTTCAATTTCGTCAGACTAGAATATTTTGAAAGAAGATTTTCTGATAAAATTGATGTTATAAGAATGGTAGAAGTGGGTTTGATTTTGACTTCTTTTTTGAATATTTCCTCTTCTGAAGTCATAAGAATATTATCTCGAGGATTGATATCTCCTTTTTTATTTAACATATAGGACGGATTATCAAATGGACCATGTAACCATTGATAATTGTTTAACAACGAGGTTACGGTAAGACCGCGAGAAACAATGTCTGCAGGATTATCCTCTGATGGGATATACTGCCATATAGCTTCTGGACATAAAGTTTGAATTTCATGTACACGATTAGCTACAAATGTTTGGAATTTATAATTTTTAGAATGAATCCATGATAATGCGATCTTGGAATCTGAATAAAAGATGACTTTTGATATTCTTAAATGAAGTGCAGGTTTAAAAAATGAGTATGTTTTAGCCATTAGATGACAACTGCATAATTCTAACCTTGGTATAGACACAAAGTGAATAGGTGCAACTTTTGATTTTGCAAATAAAAGCTGACTAGAAACAATTTGTTGATCCTGGTATGACAGTAGATAGGCACAAGTACCGTAGCCAACTTCACTTGCGTCTGAGAATGCGTGTATCTCGTAGGAAGATGCTTCGATGTCCCGTGCCAAACGTGGAATTGAAAATCTTTGGAGTAAAGGGAAATTATCAACCATCTCTAACCAAAGATTCTGATGTTCTTCTGGCAATTTTGTATCCCAAGAAAGTTTAAGAAGCCATGCCTTTTGCATCATAATTTTCAAAAGAAGTACAAATGGACTTAAAAACCCCAAAGGATCATAAATCTTGGCTAACGAACTGAGTAAAATGCGTTTGGTTAACGAAGTTTTGATTTGAAATTCAATTGGGAATTGAAATTGATCTTGTTGAATATTCCATTGAATCCCCAAAGTGTTTGCTGAAGAAATCAATGTTCTTGATGCGTGTGAGTCAGTTGATAAACCGATATCTCTTAATGATTTTAAAAGTTCTGGGCTATTAGATGCCCATTTGTCAAACTTGAACTTGGCTTGTTCTAAAATTATGACAACTTCTTTAATTAGTTTGAACAATTCCTCTTCCGAGTTAGCTCCAACTAGTAAATCATCGACATAAAAATTCTGTCTTATGACTTTGGCCGCGTGTGGGTACATCTGCTCATTTTGATCAGCGACATGATGAAGCACACGTATTGCCGAAAATGGGGAACAGGTAAGTCCAAAGGGTACCGTGGTAAGTCGGTAGTGTCGAAGTGGTTCTTTTTCATCATTTCTCCATAAGACTCTTAGAAAGTCTCTATGGTGTGAATTGATAAGGATTTGGCGATACATTTGTTGAAGATCGGCAGAAATAACATATTTGTAGAGCCGAAAACCCATTAACAAATGTCTTATATCCTGTTGCAAAGTAGGACCTGTAAAAAGATTTTGATTTAATGATTTACCGTTTGACGATAAAAAACTCCCATCGAAAACAATTCGTAGCTTAGTAGTTAAACTCGACGTTTTCAATACTGGATGGTGTGGTATGTAATAATGTGGAATGTCAAATGATAGGTTTGTAATGGCTTCCATTTGACCTAATACCATATATTCTTGAAATGCCTTGGTATATTGTAATTTGAAATCCGGATTTTTCTGAAACCGTTTCTCCAAAAGAGAAAATCGTTTCGCTGCTCCAGACAATGATTCACCTAATTTTGGTGGATAGTTTTCAAAAATCAGGTCTACCGAAAATCTGCCTGATGTAAGAGTAGTTAAAGATTCGGATAAAATTTTCTCACTTAACTTGTCTTGTGGAGATAAAACTTTATTTGAAATTGGAATATCCTCCAATTCCCATAATTTTCCAATAAGATCTGACGGTGGATTTCTTACTGTTAAGTAAGAATAGATCGTGCCTGGAAAATGTTGGTTTGGATGATAGTTGCCCATGATTACCCATCCAAACAGAGTATTGACAGCACTTAGAGATCGATCTGGACTATCCAAACGTTGACCTCCAATAAGGATGTCACATGCCAACTTTCCTCCTATTAACACATCTATTGGAAGTGCTTGATTGAAGGTCGGATCGGCGAGAGAAAGTTTTCTGATGAATGTATCGTCTTGTGTAGAAAATGATACATCAGGAAATGGTGAATGAAGTTTTGGTAATATCAAAGCTTCTGTGTCGAAACAGATGGCTGGATCCTTTATCGGACAGAATTTAATTGCAATGGCTTGCTTAATAATTGAAGTGCTATTAGCTACTATGCCTGAGATTTGAACTGTTATCGCATGGCGAGTATTGGTCATTTTCTGTGCCAAAGACTCCGAGATGCAGGTAGATTGTGACCCGGTGTCTATTAATGCACGTGCCGTGATAAGTTGATTATCATCCAAAATCGAAATCAACACTGTAGGTAAAATAACACTTAAATTGTTACTGTGCGTAACCGATGATTGTATTGTAGTCTGCGTGGCTTCAACCTTATTCGACGATTGATGATTTGATGAATTTTCTATGGTAGGTTTTCCACTAGTTTGTTTGTTATTAAATTTATTTGCATAATTGTCGATGTGTAAAAGCGTATTATGGCGCTTCTGACACAATTTGCATGTCTTTTTTGACTGGCACGTCGGTAATGAGTGAAATTTTGAAAGGCAATTATAACACAGTTTTTCAGCTCTAACTTTTTGCTGCCTCTTGTGGACATCTAACGCCTGAAAGTTAGTGCATAAAAATAATGGATGATCTCCTCGGCAACAAGGACATGTTTGTTTGTTCACCTGTTTAAATGTGACCTGGCTAATTTGAATATTTTGCGGCTGTAGTGTTGTCTGAGAATCAGCAATTTTTTCCAAAAATTCGATCAAAGTTTCGAATTTCGGGATTTGATGATCTATATGGTGCATTTGCCACCTTTCTAATGTGTCGACATCCAATTTGTCTAAAACAATTTTGTTAAGAATTGCATCCCAATCTTCTACTTTCTGATCTAGTGCTTTTAGATTATTAAGTGAAGTCCGAATTACATTAACTAGCTGTTGCAGCTGCTGTGCATTTCGTTTTTTAATAGGATAAATGTTTAAAATATTATTAATGTATAAATAAACTAATTGATCAATCTTTTTGAATTTCTTTTCAAACGCTTCTATCATATTATCATAATTGGCTGCTGAAACAGTGTAGCCGTTAATGAATTCTAGTGGTTTGCCTTTAATTAAAGATTGAAAGTATTTGAATTTATCTAATTTATCCAAATCGGTTCGACTTTGTATATTTGTATTAAAAGATTCCCAAAATGATAAATATTCTCCTAAGTTTCCATCAAAGGTAGGAAGATTGAGTGTAGGAAGTTTGGGCCTGGTAAGGGTGTTTAAATTTGCGGAATTTATAGATTTTGGATCAACATTATTGGACTCACGTGCTTTTTGGATTTCGTTGAGTCGTTTGGCTATCTCTCTCATGTTGGACCTCCAGTTTCTGCGAATGGTTGCCAATTCGGTTGTGAATTCAGCATGATCAGTGATGTCATAACTAATTATTTTCTCCTCAATTGTGTCCACTTTTTTACTGTGGGTTTCTGAAACATTTTTTAAACTTGTTAATTCTCCTTCATCAGTAGCATCTACAATTTCCAGTTTTAATTCATCTATACTTGTAGCAAGATTTTTAATTTGAAACTGAATGGATTTAATATCCCTATCCCTTGACATCTTGATTTATTTAGTGAGATTTTTTAATATAAAAAATTGAATTTAAAAATTGATAAATATAACTAATTTTAGTTATATGGCTCTATTTCTAGATCTTTAAGAAATTAGGCTCGTATGGATCAGTATGTTGCGTATAGCCCTTGATAACTGAAGGTTACTCAGGGTTCTGCTATTCTTCGATCAAAAAAAATTATTATCCATAGGTCGATTTTATTTTTACTCTCCCGGGACTGTAACGGGGAATATCTCAACTAAATCAATCGCAATATCAAAGGTTATTTAATTAATAAAAGGTAGATAAAGGTAATTTTTAGAAAAGATTATAATTGTTGGGAATTATAATTTTTTCCGATTTATTTATAAATGTTGATGCCTAGCTGGCTTAAATATAAAACTAAATTAACAAAGGATGTTATTGATAAATATAATTTGATTAATATTTATAAACTTAATATATATAAATTATATATTGTCCCTTAATGATAAGAGATGAGGTTATACATGAAATTAGATTAATAGTTATAATTTTTAATATGTAAGGTTAAAATAGATACTTATATGAACTTTTTCTTTATATACTAATAGACTTTGAATCTATATATTTATTTGAATATATATGTATATAAAGGTTTTGAAGATGCAGAAGGTTCCCAATAATGATTCGTGGATACAATTGAGTTATCTTCCTAGACTTGCGTGGTAGAAACTGGAGTCCAATTTGAGAGAGATGCGCTTTGGGTAATTATAGATTAGATGGAATCTTTGGATAATACCCAATCAGATAGGATACTTGAAAATCAGTTTATATTTTCAAGGTGTTTATAAATTTATTCGTGCGATTTGAGAGCGATAATTCGTGTATTAAAGCTTGCGTGATCGGCTAATTTTTGTTTTCAAAATGGCGATTCAACACAGATACAACTCATCGGAAGTTAGCAATAATGTAATGCGACGCCGTCTATGACTGCAGGGGTCAAAATTCAAGTTGATAATTTGTAATTATATATATTAATCCAATAATTAATATTTTATTGATTGTATAAATAAACAAAACATTATTTATCTGACCTATACACAATATAAGAATTTTTATTACTTTTTAATATGAAATTTAAAAATTTTTATGATTATTTGATAATTTGTCACAAAATAATTGTCACGAATTATGCTATTAATTAATTAAGAATGAAATTGAATTTATATAAAGATCTAATGAATTTTGTTGACTTTAGACAACATGCGGTCAAAGAGGGCGCGCCAAATTTGAACTTTAGCTTGAGAAAAATAATTTAGAAATATATACACGGGGCTGTCACGAACACCCATGACTTCGAGGAACTGGAACTCTCTCTAGCCTCTATCTTTCCCAGCACCTATGATCTTCAAACCTTCAAAACCAGGGTGCATAGACACCTACATCTACACTCTCTACTTGAACAACTTTCCCTTCTCTTCGGTAATGCAAGGGTCTTTCGAGATCCATAGGGGCTACATCTTTACTGGTGCACCCCTTCTTGCATTCGATTGCATTAAAAAAATCTCTTCTTATTTTCAAGATACATGGTTCGCAGACTACAGAGGTTGTACCTTTTTTGGTGCAACTTCTTCTTGATTCAATATCATTATAAAAAATAAATAAATAATGGAAAATTCAAAATAATAACTTCAAAGATATAAGGAGTTTTTAACGATAAATCATATTCACTTCTTATTGCCTCCTGTAGGGTAAGCAATAACTTCTCAAGACTGCTTAACTAGTTACAAGAATTCCAGGCGGTGAATGTTTCATAGTCATTAGAAAAAGCTCATTTAAATACAGGGCGAAAATAGTAGTTCACCCGAAAAAATTTTGTCAATCGGGTATTTGAACCCATGAGAAATAATAGGAAAAATATTTCAAATTAAAAATACCTGACAAAAAGGATTTATCACACTTATACGGCAAGTAAATCCAAATATTATAAACGTCCACTGAATGATTCACAGAGAAACTCTCGTTTCAAAATCTTTAATTCCAGATATGTTAATTGTCATCCAAGGGGTCAATTTCATTAAGAGTCGACCTCTTAAATCCCGAATTTACTCTCAGCTGTGCGACCCAATGGATTCCGACCACAAAACTTGTTTATATCACACCGAAGTGCGCTGGCAACTAAAAACTATATAATTATTTTGAAAACTTGACAATAATTTAAACACTTCTTTAAATGAACTTAGTTCTTAATAAAAATAAAAATATTTTAAAGAATGTCTCGAGGGCGTGAGCCAGCTGCCGGAAAGCAAGTTGGTTCTCAGGTTCGACTCCTGGGGGATGAATCCCCTCTGATATCGCAATTTAATAATATTTCTATTAATATCTTAGATTCTGTCCTTAAAATTAAATTCTTTCTATTTTAAAGAACATTTTTTCGTAAAAATTTCTAATTTTTGTTTAAAATTTTGATCATTATCATTTGTTTGTTCCTATTAAAAAGATTGTATTAATTTGAGAATAAATAAATAATAATAATAATATTTTCAAAATTAATTTTTTGCTTAAATTTTGTTATTATGCCCCAGGTTAGATGAATGGTTAGCTATCGGTTCTGATTCAATATTTTTTTTATCTTCCCTAGATATATAATTAGGTACATTTTTAATTCTATTCTTTTCAGATCATCTTGAATTATGCAATTTGTTTTCTCAACTTCATCCTGCAAGTTTTAATTAACAGTATGTTGACGTTTCAAGATCATAGCTTAGTTGAGCTTAGGTTCGAGCCAGGATTAATAACAAGAGCGACGATACTAGCCTATATATTGGAAGTGTTTAGATTGAAGCGACAATAAACGAAGCATTAATTTTCTTACCGTGAACAAAAAAAATCACAATATTGTTCTTATACATATAAGGTTTCTAATTTTATTCTCATTTATTTCACTGCCTTAATTCTTGATCAAGATTATGAAACTCTCAAAACAAGTGTGCAAAAAATTTGTGCACTTTTTGTTCACAATTAACATACTCTATTGTACTGGAAAATATTTTTTTAGAATCACTTATTTGAATAGACTTTCAAATATAGGACCACCACGAAGATCTTTTATTTTTACTTTACCATACATATGGTGAAGTATTAAAACCGTGAATGAAAAAAAGCATTTTTGAAGTGATAAATTCTTTTGACGAGCCTTGTACACTTTTTATATTGCTTGGCAGTAAATGGGATTGAGCCGTCACCCGTCATGCGTCACGGTTTGGGTCTGTGTCTAGTCACAGATGGCGCTGCAGCATTAACTATAACATCAAATTAATATCTTATATTTGAATTTTGGCGCTCATGTACATTTTTATTTTCCTGGGCAGTAAATGAGATTGAGTCGTCACGCGTCACATTATGCGTCACGTCACGAGTCACGGTTGGGCTGTGGTCTAGTACCAGTTCAATCATTGTCGGAAATATATTAATTATTCCTTTTCAAAAAATAATAAAATTATAAATGCCATATAAGTTATCACTTCTGTCGTGTGGTCTTAAGCACACACCCGAATTTTTTAATCATAAATAATTGTAGAAAGAACATAAAATAATTTGAATTTCAAGAGATATTATTTCATCAAAATATCTGTTGTTAGTTATTGTGTATGTTACTAGATTTTGTATACTATACGTTCTAGCTCAAAAACCAATGAAGATACAAAACGAAATTTTATATTTAGATATTTATATTGAAAATTAGAGGCGATTTTAGTTTGATTCAACTAAAAATTAGGGGAGTGGAAAGTTTTGAAAATTGTGAACACTTTGTCCGATTTGGACTAAATTTTGAACAGGTTAAGTAAGGCCTTAGGATCTATTATTACAAAAATTCCCGGTAAAAGCGAAGATGAGATGCCCTTGAAAAAACAACTTGGCCGTTATGAGTAAAACCAAGATGATCTTTGTCAAAAAACAACATCTTTAATCTAGGCACGATCTAGAAGCGACCTAAAATTGTCGAGGGATGTGGGCAGGTGTATAGTAATCTTTAACTGGTCACATTAAATATATTTTTTTCTTTCAATTCAATAGGAAATATCACAGTTAGGGAATGCAATCACAACCTCGCGGGATCTCGATCTCGAGCTATTTTACGAGATCAATCCCGAAGCATAAATTGGCGAGATCTCGCGAGATTGACTAGATTGAGCGGCAGCAGCTAGGGACGCATTACGTGTGTACTCGGTGGGCGGACCACTCTTCAAGAGGAATTAGAAGAGGCTCTAAGGGCATATAAACGTCCTTTTTGCGTGTTTCTACGTCTACAGATAGGCTAGAGTCACTCATAAAGAAAGAGATGGATCTCTGTGAAGGAGTCAATTTTTACAGTTTGCTTATAATAGCTTGCTCCTCCGCTGTTGCCAACCAGTGTTAAGTCTGAAGGGCATTTTCAACTGATTGGTACATAGCAACTAAAATGAATTGATAACCTCCTCCTTTTATCAAAGTCGGTTAATAAGATGCCGTTTGTTGGACAGCTGTTTCCAAAATCACACCTATAGGTAGTCTTTTAAATGGCTGATTTTGACAATAAATAGCATTCTGAGGTATTATTTTATTTTTGTTAATTTCCAAAAAAAGCTTATAATTGTTGTGTTCATTGGTAATAATAAGTAGATGATTATAAAGAATAAATATTTTTTTAATTAATGTTGTGCATTACATATCCACATAATACTCTAAGCAGTTTTTTAATAGTTTTTAAGAAATTTGGAGTTGGTACTTGGTGAAACATTTTTTAAAATTATTGGATAAAAAATACTTAGTAGGTTTCACATTATGATATAAAAATAAAACGAATTTATTTTTGGAGAGTCTTTAATCTCGATATATATATTTTGAGTGACTAACCCATCTTCAGAAGCAACAGAAATATATATACCGAGATTAAAGACTGTCCAAAAATAAATTCGTTTTATTTTTATATCTTAATGTGAAACCTAGGAAGTATTTTTTATCCAATAACTCTAAGCAGTTTTCATCGCGTTTTAGTTTTCTGAATAAAAACAATAGAGTTTTTTAAAAAAGTACCCGAGATCTCGAAAATGCCGAGATCTCGGGCGATCGGAATTTCTAATCCCACGAGATCTCGAACTTGCGATCTCAGCTCGAGATTGCATTCCCTAATCACAGCTCTATCGTACTCTAACGATGTTTTATCTACGATTTCTTTAATCTTAGATCTTATATTCAGAGCTAAGAAGACAGTATCAATTTTTTCTTTGTGGTTCAATATTGATTATTTTTACTTAGAGAAAGTGGTGTAGGTTTTAGGTGAAACATGATATTAATTAATAAAGTAAAGGGTGTGTAGTTTCACAGTGAATGAAATAAAACTCAAAGAGGTTTATACAAACTCAATATATTTCGGATTATTAGTCCATCATCAGGAGTTTACAGGCTAAAACTAATTAGTTTTAACCTGTAAACTCCTGATGATGGACTAATAATCCGAATATATTGAGTTTGTATAAAATCTCTTGAGTTTTATTTCATTCATGTGAATACACACCTTTATTTTATTAATTAATATATTGATTAATAGTAGGTAACTATAAATATCCTGGATCGTAAAATATCTATTATTATCTTGAATGAAAATCCAGAAATATTATATTTTCCTATCTTTGTATTTTGTTTATAAATTTTATTATTGGAAATCCTTCCAAAAATATCAATACAAAATCTTGTTTCAGTACCATACATAACGCCCTGTTTTTATGAATGTTTTCCCTTTGGTAGTAGTTAGGGTAAATTTATGTGTTTGGTAGATCTGAAAAAGTTTCGCCCTAGATATTTTTTTTTATTTCGCTGGTGACCCCAAAGAGAGCTCGTTCTGGTCTTAATTAAAGTTTTCCTCGTTGCGCTAATGTCCCCGTTGCTAATTGAATTTAAGCAAATAGATGTTAGCGAGGCGCTTTGGGAATAGACGAGGTCCGAAAACGAATCCAAGTTCGAACATTCAAAATGGAACTTAGTGGAAAGAGAATGATCCAAGAACTCCGCTGATTCGAAAAGTGATTAAGCCGGATAGTACAAAATGAAACTTTATACCTACCGGCACATGTTTTAAATTGACAGGCACTGAGAGAAGAATTTCCCAGGCGAGGTGAAAGAGACGGCCTAGTCACTTTAATTAAATGGAAGAAATTTATTAATCATATTACTTCTAATACTACCTTGCTGAATTTATATTATTTAAACTAAAAGCTGCGTTCTCGGCACCATGGCATAAAAACATTTTCGTTTTATTCCCGGCAGTGTTAAATTTTTCCACATATTTATTGATTTTTTTTATCGTGAAATATAAAATAATTCTTAGTCGTTTTGCCTGATTGCTAAGGTCTTTTTAAAAAGAACGTATGTGAAAAATTAGTATAGGGTGGCGCATAAAAATCTACCACATTTTGAAAAGGTATAAAAAAAATGAAAAAAATTACATATATACTTTTGAAAAGAACATAAAATAGTTTTTTTTAATGCATTTTAAACATTATCAGACAAAAAAAAGGGGGTGGTCAAAAATGAAAATTCTAGTACTTTCGTCCAAACTCAACCAAATTTTGTATACATATTCTGTTGACCCCTAGAAGACAAGAAATGCAAAAACTAACGACCCAAAAAGGGGGGGTCAAAAATGAAAATTCTAGTCCTTTTTACCAAACTCAACCAAATTTTGTATACATATTCTGTGGACCCCCAGAAGGCTAGAAATACAAAAACTAACCAAATTTTGTATACATAATTTGGTCGAAAAGAGCTAGAATTTTCATTTTTGACCCCCCCCCCATATTTTGGGTGGTTAGTTTTTGCTTTCTAGCCTTCTGGGGGTTAACAGAATATGTATACAAAATTTGGTTGTGTTTGGTCGAAAGGGCTAGAATTTTTCATTTTTTACCCCCTCCCTTTTTTCGTCTTATATAATTTTTAAAACACATTAAAAAAAATATTTTACGTTCTTATCAAAAGTATATTCAGTTTTTTTCTAGTTAATTTTTTTCAATTTTTATATCTCTTCAAAATGTGGTAGATCTTTATGGCCCACCCTGTATAATGAAAATTCGTTTTTCTTTAAATAAGCTTTTTCTTTAGCTACAAGTAACATAGCTGCTGCCCAACATTTACTTGGCTAACTGTATATAAATGATTTTAATACCATTGACGAAATTGGATATGAGTGCCACTTAGGTTTCCACTCCAGACAAACAAGCACTTAATCAATTGTGCTAATCATCCTGTCTTATAGACTATAGAGAAGAAATAAATATAACGGTTTTTTCATTAGTTACTGATGGCTAATATCAAAGTAAATCAATCACTTGATCTATTATGCTAATCAACTTATCTTATAAACAGGAAAATAACTAACGATATCGCCTAAGAGTTTTTCATTAGTTCAAGTGATGTGCCTGCTGCCCAACATTAACAAATATAATTAACAACTTTTAATTTTAATACCATATATGAAATTGAATTTGATTCTAAGTCCTTTATTAATTATGCTAATCATCTTATCATTTACTGAGAAAAATATAAATCCAGTAAACTCTCGTTTATCCATGGATAACCCCAAAATAGTCCAAAAAGGACACATATCAACACAAGAATGCTTTTAAAAAATATTTATTCACAGTAGAAGCAGGTTTAAAAAATGTATTGTTTTACAAGTTAAACATATGTATGTGTTCACAATGCACATAGTTACCAGAGGCGTGCTGCCATGGATGCTGTGGATGCGGCGCATCTCTAAAATTTCAAACATTTAGTATATTCATAAATATATAAGGTCGAATTCAAAATTTCCGACGATCTTTAAATTGTCAAATTATTATCTTTCAAATATTTCTATAAAAACATTTTTGTTTTGAAAAGTATATTGGTTCCCGAAATGAAATAAAATAAATTGTTGCATAGTTTCAATGAGCAATTTAAATGAATGATTTTCCGAAAAGGTATGGATAGAAGGTTTGAAGTCCTTGCCTGGTAGATATAACTTCCAGTTCAAGTATGTCAAAGACAAAGTCCAGACGAGTTTTAGTCTAATAAAAATTGTTCTCGCTGAGGAGGAACACAAAAGGAATAAATAAAGATAATTTGAGAATTGTTCGAATAATCCATTTCTAAGAACTCTCAATATATAAGATCGGAAATAACTAAGAATGCTATAGACAAGTTATAGCTTGCTTAAAACAATTGAATTAGGAGAAATTTAAGATTTTCTTATAAGGCTGATTCATTGTGGAAGATTGTCGATATCCATTATGAAATAAAATTGTTGCATAGTTTCAAGGGGCAATTAAAATGAATGATTTTTCTAAAAAGGGTCGCGGATAGAAGGTTTGAAGTCCCTGCCTCGTATATTTTCCAGTTCAAGCATGTCAAAGACAAGTCTATGCGAGTTTTAGTCGAATAAAAATTGTTCTTGCTGAGGAACAATTAAAATAGTAATAATACAAAAAAGAAAAAATGAATCGGGAATCTTTAGATTCATCTATTTCTAAGAACTCTCAATATTTATTTATTTATTTATTTAGCTGTTTAGTTAGTTTTACGGACAAGATGTCCAATACAGAAAAATAAACATATACAGGATACATTATTAAAACAATATGGATATAATAATATAACAGATAGGTATCAGAGAGAAAAACAAACTTATTACACTGATGTGGTTTTTACAATGTGGCTGATGGTTTTAAGATGATTTTTTTGAGTTGGTGAGGAGTTGTGCTGGAAAGGTCAAGATTGGTCTAGTGTTTATTTGCTAGTGTTTGAATTCTATTAATGGCGTTGGTTTTACCGAAGTTAGTTGAGTGATGTGGAACTACAAACATATCTTGGGATCTCGTGCTATGTGATGGGATTCTAAAATATAATAAGATCGGAAATAACTAAGAGTACTTGAGTACTATTATAGACAAATTATAGGTTGTTTTATAGGAATAGAATAACACTAACACAGGGTAGATGGTAAATGGAGGGATTGGGATGGCCAATCAGATGCCAGGCACTGTCAGTCTACCCTATGTTAGTGGTAAAAAGAATTTACTTTACGACATACAACCGGCCCTCATTGTGGAAGATGGTCGATTTCCATCTCAGGGATTCCGGAGTTTAAGTCATAAGATTTAATTTCTGACTCCTACCATCACTCACACAAAGCAGAATCCGATTGAGGCGTGAGTCCCAAAATATATTTTTTTTAAATCTAATATTAAATTTGAAAAATAACGAAAATGATGTCATATTCGATGAACTTTACAAAAAAAAGCAAAGATTAAAATAAAATTTCAAAAAATAAAGGGTATATTTTTAGACATCATCCCATGGTTGAAAAGTCACAAACCACCATTTCTGGGTAAATCAAGTATATTATTATCCATTGCGTTAAGTATTTTATCTTAATCTTATAGACAGAAAGAAAACTAAAGATAAAATTTGTTATGTATATGTGTAGCCAAAGATTTGTTTATTAGTTAGGTACTAATGATTTTGTTGCTGCCCAACATCACAAATATAATTTTAATAACATAGATGAAATGTACTTTAAATTTGATAAGAAAAAAGTTTTAAGTATGTCCTTTTATGAGGAATTATTTTTGTGTATTTATTCCTAAAAGACGAATTCGTTTTCTCCCAATCTTCTCTAATTTAACGATGAATCATCATCATTGAGTATACAGTCCTAAGACTGGTTTGATGCAACAATCCGTCTCCACTCGACTCTGTCCCCGCCAGCTGTTTGACCTCTCTAAATGTCTGGCATCCCATATCCCCCAATTATTTGGTTGAAATATTCTAATCTGGGTCTTCCCCTTCCCCTTTTCTTTCTCACCTCCCCCTCCAAGATATCCTAAGCAGTCCCCCATGTCTCAGTGTGTGCCCCATCATCTGACCTCTTCTCTTCTTCAGACTCTTCCACAAAGTTCTTCTTTCTCCGATTCTTCCAAGAACTTCTTCATTTGTAATTTTATCCATCCATTTGATATTCATCATTCTTCTGTAGCACCACATTTCGAAAGCCTCTAATCTCTTTCTCTCCGCTTTTCTAATTGTCCAGGTTTCACACCCGTACATGGCTATGCTCCATACATATGTCTTCAATAGCAACTTCCTGTTTTCTAAGCTGATGACGATGAATAGTTGTTGTTTTCAAAATACGTAATTTCCTATAAAAGAGGCCTTAGGGAAATTATGGATTTTATATCATTAGAACTTTCTAAACATAAACTAAAACCTCGATTCCATATTTTAATTAAACATTAAATAAATATCTAATAGACCCACCATAAAAATTATATGAAATAAAATATTTGCCAATTTACGCAATAAAACATTAATTCTAATTTCCTAATTTAAATAAATAATACTAGGAAATGGCTTATATTTATGTGTGATGGTCTGCCTAGACTATCTTATTAAAATCGCAATTTCATTCGTCAACACAATAATTTCATATTAGAATTGTAAACGATCCTGCATTCGGTTGGGAGAATATATAAACCCGACCGAGCTGGTTCAGTGAATTATTTCAGCGCCTTCAGGCATTTTACATAGCATGATAAATCCAAAATGTATTGATCATTTTGATTACGCCATTCTATACATATTAATTTTTCGGTGAAAGCTGATAAAACATTATCGTTATCTTTTATGTAAATGGTGACAATAATAGTGGTAATATAGAAAATTATAAATTAAGGGTGAATACTGAATACTTCTTTACATTAATTGATCATCTTTTTAAGATAAAATTTTTATCTTCTATTGTAAAGAAGGTTCTGTGTGTGTTAAGTACATCATTTGACTTTTCTATGACCTTACAAATAGATAAAACTTCTCCCCTCATATATTTATCATATATTTGATTTAAATTATCGCTTAAGGGAGTTCGAGACTGCTTATCTATCTGGTTGATCTTCGAAAAAATATTTTTTATTTCTGCAGAGTGACAACGACTGCTTACAAATTTTTTAATTTAATTAATTGTTAATAATTTAATAATTAATTGTTAATAATGAGGTTAATTTCGAATAAAAATCTTTATTTTGATAATATTAATAAAAAGAATACTGAGATAAATTTCTTCTCATTATAAAACATTTATTTAACACAAAAACGATTTCAATAAATAGAGATGGAATTCTACACTAGTGCGTTTGTCATATTCTGTTGGCTGCAAATAACTTTTTATTTTTACATTTATGAATAACTAATTAACTAGACTGTCAAATCTATTGAAAAATGTATCATTCGATTCATAAAAGTTGAATTAATGATTTGTATAAATTTGTTGAAAATGGTATAATTTGTATAGAAGTTATAGCCCTTTTAAAAGCTCGGTCCATTTACTTCCATGTTAAAGGACAATATTCAATAATTTATTTCTCGGTAATGAGGCAGACGATCAACTTCAAATTTCGGTAATAAATATTTAATGCATTAATGATTCGATTTGAGAATTTTCTTAAAAAAATGATCAACAGTCCAGAACCTCTCTTAACAAATGTGTGTGTGTGTCTGTGTGTGTGTAAATTTGGCTCCTTTATAGTTCAGGCATTTATACCTATACATATATTTTATTTTATAACTCTAGTTATTTTTATTGTTTTATGTTTTCTTAAATTTATATTCATAACCCTGTCTCAAGATTAAATATTGACTGTATTAGATAAACGTCTTACTTATATTAAACAATCAATATTAAAATAAGGACTTATAATTCAATTCTATTATTTTATAGGTAAAGTATTTAAGATTCATTATTCATTTGTACTTATTTTATACTAATAAAATCTATTGTTTTATGGCATTCAATTATTGTCTTTATATTGAAAAAAAGAAAATATGGCTTCCCACAAGAAACTTCATGTCCATATCATAAAGAAGGATGAAAACAAATATCATTTAATGGAAATTTCTTGTGATAAAGTGATATGGTATTATATGATATATATGAGTATGGTATTATATTATATTTACATGAGTCAGGTTGGCAGATTGGTTAAAGTGCATGCGCTTAAAATCAAGCTAGCGTGAGTCAAGCCCAACTCCTGCAAATATTTGACTGGCTATAATCCGATTCCTTCAGGGAAGGCAATGGAAAACCACCTCTGTGAAAAATTTCCCCAGGGAAGAAAATTTTATCTGGAAGAGGATATCTTGGTTCCACTCACACAATGACCTTCAAGCTAAGTACGTTGGATGAAACAAAAACTTCAAATGAAGATTTTTTATTTCAACGTATTAAAGAATTGGAGATACTAGTGAACTAAATTTGTCTGAAGTAGAACACAAGTTTTTATTAAATGAATTCAATGAAAAAAACCCTTCAACATGGATTGAGTTTTTAAAAAGAATGTACCTACTAGATTTAAAATATATAATGGCCCAATAAAAGTAGAAGCATTAAAACTATTTCTAGAAGGCAGTGTAAAGGATTGGTTCAGCCACTCCGATTTTCGAGGTAAATTTATAGTTGAACATACCAAACAATTAAGATAAGAAAAAGTTGTGCATCAAAAAATAGCTATTATGAAACTAAAAATAAGCTGACGTGTTCTGATGTGGCCATCCACTTGACTTTACCATACAACCTGGCTCTTAAAATTATTTATAATCATGTAGGGGGTTAGTTTTTTGAATTTTTATACTTCTGGGGTCCCACTGATTATGTATGAAAAATTTGGTTGAGTTTGATAAATGGCCAAGATTTTCATTTTTTGACCCTACACCCTCCCCCCATTTTGGGGGGTTAGTTTTTGCATTTTTAGACTTCTGTGGGTCCACTGTTATTATGTATGTATACAAAATTTGGTTGAGTTTGCTCAAATGGCCTAGATTTTTCATTTTTAATCCTCCCTCCACCCCCTTAATTTTGAGTCGATATGCACCAAAATTTAATCAGATCTTAATCTCAATCAACCAAAACTACTTGTGAAATTTGGTTTCGATATTCACACTAGTTTTTGAGCTAGCTCGTCCACAAAAATTTGGTAACGCACAGACTAACCAACAGACAAATATAATTTTTTTAATGTTCACTTATTAGAGCTTTTTGTAGAGCGAAATGCCATGGTTTCAGCTCAATTTTTTTAATCTAAATAGTTTCAGCCGTTTTTTAGATATTTCAAAAAAAAGAAGGAAAGAAAACACTTTTTTCATGCACGATTACAATACTTGACCATATGGTAAAGTAATAAATGAATATTTAATTTTTTACAGCAAGAATATCTGAAATTATTTGTTAAAATTTTTTTGAAAAATTGATCCCACTAAAATGCTTGTTTCATTTTTTTAAATGATGTTAAAACAAAAAGTTGGGCACTTTTCTTAAAATTCCAAATATTATTGAGGTGGTATTATCATAAT
Organism: Forficula auricularia; assembly: GCA_024734495.1. Classification (NCBI taxonomy): domain Eukaryota; kingdom Metazoa; phylum Arthropoda; class Insecta; order Dermaptera; family Forficulidae; genus Forficula; species Forficula auricularia. Next base: position 3,800,408 of record JALMQS010000083.1, on the reverse strand, counting down.
TATAAATCTCATCTTTAAATTCCACCACTGAACCATGTCAAAAGATTAGTTGATAATGCCCATTCTCTGAGAGATTAAGCCTTTTCTTGATATAATTCGAAGATTAGGTAAAGACTAAAGACTACCAGTTGTTTCTATTGAAACGTCATTAATCCCTGTCACAAAACAAGAATCATTCAGACTTATACTCAGTTACGTCGATATCTTTTTTGTCTTAATGTTGTTTTCAATGGATTTTTATCTCATTTTCGATAAAAAAGTTATTTTTATTATAAAACACGATCAAAGCAGAGATTCTATTACCGAAATATGGAAATCTGGAAAATAGATTCGATTTGACAAGAGAGAATTTTATATATTGTATCATTTATATTTTATGTATCGGTTTGTCATGTTTATTTTGGCAACTACAATGAAAAACTATGAATAGTCAACATAATGTTGTGCACTGAAACATCACTTTGTTTCATATACTAAAACAACATTTATTCAATTTAAATAATTATTTTTAATTTCAAATTAAATCACATTTGCAAAGTAGTATTTCAATGTATTTATAATAACTAATATAAAAAGTTTATATAAATGAACGTTATTATACTATAAAATAAATAATAGTTATTTATGTACCAAATTTAGAAATGGTCTTTTTGTTAAATCTATTGGATTTTATTTTCTCAGTCTATAATTATGAATAAATTAAATTGATTAAATGTAAATACAATTTTAGATTTTATTTTTAACCCCATTACTAAGTTACGAATAAAAATGATTATGTATTTCGATCACGAAATCTCAGTTCAAACATTACTGGACGGTACACTTGAACGGTTTCATATTCTGATTTATAATATTCATTAATCTCAAAGTAAATCATTTTGGTAGAACGATTTTGATTTCTCGTAAAAAAGATTTTATGTAAAATTGAATAAAAAGAATAAAAAAAAACAAAAAGAAGAGAAATGAGGTAAAATTCTTGGAAGCACGAAGCGAATCTCAAGACAAGAGCATATGGCTAGGCTCTCGTGAATGGGTCGGGTCGGAAAGCTTGCTAAACTTTCGATTTCCTCCTCAGCCTGCTCCCCCGCAGGCTTGTTAGAGTCTGTCTTGTTAGCTATAGCTCAACGTGTTTGGATTAGAATCCATTCGGAAATCTTTCATTTGTTAGTTCATTTTATAGAGATATCCATCAAATTGAAATACAGCTCGTTCGCCGAAATAATCCTTAGAAACCTGCAAATATTATGCAGCAAATAGGATGTTAACACTCATGTAATAATAACATTGTTTTAAGCATTGTTTTTCTCAGAAATTAATTTTGTATCTGAGTAAACCTGTTCTTGAATCAAACATATTGACTAATCACACTTTTTTGTTTAATCCTAGTATTATGAACCTGTATGATAGAATATCATCCACATACTTCTCTACCAATGCTGTCACAAGGCTCAGTTATCTGATCAAGCTCTTCCAAATATATATATTAACGACCTAACTAAAACTTCACATCCCACTCACTGTTAAACCAACGATCGTGGTCTTTCAATCACGAATAATCTAAGCAAAGTTATTTCTTCAATCATTCTTAACGTGAACTCTATAGAAAAACGGAAACTCAAAATAATGTTTCCCTTAATGCAAATAAGACTCAATGATGTCTAGTTTCTGGGCACTAGATTAAAATTTTTCCTGACATCCTCTTTACGTCAAATACCCTGAAGATGTGTGATAGGCTTTTCACATTGAGGAATCAGAAGTATCTGAGAGTACATTTTCTCTGTGGCGAAATCTGTATCAAGAAAACTTGGCTTGGTAATTAGGTACAGGTGATTTTTCAAACGTCAGCAGCTTTTCATCCTCTACCCTAGCCAAATCCGCCCCTGTCTTGAATATGGTTCTCATCTCTGGAGTTCAAGCATTCTCTTGCCACACTGAATGCAATTCAGAAACGAGCCTTTACCGCCTCACTGGACTCGTTTGTCCATCAAAAAAGCATTTCCTATTTTATAGATTCTATCATGATATGTATTCTGATGAGTTATAATCATAATTCTCAAAAGCAAACATTTATCTATTAGTCAAGTTAAATCGAAGTGTCAAATAATATCAATAATTTACGATAAATCCTGTTTTGATACTTATTTTGATATTAGCAGGTTATTTGCTTGACTCCCAATATTCATCCGCTAAAGAAATATTTAATCGACAATACGTTTATCCCTATGATTTTTTACTGACTGTAACTCCTTCCTGCCTCAGTCTTTCTTGATTCTTATAATCTTGAGTCTGTCAAGACAAGTGGACGGAAACCTACGTTTGCCCCTCTTCCTTTGATTATTATTTTCTTTTCATCAATGCGAACATCCCTTAAAGCCTAGGTTCTGCGTCTTCTCTGTTTCCTTTTAAGTTTAATTGGATAAAAAAAATCTCCCAATACTAAGCAGATTCTCTGACACCCTGGATGCAATTAAAAAAACGAACGTTTAAACAATAGAAGATTTGCCACAGACTTCTAATCTTTCTCCCAGACACGCAGTCTATTACAACCCCGTATATACTTAAAGATTTAAAATAACTCTCAAAAACTAGTCCAATGAAAATAATAATGCTGATATGAAAATGGATAGTTAGGAATATCATTTCACTTGGAGGTGACCAGTGCATATACTTGAATATGTAACTTCCGATCTTGAAAAATTAAATACAAATAATAATAATAATAGTAATAGTAATAAATCGGATAGTAATAATTTCTGTTCATTGGTCAATGATGGCAGAAAAAAAGAAATCTTTCTTATTCGAAAAATCTTTTTGATTCAAATCTTATTGTTTCTTTTTATCTCTCAAGAAAAAGATATAATTTATTTGAAATGTTTTTCGTTTTAACATTTTCCTAAATATTTTTATTCAAAACTTTTTCCAAGTATCTTTTTCTCTGAGCCACTCTTAGGGCTTAAACAAATTAATTTGATTTCATCGTATTTCAACTTTCTTTCAAAGAAATTTTTTGTTGTTTTTATTTATATTAATATAAAAATATATAGTAAAGAAAAAGTAGAGACAATTCACATTACAAACCAAGTAATATAAATTGCTAACAGCTATCAAACTCTCTCATGTACAGTCAGTTATTGTGATAATGTTAAGATTATACTTCTTGGGCTCGGTTGTCGTTGCTCTGCTCCTGGCTGTGCCTTTAGCAGAGCAGCCTTCACATTAATTATACTTATAGAGTAGCTAGACAGAACCACAACCACAAAGCGTCCTATATGATCTTATCTATCTATCTATCTACTCTTATTAAACGAGCAAAAATTGTATATATATTTGTATCTTTTTTACTTTATCCAATGCGAAGCATGGCTAAAGTATTATAATCGGTCTCGTGGCAAGCGTGACTTCAAAGGGTCCTCAGGTAAAGACTACGGAACCCATGGTCTCAATTAAAGTCAAAAATTGTAGTATTCAATTAGGTTGAATTTTAGCATATGACGGGGTTGCCAAAAATTACATGGGGTCTCGTCCTCCACAGGCCAAAAAGACCGATTTTTTCAGGAAGTGCATGGGGATGGATGGATGTGGTCGTTTTTTCGTCCACGATTTTTTCCACACCGTTGCACCAATTGAAATGAAATTAAAAACCTACCATTATTTTAACAAAATGAAGCGGTGATTAGTTTTTCTTACATATCGGTGGACAAACATTAGTACTTTATTTCAGTACTTTTTTAGTTTTATTCTAAATATCTTGAAAATGACTTAACCAATTTTGATGAAATTTAATTTACTAATTAAGTACCTTGGGTACCACAAAAAGGTTAAATAAAGTTTTTATTCAAATTATATTTTAAAGTACTTTTCCCTAGAGTAAGATAATACTTTTTAAAATTATTTAAAATTTATTCATACGATCGGTTTAATATAACTCATTTAACCTTGCTTAAGTAAGAATGGATAGGCTTCTCTCTGTGAAATGATAAAAATTTGGGAGGAAATTTATAAGTAACCATAGCAACTGCGTTGTTTTTTTGTCCGTTACTTTTGCTGAGGAGCATAGAGGAATCGACTTAAAATCAAAAATAGCGATTGATTCTCATCTAGTACTTGAGGCATAACCATTCTATATTTGACTTTTGACGTTTCGGTTTTTATTGGTAACCATTGCTGAAGACATTGAGGAATCGAGTTAAAATCAAAAATAGCGATTGATTCTCATCTAGTACTTAAGGAATAACCATTCTATATTTGACTTTTGACGTTTCGGTTTTTATTGGTAACCATTGCTGAAGACATTGAGGAATCGAGTTAAAATCAAAAATAGCGATTGATTATCATCTAGTACTTGAGGAATAACCATCTATATTGGATTTTTGAGGTTTTGGTTTTTATTGGTAACCATTGCTGAAGACATGGAGGAATCGACTTAAAATCAACAATAGCTTTTGATTCTCATCTAGTACTTGAGGAATAACCATTCTATATTGGATTTTTGACGTTTCGGTTTTTATTGGTAACCATTACTGAAGACATAGAGAAATCGACTTTAAACCAAAAATAGCGATTGATTCTCATCTAATACTTGAAAAATAACCATTCTAAATTGGATTGTTGACGTTTCGGTTATTATTAGTAACCATTGCTGAAGACAGAGGAATCGACTAAAAATCAAAATATCGATTGATTCACATCTAATAAATATAAATAAATAACCAAGCTTGAGTTATTTACCATAAAAGAATTTAGTCTTTTTGATTTTAACTCATTTCTCCCATGTTTTCAGAAGAGGTTACCATTAATTGTCAAAAAATCCCAACAAAAAAGTTTGCTTATATTTTTTTAAATTATCCTTTATTTATTAATTGGTTTTTTAATTTTAAAACCCACGAATACTTTATACCAAATATTGTTATATATTAGAATTTACCAATTTAATTGATTAGAATTCCTCTTATTAAAAAACACAGACTAAAAATATTATCACAAGCTAGAAGATCAAGTACAGTCGATGGTGAGGATGTAATTTCCGAAATCGTAGCCTCAAATACAATGTATACATTATTTCATGTAAAAAATTGCTTCAATAATATTATTATTTATTATTTATTTAATTGATTAAAAAACTGGATAAATTGTTATTTAATTAAAAAATAATAATTATACCGAACTTATTTATATACCTATATACACATAATCTGTGGATCACTAGAAAGCTAGACATGCAAAAACTGGGTGCGGGATGATGATGGATGTGGGGTTCAGTTGTGGGGGAACCGGGGGGAATGGGGTCGGGGTGCAATGGAGGGGGGAGGTACGTGGTTTCGGGGGGAGGGGTCCAGGGGGCGTCTACTATATATATTTGTATCTTTTTATAAATAGTTATGTATTATATGATTAACCCCCCTCCTACATAATTATAATTATTACATGGCGAAGTTGTGTATTAACCAGAAAAGAAGAAAAGAAAAATGGACCGACTCTTAGTGGAGATATTTTCGGAATTGGTGGTAGAATATTTATTCTTCAAGGAGTCTATAATTGATAATAAAATGAAAATCCAATAAAATGGCTAACCACTTCATTCGCTAATTCCTTTGTCTCCGTGACCTCAAAGATTTCTCGTTATATTTACGATAATGCAATGGTCTTTCAAAATTATTACTGCATCTTCTTAATGGGGTCCTTCTTGCATACGATCTCATTAAAAAAGGCATTATTCAGTATTTTTCATGTTATAATGAAACAAATATTTAAGCAAAGAGACAAACATAAATTCTGAGTATTCATTTTCATGACATACTTTTATTAGACAAACAAAAACTAGCTAAAGAAATAATTATAAAAATGCTATTCTTGCACTATTTGATTATTTTAAAACCGCTCAAACGTCAAACCCAAAATATACCAATGAAAAGATTTTACCTCCAAGAACCGTTTAAATTTGTTTTATCCGGGTACAATAATTAAACTCTCCAAAATGACAAATATTGATACTTGATGATATTGACATTGACAATGATTAATTATTGTTGACAGCCACTCATTCCTTAAATCTCTCATTGTTTTGCTTATTTGTATTTCAACATTTATATTACAAGCTTCCTTATATAATAAAATAATTTAAACAATACAAAAACGAATTATTTTGAAAGAAAAAGAGCTTTTGAAAAAGTAATCAAATTCATTTGTAAACCCATTTACAAGTAAAATCAATTTCCTTAATCGGATTCCAACTCGAAATCTCCTTTTAACGAAACTTAATTTGTTGCTACGCGTTTTATAAAGTACAATTATAGGATTTTTACCTATAGCTTATCTCTCTCTCTCACTCTCATAGTGCTTAATAGTCTAACGATCAAAACTTCGTGAGGTTATTATTATCAATAATTTCAATTTAACTTTACTTTGTCATAAAAAATTTATGGGTTACTGCTCATATCGTTTATAAATCAATTGCAAATTATATTACAAAAACGTAAATGAAAAATTGTTGAATCTAGAATTTTTTAAATAGATATTAGTCAAAAATTATATCTCTTTGATCGTATTTGTACCCATCAAGGCTATCAGGAGGTTAACTTATCTTTAGACATATGAGTGTAGCCATTTCGGGTCTAATTTTTGGGGACTGAACATATTATGTACTATCTGCAAGCGCCCGCCTTCGGCGGCCCTCTTGCTAGCCACGAAGCACGCCCCTGGACTTCCAACCCACGAACCCCACATTCCACTCCCACCAACTACATCCTCCGATACCCACCCAGCACCTCTACCACCCGCACCATGCACCCGTGCCCAACCCCCGCCCCCACACCACCACCCCAACACCCCATCTCGAACCCCACCCACCTCGGACCCCCAACCCGCGAACCCCAACCTCACACCATCATAATAAAATTTGCCGTAAAGTTAATAGTTTAGGTGTTATTTGATAATTTTCATTCGTGTGCGCCCCCAAAACCCCTTTTGGGGTCAAAATATCAAAACGTTATATAGCTAAAAACGTAAGTTAGAAGACATCTGATACAAATATGAAATTTCATAATAATCTTTCCAGCCGTTTTGACGTGAATCGTGAGCAACAGACGGGCATACAGACAGGAATTTTGTTGAGGGTGTTTTCGTTCATAACTTTGATTGAAACGTGTGCAACCAAAATTTGGCGTGATTTAGAGCAATTTACAGACAAAACCTTAATTATATATATATATAGTAGTATCTATAGCATCTCTAAATCGATTCAAGTTATGTTATTTTCAATTCTGACTAAATTAAATGGCCACCTCTCTAGGTTGATATTCAGCACCAGCGACGTCATTAGCAATTCATTAAAAAAATTCAAACACGAGTCGCGGACCCAAGACAGAAGTAAAACTTTTTCAATGCATTTAAATATTTGTCCACGTGGTATAAACTTATTTAAAAACAATTCATTTCATTAAGCTCACAATCAAACATTAAACAGAAAAGAACACGAAAAAACTAACTATGACTAAGTGAACTCACTTTCAGTCCCAAAAAAATGTAAGAGGAATTCCTGAATGAATGTAAAGCACATATAAAATAAAACTGTATACACGCCAAAAACACCATAGTTAGAACATCAAGAACCATATCATGATCGAAGATCTGTTTCTCAACGGAAAACCTATGTTAATTGGGCACAGCCAGTATTTGAATGGTGAAGAGGTGAACGCGTGTCAACATCAACTACGATTGGTGGCAACAATTTTTTTTATTTTCTTTGCTATTTTAATATTTCTTACAGAGTAGAAAATGAATCTGTGCAAAATTATCTGTCGGAAAATATCTGTTAGAAAATTTCTGATGGTCTTTGCGAAGTACTCCCCATCTGGTTTCTGGTTTTAAGCCCGAGGCCTTTCGTAAGAAGTTACAATTCAAAAATAAAAATAATAATTTTTTATCTAATGTTTATATCCAAATATTGAAATGTTAATTAAATCAAATCTACCTTGGTGATTGGTCTCTACTCGATTGTTGAATAATTTGTTGGCGTTTTCGAAATGCTTTTACACTGTAGGGGTATCGAAAATTTTATTTTCTTATAATATTCCGAAAATGAGAGGTAAGGGAGAAAACCCTTTGTATCACTAACTTGACCATTTTTGGAGTGGTTCATAAATTTAATTTTTCTAAAGAAATATTATATTCGAGCTCTGTATATAATATACTATTAGAATATATTAAAAAAAAATTAAAAGTAAAACTTTATTTTCTTGTACAAATCCGAAAATGAGAGGTAAGGGGGACGCTTTGTATCACTTCACTATTTTTGGAGTGGTTCATAAATTTAATTTTTAGGAGAGATATAAAAATAAATATTATATCCGAGCTCTGTATATAATATACTATTAGAATATATTAAAATTTCTTTAAAAGTAAAAATTTATTTTCTTAAAAATTTCCCAAAATGAGAGCTAAGCGGGGACCCTTTGTATCACTTCACTATTTTTGGAGTGGTTCATAAATTTAATTTTTAGGAGAGATATAAAAATAAATATTATATCCGAGCTCTGTATATAATATACTATTAGAATATATTAAAATTTCTTTAAAAGTAAAAATTTATTTTCTTAAAAAATTCCCAAAATGAGAGCTAAGCGGGGACCCTTTGTATCAGGGGTCCAGGAGTCGTCTTGGTTACTAATTTAAATGAAATCTATTTATATAAAATTAAGGTTTTGTCTGTACATTGGGGTGGGTGGGGGTGCTGAGTGGGCTTCGGGGTGGGGGTTCAGGGGGGAGCCCCCGGCTAGGAAGAAGGCCGCCGAAGTCTTTAAAATCTTTAAACGTCTTTATCTCAGTAAATAACGATCTGAGAGTCTTAAAACTATCGAATTTATAAGATTTTTTAAAAATTTCTGAAATTTGTTGTCTTTAAAAGCTTTAAACGTTTCTATCTCTGTAAATAATGGTCTGAGAGCCTTAAAACAATCGAATTTATAAAATTTTTTAAAAATTTCTGAATTTTTTTTTCTTTAAAATCTTTACACTTCTTTATCTCCGTAAATAATAAATTAAAATTTCTTTAAAACTAAAACTTTATAGTATTTCATCATTCGCGTCCATATTTTATTAAATATTTTAAAATCGCAGGGAAGTGGATTTAAAAAGAATGACACCATCAATTTTAGATCAGATGTGGAAAATTTAAGCTGTGTTTACAATCAATTAATTGAATTAGGTAGATAATAATCAGTCTTGACTTATATAATTTTTATCTCCGAGAAAAAAATGTTTAGTTCATGAAGTAGCCAATAGATGTGTTCTGATTCATTTTATAATTGTTTTTAGTTATTTTTAACTTTTACTTTATTTTATGTGAAGACAAGACAATCTAATATTGTTTTTAAAATATTTTAATTGTGTTTTTATAGAAAATGTTCATTGCTGGCTGTCTTATAGTTGAGAGATTTTTGACAAAGAGTTATTTTGAATGAGGTAAAATAAATAAATAATAACAAACTATTTTTTCAAAGAATTTGTGATATAATTAACTATGTAAGAAAAATAAATTTTTATCTCTTTTGTTCACTATTTCAGCCACTGATGAAGTCTGAATAAAGTGACGAAACGTCTAGTAAATTGAATAACTAACTCTGTTGTTTAATTTTTTTCCACTTCCCTGCGATTTTAAAATATCTAAAACTTTATTTTCTTATAAAATTCCCAAAATGAGAGCTAAGGGGATCCTTTGTATCACTTCACCCTTTTTGGAGTGGTTCAATAATTTAATTTTTTGAGAGATATAAAAATAAATATTATATTTCAGCTCTGTATATAATATAATATTATTATAAATTAAATTTTCTTTAAAAGTAAAACTTTATTTAAAAAAAAAAAAAAAACTGGTTTCATTTCAAGATATCACAATTTCTTCGCAATTACCGGAGCTAAATATGCTTGAAATTTAATATGAGTCAACTTTAAAGCAGTGATCGCTAAACTTATTTGACTGTCGACCCCTTCAAGCGTTTCTTGAAATTTTATCAAACCCGTCTATTTTACTTTTTATTTAATAGAACAAACAAAAAAGGACGTCTATGTAAGTTTATATTTATAAAAAAAAAAACACTTGCTCTTTGAAATATTTTTCAAAGGCAACAAAAATAACGAGCCAGTTCATTCGGATTCCTTAAAATCCCTCTTGCTGGAACCCAACCAAATTGTCTATAATATATTCTTAAATATATTTATTATGAACTGCCATCGATCATTCGATTTTAAATTTGATTACAACTTTACAAAGGCCTATAATTAAATAATGAATGAAGAATAATTATTTTTAAATTGAAGAATTGAAGAGATGTGATTAAAAACAAAAATACGAGTAATTAACACGAATTAATCATTATTAGCATATTTTTATTACCTAATTAAATATTTTAGAAAATCGAAGTCTAGTAAGAATAAATAAATAAAAATTAATTCAAGAGAACAGCAAATTTTTTAAATAATTATATTTAATAGTCTCATAGTTGATCCTACATAGAACTATTTAATTATTTTTGAAAAAAATTAAATAGTTCTCCATATGTGGAATCAACTATCTAACTTTTAAAAACCATATAATTATGTAAAAATTTCGCGGTTCCTTTGAATTAAAAACAAATTTAAACTAATGTTTAAAAAGTATTCTTATTTCAAATAAAAATTAATATATTTTTACTTTACCATATAGGGTATGGTCAAGTATTGTAATCGTGCATGAAAAAAGTGTTTTTTCCTTCTTATTTTCGAAATATCTCAAAAACGGCTTAAACTATTTTGATTAAAAAAATTGAGCAAAACCATGGCATTTTGCACTACAAAAAAAGCCCTAATAAGTGAACATCGAAAAATTATATTTTTCGAGATAATAATTGCTTTATCAAAATGTCTGAGTCTGGTTGTCTGGTTGTCTGTCTGTTAGTCTGTGCGTTACCAAATTTTGTGGACGAGCTAGCTCAAAAACCAGTGTGAATATCGAAACCAAATTTCACACCTAGTTTTGGTCCATTGAGATTAAGAGCTGATTAGATTTTGGTGCATATCGACCCAAAATTAAGGGGGGTGGAGGGAGAGTTAAAAATTAAAAATCTAGGCCGTTTGAGCAAACTCAACCAAATTTTGTATACATAATCAGTGGGACACCAGAAGTATAAAAATTCAAAAACTAATCCGGGGGTGGGGGACTACATGATTATAAATAACTTTAGGGGCCAGATTGTATGTTAAAGTCAAGTGAATGGCCACATCAGAACTCGTCAGCTTATTTTCTTGAAAATACAAATTTAGATGTTTTTCTGTTACTATTCTCTATTAGTAATTTTCTTAGATTATTTTATTTATTTATTTTATTTATTAATGATGTTATTTACATAGATCAGTGTAGACACTTATAGTGTACATCCAAGAGAAAAGAAACTGACAAATATAGAAATTAACAATATTTATATAAATTATAAATTTCTTTATTTAATTTTACACACGCTCTTTTTTTCTTGTAGAAACTTCCCTTGTGAATAGTCAGTTTGATGATAGTACTCCATAAAAAATGCAATATAACAATAATAATAAAAGAAATCAATAAAAGAAGAAAATAAAAAATAAAACATTACAAGTATTATTATATTCTGCAGCTATAAAAAGGAATAGAAAGTGAGGAATAAAATAATAATGGTCCCATAAAAAGCATAGCTATTACTAATTATAATACATTTAATATTGATTAAAAACTTTCCGTTATATACAGAAGGCATTAAATTCCAACATTTCTTACTTTATTAATATTGAAATGATCTTGAAAATTCAAATTCGAGTGAGATCACTTGAATCTAATGAGATAATTTTCACCTCTGGTCTGTCTGCTGATTGCCTTTTTCGTCTTGTCTCCAAATAAATTATTTCAAAAAAATTTCTACAAGTTTATTTGAAAAGAGTTAAAGACCTAGAAAGTGGTGGCCACCGCATTTTATTATTACCATCTTTATTGTCTCATTTGTTCATTGGTGCCCACAGGGGGAGGTTAAGACGCAGAGTGGGTCTATGAAATTTCTGGACGAGGGCGGGGGTTGAAAATCGGTGCAAAATTTTATTTATTTTTTATTTTTTTTTATTTATTTATTTCACAAAGTATACAAACATAGGACCTTAGGTCCCACCTAGTGTTTATACATAATTTAGCAATAATATTTTACAATGTTGGCAAAAGATTTCACAGATACACAAATTACCATTATATGCTAAAAATAAAAACGGTCAAGTTTATAACTTTAACAAAATATTTTAAAAACCTCCTCTAATTCTTTAGAAGTGAATAAAATAAAATATAATGTATAGGGGGGTACTTTTTTATAAAACTCGAGTGGTGAGTCATGAGGCTAGGGGGGATGGGCACCCCTGCATTTGTTTACATATAGTATTTGCTGGGATGGCTTTACCCAAAGCAAAAATTTATTGTACAAAAAGTGGAATATAAATAAACATATTTACAAAAAAAAAAAAAAATGAACATGAATATTGACATCATGATGAAGGGAGTATTCTAACACACAGGCATGTCTTTCTTGGATCACTGAAATGTTCACTTAAGGCTTAACAAGATGCAGTTTTTCCATTGCAACCTGCCAATCACTTGTGACCAGTCACTCATACACTATATAAACCTCTTGCAACTTATCCCTCAACTCGACATCCAGTGCTTGGTATTTCCTTTTTTTTAACACGCTTTTATTAGTTTAACGTGTATGTTTGTTTATTTGTATGTATGTAACTGACTCGTTTGGGCTCGATTTTTTCTGTTAAATTCCACAAGCATTTTTCTATAAAAATATTTATTTACCTACTCAATTTAAATGAAATTATATACGGATGGATTGGGGGATAATTAAAACCAATCGACTTGATTGGGGAATAATGGAATTGAAATAATTATCGGAAAAGAGGTTTTTTTATCTAATTAGATTTTTTCCTCTTATTAAAAACAAGGACTAAAGATGAATAAGGACACTCGATGGTGGAGAAGTAATCTCCGGAATCGAAGCAAAAATACAATGTATACATTAATTAATGTAAAATAATTGGTTTAATAAAATTAAAAAAAAAAAAAAAATGAAATTATATAAAGAATGATAGATTGAAAAACCAATCGACTTGATTGGGGAATAACGGAATTGAAATAATTATCGGAAAAGAGGTTTTTTTATCTAATTAGATTTTTCCTCTTATTAAAAACAAGGACTAAAGATGAATAAGGACACTCGATGGTGGAGAAGTAATCTCCGGAATCGAAGCAAAAATACAATGTATACATTAATTAATGTAAAATAATTGGTTTAATAAAATTTATATAAAAAAAATGAAATTATATACGGCAAAGAGGTTTTTATTTCATAAATTTTTCCTCTTACTCCAGACATGGACTAAAAACATTATCGCAAGCACGAGAAGATCAAGAACAGTCGATGGTGGGATGTAATCTTCGAAGTCGAATCTCAAATAAAATGTATACGCTAATGCATGTAAAATAATTGGTTCAATAAAATTTATTATTATTATTATGAAATTATATAAAAATAAAAACATTTCATTCTGTTAAATTCCGCAAACTTTTCAATATAAAAATAATTAAGACTAAAAAGTAAAAAAATAAATTATTTTTGCAACGAAATTTTCTCTGGAGAGAGACGGACTGGTAGAAATTTTAATTGAATGTAATGGAAGGCAGCCCAGAGGTGGTGAGGAAGGAAAAAATTAACACATATCAAATAAGGTGTAATTTATTGGAATCCTTCCTCCTTTCCTTTCAAACCGGCGTTTCGGAGGATTTTTCCCTCCTTCTTCAGGGTTTCAAAGGGTCAATGAATGAAACAAATAAAATATTCCCTTCTTCTCTCCACAGTAGTGTTCAAAAACTTTCTTCATTTTTAACAAAGGCATAGAAAAACAATTTTTTTCCTCCTTTTCTTAATTAAGATTATTATTAATTACACCTTATTTGATATGTGTTAATTTTTTCTTTCCTCAATACCTCTGGGCTGCCTTCCATTACATTCAATTAAAATAAATTATAATTTTAAAAAACTAAAAACTCGCTTTTGTCAGTAATTCTCTAAAAGTACAAAATAATGTAATAACCTAATAAACATAAAGTCAAAAAGCTTGGGGCGCAGAAGCATGTAGTTTTAATTAAATTCGACAAAGTGGCCCACGCTTTTTGACTTTATGTTTATTAGGTTATTACATTGTTTTGTACTTTTTAGAGAATTACTGACAAAAGCGTGTTTTTTAGTTTTTTAAAATTATAATTTATTTCATCAACTGTTTAAACAAGCTTGTCATCTATAACAACAGAAACATCGATAATTAAGGGTTATTTTTGTTAGGATAACAGAACAATATCGGGTCTATTTGCTTCAGCTCTCCTGTCAGTTGTGATCATGCAGCCCCTCAGAATTCGTGCTTGTTAATTGTTTATTACTTGCTCGGGTTTATATTTGTAAAGGCGTCTATTCATATCAGCGTTTGAGCCACATGAGCATGCGTTTACCCTGCCGAATGGACCCGAACGGCTCAAACCGAGCCGAGGGTTGTCGATACTTCAAAATGAGCACGGGTCACACACAGTGGCTCAGGGCTCATCCTGCGCCCCCTCCACTGACTCAGGCTCGGACCGCATGCTCATGTGACTCAAACGCTCATATGAATAAGCTCCTTAATAAGACTGTTCTTCCTCCACCAGATGGCATCTCTTTATCAGGGCTTGGTGTGAAACTTTGACAATATTGTTGGGACTTTTGAGATACCCAGTTTGAGCCAGTAATGGACATTAACAACAAATATGGTATTATTATTATTATTATTAATTTATAACTATCGTTGTGTCATGACATTATAAACGTGAAACCTGCACTGAACACGAAGACCGTTGTTGCCGTTTTTCAGGACGTGAGAGAAAAGTCCTGGAATTGAACCTAAGGGCCAGTTGTATGTCGGTTGGTAAACTCTTTTAAACGTTGACAAAGGGTAAAACCTTAAAATTCACCTTGTGTCCGGTGAGATGACCAATCAGATGACAGGCACTTTCATCTGATTGGTCATCCCACCGGGCACAAGGTGAATTTTAAGGTTTTACCCTTTGTCAACGTTTAAAAAGAGTTTACCAACCGACATACAACTGGCCCTAACCATTGTTGCTCATCTCTCACCATTGAATTATAGTTCCTATCTTATGTACAAAAACAACACATAATAAAAGAAATAGTAATTTAGAAATTACCATTGTAAAATGATATAAGAATCAGCATAGACTAGGAAAAGATGAATTTAACAGAGTAATTGTCACACGTAACTTTTAAGGAGTTAGGTGTTGGTTCTAGGTGAAACATTTTATTATTAATTGTCACACGCTTTGACGCTTCTAATTTTTTGGCAGCAACTATAGTATTTAATTTTTACTTTTTGGTTTTATGTCTAAATCTCGTTTAAATTTTAACACTACTTTAAGTTAATTATTTAATTTTAATGCTGCTTTGATACTGGGTTAGGTGAAGCTGAAAGCCTATGGTGTGTATAAATCACACCAGATTATTATTTTTTTTTATAATCTTGTCAATCCTTAGAATTCTTTCGAGAATTTTCTTTTGAATATCCATCTGAAATTTAGATATTCTGATTAGGGAGCAGCTGGTACATTTTGACGGAAAATAACGCGAGTATTGCTTATGTTGCAGATGTTGTTGCAATCAAAGTGATATCTACTAGATTTGACGGTGATCGTCAGTCTCAGCTGGCTCACTACTCCATATTTTCATATTTATGTTTTTATTTGTAATGGTTCTGGAGTATGAGTGGTATGACAAGAAATAAAATGATGGATCTATAGGTAAAGAAAGAATGGGAATAAATTTATTATAAATCAGTAGAATAAGAGAAGCGCGAATGATTTAATTTAAAAATGAATCCATTCTAAATAAAGTAAAAAAGTATAGTTTGCCATGATTAGAGAATTCCAGATTTTACTTATTCAGGATTAAAACAATCTAACAATAAAATTAAAAAACAAATAAATAAATCTAATAATAATAAACTGCAACGGATCGTTGCTAAACTTTATCCAAATTCATTTGAAATATTAATATGTTTATTCCTTTATATAAATCAGATATCACTTGCAATTTGCAGTTCACGTTGACTTTAATTCAAAAATAATGATCGATTCTCATTTAACAGTCGAGGAATAACAATTCTACATTGGATTTTTGACATTTCGGTTATTATTGCTAATCATTGCTTAAGACATGGAGGAATCGACTTAAAATAAAAAATAGCGATTGATTCTCATCTAATACTTGAGGAATAATAATTCTACCTTAGATTTTTGACCCTTCGATTATTATTGGTAACCATTGCTGAAGACATGGAGGAATCGACTTAAAATCAAAAATAACGATCGATTCTTATCTAATACTAGAGGAATAACCTTATTGCATTCCATTTTTGATGTTTTGACTATTAATGGCAACCTCTACTGAAAACGTGGAAGAATCGACTTACAATCAAAAAGACTAAATTCTTTTTGATTGTAAGTCGATTCTTCCACGTTTTCAGTAGAGGTTGCCATTAATAGTCAAAACATCAAAAATGAAATACAATAAGGTTATTCCTCTAGTATTAGATAAGAATCGATCGTTATTTTTGATTTTAAGCCGATTCCTCCATGTTTTCAGCAATGCTTACCAATAATAATTGAAGGGTCAAAAATCTAATGTAGAATTATTATTCCTCAAGTAATAGATGAGAATCAATCGCTATTTTTGATTTTAAGTCGATTCCTCCATGTCTTCAGCAATGGTTACCAATAAAAACCGAAACGTCAAAAATCCAATATAGAATGGTTATTCCTCAAGTACTAGATGAGAATCAATAGCTATTTTTGATTTTAAGTCGATTCCTCCATGTCGTCAGCAATGGTAACGGATAAGAAAACAACGCGGCTGCTATGGTTACTTATAAAATTTCCTCCCAAATTTTTACCATTTCACAGCGAGAAGCCTAACCATTCTTACTTAAGTTAGGTTAAATGAGCTATATTAAAACGATCAAATGAATAAATTTTAAAGAATTTAAAATTAAAAAAAAGTACTATATTACTATAGAGTAAAGTACTTTAAAATATGATTTTACTAAAAACTTTATTTAACCTTTTTTGTGGTCCCCAAGGTAGTTAATTAGGATATTAAATTTCATCAAAATTGGTTAAGTCATTTTCAAGATATTTAGAAAAAACTAAAAAAGTACTGAAATAAAGTACTAATGTTTGTGGACCGATATGTACCAAAAACTAATCAGCGCTTCATTTTGTTAAACTAATGGTAGGTTTTCAATTTCATTTCAATCAGCGCAAAGGTGTGGAAAAAATAGTAGACGAAAAAAACGATAACACACATACATACATACATACATACATACATACATACATACATACATACATCCCCACGCACTTCAAAAAAAAATGGCACTTTTTGGCCTCTCGACGAGATTCCATGTAATTTTTGGCAAAACCGTCACGTGCTAAAATTCAATCTCATTGAATACTTCAATTTGTGACCTTAATTGAGTCTATGGGTTCCGTAGTCTTTACCTGAGGACCCTTTGAAGTCGCGCTTGCCGCGAGAGCGATTCCAATACTTTCTCCCATGCTTTGCATTGGATAAATTAAAAACCATAATTGAAAAATATTTTTCTCCGCTTTTCAGACATTTTAAAGCACAAATAGCAAATATCTATTTTTATGTGTGCTATAGTACTAGTGCCCCGTGGGAGGAGAGTAATGTTTAACCTGAGTTCATGCTAGTGATATATATTAATAGTTTAGTTCACTTAAGAGTAATTAAAAATCAATACTACTTAATTGTTTTTCTTTGTTAACAACTTCACAAAAAAAGACTAACTTTTTGAATCATAAATACTTTGCTGAATATAATTCTCTTTTTGTAAATTCATAGAGAATTTGTTAATTTTAAATTCTCCAAATTATCCCTATTCGAGAAAAAAATATGTGGATAAATACTCGTAGGTTAGGGCCCACTGCTCTAGAAGATAATACTAAACTCTTATATTACATATTTTTGAAAATATTTTGAGATATCGCTATCACAGAGAGACAAATCACTTTCTTTTCAGGTTCCGATTGGGTTCAGAGGAGCAAACTCGTACTATAAAAGCTATCTTGTACTTCAATTTACAATTAAAATAGTAAAAGTCAAATTTATATTACTTAATATTATAAGACTTTATTCAAAAAGTGCATTGTCGGAGATGCCAAACAAATTCTTCACTTATGTAAAAGCAAAATACTTGCTCTATTCTCTCTATTTGGTTACAAACCCTGCACTCAGTTAAACTAGGGAGAGAATGGGCAAGAAAAGGGAATTCTCCGGGACTATTCTAGCTTTGATTACTTATGCCGTGGGCTGGCTCCTGCTACATTTGATAAATTAATTGATTAATTATTAATCGCGATTTACTAATGAACCCAATTCCAGTACTAGATGCGATTACATATGCATAATGCAGGTCACACGTGGAACAAAAGATAACTAACATGAAATTAAGCAATGAAATTTCGTTAAAAAATCAATATGTGAATAGGGATAGGAAAGTTACAATTTTTTAGTAACGAGATACTAAATGGCAAAAACACAACTAAAATACTAAAAATATTAATCAAATTTAAGATAGTGGAACTTTCGATCTGTAGAATGAATGCGGCTCGATACAAAATCTTTACGTAAACTTCATTAAAACATCAATACTTTTTATTTAAAAAAGTGTTACAAAATACAATTAGTATACATTTATAAAGTATTTAAAAATATTCCTTTGTTTATGTGATTACCCGGTTTAATTCATCAGCACACGATTTTCAATTAATATTTATTTTCGTCTATAATTTATAGTATAATCGAACTACCATCTTTATACGATACACGTGTATATGCTTGATTATTATCAATATTCCAACTATCTATCAGCTCTATTATTACTTAGAAAAGATTAAGTACACACAACAATTTTTCACACTAATTTGAAGTTACACAGTTTAAAAAAGTCTTGAATTAATAATGCTGTCCGGCTGTATGATTGCAACCGAAATACGCCTGTGGATTTTACTAGCCTACCCTACAGGTGTTCTTGTTAAATTAATATTTTTCTTAATGTTTAAAATTTGACGGCCATCTCCCCATATGAACTTATTTCCTATTTTTCGCAACCATAAGTCTCAGATCTACGAAATTCGAAACTTAAGCTCGATATAGGAGACCTAGAAGGAGTACAATAATCTTTTGTTGAAATCGCAACAACGGAGTTGAAATTTACATGAAAGTTATTTTTTTGTGATTTTCTCAATGTTTTAGCCATTAGATGAAAAGGAATATATATAGCAAATATAGTATTCATTTAAAAGTGATAACAAAATTAAAAAAATAATTTTAAATAAAAGATTACAATAATTAATAGAGATTGTGGTGTTAATGAAAGATGAAACATCTAATTAAAAGATAAAAGTAAATAAATATTTTATGAGATATTAATTTACTATGAGTTAGATTTTCTACGTCTAGGTTAAAACACGTGAAACAAGTGACCTAGAAAACTTAACTCATAGTAAATTAATATCTCATAAAATATTTATTTACTTTTATCTTTAAAAAATTACAAAACTTTTTCATACAAAAGCAATCTTCTTTTTGGTGAAATAGAGGTGCTTCTTGATACCGTCTCAGGTTGTTCTTGATGCACGATGCTGATGGCTTCGTGATCAAATAGGTACGGATACGGAGGTTTGCTCGCAGCTCGATGTTGATGGCTCAGCAGATCGATCAAGTGAATATGTATAGTATATTTTATAAGTACCGGATTCCGAGATACAATGATTTTTTTTCCTTTTCTAGGACTTTTCCTCTTGCTTGTCTTCTTTATATCTTATTGTTATATATTAAATGAGCAATTCTTGGGCGAGGGGGTCTCTTGCTATGCTCCTCTAATCCCCATCCATCCGGCTGACCACTATCCTTCCTCCTAGACCCATCTCCAATCATCATTCACCCCGCCAACCCTATACATGTCCTCTGCACTCTCTCCTCTTCCCCTAACTCTCATCACCTTCAGAACCCCACGAATCTAGGTGGAGGATTAAAATTTGTAGACCTCCACTCATTAGAAAGTACATATACCAATAGAAAAAGTTTCTCTTATGTCTGTGGATTCCACGCACACAGTTTTTTTAATTTAATTCTGAATCCAAATGAAAATCGACCTTTTTATCAGAATTATAAATAAAAAATAATATTAATATATAGTTTTTAACTGAAACAAAATGTTAGAGAGCATCGCTCGGTGGCCAGGTACTAATAATAAAAAAATCAGTAGGTTCTATTAAATCAATCATAGTGAAAGATTAAATAAAAAATAGACCTATTGTAAATATAAAAAGTCTATAAATTATTAATTATAATGATAATGAAATTTTAATAAAACTTACCTTTTCTAAATAAGTAGGAAATTAAGGAAATAGTGTCGGTATAGCATTTTCTCTTAATCGAACATACACCAGTGAAGTTGTACAAAACATTCTTCTTCAAAATGTTCAGAGCAGAGCGGTGAATGCGGAGCCGGATCTCAATCTTTTCCTCGCATAGCGTCTAACCATTTTTTCCTTAGTCCGTTCTACTTTGGAAATCTGAAAGATTCGTAGTTTTTAGAATGTTCACTTTTCTCTATTTAAAAACACAGGCCTATTTGTGGATTATGAAATGAAATGATTATTTTAATTGAATTATAATATCCTGTATTTTGCTTTTGGTTGAATTACGATTTGTACAACCATAAGATGAACAAGGAAGCCATTATGAAATTTTGTTTGTTTATACATATAAGCTTGAAAATAAATTCACTTTAAAAATATTAGTTCATTCCACATGTTTTACTAAAAATAAATAATTTGTTAAAAAAATACCTGAAAGAGAAAAAAATAAAATGAAATTCTGTTAACCTCAAACAAATGTCAAACCAATTTTACATTTATACAGGGTGGGGCATAAAGTTCTACCACATTTTAAAGAGGTATAAAA
The DNA here is from genome assembly GCA_024734495.1 of Forficula auricularia. Lineage (NCBI taxonomy): Eukaryota > Metazoa > Arthropoda > Insecta > Dermaptera > Forficulidae > Forficula > Forficula auricularia. Next base: position 3,779,274 of record JALMQS010000083.1, on the reverse strand, counting down.
AAATGAAAAAATTTAACTAGGAAAAAATTGAATATATTTTTGAAAAGAACATGTAATAATTTTTTTTTTAATGTGTTTCAAACATTATATCAGACGAAAAAAGGGGGAGGGTCAAAAATGAAAATTCTAGTCTTTTCTACCAAACTCAACCAAATTTTGTATACATATTCTGTGAACCCCCAGAAGGCTAGAAATGCAAAACCTAACAAACCAAGGGGAGGGGGGGCATCAAAAATGAAAACTCTAGCCCTTTCGACCAAACTATTTATAGAAAATTTGGTTAGTTTTTTTCATTTCTAGGCTTCTGGGGGAATATGTAAACAAAATTTGGTTGAGTTTTGTCAAAATGGCTAGAATTTTCATTTTTGACACTCCTCCCTATTTTGGGTGGTTGGTTTTGCATTTCTAGCCTTTTTTGAGGCCCACAGAATATGTATACAAAATTTGATTAAGTTTAGTCAAAAGGGCTAGAATTTTCATTCCCCCCCCCCCCCCCTTTTTTTTATCGGATAATGTTTAAAACACATTAAAAAATATATATTTTATGTTCTTTTCAAAAATATATTCAGTTTTTTTCTAGTTAAATTTTTTCATTTTTTATACCACTTCAAAGTGTGGTACCTAGATCTTTATGCCCACCCTGTATTAAAAAATATGGAAATATTTCACATTAAAATAAGATGATTATACACAAAATAGTCATAGGAACATATAGTGTATTTTAAATGAAAGAAAAGCATGTTTAAATGAGAGTATTAGCTCTTTATTAAACAGGTATTTGTCAAATGATAACGTTGTTTGGAAATGTTTTGATTGAACCAATATGGCGCTCTAGCTTCCTCTTTCGCCCGATTCAGGGGACAATTTCCTTCTATTTTTTCTTAAATGCTGCGCGAACGTAAAAAGTATATTATTGAACATAATTTAATTTATTTAGATTATTTAAACCATGAAACAAGCATAAAACACTAGAGTGTGTTTATTTTAAAAATTTTAACTAATAAATTTTTTTTTTTTTAATATCTTGATTTTTGCAATTTTTTAATAAGTTTCAAGTTCAATACGCGAGCCGAAGATGTTAACCGATTTTAATTTTTTAGGCCTTTTTTTTCTATTACAATAGGCAACTTTTACGCACTAAAGGGTTTTCGAAAAAAAATTCAGTTTTTTCGACACACTCTATTGAACAAGCCAATATGAAATTTTGCTTCTTTATAAAAGCTTGAAAAAAAATTCACTTTAAAAATATTAGCTCATTGCACATATTACTAGAAAGAAATAATTTGTTAAAAAAAATAACTGAGAGAAGAAAGCGATGAAATATTAACATGAAATCACTTTTTGAAGTCGGTGCAAAAAATATACATTTTATGGATCATACTCGACGGATTTTACCTAGTACGATTGGCGGGTACGCTCGCTTATATAGTTTGTTTAGCACTACTTCAAAAAGTGATTTCATGTTAATATTTCATCGTTTAGTTGTAACTAAATTATATAATTATTTTACAATTTTTAGTTCATTTATTTGATTTTTGATTTCTTATTATTTTATTTCTTGCATTTAATTTTTTTGAAGTCGGTTTTATTTTTATTTTTATAAAAATTATTTTTATTTTTCTCTTTTTAGTGATGTTTTAATATAATACCTTGAATGCATCTCGTAAAAGAAAGCGTCGGGGGAATGAATCAGAAAATGATAATAAATAAATAAATTTTTTTTATTGAACCAATTATTTTACTTGCATTAGAGAAAATGATAATAAAATTAAATTCATAAATATAGAAATTCTCTAGAAACGTTTGCGGGTTTTAAATGAACGTTTTAAGATTGATTTTTTTATAAAATATTTTATTTATTATAATTTCGATTATTTGCTCTAAAGAATTGGAAATTTACGTTAATTAGTCATTGACCATATGATCAGAACTTGATTTAATTAATATGAAACCACCCCTAAGGTACCCTCTTTCCAATATAAAAAGAATCATCGAAATAGGTTCATAAACAAAGAAGTTATTTTTGAACAAACATAGCAAAAAAGGTCCAATACCAATGAAAAAACGGGACCAATCGGAGACTAGACTGAACCCAATGCAATAAAAATCATCAAAATCGGTTCACAATTGGCGAAGATATCAGGTAGGATAGACCCAAAAAAAAAATCAGAACTTTTCAGAAAAATTGAGAACCTCCTCCTTTTTTGAAGTCGGTTAAAAAAATAAAATAAAAGTCTGTAAACCTCAATCAAATGTCAAATCAATTTTACATTTATGTTAAAAATACAAAAATATTTCACATTAAAATAAAATGAATATACACAAAAGTCATAGGTACATATACTGTATTTTAAAGGAAAGCAAAGCGTGCTTAAATGAGAGTATTAGCTCTTTATTAAACAGGTATTTCTCAAATGATAACGTTGTTTGGAAATGTTTTGATTGAACCAATATGCCGCTCTATCTTCCTCTTTCCCCCGCTTCAGGGGACAATTTCCTTCTGCAAGTTTTAAGCTTACAGTCACTCCCACCACCCTGGAATGAACCGAGTTCTTCTACAAGTAGCAATGGCGTCTTGTGGTTTGATCGATAGTCTCGTACCCTGCAGTGACCTGGCACTGGGCGCTACCGTTCTACCTTTCCGATGCTTAAGATGCCCCCTCACCCATCCCCTAGTATTCTCCTTTCCTTTCTGGCCCCCTCCCTTTTCTTATCTCTCATCGGCTTTGTTTTGAGTTTCCTCTTATTTTTTATCTCTTCAACCCTAAGAGGATTCATACATTCAACAGAAGAAGAATGCAGGGGAATTATTTCAGTTTTTGCACGCCGTTATAAAATCTCTTTTCAGCAAAATTTAATTAGAAGGAAAATTTACCGCATATTTTGGTGATTATGTATTTTTTTTTATTACCAGTTTGAGTTGAAAAATGAACAAAGGTGCATCTTACTTAGGCCCCGTATTTCAATGCCCGTTTAGCCTTAATCTTTGGCATAGTATTTTTAGATGTATTTCAATGTCCGTTTAAGACTTGATTCGAAGAATAATCTCTGAAATTTTAAACGCTGCTTTGGGTGGCGATCGACTACTTAATCCTAAGATTAAGATTGGTTCACATGGCAGACACCAGGCGCATAACTAACAAATATAAATTTTGTTAACCTCAAAATTTCAAATATATTTTTTATATATTTATTTACATAAATGCCTAGTGAGTTTGAAAACCGATTATACAGTGTGTCAATTTGAAAACTAACTACCCCTAATATCGCTAAACTGGCAAATAATTTCAAAAATCGCTGAGACACGTCAAAGTTGTATTTGGGGGGGGATAATTTTGACGTATAAATTAGATCGCCCCCACCCCCTGGCCCTCCCCCAAAAAATCTTAAATGAGAAAGGGGGTCGAGTAAGACACCATTTTGAAGGGCTTTTTTCTCTACATTTTGGTATGCCATTTTTTAAATTTGAGTTCTGCGTTGCCAAGTTAGGCGACTTTGAATATTGCAAAATTGAATTTTTATAATTATTTGTGTGATACATTAAACTTATAAATTCTCAGTAAAACAGATTTTGACGGTGGTACGTTGTTTTAATAAAACAATTTTTATAGATAAAGTAGCATCATACCTACTAGATTAACAAAAACCACAAATAAATTAGAACGCGTTTTTATTCTTGTAAAGTAAACATTGTAATTATTGTTTTTTATGTTTACATTAATTTTGGAGTTTTAAATTTTTATTTGATTGTTTTCAATTTTGTTTTGTTAATCATTTGCAAAATAAATGTACAAGAATAAAAACTCGTTCTTATTTGTTTGTGGTTTACGTTATTCTAGTAGGTATGATGCTACTTTATCTGTAAAAATTGATTTATTAAAACAAGTACCACCGTCAAAGCCTGTTTTATTGAGAATTTAAAAGTTTAATGTATCACACAAATAATTACAAAAATTCAATTTTGCAATATTCAAAGTCGCCTAACTTGGCAACGCAGAACTCAAATTTAAAAAATGGCATACCAAAATGTAGAGAAAAAAGCCCTTCAAAATGGTGTCTTACTCGACCCCTTTCCCATTTAAGATTTTTGGAGGCTAGAAGTGAGGGCGATCTAATTTATACGTCAAAATTATCCCCCCCCCCAAATACAACTTTGATGTGTCTCAGCGATTTTTTAAATACTTTGCCAGTTTAGCGATACTAGGGGTGGGGAGTTTTCAAATTGACACACTGTATTTAAAATTCACTTGAAGCAAATTTATTATTTAAATTTTTATAATAATTTAGATTACATTGTCCTTCTTTTTAATCGGCTCCAAAAAAAGGAGAGGTTATCAATTAATCGGAATCTTTTTTTTAATTTAATTTTATTTATTAATTAGATTTTTCTCCTGCTCTTTTACTCTTGCCCTATCATCTTTTATCTATGGAACACACAAGTATTATTAATTTCTTCAGCCACATGGCGCTGAAGTCGGCTTATTTTAAATGACTGCTATTGGTTGATTTTTTCGAACACAAGGATGCCAAGTTTCCATTTTATCCAATCTTCGGTTTAGCCAATCGGAACATAAAACATTTCAATATACGGGGAGCTGAGAAAAGCTCCGCTTAAATTTAATCTCTGCCTTGCTAATCTCAAGAATAAACGGACATTGAAATACCGGGCCTAATACATTATTGTGTGTCAAATACAATTTCTTCGTTTTGAAAAAAAAAAATGCATGAGAAAGAAATTTCTAAAACCTTCTGTTCTTAATAATTATCAGAGATTAGATAGACAGTCATACAGGAAAAGCTTAACCACGTACAAAGACCGAACGTCCTACGAATAACAAAAAGAATTTAATAATTTCGACTAAATTGTATACTCCAGAAGCATGGCAGCAACAATTTGAAGCAGTTATACCCGATTTCTTACATTTTTTTAAATATGCTGGTGTACTGCAAAAACAGTTTTTTTTACTAGATGGAAGTTAATGTTGATTCCTTCTTCAAACGAGCTAATTTGGTTCACAGAGCTCTATTCTACATTGAAGATATAATTATATCGGATCAGACATGAAAAGCTTTGGACTTCTACAACCAAATAGAATTTGTGATTCAGTCCTACTGAGGGAAGAATTTATAGAAAGAAATTATAATACGGGTGTGATCACAAGATACATAGAAGAGAATGTATCAATTTACACTATTCAATAAAACATTTTTTCTCAAAAGGTAATCAATTTTGGACACCTAATAATCCCATCTCGAGACGCTGCCCGACAGCTCAACCCGCTGCCGAAAAAATAATTAAAATAAAAATATAATTTATTAACATAAAGAGAAACTCAAATTAGAAAAGTTAGACACGGAAATTAGACTTTAAACGAGTGTATAGCACAGACACATATTTTTTTAGCTTTTATAAATTTATATACTCTATTATATTTTATAAATATAAATGTGAAAGTAAAAATAGTATAACCAATATTGTTTTTATCTATTACGGTTTCTTCACCCTTCAAAAACCATAAATAAACGTTTATTTTAAATTGGCTGCGATTTCAATTTTTTTTTTTTTTTTTTTTTACAACAAAATGTTCTATAAAATAGATGCCCTTCGTTTTTTTAAAATATGCAGATTAAATTGAGAATGAACAATTTTATGCTCTTTATGAAATTGGTCATAAAAATTGGATTTGATGGATACATAAATTGGACAAGTTATTAGTATATTTTGAATTATTTAAATAATAATCAACTTAAAAGGAATGACTTATTAGAAAGTTTATTTGAATATGTATTTGCTGATTGTAATATGTATAATGTTATTGAGAGAATATTTTTATAGTTTACAATAATTGTTACTCGACTTGATAGATATTTTATCATATATGCAATCATTTAGCCGCAGAACGAAGGTGGATTTTTGTACTAAACTACAGATATCAGTTTGGTAAAAGCTCTGTATTAATTAATATTACAAAACGGCCAATTGCGACTCACACAAGTATACTGAAGGTATTGTACATACTTTAAAATTTCCAAAATATTTGAGATATAGTATCGTTCTTATTTAAAAGATCGAATGAGATCATTTTTTCAGTTTAGTCACTTTTGAACGGCCACAGGTTCAAAAATCATCAAAAATGACCACTTTGAATCTCTCTCACACCGTCATTTTAAAGTGGATTACTGTAAACTCTTGATTCTCTGCGGTTTTCCTTTCCTTTTTCTTTTCTTTTTTTCCATAGTAAGGAAGAAGTTATTTTTATAGCGACAACCTCTTAGAGAGAGTGGATATATATAAAAATACATGTACAGAATTTGAATAAATAAAAATACAAAGTTAATATACCTACATACATATTTAGATCTCCTACTGTAAATAAAAATTGTTTAACAGCATTTACGTGTTGATTTGAAACCTTTTTCCGGATATTTTGCGAATTGTCCACGGTGGTCGAGGAACCCAAATATTAGAATTGAGTTGCCATATTTTGGAAAATAATTTGTCCATTTCTTGTCCACCCCCCACTCACTTGCTAAATGAGTTGCCTTGCACTGCCCTGAATTGTAAGTGAATATTATTCGACCTATCATTCAAAAGATGGCTTAATTCTAAATTTAGAATATTGATGTATATTAATTAACTAAAATAAGTGATTAAAAAATAAAATTAACAAAGAAAATTTTATTTTTAACGAGTCACTGAGCCACTTGACATCCTTAGGCTTCAAGTGTTAAATTCCACATAATTATGTTGAATTAAAAAATAACAAATATACAAATACAATTTTATATGTGATCTTACCATTATCAAATTTAAATATTCTGTTAAAATTATTCTTATATAAATAAATAATTCATGTAATAATTAGGTATATATGTTTTTAACAATGTGACTGAAGATGACAAAATAAAATTTCATAAAGATAAATCATTTAGGATGTCCTCTGCTTGATATAGATAAATTTATACATAAATATACAATATACCAAATATAAATATGTATAATTTATATATATATATATGTATATATTATTTATTAAAAAAATTTTTTATTATATTTTTTTTTTTTTAATTTTTATTTTATTTGTGAAACACCACCATAACTATAATCTTTTAAAAACTCATGTGTTTAATATGTTTCACTATAAACTAACACACCGCTTTCCCTAAATGTTATAATTTATTTGTTTGAGACTATAGTTTGATCTTCATCATCAGTCTTTTTAATTGGACCCCATGAGAAATAACACATAAAAATATTTATAATTAAAAAGATTGGTGATGGAGAAACTATATACTCGCATAGTCTCAAATAAATAATTTTTAAAGTAGGACGAATAAAATTAACATATCCAGTAAGCACCAAGCCTTTTAAATTTCTTATTAAATAAATAATATATATACATATTTATATTTGGTATATATCTATGTATATTGTATATGTTTATTTGCACCAAACAGAGGAGAACCTCATGGATTTCTCTTTATAAATCCACAACTTTGCTACTCTCTAATCTTTTCAATTAAAATAAAATTTGGTTGAAATATCTCAAGGTGAATTTTTTATTTTTTTATTTGCTAGACTGCTGTTTCCCTTTCACATAATTTAAGTAAATTAAGTATATTAATTCAGTTCTTACGTATTAAAAAACTGCTACTCATGGCAAAATATAGTATGGACATATGCAATTTACTGTCAATTTGAAAGAAACGATTTTTAAAAATATTATAATTAAAAGTAAGTAGCTTTAATTTAAAGCATTCTGTGTCATTAAATATTGACACTACATTATCAAACGATTTTCTTCGAGTCTGGAATATTTAAAACTCGAGGATCTCAAAATTCTCTCAAAGACCTCTTTAATTAATGAACTATTCATTTAACGCTACTTTAGAGCAAAATATATTTTTTTGACGGATTTTCTTTTCTTTGAAGTAGGCTTGTTAAAGAGCTATAAACATATTTTCCACTTGTAATTAATTTATTTAATATAAAAATTAACATTATTTATTCTTAAAAAATGCGCATTCTTTTCCAAATGTTTTCAAAGGGAAAAGTAATTTATAATAAAATGTTTCTTTTTAATAAATAGTGATTAAACTACTATAAAATGAAATTATTTAGTCAAAAAAAAACTGCAACCGATCGTTTTGCTATACTTTATTCAGTCATTTGAAATATTTATATTTTTATTTCTTTATTATTATGAGATATCACTGGATATTTGACTTAAACTTAGTCTATGTTGACTTAAAATAAAAAATAACGATCGATTCTTATCTAATACTAGAGGAATAACCTTATTACATTCCATTTTTGATATTTTGACCATGAGCTATATTAAACCGATCAAATAAATAAATTTTAGAGAATTTAAATAAAGTATGGGAGAGGTGGCATAAAGGGACACGTATTGAAAGGGTCAATTCAAATAACTCGATAAATAAAGGTCGTCTCTGTAACGACATTATTTTTGTTCTGTAGCTGCCCCAAAGTACGTACATATATTAAAAGAACTATGATTGTTTTGTTTTTTAATTATATGAAGGTAAATGTTTATTTCCATGTTAATTATCTTTTAAGATGACCAATTTGCTATTAATTACTTTCAAAGATGTGATTTTAAACTAAAAATAGTTAATTATATAGGTGCTTACTAATATTTAGGATGTGTGTAGCAAAGTTTACGGTGATTTCCTTATATTAACGCGGTGTCCCTTTCAATACAAGACATAAGCATAATATTATTGGCATATGAGGTCACCTCCGAAATTTTACTATATAATTGGCCCTTATCTATACAAAAGTTCTTGAATCCATGCCTATGGGTATAAACCAGTAATTCACATAATGGAGGAATAAATATTATATTAGTATTTCAAACAAGCATGGATAAAATAAACTCTAAAAAGCACCGTTGCCACTTTTTAACTGAGAAATAATTACATTTTTTAAAGTGACTGGATTCACGGATAAACATGAAATGTTTGGTTAGAATTGAGGAGCGAACGTGTTCAATATATGAGGAAACGCAAAGCAAACGTATTTTCCAGATGTCTTATCCTTACCTATATTTTTTCAATTTTTTCGATTAAGTGTAAAACAAATCTAAGAAGAATGAACGTGATCGGAAGTCGTAAATTTTATAGCCGAGTTTGCAGGGAGACTCAAAAAAGAATCTTTTTGGTACGCCTCTTATGTGTTTCCAGCTCGGTTGCAGATAATCCAAGTCACACTTACTTCAGAAAAAATCATTAAACCTTTGATAAGAGCTTTCAAACATTGAAAGCTGCATGCTCTCAAGAGGGCGATTTCACTCATTATTTAGTAAAAATAATTTTTAAGAAAAAAAACCCGACTTCAAAAAAATTAAATGCAACAAATAAAATACATTAAAAAGGTATAAAATAATTATTATCTTATTTAGTTACAACTAAACGACGAAATATTAACATGAAATTACTTTTTGAAGTCGGTGCCAAACATATACATTTTATGAATCGCACTCGACGGATCTTACTTAGTACGTTTGGCGGGTACACTCGCTTATAGGTATAGTTTGTTTGGCACCGACTTCAAAAAGTAATTTCATGTTAATATTTGGTCGTTTAGTTGTAACTAAATAAGATAATAATTATTTTATACCTTTTTAGTGTATTTTATTTGTTGCATTTAATTTTTTTGAAGTCGGTTTTATTTTTTCTTAAAAATTATTTTTATTTTTCTCTTATTAGTGATGTTATTAATAGTGAATTAATATATATTTTTTATAAAAGATTTTATTTATTATAATTTCGATTATTTGGTCATAAGAATTGGAGATTTGCGTTATTTCGTCGTTGATCATATCATCAGAACTTGACTCAATCAATAAGGCACCATTCCTAAGATATCCCCTTTCCAATAAAAAAGAATCATCGGAATCGGTTCATAAACAAAGAATTTAGGCCTAAACAAACCTAACAAAAAAGGTCTAATACCAACGAAAAAAAAACGGGACCAATCGGAAGCTAGACTAAACCCATTGCAAAAAAAAATTTCAAAATCGGTTCATAATTGGCGGAGATATGAGGTAACATAGACACAAAAAAATCCACCTCCTATTTTTTAGAAGTCGGTTAATAAATGCGATATTGTACACCTGTTTAATAATTATAAAAAATATGAGATAATGATAGGGATTAGGCAGCCATGTGGATTTTTTAAAATATTCTAGGGTGAGTATACTATATGATTTTTAATTAACATCATAAAAAACAAACCAATATAAAAATAACAAATATGATACAGCCGACTCTCGATAATTCGAACTCTTCAGCTGTTAATTTCGGTAAATCGAAAAAATGCTGGATATTTTGATAAATTGAATAAATGGGGCTCTCAAAATTTAGTTAACTTTAATACAAACAAGACTCAATGTTGTCTAATTTCTAGGCGCGAAAATAAAGATTTCCCTGATATTCACTTCGATTCGAATACCCAGAAAATGTGTGACAACCTATCCATGTTGGGCGTCTCTGTCGCATCTGACCTGTCTTGGAATGAACACATCTCCTCTGTGGCGAAATCTGCAGCAAGGAAGATTGGCTACTTATTCAGGTCCAAGCGATTTTACAAACCCCCACAACTTCTCACCATCTACAAGGCCCAAATCCGCCCCTGTCTCGAATACGGCTCTCATCTATGGAGCGGAGCCTCTAAATATTCTCTTGCTACACTGGATGCAATTTAGAAACGAGCCGTCAAGCTAATTGACGATTCTACCCTCACCGACTCCCTCGACTCGCTGGCTCATCGAAGAAATGTCTCTGCCCTTTCCCTTTTCTATAGATACTATCACGGCAGGTGCTTTGATAAGATAAAATCAATAATTCCCCACCAAAGCTTGCTTTGCATGTAGCACGCGTTTTGCCGACTCCCAACACTCTTTCGCGGTCAAATTAGAAAAGTGCCGGACCACTTCATTCGCCAATACATATATCCCCATGACTTCAAGGAACTGGAACTCTCTCCCAGCCTCCATTTTTCCAAGCACCTATAATCTTCAAACCTTCAAAACCGGAGTGCATAGACACCTACGTCTACACCCTCTCACTTAATCAACTTTCCCTTCTCTTCGGTAATTCAAGGGTCTTTCGAGATCCATAGGAGCTGCATCTTTACTGGTGCACCCCTTCTTGCATTCGATTGCATTAAAAAAAAAAAGTCGAAATCCTTTTCGTAACAAGAGGGGAGGGAAAGTTCTTTAATTCGAACTAAGCCACTTCCCCTCTTTATAATTCGAATTTATCCTAGCAACTTTTACTCTTCATTTTCCGCTTAAATATGTAATTTTTTCATTAATTTTACTTTTTTACTTTGGGGAGTCGGGTAGCTCAGTCAGCTAACGCACTGGCTTCGCTTCGGCATCGATCGATTATGACGATGTTGAGGTGGAGGTCCGGGGTTCGATCCTAGCTGGCAAATAAAAATTTCTACCTGCTGAAAACTCGGCTCCCTCACTAACCCTACTAACATTCTACTTATGTGCTGTCTAAATGGGCTTTGTCCCCGGTGACATTAAATAAAAAAAAAAAAACTTTTTTACTTTAGGCTATATATAAAATTTATGAAAGCTAATACATATTTTCAAAAATATAAAAAACTCATAATAATTCGAATTTTGTTCTTTCCTTTTGATAATTCAAACTTCTTGATAAATCTATGTCTCGATAATTCGAATTTTTCTTCTAGTCCCTTGGATTTAGAATTATCCAGATTCGACTGTATATTAATAAATTGTATTTTATTTTAGAATTATGAAAAATAAAACAATGTATGATCTGCATTGGCGTAGTTAAGGAGTTTTTCTAAGGGGGGCAGCCGGCCAGCTGATTAGCCACAACAAGGTTTCAATTTCGATAATCCGATTAGAGATCAACTAGAAGTAGAATTGACAAATTTTGGAAGTAACCAAATAATTTAAAGAGCAATACATAAGTGATGCCTCGTAATAATGGAGTTTCGATTTTTTTAAGGGGCGGGGGAGTTTTGTAGGGGCACTGCCCCCCCCCTTAATTACGCCCATGATGATCTATATTCATGAACTTTAGCTTTTGAATGACTTATTAGTCATTTCTTTAATGATTAAATATCCTTAAAGAGGTTTTTAAATTATTTATCAAAAACTTATTTACAATTATATTATGTACTTTAAATTTGATAAATTTGAGTCGATATTTTAAAAAACACCTATCTTCTTAAAAGGTATTTCATTGTAATGTTGGTGCTTAGAAAGATCTATAAACTTTATTTTTTTCATTATTGATTGTAATATGAGTTGATTTATTTTGATGCACATGAATCGTTCATTTTCGCAAGTAGTTTTGAAGAATGTCGAGTTGGATTTGAACTCGATTTGAGGACAAGGCTCGATTAATATTACAACTTTTTCCACGTGTATTTCAGAAAACTCCAATTGTATTTCAGAATTCTCAATTGAATATTAGAAAATCACAATTGAATATTAGAAAATCACAATTGAATTTCAGTATTATTATTTTTATGAAAAAGTACCATTTAGAAAATAAAATTATGAACAAAAAAAAGTAAAGATAGTGGTCAAGGCACTCTTTGGCTAAAAGAGAGAGACACGGGTTCGAATCCCGTCTGTGCTCAATACATTTTTCCTTTTCAAAAAATAATAAAATAATTTTTTTAGGTAGAATTAACATAAGAAATTATTGATTATATTATTTAATTTTCAGATAGAGAGTGTTTAAATATGATCGTAGCCATAAATAATTTCAATAAAACTATGAATTTTGAAAAAAAAAATTAAATTTCCCCAGTTACAGACTACATAGTTAACAGAAATTAAAATTAATTTTAAAAAAGTAGAAATGCATAATATCAATGTTTTTATTACAAAGGTATGTTTGTGTATGTGTCAGAAGCGCTGGTTTACTACTAGGGCCTTAGTACCAAAAACGCTAGCCTTTGGCAAAAACCTCTTAATACATTTTATTTCAAATGACTTCACAAAGTCTATTTTTACTTTCATATTTATATTCTATAGAATATTTCGTAAATGTCATTCCATTAATTCACTTATTCTATATAAGTGAAAGTACATAATTAAATAAAAGCACCGGAAGCAGAAGGTGATATCTTGATTTTAACAAAGGTTCAATTTTTACATGGAAATTATTTTAATTGAAAAAAAAATACTTTTAGCTCTTGTCTCTTCAAATAGCGTTCTAAAAACCCACATACCTTTTCATGTCAGTTTTGGTTTGTTTCCCTATTGGATAGAATTTAAGCATTGAACAAAAAAAGGTCTTATTTTAAAATTAAAATAACCTTATTTGATAATTCGTTCGAATAAAAATTACGTTCAATATTCCGAACATTGATTTGCATTATTTAATTTCTAATTGTTTCCAGGTCATGTATTTTTTTCCTTTAACTTGCCTTTGTTTAAAAAATTCCAAATCACTATGCAAAAGCAGTAACATCCAAATAAGAAAAAGATATATATATATATATATATACAGATAATTTGTAACTTGTTTAAACTTAATTTATAATCCTCCGCTAAGTTTCTCTTCATATTTTTTTCTCTAATCTAATTATTATTACGATTACTTTTTTAATGAATCTCTTTCACAAGAAGTTACAAAGTTTTCGGTGGAAGTATTGAAATGATAAATAAATAAGTAAATAAAGCAAAAGATTCTTTTGAATTGAATTAACAATGGAAGGTTACATTGAAGAAAATTGGAACTTTTCAAGATTAAGATGCGTCTCCAACTTCTTCTTAACTAAGAATTAAACTAACTTGAAGAATGAATTACTAAATGAAGTGAAAAGTATCATTTAATTTAATGAAAATTCGTTGGCAAAGCTTCCCATTATTTGTTTGAACTCAATCTCATAATTATTTTATAAAACATTTAAATTGTAAAATGAAGCAGGGTATATTTTATTTGGAACTTTACTCAAGACAAATGACATGACACAAGTAGGGTTAATTAATTTTTAATTTATTTTTTCTTGAAATTACAACGGTTGATAGTCATAAATAAAATAAAAATTTTAAAAATTACTATGATTTATTATTCACTATACATTGTCGGTCACCACCTGTGGAACATTCTCAGTTAGTAAATGTCGTATTAGTTTCTATATGGGCTTATTTATGCAAGGGTTGCCTTGCACCTTGGATATTCAGGAAGCAGACAAAATTTTAGACGAAAAATTAAGTTTTTTTTTTCAAAATTTTCATAAAAATATTTAAGTATAACTACATTACATATAGTCGCCTTAGAGTGTAAACCTGCTAAATCAATTTTTTATCATATATGACATATTAATAAGGTTTTAAAGAAAAAGAAATCCAGCATCTTCCAAGTAAAACTGCTACTTAAAATTAGGATCTTAAGTTGTAGAAAAAAATGTGAAAAATAGTTTCTTTCCATAACTACAATATTAAATTTTGTTTGTTTTTTCTCTGCCCTGTAAAATTTCTTTGTTGTGCTGAGTTAGCAGGTTTACACTCTAAGGCGGCGATATGTATATCTCCCTGTCTCGTTGGGGAAAAGTGACTTCCAATATTTTATGAAGGAGAGGAACACCGAAATCCCCCCTCCCCCGCCCCGCCCTAGAAACATTTCTGGATGTGCCCTTGGGAGATCGTAAATAAAAGTATTTAATTTTTTATTAGTTTGTTTTCAGATATTTTGTATTTTCAAAACATGTACTCAAAATTCATTTTGAAATTATTTGTATGGTCTATCTTTGAATTTGTTCTTATTTTCCATAAACAGCCCTCTATTATTCCGAAGAGACAATCATCCATAATTCGAGTCTCTGCACTTTTTTTCTTTGCTTGTTGAGCGTACAGTATTTTTATTGTCAGTTGAAATAGCAAAAAAGATAAATTTGTCGGTTTTACCGGCAAAGATGAAAAGGTCATTTCAAAAAATAATAAAAAAATAAACAAATAAAATTTGACTAGGTCTGGTTAAAAAAAAAAAAAAAAAAAAAAATCATTCGAATTGAGAACCTCCTCCTTTTTTGAAGTCGGTTAAAAAGACGAGATTCATTCATCGCTCACAATGGGCTGATCATTCCGTGACGGTTAGACCAAAGTTCCTCCAGCGAATCTGCGGACAGAGATCCGATCATGTTTTGACTGTACCTGACCGTGTCCATCCCTGAGAACCTAAGCAGTACGTACTAAAGCTAAAGAAGTAATGATGTAAGCATCAGAGGGAACCACTCGAGAATCAAACCCGAGTGCAAAAACAGCAATCAGGACCAATGACTACTCTCTATGAGGTGCATCTGTCTGACACACATCTCTTAAAACAATTAACCTTTCTAATATAAAAATTATTTATAATACACGCATTCTAATCGGATATCTTTAGAATTCAGAACTTTTAAAAACGACTCTAGAATTAGACATTCTGATGATATTATTTCATTAAACATTTCAACCGAAATTTCTTTTTTATAAACAACACAACCATTAAAGCATAATAGCTGCAATTTGCAGACAAGTTTGAATTAATAACCTGGATATTTATGTTATATTTTAGCTTTCTATCTCGAACCATTAGCCAATTAGTAGCCAATTAGTTTATAACTATGACTTCTAGAAACTCCCGTTTCCACCATCGTATTTACAGCGAGGTACAGCCTTCAAATGTTCAAGAATCGCATCCACAGGTACCTTCGACTCCAACCCAACTACTAACATTTTTTCATCTTTTCCTTTTTTTCACAATGCATAGGTCAATCCTGGCTTATAGGCTCTGTTTCTTACAGATTTCTTAAACAAGTATTTTTAAGGTTAAATAAAATGAAAAATGATCGATTTTTTTTTTTTTTTTTTTTTGAATAAGTTAAAAATGTTTTACAAAAGACGCTTGGTAAATATTATACTGTTCATAGTTTCAGAAAGTGACAGGCAATAGACCTTGGCCTGTTTTTTATATAAAATCATAAGAGCAGAATTGATGGTCCTTTTTTTATGAATATAAATTTGATCTCTACTGTCACATCTGCTATTGAATAAAATCAGTAAGATAATTTATTAACCCTATTTCTGGAGATTTCTTTGAAACCACTCCCTTTCTCCTTTGGGAGAAATCCAAAACAAACCTTTGTTTGTCCGAATAAAATGAATCCGTTGAAACGTGCTCCTTAATTCGGCAAAAGCTTCTATTCTTAAATTTCACGTAAAAGGCGATCAAATGAATAAATAAATATGTTTGAAAGAGGTCGTCGTCAGATCAATCGTGTCTGATCAAGTGAAGTGCTAATTAAATTGGCCGTGGTCCGCTTCGCTGGCTGTTCACTGTTCAGGGTTCGGTTGAGTGTTCATTTTCACGCACACTTTTGACGCAACGCATGATGGAGATCACCCTTTCACGCACCAGCAACACTCTCCAAACAGCCACGCGATTCCCTTCCTTCCTCCGAGTACTTTTATATGCCGGGGAAAGAATTGTTTCGGCTCCAAATCGCAATGCGGATTTTGTTCCAAATAAACTATCTTGAAATTATCCAAAAAAATAAAACAAAACAAAAAGAAACCAATTCTATTTCTATCCGTCGAGCATAAAAAATCTTTCTACAATTTTTCTAATAATTTATTGCAGTGTTTCTCAATCTTTTGTAGAGGGAGGAACCCTAGAGCACTTGTATTTATTTCAGAGGAGCTCCCTAGAACTAAAATATGAGATATTTAGATAAGGTACTATTAATGTTTTAAATTAGAATTTTGGTGTTTTTTGAGGCTCTTGAAAACCTTGGAAACAAATGGAATGTCTTCGTTAGGAAAAAGAAGTAAAATTTCCCTATATTCTAACTATTTATTTTTACGAAAAACTTTTGAGACGTTTTAGCGGATATACTCACGCCATCATCAGTCTACAAGGAAAACATAATCTTAATTACAGTCAATTCATATTCACATGTCATTCTCATGATAAAAGAAAAAGAAAAACAAAAGAAAGAGGAGAAAAGAAGAGAAAAGATTTTTATTTTATTTTATTTATTTATTATTTTTTTTTATTTAATGTCACCGGGAACAAAGCCCATTTAGACAGCACATAATTAGAGTGTTAGTAGGGTTAGTGATGGAGCCGAGTTTTCAGCCCGTAGAAATTTTTATTTGTCAGCCAGAATCGAACCCCGGACCTCCACTCCAACATCGTCATAATCGATCGATGCCGAAGAGAGGCCAGCGCGTTAGCTGACTGAGCTACCCGACTCCCTTGATTTATTTAAATGAATATTTTTTAATTTGTTGTTATTTTTATTACAAGCTTTGGTTGATTATAATGCCGTTAACTGTATAAAGAGAATGACATTCTACACAGAAAAATGTACTATGTTGTGAAAAGTCAGGGTGAGCAATCTCTTCTTTTCTCCTCTTTCTTTTGTTTTTCTTTTTTCGTTTATCTTGAGAATGACATGTGAATTTGAGTTGACTTTAATTAAGATTATGTTTTCCTTGTAGACTGATGATGGCGTGAGAAACGCTGAAACGTCTCAAAAGTTTTTCGTGAAAATAAATAGTTAGAATATAAGGAAATATTATTTCTTTTTCCTAACGAAGACATTCCATCTGTTTCCAAGGTTTTCAAGAGCCTCAAAAAACACAAAAATTCTAATGAGATATTTGAGCCGTTTATTTTGAAAGTGGCGTAAGTCCAATTTTGAAAAAAATAAGTTAATGACAGATTTAGCTAGACATAGATATCTTCTTTTCATATTTATAATATCACATCCAAAGAAGTACAATATCCTCATGAATTCGTCAAAATAAATACATCAAAATATATATAAATATATGTATTTATAAAAATATAAATACAAATATCTCAAAATAACAAATAATGGACTTAGGGCACTTTCAAAATAAACGGCTCATTTAATTTTTCGTCAAAATATCAACATCATGCTACTTTTATAGCTTCCAAATATAACATACAGCCGCCGATGTGTTGCCACATTTTAAAAATTTGCTAGATTTTGGGGAAATTGGATACAAAAAACGTGCATTTTAGATTATAATACCTAACATTTTTATTTTCATAAATAATATATTAAATTTTTTTGGTAATGTCATTGGGATACCCATATGCCCCTTTCGGATCGGCCAAGTTTTGTTTTATTTTGTTACTAATGTAACGTAATCGTTGTATTATAAAAATGTTAAAGAACTTTAGAGAAACAAAACTGGTATCACTGAGACAATAATAGTGATTTTCATCAGAATCTTAAGTATCAATGGTTTTATTTGACTATAAGGTAATACATAGACTCTTAGATGTAGTATTTTTGTTCATTACATGATTACTCTAGCGACTGTGGGTCAGTAGGGAGAGTGTTGGGTCGCTGACTCGAAGATCACTAGTTCGAGACCGAATCTCGTCAGATAGATATTTGCAGTCGCCTACTCTTGGAAAGTAATGGCAACCTACCAAGAGTACACTTGCCAAGTAACCTCTCCAAATTAGCCGTTCGGAACCGGCGTTAAAAGTAGGTCCCGTATATCTGTGTAAAACAACTAAACACACTCAGCACTGGTTTATGTGGAGAGGCGCAGACACCCGTTTCGGGTATGGCAGTCTAAGAAGAAGAAGACCAATTTTTGAGGGGTGATACTACTAACTACTATTTTTTCTTTTATTGACCTATAGGCGCGGGTAACCCCAAACCTCCCTTTGTGAAACCTTGTGGTTACGCGGAACCCAGGTTGAAAATCACTGATTTATTGTATCAAAAACTTTTGACTAGCCTCCTTGTAGCTTAAAAATAAATTTGAAAAAAAAGTGTAAACTTTTTCAATAAGTTCACTTTTCATTAATTTTGCCAAATTGCAATTTTTGTGTTCCAAATTTCAATTCATAAGATTTAAAGTCGATTAAGGTGGTCCTTATGTTGGGTATTTTCAAATTTTTATGCTGCCGCGAGGCTCATAGGGTTCGAAATAAATAAAAGAAAATACTCCGCAAGTTTCAAGTCTTTATCTCAATTTTCACCTCTGCCCCACAACGATATATAGTAAGTTTCCCATCTAAATAACATGGGGTTTTTGGCATTGAATTATCCATTTTTTTCGGCTAAAGTAATAGTTCAAAAAAATCGAACATTTATTTAGACTTTATACTTATAATAGTAGCTATCTTTCAACATTTTTAAAGATTTTTATCTAATATAATTTTGAAGTTACAGCTAGATAGAATACTGCTATAGTATTTCTTAGCGTTAATAATTTATAGACTCCAAAATTATAATCGCTAAAAATCTATAAAAATTCTGAAGGATAGCTACTATTATAAGCATAAAGTCTACAAAGTTTTACATTTTTTTAACCATTACTTTGGGCGAAAAAAAATTGATCGTTCAATGCCAAAAACCGCATGTTATTTAGATGGGAAACTTTTGGGATACAGGTTTAAATTCAGATAGGGACTTGAAAGCTGCGGAATATTTTTTAAAGTCTAAGATCTGAACATGCATTTTTTCTAACTGAATAATCTACCCAATTAACCAAAAGAAAATTATTAATGTTGATGTATCAAAACGTTAAATTAGAATGTAGAGCCTCTTAGTTAGATATTCAAAACAGTCGCCCTGCGAATCGGTTATCTAACTTGCAGGCGCCCCCATTGGCCATTCAAGCTTTCATTTTTAAGACTATCGTGACGTCACTCGATATAAAGATAATAAATATACAATATACATTTTTCTAAAATTTCTTACATTATTTATGGTTTTAAATATTTTTTGAAAATGCACTGATGTATTTATTAATTCATAATTTGTTATCATACATTCGCCCCCCCCCCCATACCCTAATTAAATTCAAGAAAATTCCACAAACTTTAACGATTTGATAATTTTTCTCTGCGAAGGGTTTGTGATAGAAAGTTGAAACTTGGTATATAAGTGCAGTTTAATAAAACAAATAAACTAAATTTCAGCTCATCACCTTAACACATTTTAAAGCTTTCCCAATTAATATTTTTGAACTGTAAATTTGGAACATGGATTTCTTAAAAAAAAATATTTTACCATAGATTTTTGAAAGTAAGATAAGCTTCGATGCACAATTCCTTACACCTACCAATCTCCTAGTATCTTAAAATTAAGCAATCTACATTTGATTCAATCGAGAATCAAATGTAGGGAATGTTTGTCAAATATTGAGTGAAAATAATATCTGAACTTATATATTTCTAACTTGAAATAATGATGTTAAATAAATTTATAATTTTTCTCATTAATATATCAAAGAATAATTGATATATCAATGAGAATTGTTTTGACCGAGATTTTTTGAAAAAATATCTATCGCGAGACTACTGCGGATGACGCTATTGGAGTTTACGGAGTCTTAAGTCTGGACCAAGAGAGAAAAAGATGTGATCCATCTAGCTACAATCCAACGTCATTTCGCGTATAGCCCGCATGACATTCGAATGGATCACCAAATGAATTTGAAATCTCAGATGTTATATATTCAATCTCCCAGTCCAGAGCGCTTGATCTATTAGCATGTATGTTAGATGCTTGCCATTAATTAATCGAATGTTTTCTACATTTGATTCGCGATTGAATTTATTTGGTGATCCATCCGAATGTCATGCGGGCTATAAGCGAATTGACGTTGGATTGTAGCTAGATGGATCGCATCTTTTTCTCTCTTGGTCCAGACATAAGAGTCCGCAGACCCCAATAGCGCCATCCGCAGTAGTCTCGCGATAAATATATTTTTCAAATAAGCGCTGTCAAAACAATTTTCATTGATATATCAATTATTCTTTGATATATTAATTAGAAAAATGATAAATTTATTAAAATTAAGCTATATTTTGTTAATTTGGTAGGTGCACTTTTTTCAAATTTTAACAGAATGGCAATTTTTGACAGTAGGAAACTGGTCCGTGCTATTTTGGTGTATAGACGTAGTTTAATAATCCGGATTTGTAAGCCGTTCATTAGCTTCAAACGTAAGATCGTGTCACATATGACAATACGATTTTTCTGATTATGTGTATTTTTAAACGGAAGCTTCTAAGCTCAAAATCTATTCAGTTTTGTATTTTGTAAATACAAGTATTTGAATAAGAAGAGTACATATACTTGACAATAATTTGTAGAAAACATACATACTTAATGGTCTTGGGAAAAACTTTGCTATTTTTTCTCCAATTTTTTGGCCAATACTAAATAGTTTCATTTTACTGGGATATTTACATAAATATATTCAGCATATATTAATCTGAAAGTTGACTGATTTGATGAAATCTCTTTAAAGAGACAAAGTTGAAATTCAAATCAGCGCTGTTTAAATTTAAAGCCCGGTTATGGAAAGATATGAAAAAATAAACTCAGTAAACAAATTCAATTTTCAAGATTGAAAACTCGTGCAGAAACTTAAATCCCTCCTTTAATAAACGTTATTTCGCAAATTATAGCTCGTAAAATTGTGATTTATGGGTTAAGATCCTAAAGTGGCCGTTTGCCGAAGGACACGTCTCGGCTCCACCCTTCGGATTCTACCCTACAACCCTACACTTCGAGTAGCACTTATCACTTTAAGGAATTGCTTATTGTGAAATTTGTTCTAATTTAGTTTCCATTTAAGTTCTGCGATAATGTTTCAAAATTTTGGAACAATTCTTAAAGGATATAAATGATAAATGATAATATATCTTTTTTATAATCATGAAATGTAAAATGCTCAATTTATTGAATTTGGGGGTCAGGCTGAAGATATGGGAAATTGTTTCGATTTAAATCATCTATGGGGAAATTTGAAAATTAAATGAATATGAACATTGAAAATTTTAGCAAGGTTACTAAAATAAATAAATAAATAAATAAATAAATATATATTATATATCAGTGGCGGTTGGTGACTTTTCAACCAGGGGATGCTTTCCAAAAAAGTACCCTTCATTTTTTGAAATTTTATTTTAATTTTCGCTTTTTTTGCAAATTTCATCGAGTACTGGCATCATTTTCGTTGTTTTTCAAATTTAATATTGGATTTTTTAAAAATATATTTTGGGACCTTCGACACTTACTACTTTGTGTGAGTGAGGGTAGGAGTCAGAAATTAAATCTTGTGACTTGAATTCCACAGTCCCTGAGATAGAAATTGAGAATCTTCCACAATGAATCAGCCTCTCCTTTAAGAAAATATTCAATTTCTCTTATTTTTTGGCTATAACCAAGCTAAGACTTGTTTATTTCTGATCTTATATATTGAAAATTCTTTGAAATGGATTAGTCCATCAATTCTCAAATCATCTTTATTTATTCTTTTTTTGTATTATTTATATTTTAATAGTTCCCCAGTGAGAACAATTTTTATTCGACCAAAACTCGTCTGGACTTGCTTGAACTGGAAGTAATATCAGGTAGCGAGTTCAAACCTTATAGCAGCACCCTTTTCGGAAAATAATTCATTTTAATTGCCCCTTGAAACTATGCAACATTCATGTCGAGAACCAATATACTTTTCAAAACAAAACAAGGTTTTTTATAGAAATATTTGAAAGAACGGATAATAATTTGAATATTTAAAGATCCTCCTGAAATTTTGAAGTCGACCTTATATATTTATGAAAATACTCTAAATGTTTGAAATTCTAGGGATGCGCCGCATCCACAGTATTCATGGGCCGCACACCACTGATATAATATATATATATATATATATATATATATATATATATATATATATACTACTGTGGGCAATAAATAGTAAGACTTTTTAATTTGAATTTTGCGCGGAAACCCATTCGTCGAAATATATTTTTCTAGGTTGGTATGACTGTCAGTGACATCTGTGCCAAATGTCACATCAAAATAATCATTGGTGTTTTGTATACGCTTGTCTTTCTGAAGTACAAAAAGTGCATTCGGCGATGTTTACAATGAGTGAAATTATTCAACAAAGAAGTTCCATTTAATTTTGTGTGCGGAATCAAATTTCTGGTGCGGAAACGTTCAGAATGTTCCTAAAGGCCTTCGGTGATAATTGTATGTCGCGAGCAAGTGTTTTTGATTGGTACAAACTGTTCAAAGAGGGTCGAGAACGCGTTGACGACGAACAAGTCAAAAATCAAGGTCCTGTTGACAGTTTTCTTCGATTATCGAGGTGTGGTGCACTCCGAATTCCTTCCGACAAGCCAAACTGTCAACAAGGAATTCTATTTGATCGTTATGCATCGTTTGCGCGAAGCTATTCGTAAAAAGAGGCCTGAATTATGGGCCGACAACTCTTGGTTTTTCCACCACAATAATCCACCTTCGCATACTGCATTGATTATTCGTGAGTTTTTCGCCAAAAATTCAATCAATATCGTTCCACAACCACCGTATTCGCCTGATTTAGCTCCTTGTGACTTCTGACTGTTCAGCAAACTCAAACGACCGCTCCGGGGAAACCGTTTTGAGTCAATTGAAGATATTAAACGCGAATCGCTACGCGCATTGAAGGCTATTCCGGAAATCGGCCTTAACAACTGTTTCGAGGATTGGAAAAAACGTTGGCGCAAGTGTATTGAGGCCGGGGGGATTACTTTGAGGGGGACGAAATAGATTTGGAAGAATAAATAAAGAATTTTAAAATTAAGAACAAAGTCTTACTATTTATTGCCCACAGTAGTATATATATATGGTATAGCGAAAATATGTGAAGAAATACTGAATAAATTTTGATGACGTGATGATACATCAAGCAGAGAAGAACCTACGGAAACGCCAGAAAACACCTGGAAATTTTTTTTGCAGGGGCTAGTTGCTACCCGACCAATGGGCCTGTTGGCGGCTGATATATAGTATCTGGGGGGCATAGCACATGGCACATGGCAGTGCCCCAGCCAAGTACTCTGCCAGACTAGCATTTACAGGAAGCAACTCGAGGCATTTTGACGCCTCTGTAACTTCGCACTGAGAACCTGTACAGGGCTGAGTTTTCCTCAATACTGGTCCATAAGCTTAATAACTAAATTACCAAATTTATTACTTCTATTGGTTATACCGTCCAAGTTACACGGAGCCAAAAATGGACTTTTTCGTCACTCACTTACTCAATGACTGGCTTATCAAAATTCCAGAGTACTTCCGCCTCACTAATTGTTAAGAGTAAACGACTTCTCAAAAAGTGTGCTGTTGATATTCACGCCAAACACTGAGTAAAATGATCTTGTCTCCTTATCACGATACCCACTTTAACTCAAAAATAAAACGTCTTATTAAGTTTTTCTGTCAGGCATCAAAATGTTTGTACATATTTCCAAAACAAAGAAGTCATTTGATTTTGGGCTCAAAAATATAAAAAATCTGAATAATTCCTATTGTCATATGGTGAGCATAACTAAATAACTAAGATCTGAGGCCGAACAAAGGAAAAAATTGGCCAGGTCAATAGAGAAATTAAATAAATAAGTTTTAACAGAGAGACCTATTTAATTGACGCTAACTATATCTTTAATCAATTAAAGATCACTTCCAAATGAAAGCTGAAACAATGAAAAAATACTATACAATTTTAATTAATTTTCTAATTTTAACAAGGGTATACTCACTTACTCTCTCTCCCTAAAGAATCTTTCGGGCTGATTGAATGTAAACCACAATTTAAATAGCTTTGGAAATTCATCAAATTTGGATATTATATTAGAGTTGCCTTCACAAAGAGAAAATCGAATCAATGAACGAATTTCACATGCATTTCGATTTAAGGAAAAAAGAAGTACAAATTCACAAGGACCATAGGTCTTATTTAAACAAGAACGAATAAATGATTGAAAACAAAATAAATATTTGTTGCTAACAAAGTAAAGGTAAATGCAGATCTTCAATATTTGCAAAAAGTAGAAATTCGCAGGCAGCCAACATCCAGTTTATTTATTCCTGTCTTGATGCACATAGGGATGTTTTTAATCCAGAGGGGTGGGTCAATTGCCAGATTATTTCTCCCATTCACCCCATCCTCTTCTTCTCATCATCTTGTTTTTGTATTAATATGAATCTTTCGAAATATAGCTAATATAAAATGGTAAAGTAAAGTAAAAATAATCATTGTATTTTTATAATAGATATTTTTATTTTCCTGATTTTTTTTATGAATAGCCGCAACTAATAAATACTCTATAACTTTGAATATGAGAAAAAATAAAACATTACCAGTGATTCCTGTTACCCGGGCAACAAATGGCTTATGACTAGAGACCGAATTCCTATGCAATTGCATATTTTGTTTTGCAGCCACATACGACCCTGGGGATCAATTATCTATCCGAATCATGCATCTAGGATACTGTGTATTAAATTTTGTACTGCATATTTTTGCATATTTGAGTAATATTGCATAAAATTGCATATTTCAAGAGTATTGCATAAAATTGCATATTTGATGGATTTTTTGTCAAATATTGCAAATTTCATGCCAAATAAAGATTTTTTAAAAGTAAATTTTCGGAGAAAGAATGAAAAAAATAAAAGCAATACAATACAATCGTGTCTGTTAAATAAAACTACCCCCCCCCCATCCCACCGTATTTTTTCGATCACATTTTTTGAAACATTATTATAATTATATCCAAACGCCTCCCACATTAGTATGTTGATTTTATTCAAGTGCACCCTTCTAATATTTCTTTGAGTTTAAAGATTTTTTAATATATTAAATATAATGAGAGTTTTGGGAAATTTTTTATTCAATAAAAGTACATATTTGAGACTTGGTCTCTAATTTAGCTTACTTTATCATTTTATTTCTTTCATAGGAATCCTTCAAATATAGGTATAGTCTTTTTATCTTCAATTTTAATTTTTTTAGTGCATAATGTATAGTTGCCAATTTTAACTGCATATATTTCCATATTTCAACGAATTCTTCATATTAATTGCAAATTTCACCCTTTTTAACTGCATATTTTATGGCATATTTTGGCAGTTTTTACTGCATACAAATCCGGTCACTACTTATGGCCCAAGGGCTGGATCTAGCCTCCTCTTATATTTGTTAAAATTATGAAGAAAACCACACTTTCAGATTTTATATCGAAAGTTCCCCTGCTTCAGCGCCTCTGAATGTTACATACAATCAATATTTTGTGATTTAATTAGGCTGTAGTTAAGTTGTAGTACATTCGGTTTTAGCTTAAAATAACCGATGCAGTAATTAATGCATATTATTAATTAATGTGTTTGCTCAATTCTATAAATTTAATTCAATAAAGTTTATCCATTTCTGATATTCGTTAATATATTAAATAAATCATTCTGAATAAATTGAATGAAATAAACAATTGATTTTTATTAATTCATATGTGATATGTGATGAAATTATCAAATTTAATCAAAATCTGTCGATTTTTATATCAGGAAATAGTTTGCTGATGTTTTACCAACTATGTAGATATATTCACAAAAATTACTATATGTTGAAAAAAATAATTAAAAAAACGAATGAAACGTAACGTTGACTTATGGCATTGTATAATTATAATATTAGACATTTTAAAAATGTGTGAAGAGAATGAAAAAACACTCCATTTGAGTGTTTTCTATTTATTTTTTCGATTACTTAAATCAATTTATTCAATTTTTAATCTATGTAATTAGCATTTAATAAAATATTATAGTTTTTTATTTTTTATAAATTCATTTAATTTAATAATATTTAATCTAATCTATATCTAAATAAGGATTCATCAAACAATCAGTGAGCTGCATTATAAACCTAAGCAAACCTATAGTATTAAAATTAAAGAACTATCTGAGGTATCCCTTTGAGAATCGAACCCGAGTGCCAAAACAGCACCTATGACTACTCTGTGATATGTAATAAAAATTATTTATAACACACGCATTAAGTATAATATGACAATCTAATGGCATTCCTTAGACTTTTTTATAGTCAGGGGAGTTTAAAATGTGTATTTCCGTTGAAAACTCGAATTCGAATTTTTGATCGATGGCAATAGTTCCACTTGCTATTCCATGTATAGGTTGGGGAAGTAAAGATTATATGTATTCATATTATTTATCATAATATTTTTTTAGGAAAACATGATAGCTAACAATAATTAACAAGCTAAGTATTCAATAAGTACCTACAACCAGCAAAGCCTCAACTGCAAAGATTGAAGATTAATTTTGATTCTGCTGGTTAATAATTTAGTTTTTCCTATTGGCATGATGGGGATAGAAAATTCATTGAATATTTGATTGAAGCTTTCAGCATTCACGAAAGACGGAAGCAAGGGGAAATCTCTCTCTCCAACAATCAATTATATATAGAAAATACTGATCAACTTGGTATTTAATTTCACAGCACTGGAAAGGTTACAAATTCCACAGTCTACTTTTAAGCCTCTACAATCGATTCCAGCGGATTAAAGCAACATGAATAAGAATAAATCGATTATAAATGTGCCCACAGCATCCAGAACTAATCGCTCTATATTTTTTGTTGTTGCTTTCACTTAGATATATAAATCTACTCTGTTCTCTACTTGTATATTTATTTATTTATATATATATTTATTTATTTATATATTTGTATCTTGGTTCTATTTTGAAAACGGCCCTACCGATTTTGATAAAACAAAATCTATTAACAAGTTTTGAGGATGAAAAAACGATCTGGCTATGTCTGGACCTCATCAAAATTCATCTTAATTGATTTTTTCTTAATTAAAGTAATTATTGATAGATGAAAATCTCAATAAAAAAAAATGACTCGCCGGATGTCAGATTAGAACCTGAGACCTCTTGCATCAGAGGCACACACTTTACCACTGGACCATAGAACTATTTTAAAAATCTTTGCTTTTTACTTTTACTAAAATGAATATTTTTGAATTAGACTTTATTATAAGTGTGGAAATAATTGAATATATTATATATAGCTATGTATTTAATAAATAGAATTCATTGAATAAATTGCGGCAAGGCAAATTTGAAATATGTATAATTGAATTAAGCTGAAAGAAAGACAACAATTAATTTTAAACCCAGAAACATTAAATATATTAATAATTATTCCTTGGCCTCCCCCCCCCTCCACTCTTCTAATTAAAATTAAATATTCAATTCTCTTTTCTCCGGGCAATTACCCTTGAAATTGTCTTCCTAAAAAAATACTTGCTTAGTGAAATTTATCACTTCTGTCGCGCGTCCCGAGACGCACATATTTTTTTTAATTTCATGTTTTTATTTCAGACCCTATACGAATTTTTTTTATTATTATTTTCCTATTTATTTTTTTATAATGTTTATCAATATGAACGAATGTGGTCAAATTGGTGTACGAGTAAACAAATATACACATAATATGTGGAGCACTAGAAAGATAGAAGTGCAAAAACTGGGTGCGGGGTGGGGATGGATGTGGGGGTGCAGTTGTAGGGGATCCGGGGGTGGGAGGCGCAGTTGGGGTGGGGTGGGGCGGAGTGGGGGTGCAGTGGTGGGGGAGAGGTCTGTAGTTTGGGGGGGGGGGTCAGGGGTTACCGTGCATCGCTCGGTGCCTCCAGGTACTATATAATATATAGAGAGTGCAAGTATTGCATTCCTCTCCGTGCTCGTCACAATTTGAGAACTTATATCTTCAAGGTTACAAGTTATTTTCACTTTGACACTTAAATTGAAAGTAAACGATCATTAGAAGATAGAAATCAAGTTTAGAACAAAATAAAAACGAATTTTCGGGTCCCTAAAAAGTCCGCGAAAATCCATTGATTGGTGAGTTATAAAGAATATTTTATGTTCTTAAGCGTCAATAAGTTTCAATCCAAATGAAAAACAAGAGAAGTATTACAAATAATTATTATCTCAGCAATCGTAAGTCGCGGGGAATGAAATTTTAAATTTAAATTGAGTATTAGCTAGAAGGAACACAGCAAAGTTTTGATTCATTAGCTTTATCTGAAGTACCCCTTTATTTCTGGCATTTTTGATTTCCAATAAAGTAATTTGAAAGAGGAAAATACACAACAGATATTTAGATATACTTACTATTTAGCTCTAGGTTTAATTAAACAAAACAAAAGCCGTATCTTACAAATAAAACTAGGATCAAACTACTACATAATATTTACTAAAAGCGATTCCCTAAGGAAGCAAACAATTTAATCCTATTTAGCTACATATTTGTTTATTTTATAAGAATTGATTCACAAATATTCAATATAATAAATATTAATCCCATATAATATCGTATTATATTAATATAATTTCCTTATAATATGTTACATCCGGCACCGCCCATAGTTTTCAAAGTTCACTTGGGGCCCTCTCTAAAAAGTTTAGGGACCCCTGGTCTAGGACATTGGTCAAATTAGAGACAAATGGAAGAACTTATTCATTTGTATTATGTATATTTAGAAACTGCGACCTTCTTTCTAATTCGTTCTTCTTCGAACTTCAATTCTTCAAGATCCTCATCCTTCGACTATGATCCACTAATAAAGTTGATTTCTCTTTGTAGAATGCAAGAATGTAATTGTAATTCAAAAAAATGCATATACCTAAGTCCTAAGTATATACTCAAACATAAATATTTTTTATCGGTGCATTTAGAACCTTATATTTTTGGAACTAATTACTTTCTCTAGTATAAAAGAAATGCTTTTTAGGGCTATTCTTTTATGTATCAAAGTTCAACCCCATTATTATTATTTTTTTTTTTGTTAAATCTATTAAATGAGAATTGTTTTCTTTCATTAGGATGTGTTATTACCTCGTTTCACAAAGAGAAATCAAATCTATATATATAACATAAATAAATTTAAAAAAATCTACAAAAAAACAATCCACAAATGTTTATTAAAATAACAAACTTGTCGGGAGAATTCCATATCTTTAACTTTTTTAGTTTACCATAAAGGATATGGCCAAGTAATGTAATCGTGCATGAAAAAAGTGTTTTTTTTGCTTCTTTTTTTCGAAATATCTCAAAAACGGCTGAAACTATTTTGATTAAAAAAATTGGGCGAAACTATGGAATTTGTCTTCAAAAAAGCTCTAATTAGTGAACATCTAAAAAATTATATTTTTCGAGATAATAACTGTTATGTCAAAATGTCTGTTAGTCTGTGCGTTATCAAATTTTTGTGGACGAGCTAGCTCAAAAACTAGTGTGAATATCAAAACCAAATTTCACACGTAGTTTTGGTGCATTGAGATTAAGAGATTATTACATTTTGGTGCATATGGACCCAAAATTAAGGGGAGAGGGGCGGGGAGGGGGGGGCTTAAATTTAAAATTTTAATATTTTCAAACTAAAAAAAACAAGAAAAATGAAATATACTATAAAATCAACTTATAATAACGAAAATATTTTTTTTTTGTGGCTCTAAAAAATAAAAATCTAGGCCATTTGAGGAAACTCAACCAAATTTTTTATACATAATCAATG
This sequence comes from Forficula auricularia, assembly GCA_024734495.1. NCBI lineage: Eukaryota > Metazoa > Arthropoda > Insecta > Dermaptera > Forficulidae > Forficula > Forficula auricularia. The sequence goes on along the minus strand of JALMQS010000083.1, from coordinate 3,748,830 downwards.
AGCTACTAAAAATGCAAAAACTAACCACCCAAAATAGGGGGGGGGGGGATGAAATTCTAGGCCATTGTACTAAACTCAACCAGAAGTGTATGGTAAAGTCAAGTGGATGGCCACATCAGAACGTTTAATTTATTTTTTAATTTATTTGACTTTGAATTCTAAGTCCATTTAGCCAGTTTCTTTGCGTATGATAGTTTTTATTATGGGTTAGTATAGTGTTATTGAGGGAGCTGAGTTGTAGCCCGTCGAATTTTCTACGCAAGCAAGGCCCGAACTTGGGCCTCACCCTTCAACATCGTCATCAAGGCAACAACGATGCAGAAGCAGTCATTGCTCTAGCGCTCGGCCACCCGACTCCCCGAAAACTACTCTTCAAGCAGTTCATTTTCTTGAGAAACAGATTTCGTGCACAAGAGATCTAGTTTCTTTTCATTTGAAGTATGTTACCTATGAAGTAATAATAGCTATTTATTTTCTCATGCCAAAAACACAACCCACTCTGGTAAATAACGATAAGCTCCAAACACTTGTTTTCTTTTTTAGTTTTTAAGGAATTTGGTGTTGGTACTTGGTGAAACATTTTTAAAATTATTGAATAAAAATACTTGGTAGGTTTCACATTAAGATATTAGTTACTTTCTGTTTCTCCTGAAGATGGGTTAGTCACCCGAAATATATATATATCGAGATTAAAGATTCTCCAAAAATAAATTCGTTTTATTTTTTTATATCTTAATGTGAAACCTACCAAGTATTTTTATCCAATAACTTGTTTTCTTTTTCATGCGACATTATCTTAGTACTACTTTTGCAATGTTCAGAGATTCACAAACCAACTGCGAATTTGTCTGAAAAAACGACCTCCAGATACACAGGTCTGCTGGATATCCGAACGTATTTTTTTATTTTCTCATAACAGTCTCAAATGACAAGCTGACCGATGTATACACCGTGTACACACATTCAGGCCACCTCCCTTCAGGAGGACTGTTCTGACAGCTCTGCCGAATCCTGTGTAGTCGGCATAAATGGGTGAATTTAGTCAAAATCTATTTTTATAATTTTTTTCCATTTACCTCGTAAAATATTCCACAAAGCAAAAAAATATATTTATATTATATTATTTATTCTTCAATCAATACTCTAGTGTAGCCCAACCAAAGCGGGCTTCGCAGCTGATATATTCTAATGTAGGGTGACCAGATAATGACATAGTCAAAGTAGGACATTTGAAGTAATAAAAGTAATAAAAAAGCACAAAACACTAAAAATTGATAAGTAAATAATTTTAAATAGAAATAAGATATACTACTCTTTGTTGCAATTATACCCATTATTAATTTAAAAATATGAAAAAAGCTTATTGTTCTTATTAATGACTACCTATACTAAATTATTTGAATTGGAGTAATTATTAATTAAATTATAACACATCTATTTTATTGATTACAAAAAAGGAAAATTAGACTTCTAATTTTTATTTTTAAATTCGTATTTATCAATCAATACTTTATAATAAAGCAGTAAGGACTCACTTGGTTTTTCCGTTTTCGCCCACTAATGGCTCCGTCCCCTGTGTACTCTTCTACCGTAGACTTTCTGGAAACTTCTAGAAACTTCGGGAACATTCTGGAATGTTCAACGAGGGCAGTCGTTCTCAAGAATTGAACTGTCACGCGGAGTGATGTTGAGCGACGGTTTGCGCCCCTCGAGCCAGCAAGAAGCCCGCAGAAGGCGGGCTTTGCAGCTGATTATTAATATAAAAAAGGTTCAGTTTCCTATTCAACACAGAAGCACGTCTGTCGCGCGACCATAATCACCAATAAAAGAGTAGCTAACTGTGAAAATAGGACATTTTCGTTAGGCAGTAGGACGTAGGACAAAATATTTTATTGTAGGACAAAATATTTAATTGTAGGAAATGTCCTCCTAAAGTAGTAAGGGTGGTCACCATATTTTACTGAGCAATGAAAATAAACAAAATATTTTTTTTAATCCTCCTATGATTATATAATCTCTAACTTCAATTCAATTATTAATGTAATCTTAATTAATTTAATGATAATTAAAGCTATGTTTTGTAATGAATAAACGTTCAAATGATCGACAGAATTAATCAAGAAATTTTCATCTGTAGGAAAAATAACTCTCAATATTGTTGAATTAAAACAGATTATTCCATATTTGAATGCTGTCTATTTCGTTATCATTCATAGCGTTAGGAATGGAAGATCAAAATAAAAATAAATGTCATTGACAAACCAGTGTCGAAAATATTTCCAATTGCGCATTATCCATTCATAACAAAAGCTATGAAATAATTAGAGTAATTTCAAATATTTATTTAAATACCGGAAGGACAAAAATGGAACCAAATACTTTGTAATTATTTTTTATTTCAGCTACATCAATGGATTATTATTATATTTTCTACCTACTAATTTAACAAAAATTTAAACTATTTTTACTTTCTCTGATAGTATTCAATGATATTGATACGAGAATTCGTTACACCAACAAGGTGGACTTAGAAGCCTCGGGAAAAGAAGAAGAAAAAGAAATGTTAATAGAAGAGAAAGATTAAAGGATAAGTGAATTATTGGAATGTCATTTAAGTAAACGTACTTTTTAAAATCTTCTGATAATAAAATCTTTTAATAAAATCAATTTTCTTTTCAATTTTTGAATTTTAATTAAAAGTAGACTGCAAGTTTTCACTTTTTTTCTAATATATATATAAGAAATCATTTTTGTTATTCAGCTCCATAATCTTATATTAAACGAGCAATTCTTATATATATATATATATATAGAATCAGTTTCTCGAAAACGGCTCTAACGATTTGGATGAAATTTACGGGTTAGGAGGGGGTTTGTGTTGACAATTCGATCTCATCTTCGGCTAAGTTGTTTTTGATGGGTTTTTTGTTAATTGAAATAATTATTCACAGGTGGTTGTCTCGATAAAAATGTATAATTACATTTTTATTCAAATTCCTTTTAATAAATAATTGGTTTTTAAATCCACAAAAAGATCATTACAATTATTATTATATATTAAAAGTTGTGCAATTTAATTGATGAACTCAAAAATTGTTATTTAATTAAAAATAAAAATAATAATACGATATTTATTTATATATCTATATACACATAATCTGTGGGCCACTAGAAGGCTAGAAATTCAAAAACTGGGGTGGGGGTGCAGGAGGTTGGGGGCAGTGGTGGTGGGGGGATGCAGGAGGGGGTGAAGTGGGGGGGGGGGTCCGGGGGCGAGGGGGAGTTTTGGAGGGATTAATATATAGCTTTTAACTGAAGAAAAAAGTTACAGAACGTGTTTTTTTTGATAAATTTAAGTTTGGGTAGGTGTTTTCTCGAACTCGAGGCTAGGCCAAAGCTTCTTCCAAGATCTCCGCAGTAAGTTCAAAATTGTATTTTGCCACAATTCTGCAACCCAGTAAATAACGGCTTTTATTGTAACTTTCTTCAGCTTTTCAATGATAGTAAGATAACCATTTTCTTCAATAAGATATCTAAGCCACCAGCTTTCGGCTAATCCGAACAGGCTCAATTAGTTCGGATTTGAGGGGTTTCACTGTATATCAATTTTTCTGAGAAAAGGGAACAATAATAATAAGTGTTATATTAAATTATATGTATAACTGAATTCAAAGCTAAATGTACTGACAAAGTGTTTAGAAGAAATTTGATCAAGGTGTTTGTATATATAAAATGTTGGGGTTAATTTGAGAGAGTATAACTAATTTGAATGTATTTGTTTCTTTATAGAACATGAAGAAGCTGGAATAAATCAGCGGAAACTTGGCTGATCGTGTAATACATCGGTCTCCAACTTTAATATGTGAGTGAGCTAATTTCCAAGTTAATTTTTTTCATCCTGTGAGTTACTTTTTGCAAACAATTTCCTAATTGATTATACAACCTTATTTATACAATTTTATATATATGTACAATCAAAAAAGGCGACCAAATCTTTCAAAATATTTAAAATATAAAAAAATTAAGAAAGAATAGTTTATTAAGGAGGTGACTTTTCAACCATGGGATGTTGTCTAAAAATGTATCCTTTATTTTTTGAAATTTTATTTTAATTTTCTCGTTTTTTTTTTTGTTTTTTTTTTTGCAAATTTCATCGAATACAGAATCTTTTTCGTTCATTTTCAAATTTAATATTAGATTTTTTTAAAATATATTTTGGAAGCTTCGCCCTGAACGGATGTGTGCTCTGTGTGAGTGAGGATAGGAGTCAGAAATCAAATCTTGTGACTTCAACTCCACATTCCCTGAGATGGAAATCGACCATCTTCCACAATGAATCAGCCTGTCCTAAAAGAAAATCTTAAATTTCTCCTAATTCTATTACTATAAGCAAGCTATATAGCAGTCTTAGTTATTTCCGATCTTACATTATATTGAGAGATCTTAGAAATGGATTAGTCCAAGAATTCCCGAATCATCTTTATTTATTCCTTTTTTTGGGTAGCTCTATTTTAATTGTTCCTCAGCGAGAACAATTTTTATTCGACTAAATATTGTCTGGACTTGTCTTAAGCATATCTGAACTGGAAAATATATAAGGCAGGGATTTCAAACCTTCTATCCGCGACCATTTTTGAAAAAATCATTAATTTTAATTTCCCCTCAAAACTATGCAACAATTTTATTTCACACTAGCTGCAAGGCCCGCCTTCGGGAGGGGGCACGCCCCCTGGACCCCAACCCACGAACACCACCCTCGTACCCCACCCAGCACCTCCCGCACCCGTGCCCAACCACCGCCCCCACCCCACTACGCCCCTGGACCCTCACCTGAACCCCCCACTCCACCATGCACCACCCCACCCCCACCATCCCCCGGACCCCACCCCCGCGCCTACTACCCCCGCACTACCATCACACGCCCCACCCACCCCACTAAGCCTCTGGATCCTTTCCTGAACCCTCACTCCTCACTGCACCACCCCACCCCCGTGCTCTCAACCCCGCCACACCGCACCCCGGACCCCACGCCCAACCACCCCACTACGCCTCTGGACCCTCACCTAAACCCTCCACTCCACCCTGCGCCCCCGGACCCCACCCCGTGCCCTCGTTTTTGCATTTCTAGCCTTCTAGTGACCCACAGATTATGTTTACAAAATTTGGTTGAGTTTGGTCAAAGAACAAGAATTTTCATATTTTGACCCTCCCCCCTTTTTGGATTGTTTTTTGGGGAATTTTTTTAAACAAAAGTTGTCATAAATCACATCCCCTACAACTTTGCTCATTATAAAATTTCCCGTAGAGTTAATTGTTTAAGAGTTATTTGATGATTGTCATTCGTGCGCCCCCCCCCCAAACCCCTTCTGGGGTCAAAATATCAAAACCTTGTATAGCTAAAAACGTAAGTTAGAAGACATCTGATGTAAATATGAAATTTCATAATAATCCCTTCAGCCGTTTTTACGTGAATCGTGAGCAACTTTTCGGAAACGACGGGAATATACATACATACAGACATACATACAGATAGACAGACATGCAGACAGACAGACGGACAGACAGACAGGAATTTTGTTGAGAGTGTTTTCGTTCATTACTTTGCTTGAAACGTGTACAACCAAAATTTGGCGTGATTTGGAGCAATGTAAAGACAAAACCTTAATTTTATATATATAGATTGAGAACCAATATTTATACTTTTCAAAAGAAAAAATGTTTTTTATAGAAATATTTGAAATAACGGAAAATTAAATATCTTCCTGAAATTTTGAAGTCGACTATATATTTATGAAAATACTCTAAATGTTTGAAATTTTAGGGATGGGCCTAATCCAGAGCATCCATGGACCGCATATCACTGATATATATAGTTTTATTGATGTTAATTTTACCTTAATTTAACAATTTTATTTAATTCCGAAAACTAATATACCTTTCAAAACAAAAAATGTTTTTTATAGAAATATTTGAAATAACGGATAATAATTTGAAAATTTAAAGATCCTCCTGAAATTTTGAAGTCTACCTTATATTTATATTTATGAAAATACTCTAAATGTTTGAAATTTTAGAGATGCACACTCCGCATCCACAGCACGCCTCTGGTACACAAAAATACAATAATTTTTAAGTCTTTAAAAATGTTTAATATTTAAATTGTTAATTTTAAATTTAATAATTTGAAAAGTCTGAAAGGTTTAATGAGAAACTAGACATTCACTTTCCTGAGATTTCGTGACTGACTTTGCGCTCTTTTGAATTAATATTTGACAAAATTTTTATTTAATAATTAAATAATTTTTAAGATTCCCTTATAAAACAATGAAAAATAGAAAAAATTTTAAAGTTAGCTGACGTGTTCTGATGTGGCCATCCACTTGACTTTACCATACAACCTGGCCCCTCACTTATATTTAATAAAAAATTTTATAATCATGTAGGGGAGGAGGGTTAGTTTTTGCATTTTTGGATTACTCTCCATTTTGGGCGGTTAGTTTTTGCATTTTTAGACTTCTGGGGTCCCACTGATTATGTATACAAAATTTGGTTCAGTTTGGTAAATAGCCAAGATTTTTAATTTTTAGTCCTCCCTCCACCCCTCTTAATTTTGGGTCGATATACACCAAAATCTAATCAGCTCTTAATCTCAATGGACCTAAGCTACGTGTGAAATTTGGTTTCGATATTCACACTAGTTTTTGAGCTAGCTCGTCCACAAAAATTTGGTAACGCACAGACTAACGGACATTTTGACAAAACAATTATTATCTCAAAAAATATAATTTTTTCGATATTCACTTGTTAGAGCTTTTTTGTAGAGAGAAATGCCATGGTTTTGCTCAATTTTTTGAATCAATATAATTTCAGCCATTTTTGAAATATTTTGAAAAAAATAAGGAAAAAAACACTTTTTTCATGCACGATTACAATACTTGACCATACCCTGTAAGGTAAAGTAAAAAGTAGTTTTAATATATTTATTTTCATGTAAGTAGTATTTTAGAATAAACATTCCTTATTAAATAATTTTTTAATTTTTACTTTCAACTTTTTTTTAATATTTACCACAAATTGGCACGAGCTACCAAAAATGACGCCTCGAGCGATGGGTTAGCAATCGCTGGTTTAATATAACACTTAGGGACGGTTGTATGTCGCAAAGTAAATACTTTTTACCACTAACACAGGGTAGATGGTAAATGGAGGGACTGGGATGGCCAACCAGATGCCAGGCACGGGCCCTTAGTATTATTGTCTTTTTCCTCTGAAAAATTGATATATTTAATAAATAAGAAACTTGTTCTCTATGAATTTTGTAAAAAAAAAAATTTGGGAAAGTAAAGTAACAGGAATTTGTGTGAAACATCCTAAACAACTCTAAATTGAAATGAGTTCTTTCTAAGACAAAATGCAAATAAATTTTTATTTAATTTTAATGTTAAACTGTTATTTAAAAATAGGTAGGTAGTCAATGATTATGACTGTTTTTTAAACGTAAGTGAACATACGTGATATTCACAAAACCTTACCTTATACTGAAAATATATAAAAGGGAAATTCATCTCTAGCTAAATATACTATAAATTTAATAGCTGAATTTAATGGCATTTCTTCACCTACTTCTCTTAACGTTAACAAGTTTTTACGAATCGAATAAGGATCCAATCTTTTTAATGGACCATAAAATCAAAATTTTCTTTTGCATTCAAATAGGCAAAGTAAAGAAATTTCACAATTTTAAGGACTAGATTTGGGATCATTGGAATGAACGCTGTAAAATTTTGTAGATTAATCATTCTAATATTCAGAAGCTAAGAGAATCGAATCCAGTGTACGAATTAATACGAAAGAAGTAAAAAGGGAGAAGATTTGTAAGACCCGGTACTCTTTCACAATTTGACAACTTTACATCAGCTAATACCTTGAATATTAGACCATAAAATATATAGACACGCCCAGGTGTCGATTTGGTGAGGACAACATCTCCTAGAGAAAGTGACGTCATCTGAAGGTAGGAACACCCAGAAAAAGCATGGCCACTATAGGAATTATTACACATTGAGATAAATTTAACGGAGTTTAGATTATTTATTTTGGATTCCAATAATCGCATATTAATATTAAATTAATATTACCAAAATATTTATGCGAGAACGTGACGTCATCTGTAGGCGATGTTGGCCTCAACTCACTCTGTGTGGAGAGTAGCAGAGGGCGTGTCTATATATTTCATGGTCTAAGCCTTGAACTATAAAACTAAAAGTTGACATAGATCATCTAATTAGTAGTTACAGCTGTCCGAAAACTCAGAATATTGTAAAATATTGTTTTTTAATTTTTCGAATTTTTGAACTGGAGGTTTTGGAAGGGGTCATTCATTAAATACTTCACGCGAAATTTCACCTTTTTGGACCCGCCCTTCGCCATAATGTGTCACATTTTCTGGGACCCCACTAACAAATATAACTAACTTCACAAAAGCTAGTCCCGCCCATCTATAAAGGATTTGTTGTTGACAAGCTAAGAAAAAAATTAAAATAAAATTGATCAAGTGCGAAAGTCACGTTTCTTTAGAGCCCCCTCAAAGCTCGTAAGCCAGGATTTCCAACCTTTTGTCTTAAACGGGCCACATTTGAAGAAAAAAAAATTGTCTCGGGCAATGGATAAAATATTATAATTCTTTTGATACTTGTTATTCAAAAAAGATAGTTAATAATATAGAAATAAGAACTTTATTATTTTTTAGCTCATAGTCAGCATCTAATTTTACTTTTAGTAAATCTTATACTTGAAAAAACAAAGCTAAACATAGAAGAACTAGTTCAGGCAAAAGCACATGAATCGATTCCGTTAAAATTGCTATTTAAATTCAAAGATTATAAAACATGTAATATTTTCTGAATACATAATTGTTTGTAAAAATAAAATGTTTTATTCACTACACTTTTGTTTTTTTATTAAAGGGGTCCGCGAGCTATCGAACAATTTATAAAGAGACCCTCACGCAGAAAATTTTAAAAAGTTTGAGAACCGTTGCTATATGTTCTTTGGAAAGAAATATATAGTAAGAAGTGATGGCTCTATCCCGAGTCAAGTTCCAGTAAGAAATTTAACGGATGATATTTGTCTCATCAAATACAGAGTATAGAGAATGGGAACAAGAGAAACCACTCAGTGAATACATAATATCTCAGGACATTAGATTGAGTGATTGATTTAGCTTTATTTATAAAGATGAAATGTTTGCTCTTTGGACGATAGCATATTCCAGCAGAGAAGTAATATGTATGTATATGCTGTGCTGACCGACCCATAATATGATTCATAGAGGATTAACATATAAAACAAAATTTATGCAAATTCCCGTTCCACTAATTATTATAGAGAAAAGCTTGTAATAATAAATATATTTAAATATAACGCCCTCTTTATTTAGTTTAAAATAGAGTTCCCTAAGCAAGGGGTGTCCAACCTTTTGACTTACACCAGCCACATTTAAAGAAAAAAATTGTCTCGGACAAAATATTATGATTCGATTGATAATTTTTATTCAAAAAAAGATAGTTTATAATGTAAAAATAACAACTTTATTATTTCTTTAGCTCATAGTGAGCTTCTAATTTTACTTTTCGTAAATTTAATCTTGAACATAGCTTCTCGTATATGTAAATACATACCTACATACTTACAAAAAGTGATATTATGTTTTAGTATTTGTTTATATTTTTCCCTGGCTAGAAAATTATAAAATTCTAAAAAAGATACAAAATATTCAATTTTTCTTTCAGATCGGTAACTAATTGTTGTTCTAGAACATTCAATCAGAATGTTTGCAAGTAGATAATTTATTTCTAATGAAAATGGAGTCGAAAATAGACCAAAATGATGATTATTTTTTCGGAAATCTTGAAATCTAGTTCCAGATTCAAAATTTAAAATTAGCACTTTTATTTTTCGAAAACTTCACAGTAGATTTTCATATTTCTTATTTTAGAGAAAAAAAAATATCAGGCTAAATTGTTGTGTGTTTTTCAGTATCTACATATAAATCTCAATGTTTTAAGGAACTTTATGACTTTATATTGGGTTGGACAGTCCAGGTTTAAATTGAATGGGATTAAAGAAGGATATGAGGAATGATAATTTATTTTTTAAAAAGGCCACGGATACAATAATCCCTGACTATTCACTATCTATTGACATGTAAGATCGTGGAAAGATCTAAAAGACAAGTCCTGATAATTTTTAGTCCAGGCGAGAAATTATCAATTAATTGTGTTTGTTCTAGAAAACCCCAATTCCTTGTCTCCTTGGGTACTAGAATTATAACTATTAGACTTGGTTAGTGTCGTAGCATATAAATTACTGAAATAATAATAAATATTTTAGAAAATGAAAATATGAGATTTTTTTTTATTTAATGACCTCGGAATATAATTTTCCTTTTAGTGAATTTTATTCTTGAAAAAACCTTCACATATTGTATAAATGTACATTCATATTTCAAAAAAGTGAATAAATATATCTCTACATATAAATATTTATGTTTTAAGGAAGTTTATGATTTTATGTTGGGCCACACTCATTGCAGTGCTGGGCCGCATGCGGTCCGCGGATCACGGTTTGGACATCCCTGATCTAGACCTTTAGAAATTTCGCATTTGCACGTTTGGAAAATATTCAAAAATAATTTGAAATTATAAAATTTTCAAACAAAAAGCTGGTATTTACAATAGAAGAGTCTAATATTTAAAAAGAAGATATTAATATCAGCTTTTCATAGTCTTAGATAAATATTTTTTTATAAATCAAACCGTAGGAGGTCACCCACGTCGTCGTCGCCCACGCCTTGCTTTTCTTCTACCTGGCTGCGTTGCTTTGCTAAACATGGCTATGGCTAATAAATATATACTGATTTTTTATTTAGCCAAATGTTTTTTATACGAGTTGAATTATTTACCTATTCTTTTTCAAACAATCATAAATAAGCAGTTACTAAAACAATAAAAAACTTACCAATAATATTCGAATCATTTACATTCATTCCACTAAATTTGCAAATATATTTGCACTTAATCTCCTATTAGTATTGGTGTTAAGGAATATTGACAGAATGGAATAGAAAGCTATTTATAATATCCTTCATTCTTTTATCTCTAATTCAGTGTTACATAAATAAATTAATCAAGTCCCTGGAATGTAGTAGAAAGAAGTCGAAGCAACATTTGGGTTAAAAATCTTCCATAAATGATACAGATGTCGTTTTTTAAAATTAATAAAACCAACAAAATGTATCTCATAATCTGATAAATCATATGTGTTACCTATTTTGCTGATTAGACAAAATAAAATAAAAAATAAATATAATAAATTCTAGGTTTACTTTTACCTTTATTTAAACTGTTTTCTTGTATAAACTGAAGTAGGTAACTATTTTCAATAATTTTTAAGGTACTTAGGTGCAGTTGTATGTCGGTTTGTAAAGTTTGCAAAGGGTAAAACCTTAGAATTCACCTTGAGTCCGGCGGGATGGCCATTCAGATGAAAAGGGCTTGTCTTCTGATTGGCCATCCGGCCGGGCACAAGGTGAATTCTAAGGTTTTACCCTTCGTTAACTTTAGCAAAGACTTTACAAACCGACATACAACTGACTCTTAGTGTCGGTTTCAGTTTAAACATTTGAAAATAAGAGTTAATTTAAAATTTTAATCGATAGCTAGTATTTGATGATAAAGTATACAGAGTTTCAATTTTTTTGAACCATTACTTTGGCTGGAATAAAAAATTGATAGTTCAATGCCCAAAACCCCATGTTATTTAGATGGGGAACTTACATCGCTGTGGGGCAGAGGTTAAAATTAAGATAGGGACTTGAAACTTTGAGTATACTTTTTTTTTATTTATTTCGAACCATATGAGCCTCGGGAAGCATAAAAATTCGAAAATACCCAAAATAAGAACCAGCTTAATATATATGGTATTTTTATAAAAATTTCCAAACAAAAAAGAACAACACCTTACTCTAAGAGAGTTCACATTTACAAAATAAAGTACAGCGAACCCCCCAAATCCGAAATAATTGGGGCTGTAGCCTGTTCGGATTTCAATTTGTTCGGATTACCCGAAAGCAGGTTCGACAATTGAAGATAACTGATATCAAGGGAAAGATTAAGTGATATTTTGTGTGTTTCTATTATTATTTCATTGTTTTTGCAAAGTGATTAACCTAAAGAATTTCAATAACCAACTTTTACCGTTTTTCAATCCTGGATGACATAAGTGTGTAGACACATTTATACTTTGTTAGGTATGCTAACGTACTTCTTTGTTAATTTTTCAACTAATTATGTAAAATAAGGTTATAATGTAGAATATATATGCATAATTGTTTTTTGACTAAATATGTAAATAAGTTTCTCTTTTTTGCGTTCGGATTTCCCGGAATTTCGGATTTCTAGGGTTCGGATTTGAGGGGTTTCACTGTAATCCAATTCAAAATAATATGTGTTTGACTTTAAAATTCGCTCAGATGATCTTCTAAAGAAAATCGTATTCAATTCTTCTCTAAACTCGAGCAGTTTATTATCAATATAAACCGCATGACAGAAACTAGACAAGTTTCTACTTTTATTTTTCATGATTCCTGATTTTAAAATGTACCATTAAATTAAGAAAAATAAAAGGAATACTGGTTAAGTTAATTTGGGGAAAAACTACAACTCATCTAGAAGAGAATAGGTAGAATGAGAAGATCAAACCACTAGTGACCTTCGCCTTTAAATCCTCCACTACGCCCTATATAGATATGCATCAGTTCCACCACCAAATGTGATTACCTGTTTGATCCTCCTCATCGACATCCAGCTCCGCAGAGAGAAGACCTACTTTCATTTTTAGTTCAGGCCACTTGAACTCATGGCGTTCGCTTAACTAAATATCATTTGTGATGCTCGACCCTTTTTAGATGATCGTTTCGTTTAAACTAGTTTTCATCCTTTGTGTAGCCCTATCTTTCTAATCTATCTATTCAAAGCAAATTTGCCAAGAGAATTTTCCAGTAAAAAAGCTACTGGCTAATCATGGAAATTGGTACAAAGTTTTATTTGCCCTAACATTATTTTTCTTATATATAATATTAGGGTGTCCCTTTTTTTCGATTTTCATTTTTCATTTTTACGCATGACCTCTCATTTTTTTTTGTTTTATTTTAAACACTCAGAAATTAAATTTGATTATTTCGACTGCTTTAACCTGTGCCGAATCGCATCGAAACATACCAATTTAAAAAAAATGTCAGTTTTTCCTCCATAAATATAAACCGTTCATTCTAGAAATCTTATTCTTATCTCATTTTCTAGAAAATTTTGTTGGCTTGAAGTTTTATTCCGACCATTTTTTTGTTAAAACTCTTAGATTTGAAGTTATCCAGCATTTTCCAAGACAGAATGATAGGATAATGACATTTTAAGCAAATGCCTAAAAAAACATCAACATTAAATTACAGCTGCTTTCCAATTTTTTTTATTTTCATTTTGTACAACAAAAAGGGTTTGGTTAAAATAATTGTCAAAAATAAATGTATCAAAATCCAAATTGAAAATGAAGGAATTAGGAGAAAAGAAGTTCAAAGAAGGTATAAAAATAAGGAACATATATAATGTTTAATTACATTTTATCATTTGAAGTTGCTTTATAAAAAATATAGGAAGTTTTATAAAGAAAGAAATAATTATTATTTACAATTATCAGATTAAAGTAAGTTGTAATGACTTAGATAAAGTGGATTTTGAAGAGTCAGGAAAAATTGACCTACATTCCGATATAACTTGTAACAGAAACCCTTCCTCACTTATTTTTCGACTTTAATTATATTTTTTATTTTATTTTATTTATTTATTTATTTTTGACGCATGACTCTTGTAGCTGACGGGGGTCAACTATTGGGGGTTGCTTAATTTAAGTTGTAAATTTAAATCTCGCAGAGGGGGTTGAATCAATTGACTAGTGATGGCCACAAGCAAAAGATTCGCATAGGTCGCTGGATTTAATTTCTATTTCTTTCTCGACATTTTTGATCGATTTAGGGACTGTAAACTAAATTTGCAATTGAGGATTATTGTCTTCAATGAAATAAGAAGACTGCTGTTGTTTTCAAGGCTTTTATTGAAGACCTTTGAAATGGGTTTTTTTTGTTAACATGTAGGTATGAATATAAAAATATAAAATAATGAAATAAAGTTAATATAAGTACATTAAAATAATGTTAATAATAATTACAGAAAAATTTGTTATGACAAATTTAAATATCTTTATATGTTCATAAATATACTATACCATATATATGATTTTAATGAAATTATAAACTAAACACATGTTCACTTTAATACACTGTGCACTTAACAGGATTTAGGCGAAATGATGGTTTCGAGATGACAATGGATTTGGAGCTCAGATTCAATGTTTCTGGGCTGCCGATAGATTGTTGTCCTGATCAAGCTGAAGATGAAGATGATATAAACCAACTGTGGGTTTATGAGATGATGGATTGCTTTCCTCGAGTTGTATCAAGGAAGATATGATTTTCGAAATGGTTTTCGAAATAAAAACCCGCTGTGGGGTCGAAAGATGGTTGACTTTCACTCGTGGATCGAAAGAAAACTGTTTTCGAAGTTGTCTTCGAAAACTATAGTGAATGTTTGCTGGATTTATTAATTTCCAATGGGATGGAAATTCCGATTTTTATTTATATATTGGATATAAATAAAATTGATCCAGAACTAAAAAACAATTCACACAAAAGAAAATGAATGCTTGTAATTCGGTGTCGAGTTGCTAATTGAAACGGCTTCGTTATAAGGATAGCTACTTTTTTGAGACTGCAATTTTACCAACCCAGTCTGAGTTTAAATTAAATGGTAAATATATAAAATTGTATGAAAAGATAAATTAATTTGTCTTGGCCCAAAATTAATATTGATTATGTAAACTTGATTTGTAAGATCAGTTTTAATTTAAAGACTATGTAAATTGATTTGTGAAATTTGGGAATATAATTATAAAGATTTATGCATAATAAAATATAGAAAATTTATAAAATGTTATTATAAACCTTCTAAATTTAAATTAATTATAAATATAT
Source organism: Forficula auricularia (assembly GCA_024734495.1). Taxonomy (NCBI): domain Eukaryota; kingdom Metazoa; phylum Arthropoda; class Insecta; order Dermaptera; family Forficulidae; genus Forficula; species Forficula auricularia. Next base: position 3,733,688 of record JALMQS010000083.1, on the reverse strand, counting down.
GTTATAAAGATTTTAAATTATTTAAACTTTTATATATATTTTGAACTGTCAGACTAGGGTGGGAAATTTTGAATATTTGAATTTACAGGGGGCTTACGCGGGGGAAACTAAATATAATATTTATAATGAAAATAAGAGCTGCGTCAGCTCCAACTCTCATTTTTTCCGTTTTATGTTAAAACACTCAGAAATGAGAGAGACAGGACAGTTCGGTTTAGTAAGTAGCTGGAGTTGATAGAAAACTTGCTGAAAAAGAGTAGGGGGCAAGGTAAATGACGTTAGACGAGGATATTTGGGAAATAAAATATTTTTTTACGCCATCAACTTTATTGACAGCATATGATTTTACAGTTTCTAATAGGGGACAGACGGAAAAAGTGTCCAAGCTAAGGTTTGCTCATTTTTTAAACTGACTTGCAATCGACGTATAGACATCAAAATTAGTGGTTATATACTTCAACTATCTTTGTATCTAAAATAAATTTTCAATCTCCTTAGAAATAAGTTGAGCACCTGAAAAAATTAAATTTACAAAAATTACCCAAATGTCGGGCAAAGTGGCCACTTAACTTCTATGTCAAAAATAAGGGATAAAAACGATTTGAAGTTAGAAAATAATGTATTTCATTTATATAAAAGTGATAAAAGTTCACATTTGTCAAAATAACTTTAAAAAAACAATGAACTCTTTAAGACGCTATTGAATAAGCTGGAAAGCTGTTAGCCACTTTGCCCGAATTTACGCCATTACACAACAGGTGTTCTTCTTTAACGACCTGATGGCAGCATTTTGTAGTCTAGTACCACCCTTTCAAAACAATTTCCTTGAAAAACTGTATGTGATTTGGTTTCATAGTATGACATACACAAACTGAGCACTTATCTTACATCAGGATGATCAAAATCCGGTATTATATAATTGTAATAACTTCGAGAGACGACACATTAACCAGATCAGCCTTCTCAAAGTAACTGATAGCAGTGAATGGAACAAGTTCGGGGGTTCCCCGTGGGACCTTATTGTACAAGGACCACTCTACATCCACTTGAAATGAGGATGTTGCAATTTCCATGAGAAGTTGTCAACAGTAGTTGTATACTACTGAGCGCCCACGATCTATTGCAATACGAGGTAAGATTTTATTACTCCAAAATTAGCAACAGCTTTAGATAGGTATCAATTGAGTATAAGAGACACTATTTTCATTCTGCAGGCAACAATCAAATCTCTTGGATATTTTTTTTGGCGAAGGAGGGAGCAAAAGGAAGTAAGAAGAAATAATTTATTTCAATTTGAAGCCAACTTACTAGTACAGTTTAAAATGTATGATTGGTTAGACTAGAAGGGGGTTAATCAAGAATCTCTTGAAAAAAAATTGGCTGAGAAATTTAAAGCAGATTCATCATAAAAAAGGAATTTTTATCAGTAACAAGTAACCCAGAAACATAAATATAGACGATTTTCAAATAAATAAGTCATCTATCCAGTGAGTTCATACAAAAAAACGAAAGGAACGCGGCAGAAGTTGTTACTCTATATATTGTAATGTAAATAAAAGCAGAGTGAAAAACAATTAATTTGAACAACCAAAGAAATGCTTGAATCTAAATAAAATAAAATGAAATTATAAATTCGAAATTGATTCGTAGTATTTTTTTTTGTTTGTTTTTATTATTTAGTAAATTAAATTTCCAGTCGTTTGATTTGATTACAATTATTTTGATGTGTTTTAGTGACGGTCTATGTATTGTGTAATTGAATATTAATTGAATTTACTATTTAATAATGCATATGATTTCTTTCGGAGTAATCATTGAGCTAATAGATTTATCAATCAAATTGTTGAGTTATCAATTATATATTTATGAATAATAATAATCTTTTTATTATCCAAAGTATGCAAATATCTAATATGTAAACGATCTTTCAATTAGACATTATGTTTTTAGAAATAGTAAAGTCGAAGTTGTAATTCTAATTGACGCCATTTAAACTACCTATATGGCTTTTAAAAAGCTAAAATTCTTTTCCTAATTTGTTCTTATTCAAAATTTAAAATAAATTTCGATAAAGGTATTAAAGATTGGCTCACCAATTTTTTATGGTAAAAAATAAACAAATAATTTTTGATAAGCAGACGATTCAAACAGGCAACACAACGGTCAGATTATGAACAAACGTTCCTTAATTCACTTATGAGGAGAATTTTTCTAGGTTATTGCACAAAAGGAAATATATTAAAACAAATGTATGTTTTTTTTATTTGAACTCCTGAAGATGGGCTAGTAACCCGAAATAGTACTAGATGAGAATCAATCGCTATTTTTGATTTTAAGTCGATTCCTCCATGTCGTCAGCAATGGTAACTGATAAGAAAACAACGCGGTTGCTATGGTTACTTATAAAATTTCCCCCCAAATCTTTACCATTTCACAGCGAGAAGCCTAACCATTCTTACTTAAGTTAGGTTAAATGAGCTATCTTAAAACGATCAAATGAATAAATTTTAAAGAATTTAAAATTAAAAAAAGTTCTATTTTACTATAGAGTAAAGTACTTTAAAATATGATTTTACTAAAAACTTTATTTAATCTTTTTTGTGGTCCCCAAGGTACTTAATTAGGATATTAAATTTCATCAAAATTGGTTAAGTCATTTTCAAGATATTTAGAAAAAACTAAAAAAGTACTGAAATAAAGTACTAATGTTTGTGGACCGATATGTACCAAAAAACTAATCAGCGCTTCATTTTGTTAAACTAATGGTAGGTTTTCAATTTCATTTCAATCAGCGCAAAGGTGTGGAAAATCGTGGACGAAAAAAACGATAATGCACATCACCTCCATCCATCCATCCATCCCCACGCACTTCCAAAAAATGTCACTTTTTGGCCTCTCGACGAGATTCCAGGTAATTTTTGGCAAAACCGTCACGTGTAATCCAATCTCATTGAATACTTCAATTTGTGACCTTAATTGATTCTATGGGTTCCGTAGTCTTACCTGAGGACCTTTGAAGTCACGCTTGCTATCAGAGGAGCGATTCCAATACTTTCTCCCATGCTTCGCATTGGATATAGTAAAAATTGTTTTTTACCCGACTATGGCGAAGCCAAAACTAGGGTTATGATTTTAGCCGGTATGTATGTATGTATATTCATCTGTTCCCGCATAACTTCTAAACTACTTTCTTAATTTGACAAATGAGGTATCGTTAGAAGCGTCTTGATCGTCCGCTGGTCAAATTCTATGTGACGTCACATTAAATTCAATATGACGCCCTCTTGAGGACACGAAGTCATGAATAAAAAAAAATCTGAAAGGTGTCATGTTGGGTATCAAATGAAAGGGCTTAATTAGCCCATTTCAAAAATATATATATTTAAGCTGTTACTTGCATTCACTCCATAATTGTTTATAAAATCACGTCTCTGTTGTGATTCAAACACTTAAAAAAACCTAAACTAAATAAATTGTAAAGCGACACTACACGCACATTCTTACAAAATAAAACACCAAAATAATTTAAATAAAAAATAAGTTTAAAAATTAAAACCTGACTACTGAAAAGTATGAAACAAGAAAATATTCTTGTCTAACATTCTTATCTACAAACTATTCAATATTTATCATCTAATTAGGAGACAACTTACATATATATTTTAATTTAATAATAATAATTTAATAATAATAATTTAATAATTTAATACATAGACATAGTGATTTTCGGAGGATAGCCGTGGTCGTATGCCACCTTATCCTAAGAGTTGCTTACACAACAATATATGTTATAATATTATACAATACATTATAACAGTATTATGCGATCCTTAAGGAAAGGAAGCATACGACCACTGCTATCCTCTGAACATCACTATGTCTATGAGGCATTCCACGCCAAATCAGAGGGTTTGAAAAATTTTAATTTTTGATTTCTTTGATTTTTTGACATTTTTCAGTACCCATTAAAAAACTCTTACTGGTAAATTTTGAAATTGTTTTGTTCACCTTTTTAAAAGATATAGAATTTCGGTTTTTCCCTTATAACTTCTTCAAAAATAGTCCAAATTCAATTTTTTTTTTACATACTTACTTTTTAGAAAAAACTACAAAAAATAACTTTAAGTATTTTTATATGCAATTTTTGAGTTTTAAAATTTTAATCTTGTTTTGAAACTGTATGTACTCTTCGATTTTTTTTGATAATTTTTTATTTTAAACTTCTATTCATTCTACAAATTTTAAGATCGGGTTGAGAGTACTTACTTGCTTACTAGCCAACGCCCACCCTTGGCTGATGAGCCATTTGGAGCCGAGCTGACCAGTAGAGTCGGGCTATTCTTTGGTGTTCATCCTCCGCCTCCTCGAAAGCTTCATCCAAAGCCGGGCAATCATGAAGGTGGGCAGCGTTCATTGTTTCGGGCTGAGAATGGTCCTATGATAATTCCTATTTTTTTTTCGATTTGTGAAAATTTCAAAAAAATTTTATCCGCTATTAAACATTATTAAAACCACTTTTTGGTATTGAGTTCTTTTTTTTAGTTATTTTGTATTGATTTTTATCGTTAACAGGTGTTTAAAATAAATAATTAATATTTTAGTTTGTTGAAAGTAAATCGAAGTTTAAAATAAAAAATTATCAAAAAAATTGAAGATTAAGTACATACAGTTTCAAAAACAAGATTAAAATTTTCAAACTCAAAAATCGCATATAAAAACACTTTAAATATTTTTTTGTATTTTTTTCTAAAAAGTAGGTAATAAAACAAAAATTTCAAAAAAAAATTTGAATTTGGTCCATTTTTGAAGAAATTATGAGCGAAAAACCGAAATTTGATATATTTTAATCAAAAAAAATTTCAAAATTTACCAGGAAGAGTTTTTTGATGGGTACTAAAAATGTCAAACAATGAAGGAAATCAAAAATTAAAATTTTTCAAACCGTCCAATATGGCGTGGATGCCCCCTATGTATTAAATTAAAATATATATATCTAAGTTGTCTACTTATTAGATGATAAATATTGAATGGTTTGTAGATAAGAACGTCAGACAAGAATATTTTCTTTTCAAAGCGCGATTTTTCCATAGTCGGGTTTTAGTTTTTAATCTTATATATAGAATTGTTTTAGATGACTATGCCCGTTTATCCCCTGTACCCTTCAATTATTTTCCTTTTTTTTTCATTCTACCACGGCAAAAGTCAATCCTTACTTATAAGTAGAGTTTCTTCTTCAATTATCACTTACAACATGATAATAATTTATTGAATTAATTTATCAATCTCTTTGTTCTTTTTAATTAAGTTATTTTAATATTTTTGTTAAATAAAAAGAAAAAAGATTAAGATCAAAATTAGACGGGTTCTTTTCTAAGATGATGAGAGTGTTTTAACCGGAATAACCCACTGATAACCCTGTAAAAGCGATGTTCTCTCGAGTCGACAACCGACAGGCAAGATGAGTCACTAAATGGAAGGTATCTCAACGAAACATGAGGCATATCTATGCCTAAGCTAATTTGCTTCTAATTTAGCTCTGTCGACTAAGTCACTCTCCCTTTAAAATCCTAATTACACTATTACTATCTAACGATAAAAGAGCGTATAATAAAATGATAATTAAAAATAGAGATTCTAGGGTAGAAAAAGAGATGAGACTTAATAAACTAGAAATTGAAAACGTAATGGACCATTAATTTTAGAATTTATTGTGATAAGAAGGAGAATGAAAAGATGAAATTTTGCGAATCCCGTTGAAGCTTGGAAACAAATTATATCTTCTATAGAAGACAAATTTAATGTAAACGTTTCTAAGCAATTGGGGCAGGAAGTAAAATTTGTTAACTGAAGCAACATTACATGCGTCCCTAGTTACCATTTTGATCCAATTCTTATCTTTAGTCTTTCTTTTATCCTGCTCTCATATCACAAAGGGTGATTTGAGATGCCTTTAAATAAAATCAGCCAAAATTGATTTTTTAAGTACACCGACTTGTTTTCCAATTGAATTTGATGAACCCTCCACATTCTATTTATCGTTTAAATCACCTTTTTGCTCAATGAATTGGACAAAGATTATCTCATAATATACTAGCTGCAAGGCCCGCCTTCGGCGGCCCTTCTTGTCAGCCAGAGGGGCACGCCCCCTGGACCCCCAACCCACGAACGCCACTCCCCACCACAACCACCCAGCACCTACCGCCCCCGCACCCGTGCACAACCACCACCCCAGCCCCCGCACCACCCCACTACGCCTCTGGACCCTCAACTGAACCCCCCACTCCACCCTGCACCATCCCGCCCCCACCATCCCCCGGACCCCACCACCGGGCCCTCCACCCCGCCCACCACTCCGCGCCCCACCCACCCCGCACCACCCCACTACACCTCTGGACCCTCACCTGATCCCCCTCATTATGCCTCTGGACCTTCACCTAAACCCTCCACTCCACCCTGCACCCCTCATCTCGTGCCCCCTCCCCTTGCATCTTATCCCCGCACCCAGTTTTTTCATTTCTAGCCTTCTAGTGACCCATAGATTCTATATACAAAATTTGGTTAAGTTGGCTATTAAGGGTAAGAATTTTCATTTTTTGCCCCCCCTCCCTTGGGTGGTTAGTTTTTGCATTTCTAGCCTTCTAGTGACCCACAGATTATGTATGTAAAATTCGGTTGAGTTTGGTCCAAGAGCAAGAATTTTCATATTTTGACCCTCCCCCCCTTTTTGGGTGGTTTTTGAAGGAATTTTTTAAACAAAAGTTGTCAGAAATCACATCCCCTACAACTTTGCTCATTTTAAAATTTGCCGTAGAGTTAATAGTTTAGAAGTTATTTGTTAATTTTCATTCGTGCGCTCCCCCAAACCCCCTTCTGGGGTCAAAATATCAAAACGTTATATAGCTAAAAACGTAAGTTAGAAGACATCTGATCTAAAGATGAAATTTCATAATAATCCCTTGAGCCTTTTTTACGTGAATCGTGAGCAAATTTTCGCGGAACCTACGGAAACATACAGACAGACAGACACACAGACAGGAATTTTGTTGAGGGTGTTTTCGTTCATAACTTTCCTTGAAATGTGTGCAACCAAAATTTGGCGTGATTTGGAGCAATGTACAGACAAAACCTTAATTTTATATTCAGTGGTACCTTGAGATGCGAATTTAATTCGTTCTGTGATCATCGTCGTATGTCAAAAAATCGTATCTCAAAGCAATTTTTCCCATTTAAAATAATGTAATATATATTAATGCGTTCTAGCGATATGAAACTAATCCAAAACACAGTTAAATTACACATAATATACACAATTTGTATATAGATAAACGAGTAATAATGGACATAATATTTATTAATTTGTTTATTAATATATTAATAACACACAATGTTTATTAATCATCACTTTTACACTTTTGGCCTCACTTTCCTGACTTTCACTGCGTGAGACCTTCATAAGGTAACGATCAAGAGAGGTCTGTTTCTGCCTTCTTTTTAAAATGTTACGAAAGAATGTGAGACACCGATCATCAAATAAGGCACATCGCAAATTCGTATCTCAAATTTTTCGTTGTATGTCGAGGTATACATTTTAGAATATTTCATGTTGTATCTCAAAACATTCGTATGTTAAGACATTCGTATCTCAAGCTACCACTGTATATATTACAAGTGAGCCAATATAATAATATACAGTCGACTTTCGATAATTCGAAATCCAAGGGACTACAAGAAAAATTCGAATTAAAGAGACTTCGAATTATCAAGAGTTTTTATTATATTTTTGAAAATATATATGAGCTTACATAAATTTTGTATTTAGCCTCAAGTAAAAAAGTAAAAATTATGAAAACGACAAAAAATTACATATTTAAGCGGAAAATGAAGAGTAAACATTGCTAGGTAAAATTCGAATTATATAGCTGGGAAGTGGCCTAGTTCGAATTATAGAATGTTCTCTCCCCCTCTTGTTACGAAAAGGATTTCGAGTTATCGAGGGTTTAAAAATATTACACAGCATTTTTTCAATTTACTGAAGTTAACAGCCGAAGAGTTCGAATCATCGAAAAATTATAATTATTGAAAGTCAACTGTAATTCATTTTTTAAATTAATAAAAATAAAAATTATTTTTGTATGTAGAAACTAAAGTTTTCGATGAGATATCAAGAGTGAAGCGACTATCACTAATCCCATCCCATAATGCAGGAGAGAGTTCTTAGTCGAGTGTTACTCTAAAACACCACCAACTCCAACTTCATACTCATTATAATTAGTTCATGAGAATTTTTGTTGGTTTAACTCGTTCGTATATCAAGAAAAAATATAGATAAATAAATACAAAACTATCTACAAGGAAGTCAACAACTTTAAGAAATTCTTTGTAGAGAGCCTTTTTATAAATAATGAACCGAATTGAAGTAGTTTTTGGAGACGGTAAATTGAGATGGATAAGTAAATTGAGTAGATTTGGTAGAGGAATTCCAAAATTATGCAATTTTAATTAATTATTTGTCAAAAACGCTGGCAGCACATTTGACAATCTCAAGCGGCACACAGGTTGAGAAACACTGGATTAGAGAGCCCAAAATCTAAACAGTTCTCCGATTTGAAAATAAGAAAATTTTGCTACAGAACAAACTTTCTAAGACAATTTCTTTTTATGAATTTAATTTTTCTATTAAATGATTTTTTTAGACAGCACATAAGTAGAGTGTTAGTTGGGTTAGTGAGGGAGCCGAGCTTTCAGCCGGTAGAAATTTTTATTTGCCAGCTAGGATCGAACCCCGGACCTCCACTCCAACATCGTCATAATCGATGGATGCCGAAGCGAAGCCAGTGCGTTAGCTGACTGAGCTACCCGACTTCCCCTATTGAATGATAAAAATGAAGAAAAAAGTAAAACTTTTTCACGACCCAATAGGTTTGCCAGTTAGAACAATATTTTTTTTCACATTATTGTCTGAATTTGATTGAAGTTCAATTAAATGTTTGCTCTCTCTGTAACGAGTATAATTTTGATCCAAGAGCAAAAGGCCATTCCTAGAATAATAGAAATTAAAAATTGAATCTTTAATAGTCTGAACAGGTCTTGATTTCCATTTCCTTCGCTATAAACGAAGAAGTTAGATAATTCTATCCAGACACTTTTTATTTATTTTCTTCGATCGGATTCTAATGAAAGAATCGCCCCCCCGCATATTTATTAATTAAGAAAGAAAGTGAAAAATTTTCCAAGACTCGAGTTGCTAGGTATGCCGTAGTAATAAATAATAAACTTAAATATAAATTGTTTATTTATGCCTATATTATGACTTCGTATTAAAATCTCAATAAATTTTTTTCTTTTTGCATTTTTGAACCGGAACTTTTAAAGCTAGAGCTGTGTTTCTTAATCTTTTTCAGTTGACGGCACCCTAAAAATATCTGGATTCATTTGCGGCACACCTGAATATAAAAAAATGTAAAATTTGTATGATAGAAAAAAAATTGAAGTAATTACAAATACTATTTCAAAGTTACAAAACACATGCATTTATTATTATTGGTCAAAAAGCTTCGCGGTACATTTGACAATCTCTCGCGGTACACAGGTTGAGAAATATATATACTTTTTTCTTTATTTTGACCCATATTTCCATTATTTATTAATTAGTTGTTATTATTTATTGATTAGATAAAATGGTGAGGGAATATCAAATTGAAATTTATATGTTGTATTTGTTCAATTTCACATTTTATAATTTTTTAATTAAATCCATTTAAAAAAATAAAAATATACATATTTATAATAAATAAATTATAAATTATAATAATTTAATCGGGATTATGAATTCATTCATTAAGTTTAAAGTAGAATTTTATATTAATGCTTTAGAGTCGTTGGATTGATGATTTAAGAGAACTTTTTTCAGGTTAGACCACAGATGATAGTTTAAATAAAAAAATTAATTAAAATGTATTAAATACTCGATCGGTATAGGTCTTTTTAATATAACATGTTAATTAATTTTCATCTTATTTACTCGTTAGAAAAAGACGGGATGGGTAATAGAAATTTGGTTATTAATATTTTTTCCTTGTTGAGGTAAAAATATATCGAGATGAGCATATACTATATAATATTTATCTAGATTAATTTGTAACAACGCTTAGAGAAATTTCTCTAAAAAAATTACCCTCTTGCCTAAATCGAACCGACGAACTCTTGAACTATGGTCATAAGCTCTAACCACTAGACCAATGTCACATTAATATTTATACCTTGATTTCTTTTACTAAAACTATATATTTTTGATTTAGACTTTGTGTCTAGATAATATTGTATTTATTTGAACTCGAATGAAAATGAAAAAACACCAATAGATTTTAAATTAAGAAACATTAAATATATATTAATTAACGAGGCAAATTTGAAATATAATTTTAATTTGCACTCGAATTTTGAAATAAAAGACTCCAATTCATTTTAAATTAAGAAACATTAAATATATCGATAATTATTCCTCACCCCCCCCCCCGCCCCGCCACTCAAAAATTTAATATTCAATTCGCTTTTCTTTGCGCACAGAAGAAATTATTCACATCTTATTTGATTTATATTTTATATATTATTTGTTTATTTTTTAAAACACCAATTGATTTTAAATTAAAAAACATTAAATATATATTAATTAACGAGGCAAATTTGAAATATAATTGTCAGCTCGGATTTTAAACTGACAGCTCCAATGGATTTTCATTAACCAGGCAAATTTGAAATATAATTTTAATTTGGACTCGAATTTCGAAATGAAAGACTCCAATTCATTTTAAATTAAGAAACATTAAATATATTGATAATTATTCCTCCCCCCCCCCCCTCGCCACTCAAAAATTAAAGAGGCGAAACTTTTAAGAGACGATGTATTTTTGGTAGTTTACGGGTATACATTTGGAGTGTGGTTTTTTAAGAGGAATAACATTTTTTGACCGAGGCGCTGCCCGCCGGGCACTAGCCCGGAGGGCACGCACGAAAAGCTCGTTATTTAATAGGAGACCCAGCCCGAACTAACTCAGTCGAGTCCCTCGCTCACCTTAGAACCGTTTCTGCCCTTTCCCTGTACTATAGATACTAGAATGGTGTTTGTTCAGCCGAGCTGAAACTAAGTACCTCTCTAAGACCTCTTTAGGAGAAACACGCGGTTTTCGAATACTCAGCACCCATAAAAATCGAGCGCTTTCGCCAAATCTTTTATCCCTATGACCTCCAGAGACTGGAACTCGCTTGCAACTACTGTCTTCCCTGCGACTTACAACCTTCAGCTGTTTAAGACCCGCACCCACAGATACCTCCATACCCTTGACCATACCCTGTATGGTAAAGTAAAAATTGTTAATAATGAGGTTAAAAAACGATTCCAACAAATAGAGTTGGAGTTCTACACTAGTGTTTTTGTTATATTCTGTTGCCTGCAAATAACTTTTTATGTTTTTTACATTTATTAATAGCTAATTAACTAGACTGTCAAATCTATTGAAAAATGTATCATTCGATTAATAAAAGTTGAATTAGTGATTTGTATAAATTTGTTGAAAATGGTATAATTTGTATAGAAGTTATAGCCCTTTTAAAAGCTCGGTCCATTTACTTCCATGTTAAAAGGACAATATTCAATAATTTATTTCTCGGTAATGAGACAGACGATCAACTTCAAATTTCGTTAATAAATATTTAATGCATCAATGATTCGATGGTAAAAATCTGAGAATTTTCTTATAAAAATTATAAACAATCCCAAACCTTCCTAATATGAAAAACAATAAGTTTATTTACATTTTTAGGAGAAATAATCCGGTGACCTCATAAGGCTCAGAAATTCATAGGGGGAGAGGAGTTATTCTGTATTCTAACCTAAAATATTAATTAAATTATTGCATTTAATCATTATCTATGTGTTTTTTATTAATACTTTATTAAGCTTGAAAATTATAATAGCTAAAAATCTGTGAAAATTTTGAAGGATAGCTATTATTGTAAGGATAAAGTCTACAGAGTTTCAAATTATTTAAACCATTACTTTGGCCGGAATAAAAAATTGATCGTTCATGCCAAAAATCCCATGTTATTTAGATAGGAAACTTAGATCGCTGGGGACACAGGTTATAAATGAGATAGAGACTTGAAACTTGGGGGATATTTTTTTTTATTTTTTTCGAACCATATGAGCCTCTGTCAGCGTAAAAATTCGAAAATACCCAAAATAAGGACCACTCTAATGGTCAAGTATTGTAATCGTACAGAAGAAAAATGTTTTTTTTTGCCTCGGTTTTTCGAAATATCTCAAAAACGGGTAAATTTCATTCATGTATAATACTTCATCGTACCCATGTGATAAAGTAATATCAATGTAACGTCCTAAACTTAGGTTAGGCTATCCTAAATAAAAATTATTAAAGAGGAAGACCTTATAAAATTCTCAAAAAATAACATTTTATTAAAATATTTTGTAATGGTTATTGGCCAAATGAGCAATTTCATTTAATATTACTTAATCACAGCTAATCAGAAAATGAGGGATGCTTTTGAAGGGTGAAAATCTCCGATAATTCCCCTACTTAAACGTAATAGCCGTTAATCTATAATATCGGTCTCCGGGAGCTTTTTGAATAATAAGTAAAAAGGATGAGGAATTTCAAGATAACCCTTCCGAAGAGAAGAGGTCTTTTACTGAATATTTTTTTAACACGACCAGAGGAGAAATCCAGAATGAAAATAAATGACTAAGCGATCGTAAGAATGAAAATGAGAAATAATGGCCATCCTACGCGAGATAATGCACAGTTCTAGGAATAAATAGATGAGAATACTCATGGTGGCGATTAAACGAAGAAATACACAAAGTATAATGATGGCTATGAAGTCAGTCGCTAAGTGGAGGCAAAACTCGAAATTGATCTGAAAACCACCTAATGAAATCGTTAACAGACGAAATGAGAGAAGTCTCGAATTTGTTTGAGTGGTACTTGAACGAAGAAAGGAATAGGATTAATATATTCTCTTTAATGGAGAACACTTCGCAAGCTAATTCTATTATATCAATCATATCTGTAAAGTAAAAGATGATTTAGCTCCAAGTGCAAAATCAATTCTTCAAAGAATGATGTGGAAGGTTTTTCAAGTTTTTATCTTTTACTATATAGTATATTAAAAAAAATACAAATCTTTTATATAATAAACTGACACGTTCTGATTTTGCCATCCACTTGACTTTATCATGCAACCTGGCCCCTCACTTATATTTAATATTTAAAATAATTATTTATAATCATGTAGGGGGCGGGTTAATTTTTGCGTTTTTAGACTTCTGGAGGCCCACTGATTATGTATAAAAATTTGGTTGAGTTTGGTACAATGGTCTATATTTTCATTTTTTTACTACGCCCCCACCCCCATTTTGGACGGTTACTTTTTGCATTTTTAATCTTCTGGGATCCCACTGATTATGTATACAAAATTTGGTTGAGTTGACTCACATGGCCTAGATTTTTAATTTTTAGCCCTCTACCCCTTCCTTAATTTTGGGTCGATATGCACCAAAATCTAATCAGCTCTTAATCTCAATGCACCAAAACTACGTGTGAAATTTGGTTTTGATATTCAGACTAGTTTTTGAGTTAGCTCGTCCACAAAAATTTGGTAACGCACAGACTAACAGAATAAGAGAATAACAACATAACAGACATTTTGACAAAACAATTATTATCTCAAAGAATATAATTTTTTGATGTTCACTTATTAAGGTTTTTTTCGTAATGCCATGGTTTCGCTCAATTTTTTGAATCAAAATAGTTTCAGCCGTTTTTGAAATATTTCGAAAAAAAGAAGCAAAAAAACACTTTTTTCATGCATGATTACAATACTTGACCATACCCTGTATGGTAAAGTAACAATCTTGAATAAGTTTATTTTCAAATCAAACGTTTCGGAGGAATTTCTCTCTTTCTCAATGGTAAAAATTTTCCAAAAAAATAAAAAAAAAGTTGCTTTCACTAAGATTCAGAAAGCAACGCTAAAGAAATTCAATATTTTCATATAGACAATTGTACAAATTGTTTTAGTGACAAAATTACCTTTAATTCAAATAGAAATAGAAACATTTATGAAAAATTATTTTTCTCTAAAAGTTTTTTATAAACATTAGAAAAATAATTCATATCTGACCTTTTATTAATCAAATTTTTGTTATTTAAAATTTCGATCATTTCTAAAATTAATCTTTTTTTCAAGTTATGTTCTTTATCTAAAACTTTAGGATTAAAAAAGCCAAAATTGTGTTTAAGGTTAGTGGAATAGTTAGCCAGCATTGTACATTTAGAATTTTTCATTCTATTTAAATATCCATACTCGTAAATCCAAGATTTTAAGTATTTTGTTTAGTCTGTCCTAGATTTTTGATTATTCTCATCACATCTTTAAAATATGGAAAGAAAATGGATGTAAAAAGTGTCTTGTTTGGTACCTAAAACGTGCCCGCCCGGCAGGCCGATCTATAAAAATCATTCATTTTTTTCAAAATTAGTTATGTTGCAAGCCTGTGGTTACGGCCGCAACAATATTAATTAAAATTTAGAGCGGCCCTTATTGTTTTTGTTCCTGACGAAATATAGGGATCGCTCAAAGTAACTTCTATATTCTTCGGATGCACCGAAATGTGTCTCTTTCGAGGAATGAAACTATTCTCTGAGCCAGAGTTTAAAAGAACGAATTTATCTTTTTAATCAACTTCAAGAAAGAAGCAGGTTCTCAATTCGACTGATTTTTTATTGAAAAGGGGGTACCTTAGGGGTGTCCCATATTAATTTGGGCAAGAGCTGATGATATAATCAATGACGAAATAACGTAAATCTCCAATTCTTATGAGCAAATAATCGAAATTATAATAAATATAAAATTTTATATAAAAAAAAATTAAATCTTAAAACGTTCATTTAAAACCAACAAACTATTATAATCTATTATATATTTATGAATTGAATTTTATTACCATTTTCAGATTCATTCGCCCGACGCTTTTCTTACGAGATGCATGCAAGGGATTATTTTAAGTCACTATTAATAAAATCACTAAAAAGAGAAAAATAAAAATAATTTTTATAAAAATAAATAAATAAATAAAACCGACTTCAAATGCAACAAATAAAATAATAAGAACTCAAAAATAAAATAAAATGCACTAAAAGGTATAAAATAATTATCTAATTTAGTTACAACTAAACGATGAAATTATTACATGAAATCACTTTTTGAAGTCGGTGCTAAACAAACTATATAAGCCAGCTTACCCGTCAAACGTACTAAGTAAGATCTGTCGAGTTCGATTCATAAAATATATAGGTTTGGCACCGACTTCAAAAAGTGATTTCATGTAAAATTTCATCGTTTAGTTGTAACTAAATTAGATAATTATTTTATACCTTTTAGTGCATTTTATTTTATTTTTGAGTTATTATTTTATTTGTTGCATTTAATTTTTTTGAAGTCGGTTTTATTTATTTTTTATAAAAATTATTTTCTTTACATGTGGTTTTTATTAAAAGAAAAACTTGTACAATCAACTGATTGTATATAATGTGTGTTTGGAACTGTCTGTGATTATTTCTGTTTGGAATTAACTCAACTCTAATGCTGTCTATTTTTATTTTAATTCAATAAGGGCGTTTTAATTGAAGTTTTCTAAAATGGTGGGAATCTAAATTATTTTATTTGTTATTTTAAAATTGTGATAAGTGTCCGAATTTTTGAGTTACTCCCTTAAGTTGAGCAAGGGAAATATGATTTTGAGATGTTCACTTACTTATTTCTTTGAATTTTTAATGTAGTTGTTCCTTTTAATTTTTAATCTCTAGTAAAGAAAGAACTTTTGAATTTAAGAAAAGGTCTATTGACATGTTTTAACATCCAAATAGTCTCCCAAGAAGAATGCATATCAGTGGCGTGCGGTCCATGGATGCTGTGGATGTGGAGCATCTCTAAAATTTCAAATTATTATCCGTTATTTCAAATATTTCTATAAAAAACATTTTTTGTTTTGAAAAGAAGGTAATATTGGTTCTCGAAATGAAATAAAATTGTTGCATGCTTTCAAGGGACAATTAAAATGAATGATTTTTCCAAAAAGGGCGCGGGTAGAAGGTTTGAGCTCGCTGCCTGGTAGATCTTCCAGTTCAAGCATGTCAAAGACCAGTCCAGAGTTTTAGTGAAAAAATTGTTCTCGCTGAGAAGCTATTAAAATAGTAATGATACAAAAAAGGAATATATAAATGATGATTCGAGAATTATTGGACTAATCCATTTCTAGGAATTCTCAATGTACAAGATCGGAAATAACTATGTTAAGAGTGCTAAGGACAAATCATAGCTTGCTTATAGCCATAGAAATAGAAGAAATTGAAGATTTATTTAAAGGACAGGCTGATTCATTGTGGAAGATGGTCGATTTCCATCTTTCAGGGACTGTGGAGTTTAAAAGTCACAAGTTTTAATTTCTGACTCCTAACCTCACTCTTACAAAGCAGTATCGGTTTAGGGGCGAAAGTTGAAAAATAAGTTTAATAAAATCTAATGTTGAATTTGAAAAATAACGAAAATGATGCATGGACAGCATCCCCTGGTTGAAAAGTCACCAACAGCCACTGATGTATTTCCCTTGAGTAGCTTAGACAGTTATTTTTTTTTGTTATCAAAAATCCCAAACTCCATTGTCTCTGCTCTATGGTCTTCCATCCCTATAAGGAAAATATTTATTTCAAAAATTATTTTCTAAATCAAAAACATAGATGAATTTATATCGAAAATCCGCGACAGTTAGGTATCAAGATTTGTATGTTCTTTGATATTATACATATATCAAAATTTTCCTGGTTGAAATTAAAGGATGTTGCAAAAAGTTGAAACGTCTATATTTTAGAAATAGTAAGATGCATCGAAATTTAAATCTTAACTATTCATTCGAAGAAGTACCTCAATATTTTATTTGAAATCAAAAAACCCGGAATGGACTATTTACTCCATTTGTTTTATTTGCATTTGTTTGCTTTTTTTCAATTTTGTAAAGAAGGGTTCTAACGATTCTTTTTTAAAATAGGTCATACATTCTTCAATGAGAATAAATTTTATTTCGATTGGAATTAAACGAGAGGAGTTGATTAGGCTTGTCACAAAAAAGAGTAACGATTTTTTTTTAAATCGTTGGGCTTAACAAATTGTTTATAATAAAAATAATCTTAATGAGTTTACTTTCGAGAAATACTATTAATTTTCTATAAACTACTTAGTTTGTATGATTGATGAAAAAAATAACGACCCTTTGGAATGAGTCTCCTACTCCCATTTGGTGTTTTCAAATTTAATGGCTGCCAATCAAACAGGTTTTATTTTTTACTACACGACACTAATTGAGACTTAAGATGTCAAGAATTGATTATATGAAATTTTTTAAATTTCCCATTATTCTCAGAGAATATTCAGTCCTAAGATTGGTTTGACGCAATCCCCCGCTTCAATTTTTATTATTCTTCGCTTTTTTTTTTGAAAAATTTAATCAAATATGGATGGCTTATAGGAGTTCTTGACAGCTTATCTATCTGGTTGATCTTCGAAAAAATCCTTTGTATTTCTGCAGAGTGACAACTTCTGCCTACTAAATTTTTTCATTAAAAAAAAATTGTTAATAATAAATTCGAAGAAAAATCATTGTTATGATAATATTAATAAAAAAAATATTGAGATAATTTTTTTCTCATCATAAAAATATTTATTTAACACAAAAACGATTTCAAGAAATAGAGTTGGAATTCTACAATAGTACTTTTGTCATATTCTGTTTGTTGCGAATAACTTTTTATTTATACATTTATTAATAACTTATTAATTAAACTGTCAAATCTATTGAAAAATGTATCATTTGATTCATAAAAGTTGAAATATTGATCTGTATAAATTTATTGAAAATGGTATAATTTGTATAGAGATTTTAGCCCTTTTAAAAGCTCGGTCCATTTACTTCCGTGTTAAAAGGACAATTTTTAATCATTTATTTCTCGGTAATGGGACAGACGATCAACTTCAAATTTCGGGAATAAAAATAATACATCACTGATGGTAAAAATTTGAGAATTTTCTTATAAAAATGATAAACAGTCCCGAACCCCCTTAATAGATTGTTTTATAATTTTTTAAATTTAATTTTAGACTTTTTTTATGACACGTCATGAAAATACTCTAAATGAAATTTTATGGAAGCAATGCATACACAGCATACATGGACCGCACGCCACTGATATATAGGTATAATTGGATATTGTAAATGTTTTATTTTAGTCATTCGTGGATTTAATAATGTAATTATTACAAGCTAACCAAATATTTTTTGTAGATTTTTTATATTAATGAAAATTTAAATAGAGTAAAATAAATATTTTATATTACATCTAAAATAGCTTATATACATAGTATACCATATATATATTTTCACTAAATTAAAACCACTATTTAACGGCTTGTAACATATTTGTTATTCATTTTATTTAATAAAAAAAAATCTATTTTCATCCCCTTCAAGTCAAATTTACATTTTTGCGTTCAAATATTATCAGGGATAGGAAATGCACGCTAACTTTTCATGAAATTCAGTTCAGTGATCGATTTCAATGTATGGATTGTAAAATAGAAATTTTATATAATGAATAAAAAAGATAACAAAGCGTTATCAGTTATTACATTATTAGATATATGAGAGCCTTAATTTATTTGGTTTATCATTTTTAGAATTTAGAAAAACAATTATTTTAAAAATATTATTTAATCGTATTTCAATATTGGCTTTTTAAAAGTGAGCAATTTAATTTATAAACCTAATTAAATTAATGTCGCAATCGCTTTTATTATGCTAATGTTAAAAGCTGTATTAAAATTAGAGATTATATATTTAAGTAAAGGGTATCCTTGATCCAAAATTTAATTAAAATTACGGAATCTATTGTGGACGAAGTAGATAGAATCTTACAAGAAATTTATTAAATGTGTTATAAGGATTTCATTTCTAGGGATAAGTCAACTGCGGGGAAAACAACTTTGGCGCTTAGGTTCGACTACTTATTGAGTGAACACTTATGACATAAATAAAACAAATCTAAAAGATATTTGATTTACCGTTTCAAATTTTTTGGTAAATTATATTTAAAAAATATTTTATATTCAATTTCTACGCGTGAGTTCCGCTGGGAGAATTGAATCCAAATGAGAATGTTTTTTTTTACTTTACCATTAATGGGTATGGTCAAGTATTGTAATCGTGGATGAAAAAAGTGGGTTTTTTTTTGTTCGTTTTTCGAAATATCTCAAAAACGGCGGAAACTATTTAGATTAAAAAAATTGAGTCGAAACCATGGCATTTCGGTCTACAAAATAGTTCCAATAAGTGAACATCGAAAAAATTATATTTTTCGAGATAATAGCTGTTTTATCAAAATGTCTGTTATTCTGTTAGTCTGTTAGTCTGTGCGTTACCAAATGTTGTGGACGAGCTAGCTCAAAAACTAGTGTGAATATCAAAACCAAATTTCACATGTAGTTTTGGTGCATTAAAATTAAGAGATGATTAAATTTTGGTGTATATCGACCAAAAATTAAGGAGGCAGGGGGGGGGGGTTAAAATTTAAAATTATAATACATATATTCAAACAAAAAAAAAACAAGAAAAATTAAATATACCTTAAAATGAACCTAAAATAACGAAAATATTTTTTTCTGGAGCCAAAATAAGTGTGGAGGGGGGTGGGGTCCAAAAAATAAAAATCTAGGCCATTTGAGCAACTCAACCAAATCTAGGCCCTTGTACAAAACTCAACCAGAAATGAATGGGAAAGTCAAGTGTATGGCCACATCAGAAAGTGTCAATTTATTTTACTTTACCCTGGGGTATGGCCAAGTATTGTAATCGTGCAATGAAAAAAGTGGTTTTTTGCTTCGTTTTTTTGAAATATTTTAAAAAAGCCTGAAATTATTTTGATTAAAAAAATTGAGCGAAACCATGGCATTTTGGCCTCCAAAAACCCCCTGTGAACATCCAAAAAATTATGTTTTTCGAGATATTTACTGTTAGTAGGTACTTGCGTTACCAAATTTTTGTGGACACACTAACTGTAAAACTAGAGTGAATAGCAAAACGAAATTTGACATATGTAGTTATGGTTCATTGAGATTAAGAGCTGATTCGATTTTGGTTGAAATCGAACCAAAAATTAAGGGAGGAGTAGAAATTAAAATTATAAGATTTTCACTACTAAAAAAAGAAAAAAACAGAGAAAAATGAAATATACTATAAAATGAACTTAAAATAAAAAAGAGAGTTAGTATTTTCTTAGGGGCCAAAATTGGGGTGTTCAAAAAAATAAAACTATCAATATATAAGTTGTAGACAGTTTAATCGATTAGTAACAAATTTCACATATGCACCCTATATAGCCTTATGAAAATATAGCTCACTATATGAAATTGATAGTTACCGAAAGGGGGTGGGGGGTTAAAATATTTTCAAACAAAAATCGAAGAAAGCTGATTTTAATAAAATAGTCTCATAATTAGAAGGAGATATTATTAATTGCTAATGGACACAAAATTATGAATGGGGGATTCTTTCTTAAATACATTCATACATGAATAATTTAAGTTCAATATTATTAATTTATTAGCGCGTTTCTAACGTAAATGTTTTCAGTTTTTTATTATTTAATAAATTTGCTGGGTAGGGATTCATTCATTGAAATCTAATCGAGGAAAAGACTAAAAAGGGCGCCTATAGAATGATCTCTCTTCCTGTAGATCTTTAGCAGAGCTTAAAGCATTGCCAAATACACGTTCACACCTTTTTTACACTAATAGAGATTAATTTCTTAATTTTTATATATTATTCTAGGAACGGTTTTTTGACTCGAGGTAAGGAAATATTAAATCGAAATAAATATCAGATTTTCACTTTTTCCTCCAATTTGTATTTTAAAATTTTTCCATTGGAACAATGAGCAAAGATAATTTTGTTAGTTATTGTTAAATATGACAATTTTATTGGCCAATTTTTATTGAGGGACCAAAAATCCTTTCATAAATGATTATAAATTATTTTATGAAATATTGAATATAAGAGAATGGTCAGGAGCATGGTGAAGTCATGTGGATGGCCACATCAGTTAAATTACTTTGATATTTTATAGCTTACAAATTTTTTAAAGCTTTTCTTCTAAGTCAATTTAAATAAACTGCAACGGATCGTTGCTAAACTTTATCCAAATTCATTTGAAATATTAATATGTTTATTCCTTTATTATTAATCAGATATCACTTGCTATTTGCAGTTCATGTTGACTTTAAGTAAAAAATAATGATCGATTCTCATTTAATAGTCGAGGAATAACCATTCTACATTGAATTTTGACGTTTCGGTTATTATTGGTAACCATTGCTGAAGACATGGAGGAATCGAGTTAAAATCAAAAATAGTGATCGATTCTCATCTAATACTTGAGGAATAACAATTCTACATTAGGTTTTTGACGCTTCGATTATTATTGGTAACCATTGCTGAAGACATGGAGGAAACGGCTTAAAATCAAAAATAACGATCGATTCTTATCTAATACTAGCGGAATAACCTTATTGCATTCCATTTTTGATGTTTTGACTATTAATGGCAACCTCTACTGATAACGTGGAAGAATCGACTTAAAATCAAAAAGACTAAATTCATTTATGGCAAACAACTCAAGCTTGAGTTGTTTACCAAGAATTTAGTCTTTTTGATTTTAAGTCGATTCTTCAGTCGATAATCAAAACGTCAAAAACCTAATGTAGAATTGTTATTCCTCAAGTATTAGATGAGAATCGATCACTATTTTTGATTTTAACTCGATTCCTCCATGTCTTCAGCATTGGTTACCAATAAAAACCGAAACGTCAAAAATCCAATATAGAATGGTTATTCCTCAAGTATTAGATCAGAATCAATCACTATTTTTGATTTTAACTCGATACCTTCATGACTTCAGCAAAGGTAACGGATAAAAAACAACGCAGTTGCTATGGTTACTTATAAAATTTCCTCCCAAATTTTTATCATTTCACAGCGAGAAGCCTAACCATTCTTACTTAAACAAGTTTAAATGAGCTATATTACCGATCAAATGAATAAATTTTAAAGTTTTTTTTTTTTTTTTTTTTAATTTTGGTAAAATAAGGAATTTAAAAAAAGTACAATCTTACTCTAGAGTAAAGTACTTTAAAATATACTTTTACTAAAAACTTTATTTAACCTTTTTTGTTGTCCCCAAGGTACTTAATTAGGATTTTAAATTTCATCAAAATTGGTTAAGTCATTTTCAAGATATTTAGAAAAAACTAAAAAAGTACTGAAATAAAGTACTAATGTTTGAGGGCCGATATGTACCAAAAACTAATCAGCGCTTCATTTTGTTAAACTAATGGTAGGTTTTCAATTTCATTTCAATCGGTGCAAAGGTGTGGAAAAAATCGTGGACGAAAAAAACGATAACATACATACATACATACATCACATCCCCCACGCACTTCCAAAAAAATGGCACTTTTTGGCCTCTCGACGAGATCCCTGGTAATTTTTGGCAAAATCGTCACGTGCTAAAATTCAACCTAATTGAATACTACAATTTGTGACTTTAATTGAGTCCATGGGTTCCGTAGTCTTTACCTGAGGACTCTTTGAAGTCCCGCTTGGCGCGAGAGCGATTACAATACTTTACCCATGCTTCGCATTGGATAAAGTAAAAAATATTAGTGTTGTGTCCATCCACATCACTTTACCATATACCTGGGTCCTCTCTTATATTTAATTTTGAATTAAAATAATTTATAATTGTTTACGAAAGAACCCCCCTCCCTCTTAATTTTGGGCCCATTTGCAATTAATAATATTCACCTTTTAATTATGAGACTATTTTATTAGAAATATCAGCTTTCTTCGATTTTTGTTTGAAAATATTTTTAACCCCTCCCCCTCCCCTCACTTTCCTTTTTGGTCACTATCAATTTCACACAGTGAGTCATTTTCATAAAGGTTATATAGCAAGGGTCCACAAACGTTTTAGAGATAGGGCCACACGTGGTCATTGAAAACAATGGGCGGGCCGTATATAACATATTTTACGGAAATTACCCATATAAATAATACGCTATTATGTGGCATTAATATTTAATATAGTGAATATATATGAATTAATTCTGTAGTAGCCGCGGGTCGGATGGAAAAGTTCGGATTTGGCCCGCTCGCCGTAGTTTGTGGACCCCTGTTATAAAGGGTGCATATGTGAAATTTGGTACTAATCGATTAAAGGGTCTACAACTTATAAATATATTGATAGTTTTATTTTTTTGAACCTCCCCAATTTTGGCCTCCGAAGAAAATAATATCTCACTTTTTTATTATGGGTTCATTATATAGTATATTTAATTTTTCGTTTTTAGTTTGAAAATCTTATAATTTTAATTCCCCCCCCCCCCATAATTTAGGGTTCACTTTTAACCAAAATCTAATCAGCTCTTAATCTCAATGCACCAAAACTAGATTTGAGATTTCGTTTCGATTTTCAAACTAGTTTTTGAGCTAGAGCGTATTACACACAATATTTTGAAACGTACGTAGTCACAGAAAATTTGGCCACATCAGTTTATTTTATTTTTCCCCCTACTGTATTTAGAAATGTTTGAAACATGGGGAAAAATGATTTTTAGGTATTTTTTTTATCTGACTGTGCCAAGATTCTAATTATCAAAAAAAAAAACAAAAAAAAAAAACACAGAACGTCGTAAGAAGTTCGTTCTGGTGCCAAATTGAGTTTCCAATAGGAAAAATTGATTAATTTAAGCTTTCTAGATTCAGAATCTCCACCTCAAAAATGAAGATAATCAGAAAAAATTGTATTGATATATTGGAAGATATCGAAGATTTCTAACTAATTAATTGAAATATGCCACATATTAAGTTTATGTATAAATAAAGTGCACCTCTAGTGTATGCGAAATTTTAACTTTCTGGATTACATTTGCTGACGAAAAATAATTTTTATAAAAAAAAAATAAAAAAACCGACTTCAAAAAAATTAAATGCAACAAATAAAATAATAAAACTCAAAAATAAAATAAAATGCACTAAAAGGTATAAAATAATAATCTAATTTAGTTACAACTAAACGACGAAATATTTACATGAAATCACTTTTTGAAGTCGGTGCCAAATATATACATTTTATGAATCAAACTCGACGGATTTATTGTACGATTGGCGGGTACGCTCGCTTATATAGTTTGTTTAGCACCGACTTCAAAAAGTGATTTCATTTAAATATTTCGTCGTTTAGTTGTAACTAAATTAAATAATTATTTTATACCTTTTAGTGTATTTTTATTTTTGAGTTTAATTATTTTATTTGTTGTATTTAATTTTTTTGAAGTTGGTTTTATTTTTTTATAAAAATTATTTTTATTTTTCTCTTTTAGTGATGTTATTGATAGTGACTTAATATAATACCTTGCATGCATCTCGTAAGAGAAAGGGTCGGACGAATGAATAAGAAAATGATAATAAAATTAAATTCATAAATATAGAAATTCTCTAGAAACGTTTGCGGGTTTTAAATGAACGTTTTAAGATTGATTTTTTATAAATGATTGTATTTATTATAATTTCGATTATTTGCTCATAAGAATTGGTTATTTACGTTAATTTGTCATTGATCATATCATCTGAGCTAGACCAAATTAATTTGGAACCACCCCTAAGGTACCCTCTTTCCAATATAAAAAGAATCATCGAAGTCGGTTCATAAACAAAGAAGTTATGCCTAAACAAACATAGCAAAAAAGGTCCAATAACAATGAAAAAAAAACGGGACCAATCGGAAACTAGACTGAACCCAATGCAAAAAAAATCATCAAAATCCGTTCACAATTGGTGAAGATATCAGGTAACATAGACACAAAAAAAAAAATCCGTCGAATTGAGAACCTCCTTCTTTTTTGAAGTTGGTTAAAAATGGCTAAATTATTAAAATTTTCTTACAGCGTACTGGGCTTTGGAATAGTTTTCATTTTTTGTCCAATTACATTATTCAAATAGTTATTTTATTTGAAGATAAATATTAAAATATTTTATTTCTTTCTATGTTAATTTCTTTGTTTTAAACAAAAGTCATCGTCTTTAATTAAAGTTCGAGGCATAAAAATGAGATTGAATTGAAAGGAATCTTGCAGAAACAGATTGTGAGTTTTAATAACATCCTGATTTGTTCTAAATGCTTTGACTGTTTGAATTATGTTCAATTCAAGTTGATAAACTCTTAAGGATAAATTAAGCTGGTAAATATTATGCTTTCTCTAAGATGATAATTGGAAAATGGATTAACGGGAGCTAATTCTTAAAGAGTCAATATATTCTAGATTTAATTTTTAATTAGAAGCCAGATTCTTGGATTTAAAACAGTTCTATATTTATTAACTTATATCCAAAAAATGAGCCTGATTTACTAGTTCAAGCAAATTTTCTATAAAAGGTAAACTGGAACCGAATCTGAAAATAACTGATTTTTTTATTTTTAATTAATAAATAGCATTTAGTAATCAGACTATGAAAATATTATTATATATGGTATACACTGTCCAACAACAGTCAAAGTCATTTTCAAATATAATCTTCATGACCGTCTGTTTATGACCACGCTAGTTCAAGAACGGAAAGTCGTAAACTTGAGAGCAAGCTAGCTCTAGAAGATATCTTCTAGACCAGGAGTCGGCAACCTTTTGAGAGGAAAGAGCCAAAAATTACAATTTCCCAGTTTTTAAAGAGCCACTAACATTTTTGTTTCAATATTATTGTATTTGATTAGGATTAGGTATATAAATTTGGATGCGACTGTGGGTCAGTGGCTAGAGTGTTGGGTCGCTGACTCGGAGATCGCTGGTTCGAGACCGAGTCTCGGCAGTTAGATATTTGCAGTCGCCTCCTCTTGGAAAGTAATGGCAACCTACCAAGAGTATAATTGCCAAGTGACCTCTCCAAATTAGCCGTTCGGAACCGGCGTTAAAAAGTAGGTCCCGTATACCTGTGTAAAACAACTAAACACACTCAGCACAGGTATATGTGGAGAGGCGCCGACACCCGTTTCGGGTATGGCACTCGAAGAAGAAGATATAAATTTGACTTTTGATTTAAAATAAATAATTTTAAATATGAAATAATATTTATTCATATAAAAACATAGAAATGTTTCGCACAAAACATTGCAATGGTCCTGTGGATTGAACCATAATTTATTTCAATAATTAATTACTTCTTATTTTTATTCATAATTAAAGTCTAATTGAGGCAATCAATTGATCATCAAACAAGGGAAACCAATGAGTTCTGGGAAAGCATAGTAAATGACCAACGATTAACAACATAGAAGAGCATTGACATGAGCAAGTTCGACAGTCATTGACTGACATGTCATGAGAGAGAGTGTGCATATCTACTGCTATCGAAGTGACTCTGAATAAACCTACACAAATACTGTTATATTCAAGTTCCACAGTTTTTGACACGAGTGCAGAGAGAGAGTGAGCACATAAACTGCTAATTCTCTATATATACAAGTTCCTTCTTCATCGAGCACCTAGGTTGCACAAGGCGGTTACTTCATTTTATTTGATACACGTTCTTCTTGAGGAAAAGGTACTGGCGTACGAAGCGCACACCGCTAATATATATACAATTATATACATTGAGCACCAGAGAAGCACACCTTCGGATACGGTCCTCAAACCTAATATATATATATATATATATATTACATTCACCAGCCGTTCTTCCCCATCGGGACATCTACAAGCAAAATAACACGCCTCTCCACTGCAACTGGGAAACTACAAAGGAAACACTTCTCTATCTCGCCTTTCTTATTTATAACGATACAAAAAATAAATATCTCAGTCTCTCTATTAATTGCTGGTCTGTATAACTTTATTTATAGTATTAGTACCAGGAAGCCCATTTCCCTACATCCTTCACGCATCACCTCAAATTTCATTCTCCATTTCAGGGACGTGCCACTTGGATCAGTCACTGAGGGACACACCCACCCCATTAATAAATAGCGAAGCAGATAAATTTAACAATAACGTAATAAAATAAAGCCCAATTTCCCTAGTACATAAGTTACATTCACCCCCCCTTGCCCCCTAATAACCCCCCACCCCCTCGTGTGGTGTTCGTAAGCTGGGATTGGATAGGCCGCAAAAGAAGCCGGTATTCTACTGATCCAGGTGACAATCCCTATTCATTTTCAAAAAAAAATCATTTCATCTCACAATTTCCTGGTACTATAATTCTGAAAATATTTGAAAATATCTACGTTTACCCAGAGATTAGCAGGTTCCCTTGTTTGAAAAAAAAAAAGAAAAATTATTATATTGAAAAAAAAAAAATTTACAAAAAAAATTATTCTATATTTATATTTGCCTGAATTAAAAATAAGTAAATAACCAAAGGCCATTGACATTCCCACCTACCGATTATAGATTAAAATACATAATATTTATTAATCATTTTTGTTGATATTACTATTTATTTTTTTTTCTGAGCTACCCAAAATGCCACAAGGGGATCGAGACGGTGATATTGGGGAAACTGCAGATCGCAGGCCATCCCTATTAACTAGCTCCGACGAGACGGGAGTCGTTGCGGAGGGGACGTCCGGATTCGCTAGTGCGGAAACGGGCTCGGAGGCAGCGTCGTCTACACCAACTGCTGGCATGGAACCTGAGGACAATAATGCGAACAACGAACTAACAATCGGCTCCACCTACATACGAGAGACACTCGACAGAGCAGCAGGTAATATGAACCTGCCCCCAACCCCCTCCACACCCCCTAGTACTAGACCCACCATCCCCAATAACGATGATACGCAGGCAATGTTCAGGCAGATGATGACTGCGATGGAGAATATGAATGCAAATATAAATAGCAATATGAATAGTGGATTCGATAATTTAAATAGCAATTTTAGAATTATGAATGGTATATTCGATAGTTTTGATAGCAAATTCAATAGGATGAGCGAACTCAATAGCAAATTTGATACCAAAGTTGATGTAAAAAACAACAAGCTTGATGGGATCGATAGGCGATTTAATGATCATCCCGGAAAGTTTGAAGATGTAGAAACTGCCCTCCCAACCATTCAAACACCTCCATTAAAAATTCAGTTTGCAACAACGGAATCCACAGCCGAATTCACCGAAACCACACAAGAATTCAATTCAGACCCCTTTAAGAATATTAATATTAGTCCCATCATAGAGCCCACCACCGAATTAAAGTCAGTAACCTATCTACCCGTCATAGAGATTAATGAACCAATTATCAGTCAACAAATTATCAAAATTCCATCCTCACAGCCCCCAATAGAAACACATATACCAGTTATTAATAATCAAGAAATTATTAAAATTCAGTCCCCACAGCCCTTAGTTAAAATCGTTACATATCCCCCAATTGAAATCATCCCCACAAATAAAATTTTACTTGGTTTAAACTTATATTATGAAGAATATTCCCAAACATTTTTAAGTTTAAAATTAATAAAAATAATTTTATTAATAATATTTATTAGCCACGTGCTTCAGAATAAAGTGCACCCCGGCACCGTGGCGTTGGAACAAATCGTTCGTAACGCCTCGCGGAATCACACACGCTAAAATCAATGAAAAGAAAATATTTTGTTGATCCACGTGAAATCTAAGAAAATTGTCTTCCCACTGATATCCGTCTTAAAAATGTAAAAATAACAACCAAACCAAGTTTTATTTATTTCTCCCCCACTATCGTATTCATTTTTATTGCTGTCATTTGTTGCATATGTATATAATTTGTTCAATGAAATCTCCGCCTTAAATCTTACAAATTTCATAGCCCCCACATTATAAAAATATAAATTTACCAGTCCCCATTAAATTCTTAATTATATTATTTCCCATAGTTTAAATAAATCTATTCTTAATTGCATAATATTAAATCACTAATCTATTTTGTCCGATTAGCAACAATAATTAGATGATTGTATTAATCCTTTTCTATTTAAATGCATTTCTTTACAAAAACAAATGTGAACTTCCATAATAATTTAATAATTATATCTACTCATTTTTAAAATCAGCCCTTTTTCTCTTCTCCCCAATGTTTATAAATCTAGCCCTTCGTTTTTATGTTTCGCCGTCTGTTTTGTTTTATTTCTTACCCGATTAGTTAGGATATCGAATCCCCTCTTAAATTTACATCTCACCCACCCACACATAAGTATTATATTTTAGTCCCTCATTTTAAGTACCCCAGTGATATCATTTATTCTGTTATTTGTCTTGTTAGCTCATTCATTATTAAAAGCTATGATTGTCAATGCTATTGTGATCAAATCAATTACATAGTATAATACATTTATATTTTTGCCATCTATTATAAATTGCAAACTCGAATTATCATTATCAGAGCCTGCTACTGCTTGCATTTTCATTGTATCTTCTCTACTCAGGTCACTCACTTATTAATCCCTAATCCCATAGAATCATAACAACCCAAATATCAATATTATTCGAATAAAAGAAGATATTCCTAATTCCTTGTGTCATGTGCCATAAACACAAACCCCATAGTAACCCTAAGCACCTCTGCCCTTCCATATTAAATAATTTTCTACCCTTTTTACCTGTTGCTCGAAAATCTGGTGTGTCTCGAGGTAAGTGGATGCAAATGAATCAATATTTCACTTAACGCCTAAATTACTCTAAATAAACATGTTAGTCGTGTGATTGTTCCCACCCTGAATCTGGGATGATTAATATACCCTGGTGAATTGAGTGAGGTCTCGGCGATGCGTTTTCGAGTTACCGTGCGTTCTGGTGAGTCTGGAGTCCGTCTGTCCGCAACCCCGATACATAAATAAATAGTCGAGCATTTTTGTCCCCAATAAATACCCCATAAATAAGTATTAAAAAGAAAAATGAGTAAATATCTATCAATATCCCTATAATATCTCAATATAATTAATCATTTTTCTTTACCATAACGTCGGAGGTGCAATGGTCCTGTGGATTGAACCATAATTTATTTTTAATAATTAATTAAATTCTTATTTTTATTCATCATTAAGTCTAATTGAGGCAATCAATTGATCATCAAACAAGGGAAACCAATGAGTTCTGGGAAAGCATAGTAAATGACCAACGATTAACAACATAGAAGAGCATTGACATGAGCAAGTTCGACAGTCATTGACTGACATGTCATGAGAGAGAGTGTGCATATCTACTGCTATCGAAGTGACTCTGAATAAACCTACACAAATACTGTTATATTCAAGTTCCACAGTTTTTGACACGAGTGCAGAGAGAGAGTGAGCACATAAACTGCTAATTCTATATATATACAAGTTCCTTCTTCATCGAGCACCTAGGTTGCACAAGGCGGTTACTTCATTTTATTTGATACACGTTCTTCTTGAGGAAAAGGTACTGGCGTACGAAGCGCACACCGCTAATATATATACAATTATATACATTGAGCACCAGAGAAGCACACCTTCGGATACGGTCCTCAAACCTAATATATATATATATATATATTACATTCACCAGCCGTTCTTCCCCATCGGGACATCTACAAGCAAAATAACACGCCTCTCCACTGCAACTGGGAAACTACAAAGGAAACACTTCTCTATCTCGCCTTTCTTATTTATAACGATACAAAAAATAAATATCTCAGTCTCTCTATTAATTGCTGGTCTGTATAACTTTATTTATAGTATTAGTACCAGGAAGCCCATTTCCCTACATCCTTCACGCATCACCTCAAATTTCATTCTCCATTTCAGGGACGTGCCACTTGGATCAGTCACTGAGGGACACACCCACCCCATTAATAAATAGCGAAGCAGATAAATTTAACAATAACGTAATAAAATAAAGCCCAATTTCCCTAGTACATAAGTTACATTCACCCCCCCTTGCCCCCTAATAACCCCCCACCCCCTCGTGACATATTAAAGTATTTTAGCTAGCTCTTCTAGATTAATAAAATTAGT
Source organism: Forficula auricularia (assembly GCA_024734495.1). Lineage (NCBI taxonomy): Eukaryota > Metazoa > Arthropoda > Insecta > Dermaptera > Forficulidae > Forficula > Forficula auricularia. Next base: position 3,702,507 of record JALMQS010000083.1, on the reverse strand, counting down.
AATCAAATAATATAACTATAATTATTGAATAATAGATAGTTACATCAATGGGAGCATTTTGCTTTGCATGCCTTTTGAAAGTTTGGTTAAATCTGGCTCATAACTTGTTGTTTTCAGTTTCAAGCACGCCTCTAGATTTCTATTTGTTTGTTGGCATCTTACTTTACTTTTTATTATACATTTGGGAGTAAAAAAATCGGCTCACCTCTAAATTTTTACATTCATAAGGAATAACTCGAAAAAAATGCTTTTATTTCGAAAAATGATAATGTATTCTCAATGTTCTCTGTTGAGTGTTCTTATCCTGTTTGCAGTATATTTTTTTTAAGAAGTATAATATTTTTTATGAGTTTTGAAAATAAAATAATATAATTATTAATATTTGCGCATGGAACCGCATCTTGACATCGAAAGAGCCACATGTGCCTCGCGAGCCGTAAGTTGCCGACCCCTGTTCTAGACCGGTGTTCTTCAACCTTTGGAATCCCACGGAACCCATTTTTTGAAACAATTTTTTATAGAACCCTTCGTTCAGTACCACACCAGATTTTTTTTTTTTTTTTTTTGGGGGGGGGGGGTGTCGTATTCCATATTCCATGTTATGAACAAGGTGCGTCCCTGCCTTTGTTATAAAAACTTTAAATAAGATATAATTTTGCATTTGTTCAAACAAAAAGTTGTGAACCCGGCTTAATGTTCGAATCTTAACATTGACTTGCAGAACACCTAAAGCAAGGCTGCCCAATCCCAGGCCCGCGGGCCACATTGTGGGCTGCGAACGAGTTCTAACTGGCCCGCGTGATCCAGTTTCAAAGTCACAAACTTCTTCAGAAGAAGTTGGAGATTTCTGGAAATTGGAGCCAAAAGAAAACTTTCCTCCAATAAGTGACATGGCCTTTCAATTTTTATGTAGTTTTGGATCAACTAATTATGGTTATGAAAATTTTTTTTTCGAATCTTGAAATAAATACCGCACATTTCCAAATGATCAACATATATTTGATTTGTTGTTACTGTCAACATCTGACCTGACAAAAACATAGGAAAATTATTAAAACAAAAATAATGTCAGAAATCCCATTGATTCTACCAATTACTTGGATTTAGATTTTTGTTACATAAAATTATGTTTCTTTATTTGGTAATAGATGATATTTATTTTTAACCGACTTCAAAAAAAGGAGGAGGTTCTCTATTCGATTGAATTTTTTTTTTTTTTTTTTTTTTTTTTTTTTTGTGCCTATGTTACCTCATATCTCCGCCAATTGTCAACCGATTTTGAAAATTTTTTTTGCATTGGGTCCAGTCTAGCTTCCGATTGGTCCCATTTTTTTTCGATTTTTTTTCATAGGTATTAGACCTTTTTTATTAGGTTTGTTTAGGTTTGTTTAGACCTAACCTCTTTCGTTTATGAACCGATTTCGATGGTTCTTTTTTTATCCGAAAGAGGGGTGTCTTAGGGATGGTGTCATATTAATTTGGTCAAGTTCTGATGATATAATCACTATTAATAACATCACTAAAAAAGAGAAAAATAAAAATTTTTAAGAAAAAAATAAAAACCGACTTCAAAAAATTAAGTGCAACAAATATAAAAATACACTAAAAGGTATAAAATAATTATTATCTTATTTAGTTACAACTAAACGACGAAATATTAACACGAAATTACTTTTTGAAGTTGGTGCCAAACATATACCTTTTATGAATCGCACTCGACGGATCTTACTTAGTACGTTTGGCGGGTACGCTCGCTTATAGATATAGTTTGTTTGGCACCGACTTTAAAAAGTAATTTCGTGTTAATAGCCCCGTCGTTTAGTTAGTAACTAAATAAGATAATAATTATTTTATACCTTTTGTGTATTTATTATATTTGTTACACTTAATTTTTGAGTTATTTTCTTAAAATTTTTTATTATTTTAATAAATGACATTTAAATTTAAATTTTTTTTTTTTTTTTTGTTCCATAAAACAAGACTTTAAAGTTTAAAGCTTAGATAACAATAAAAATTTTTAAGAAAAAAATAAAAACCGACTTCAAAAAATTAAGTGCAACAAATATAAAAATACACTAAAAGGTATAAAATAATTATTATCTTATTTAGTTACAACTAAACGACGAAATATTAACACGAAATTACTTTTAAAGTCGGTGCCAAACAAACTATACCTATAAGCGAGCGTACCCGCCAAACGTACTAAGTAAGATCCGTCGAGTGCGATTCATAAAAGGTATATGTTTGGCACCAACTTCAAAAAGTAATTTCGTGTTAATATTTCGTCGTTTAGTTGTAACTAAATAAGATAATAATTATTTTATACCTTTTAGTGTATTTTTATATTTGTTGCACTTAATTTTTTGAAGTCGGTTTTTTATTTTTTTCTTAAAAATTTTTATTTTCTCTTTTTAGTGATGTTATTAATAGTGATTATATCATCAGAACTTGACCAAATTAATATGACACCATCCTAAGACACCCCCTTTCGGATAAAAAAAGAACCATCGAAATCGGTTCATAAACAAAGAGGTTAGGTCTAAACAAACCTAAACAAACCTAATAAAAAAGGTCTAATACCTATGAAAAAAAATCGAAAAAAAATGGGACCAATCGGAAGCTAGACTGGACCCAATGCAAAAAAAATTTTCAAAATCGGTTGACAATTGGCGGAGATATGAGGTAACATAGGCACAAAAAAAAAAAAAAAAAAAAAAAATTCAATCGAATAGAGAACCTCCTCCTTTTTTGAAGTCGGTTAAAAATAGGAACCGTCAGTAGTCAGTGAACAGCTAGTGATTTTTTAAAAGTTAATTTCACCCAAGTGTTAAAGGCTTGAAGTTCAAACTTGAAATTTGACAGGTATTTAAAGTCAGATGATTTACAAAAATTCCAATCGTCAAAATTGAAAAAATAGGTCACGCCTCACAAATTCGCGTCCTCCATCGAGTGGAATATCATTGAATAAGTCTTCAAAAATCTAAAATATGATGAAAAATATTTTCTTGTAAGAAAAAAAGCCAATTCAGGAAACTCCAACCCCAAAATCGCCATCATCAACCTCCATTGGCTCAAGATGGACTGCGCAACGACTTTCTTTAAATCCATTTCAAAGTTCGCCCCCAATCCTGGTATCGGCATAGTTCAACCCGAGGGGTGAACCGCGATTGAACTTAGGTGTACACCGTCTTTGGAATTATTTGGAATTACTTTGGAATTCATTAGATAATCTATTGTCTTCTACTTGGAAATGAAAGTGGAAGTAGGTGTACACGATATTAGGTCGCGGTTCACCGCTCGGATCAACCCCTTGGTCCCAACCTCTACCGTTTCGGTCCCAGTCGCGCGCCATGCACATACCTCGCGGTGGGTCTGAAATTAAATTAAAATTGATTTAAATGCTATTATTTTTGCGATTCCAGTAATACTAAGAAGTAGTCTTAGTAATATCTCATCACTAGAGTCATTTCTAGAGTCCGTTCAAGGATAAATTACGACCAGAAGTTAAATATATCATCACTGAACATCTTTGTGATTTACCGACTAGCTTCTCAGTTACTTTCCGGTCTCTTTGAAAAAGTATAGCATCTGCGGGTTTAACGTAAAAAAGAGAATCCACAGCTCTTAACTAATAAAACATTGAATCATTTAAAAACAGAAACAAACAAAATACAGTTAATATTTTAATGTCTTATTGAAGCAAGATTTTTTAACCATTGGATTTTTCAATTTGAGTCTTTCGTTTGATTAATTATTAAACTATCTAAATAAGAAATGTCTAAATTAATAAATAAATAGACATGGACGAACTAAAGTCTACTTATCTGCAGACGCATTTTTCTGCCTCTTTGAAAGAAATGCCAACGGAGCGTCACTAATGCACAGCATTTCACGAATGAGCCTCACTGTACGCTGTCAAAATCTCGTGATCCGCTGACAAGATTGCTTGTGACACTTGTCAAAGCCATATTATCGTATTATTAATATATTGTCTAGACATAACTTATCCAATTTAATCAAAAAGTATTATTTTGGATATTTATAGGAAAAAATCTATAAGGTTGTCGTCTGCTTGATGCTCCAGGTGGAGAATAGCTTGAAGAATCAACATCTCTGCTACTCTCGACAAACTAAATCTTCTCAATGAATTTAAAAAATTATTATGTTTTATTGATAAAATAGTTATCTCAACAAAAACACTTGTGTAAAAAAAGGGCAAGTTCGATTAATAAAATCCGTTGGCCAAAAAAAGTAGTGAGATCTAATGTGCTGCCAAGTTCAACATCATCAATTTATTAAATGAGTCGAGAATATATTAGTAACTTCAATTAAAACGCATGTTTTTCATTTCACATGCCCCTCTATATTTTTTATTGATTTCACATTTTTAGTTGAAATTATTTTCCTAAAACTTGGCTTTTACGCATTAAATTATTATTATTATTGTTTGATAGGGCCTCCACCACTCCCCTCTTATTAAGATCCCATGATATGGTAACTAGTAATTCGTGACATACATAATAATGCGTAAAAGCCAAGTTTTATGAAAAATAATTTCAACTAAAAATGTGAATATTATTGTTGTTGTAGAATGTTGAGGTATTTCGAAATACCTCAACATTCTACAACAACAATAATATATATAAACGGAAACTTTGGCTGATCACTGTGGACCCTTCCACGAGTCTCCATTAACTTATTAAAAATGTGAAATCAATAAAAAATATAGAGGGACATGTGAAATGAATGAAAACATCTCTTTTAATTGAAGTTACTAATATATTCTCGACTCATTTAATAAATTGATGATGTTGAACTTGGCAGCACATTAGATCTCACTACTTTTTTTGGCGAGCGGATTTTATTAATCGAACTTGGCCTTTTTTTACACAAGTGTTTTTGTTGAGATTTCACTTCTTTTTTGTAAGTTGGATTTATCCTATAAATTTAACCCCTTCATTTCGGGCCCTGAAGAAGGAAAAGTTTCGATTTTTCAATTTCGTCCTTTATTAATGTGTCAAGCTTTACCAGTAGGCCAAATTTCAGCATTCTAGGTTCATTGAATTTTTAGTTTATGTTAATTAAGCCTATAACATTCACCCCTTCATTTTAGGTCCTGAAGAAGGGAAAGTTTCGATTTTTCGATTTTTCTCATTAATTGTACCCCAAACTCTACGTGCCTGCCAAATTTCAGCATTCTAGGGTTAGCGGAAGTACTCTAGAATTTTGATGAGCGAGTGAGTGAGTGACGAAAAAGCCTATTTTTGGCTTCTTGTAACTTGGATGGTATAAACAGTAGAAATATGAAATTTTGTAATTTAGTTAAGCTTATGGACCAGTATTCTGGAAAAAAATTTCAGCCATGTAGAGGTTTACATTACGAAGTTACAGAGGCGTCAAAATGGCCTGAGTTGTTTCCTGTAAAGGGTAGTCTGGCAGTGCACACATCCCCGCTCGAATCGAACTTGGCTGGGGCACTGCCGTGGCCCCAGATCATATAGATTTAAAGCGTTCAGACAGCCAGAAAAAATAAAATTATCTCCCAAGACGACATTTCGATTTAATTTTCAAATCTACCAGAGGACTTGGGCATATAATTAATTTATAAATTAAATTGAAACCTTATTGGCTTTGGAGATATTTTTATTTTTTCTGGCTGCCCATGGACCATGGACGTTTTAATCCTATTCAATTGAACTATACACTCACATTAATTTTTCTTCATCTAGTAATTATATTTATATACAAGAAACTCATAAGTTGATGTCATCTATTAAATCCGATGGAATGGAATATTTTTAATTATATTCGATTTTAATTAAGTTCGATTCCCGAGTGAAAAACAACCCCTCTGACATATAATTAAAAATATTCCATTCCATCGGATTTAATAGATGACACCAACTTATGATTTTCTTGTAAATTTGAATCTATTACCATTGGCAAATTAATATCTTTCATATTAAATTAGGAAATGTCATTCCATTGCCATTTGAATTTTTAATCTCTTCAAAATTCGAAACACTCAACGATCTTTATTTAAATTATATGGCATAGCTATATGTTTAAATTTAGAATCACTATTTCGCGAAATTTTACAAATTAAGATAACAATCTTCGAGTAAAATATTTTACGCGTGTACATATGTCAGAGAGGTTCGCATCCCGCAGGTGAGCCAGATGGCCCTGATTGCTGTTACTGGCACTCTAGTTTGATTCCCGAGGGGGTGAAAAACAACCCCTCTGACATATAATTAAAAATATTCCATTCCATCGGATTTAATAGATGACACCAACTTATGATTTTCTTGTAAATTTGAATCTATTAGCATCGGCTAATTAATATCTTTCATATATTTATATTTATTTAAATATTTATAAATACCATAAGCATGTTCCACTGAGTCTTAAAGAGAGATTGTATAAAAATGTATTCAATTCGTACAAAATACAAAATTTAAATTTTTTGCCCCCACTCCTCCTGATTTTAATAGTTGATTTTTTAATAAAATAATAATAAAAGCTGGTTGAATATATTTTATGTTTTCGAGTAAACATCCCTTGATTTTTGGTTTGATTTTTATTGCTTAAATACATACAGTGAAAATCGCTTAACACAAAACTGAGGGGACCGAAATATTGCTTCGTGTTAAACATATTGCATTGCATACAAAAAAATATGTATACTCACAAAAATTACATTTATTAGAGTACATCATATTAGATATACTACATTTCAAATTATGTACATTTTGTACATACATATAATATGTATCTATGTATGCATTTAATAAAAAACAATAAAATAAACTTTAATATATAGATACTAGCTGACGACCGGGCCTTCGGCCACGGCGTCGCAACTCCAGGCGGGAAGCGTCTCGTTCATACCAATTTAATGAGATTGAAATTTAAAATCTTACTGTAAGTATCGAAAGAATGTGCTGAATGAAATTGATTCAAAAATAAGGAAGAATAAGGAAAGATTTATTTGAACACGTCTGCACTAAGCACGATCACTATCTGACCAATCAGAATCGTTCTAATAATTTAACGCTTTGGCATTGGCTATGCACTGGCCAATCAGATCGTTTCCACATACTTTTCATATATAGATAGATATGTAAGAGGCGACTGTGAGTCAGTGGCTAGAGGGTCGGGTCGCTGACTCGAAGTAACCTGGTTCGAGACTGAGTCTCGGCAGATCAGATATTTGCAGCCGCCTCCTCTTGGAATGCAAAGGCAACCTACCAAGAGTATAATTGCCTAGTCAACCTCTCCAAACTAGCCGTTCGGAACCGTAGTTAAAAAGTAAGTCCCGTATATCTGTGTAAAAACAGCTAAACACACTCAGCACAGGTATATGTGGAGAGGAGCTGAAACGTCAGGGAGACCTGATATGGCACTTAAAAGAAAGAAGAAAATAATATATATGTAATTTAAAATTTTTTTTATAAAAATAAATAAAAATTTATTGATTTTTTGGAAAATAATTTGATATTTTTTTTGCATAATATCTTTTTGTATGTATATACATATTTTGTTCATTCCGAGAAGCAAAATTTTTTCGTGTTAAGCGATTTTTGTTTCGTGTTAAAAGAGAAAAAATATATGAAAATACCTACCTATTTTGTCTGGAGCGCATTATTATTTTGTGTTAACCGATTTTTCATGTTAAACGTTTTTGCGTTAAACGATTTGCACTGTATATTGTAAAATGAACATTAAGATTGTGAGAAATACCATATACATGTATTTCAAAAAAAATTTCAAAAAAATACGATGATTTTAACCAGAGATACAAAAAAATTAACAATTGTGAATTCTTTTCATGTCTGAAGAATAATAGGTGTGATGAAAAATTGTAATACACATTAGTTTAAATTAAGCTGCTGTTTACAAAAACTGCAGAAGAGAGACCTTTCACAGAAATTTCACAAAAAATTTAAACTACTGCTTATATCAATTTTTTATCACATTTATTATTCTTCAGACATGAAAAGCATTCTCAAATGTTAATTTTTTTGTATCTCAGGTACTGATGAAGGTCTAGAAAGGAGCGAAACATTAGATATATAAAAGGTGTCCCAGAATGGATGGGTGTTTTTGAAATGATAATCACTAAGCTGTTTCTTAAATTAGAAAAAATTTTATTGCTAAAAATGAAAGGTTAGATATTATTATTTAATAGTCAAAAAGTGAAATGGTAATAAAAAATCTCACAGCAAACTGCTGACGTTCTGCAAAATCTATTTCTTTCAGTTGCTGGAAATCATAAGATTTTAGGCCTGAAAGAGAAGGTCTTGGTGTAAAATTCTGAAAACAGTTCGACTACTCATTCGGAGTGTTGCAGCTCTTTTTTGGGCAGAGCCCCCTGGGCTTTCATTTACTTCTCTCACCCTTTCAACGGCAACTAGTCTCCTTACACTTCGGGTACGGCCTCGAGGTTTGGGATTCATTGGCGATACAGACATTAGTTCACCATCGAAACGCAAAAATTTAATTTGTCCGCGATAAATTTACCGCGTTGAATTTTTTCTTAACCCTCTGGACCCCGATCTCTCTTCGGGAGATCACTTTACGCCCCATATGATCTTCACTAATTACTTTACCATACAGGGTATGGTCAAGTATTGTAATCGTGCATGAAAAAAGTGTTTTTTCATTCTTTTTTTCAAAATATCTCAAAAACGGCTGAAACTATTTTGATTGAAAAAAATTGAGCTAAACCATGGCATTTTCCTCTACAAAAAAGCTTTAATAAGTGAACATCGAAAAAATTATATTTTTAGATAATAATTGTTTTGTCAAAATGTGTGTTAGTAGTTAGTCTGTGCGTTACCAAATTTGTGGACGAGCTAGCTCAAAAACTAGTATGAATATCGAAACCAAATTTCGAAAGTAGTTTTGGTCTAATGAGATTAACAGCTGATTAGATTTTGGTGCATATCGACCCAAAATTAAGGGGCGTCGAGGGGGTTAAAAATTAAAAATCTAGGTCGTTTGAGCAAACTCAACTAAATTTTGTATACATAATCATTGGACCCCCAGAAGTCTAAAAATGCAAAATCTAACCGCCTAAAATGGAGGGGGGGGGTCAAAAAATGAAAATCTTGGCCATTTACCAAACTCAACCAAATTTTGTATACATAATCAGTGTGCCCCTAAGAGTCTAAAAATGCAAAAACTAACCCCCTCCCCTACATGATTATAAATAATTTTATTAAATATTAATGTAAGTGAGGGGCCAGGTTGCAGGCGCGGATCCAGACCTCTGTTTTGGGGGGCGGTCGCCGGTATATAAGATCTACTTTTGATCTCGGAAGTGTGTCGCGATCGAATTGTCCAAGCGGGGGGGGGGGGGGGGGGTCAGAGACGACGCCCCCCACATAGAAAGTTTATTTTCTTCAATTTTAAAATTTAATGTTATTAAAAAAAAAATTAAATAAACATATAAAAAATGTTGATCTCCAATGCTTTGGTGGGGGCGACCGCCCCCATTCCCCCTGGATCCGCGCATGCCAGGTTGTATGGTAAAGTCAAGTGGATGGCCACATCAGAACACGTCAGCTTATTTTTTAATGAAAACCTGATTTTTCTGCGAATTCTTTTCTCGATATTTAACTAAACCATTACTTTAATTAATGTTGCTGAACTTTTCAATTTAACTATAATTATTATAACTATCTTTTTAAAAGAACAAGAAATAATTATTTAAAAAAATCGATGTCTAAAGGGCAGATACGGGAGATAATAAAATGCACAATTGATTTCCTTCAAAGGTTTCCTTCTCATATATATGTATATATAAATAAAAAATTGTAAATCTGTTTCCAATTGTATGCTTTGCATTTGTTTTTAATAAAACGAAAAGAAAGGTTTTATGCTCAATAAAGATGACAGGAAATAGAAGTTTGATCAACTGAAAAGAATGAGTCTCAATCATGGATGCCTTCCAGGCCAACTAAAACAAATCAATCGATTCCAAAATGATATATGAGAGTTTACTTCAAAAGCTGCTTTAACCCGTGATAATACTTGAAAGAAAATTGAAGGACGTAAGTAAATTTGCCTTTTTAGCATAAAGATATAAAAGATATTCTCTTTTCGGGTTAAAAAGAAAAAGTAGGATGAAGTTTCACAGGATATGTGGTGAGTGACTGAGGATGAATAAGGATTCGTTTGATGATTGTGTACTTCACACCCTTGGCAGTATTACAAGCACAGGCCCCAAGAAAACAGAATATATTTTATATCTTTAGATTACTATTCCGGGTTAGTAGGGTTGAATCCTGGCTTTGGCCATAAGCCTGACCACGAAAGTTTCACGGTTCAATAATTCAATATTGATATTAAAGGATAATTTAGTCGCATAGATATTAAAACATTTCCCAACACGTACTTTGTATGTAAAATTATTAAAATATTTATTTGGAATACGATCTTTCCTTTTTCCTATTTTTATAATACTGACAGTGATGTCTGACTTCGCAGTATTTAACAATGTAAGGGAATGGTGGGCAAAGTGGCCACGCTAAGGTTTGCTGATTTTTTAAACTGACTTGCAATCGACGTATAGACATCAAAATTAGTGGTTATATACTTCAACTATCCTTGTACTTAAAACAAATTTTCAATCACTTTAGCCAAGCAGCTAAAAAAATTAAATTTACAAAAATTACCCAAATGGCCACTTTGCCCATCATTGTCGGACAAAGTGGCCATTTAACTTCTAAGTGCAAAATAAGTGATAAAAAACGGTTTAAACTTAGAAAATAATTAAATTAAATTAAATTAGAGAACATCTAATTTAATTTATAATTGTCTTTCGACGTTGCCTCGTGGTTACGCCTCGGGGTAAAGAAAAATAATTTTCAATCTTTGGGTTTGTAATCGATTGTGAAGGAGTTTGAATATAGTTTAGAAAATAATGTATTTTATTTATAGAAAAGTTACAAAAGCTCACATTTGCGAAAATAACTTGAAAAAAATGAAGTTTTTATAAGACTCTATTGAAGAAGTTAGAAAGTTGTTGGCCACTTTGCCCGGATTGACGCCATTACACAACAGGTGTTTTCCTTTATGACCTGATGGAACTAAGTGATCGTCAAAGCAGGATGTTGTAGTCAAGTACCATACTTTCAAAACAATTTCCTTGAAAAACTGTAAGTGACTTGGTATCATAGTAAGAAATACACAAACTGAGCACTTCCCTTATATCAGGATGGTCAAAAACTGTAATAACTTTGAGAGACGACACGTTAACCAGATCAACCTTCTCAAAGTAACTATTACAATTGAGTGGAACAAGTTCAGGCGTTCCCCGTGCGATACGGCACCTCTGAGGACCCTTAAGCCCCATGTGACCACTTTGCTCGCAGTGGCCATTGTGCCCATCCTTTTCCAATGTATGTATTTTAAGAATTCACCCCCTCTCTAACCAGAAGATGCAAGGGTTATTTAACCAGTGAGAAACATTTGCACTAAGTTATATCAAAATCGTTCAAGCAGTTCGGTTTTAGAAAATTTTAGAAATTACGAAACAAATTTTATATTAATTATTTATTTTGAAAAAAAATGTAGGCATTAGCGTAAGAGAAATTTCCATGACAGAAGGCATTTTGGACGATTTCATCTTCTTATTTGTTATATGGTATTTAATCACTCAACATTTGAGTTCAACTCCAGGATCAAAACATTAATGTCGGGTACGTAAAAGAGTAGATTTTAATTACTTTTCTATTTACGCTATTTTTGGCATTACCCCGAAAAACCTTGTAAATCTTCGATATTCAACGAAGAAAAAAGTAAGTAAAGTAATTAAATTAATTAAAACCTTTTCGCCTTAATTAAATTAAACATTTGCCCTGATGTATTGATTTTCTGTTAGTATTGATTTTGTGAGGATATATTTATATAATAAGTAAACAAATTAAAGTATAAATATAATTATCGTGCTTTTAGAATTAAATTACCTATATTTAGGATGTTTTTTTTTCACAAGCTAATTTATTCTTAATTACTACTAAAATATACTTATATATATATATGTATATTTGTATGTACTTACATATATAATATATTTTTTTTATTTTCCTTGAAATTCAGAATATTGAAATAGCATCTTTCTTTTCTTTATCGTCTGCTTTTCTGTTCATAAAATGAGAAAAAATAAAAAATAAATTAAATAAGCACATAACTTCGTAAACATTTAAATATAAATATATAAAAGTTAATAAATGTATTCTGCCGACCAAAATGAAATTATATTTTTTGACGGTGAAATGTTAACAAGAATAATAAAAATAAATGTTTACTCTTTCTAGCTTTCTCACAAAACAATATTTCTTAAAATAATTAATTAGTTTTTTAATTTATTTAATGCTCACTCTTATTTGTAGAATTTTAATATATTTTTTATTTTACGTGTAGGTACATTGTAAATATAATAAAATAAAGTGTAATTACTTATTAGTCTAATAACTTGACTCAGAATTGCATCCAGGGTGTCAGCCATATTCGAGACTGGGGCTAATTTGAGGTTTGTATGGAGCAGTGCTTCTCAAACTATTTCAAGTCTGGGAACACTAAACTCGTAACATTTATTTGCGCGGAACACGTGTGATACAAGATAAACTTTAAACCAGGAATAGCCAACTAGGTAGTATTTGCTGGTTCGGGAGAGATCCTACATTTTTGTAAAATATTTTTTATACAAATACGACCCACTCTAATCTACAATCACATACAAAAATTATTTCACATTGTATTGATTTTTCCTTTTCGAAAATTCTTAATTGTGTATTTTATTTTTTCGCGGAACACTTGAAGTGACTACAGGAAGCACTAGTGTTCCGCGGAGCACGGTTTAAGAACCATGGCTATAGGGAAAGTAGTTGGGTGGTCGTATCTGGTCCTGTCTAAGCTTACCTAAAGCAGCTTTTCTACTGAATAATGTGGTCAATCCGTTTTTTCTCACTTTGTGAACTAGCTGTTTACACTTGGTTAAGATGTGTTTTCGTAAAATAAGCAGATGATCTAAATAGTTATTCGTAATCATCAGTTTGATAATGAGTTGTTAATTTTTATTGGTGACCTTGCTCTGCGATTGTTAAATGTCACTGCGTTGATTTTAATTCATTGGCTTTGCTAAGCCACTTTCCATGCCAGTCGTGGATTTTGTTAAGATCGGTCATCGGATTCCGCGATACTGTTAGGAGGTGGATCACTGTGGGATGCTATTGGTCATCTGTGTCATCCACATACTTTGCATGAGTTGTTGGGAGGTGTAATGTAAAGAACATAGTAAAAGAGTTGCAGTAGGCCAAGATATTTTAAAGGCTTTTGAACAAGTTTGGCACAAAAATCTTCTGCCCAACTAACCAGTCTTTGACTTCATCCCAACACTTCGCAAATTGTTAGAAAGCTTTCTCTCGAATCTTAGAATTGTGATGAATCTTTCTCTGCAAATGCTGGAGTTATCCAAGGCTCAGTAATCTCCCCCACGCTTGATTTTTTTTAAGTCTCTGCAGCTTTTCACTCTCTAAGGCCCAAATCCGCCCCTTCTCGAATACAGCTCGCATCGTGGAGAGAGGCTTCTAAGCATTCTCTTGTCACCCTGGATGCAGTAAAGAGCTATCAAGCTAATTGATCCGACCTTTACCACCCCCCTCGACTAGGTAGTTCATCGTAGAAGTGTATCGGCGGTTTCCTTATTTTATAGATACTATAACGTCATGTGCTCTGATGAGTTAAAGGCGGTAATTCACCCCGAGGCGTTCTTTGCATGTAGCACGCTTTTTATTGAATCCTAACACCCTTTCGCGGCTAAATTGGAAAAGTGCCGGAGCACTTTATTTGCCAATACGTTTGTAACCATGGCTTCAAAAACTGGAACTCTTTCCCGGCCTCTGTCTTTTCCGACACTCATAACCTTCAATGATTTAAAATTAAGTTATTCGACATTTGCTGTTTGGATAAGATTAAAACTACAAATGAGATGGAAATTCGGGATAAAATTCCATTTTCATTGCCACGTTCTTTAAAACCCTCCTAGACAACATGAATACTTCATCTTTTCAATTTCTTCTTCTCTCACTTCATTTATCTTAACTGTCTCGTCACTTGAGGAATATTTTTTTTCTTTTTACCTTTACGATTCCACGTAATTTAACATTCTTCAAATTCTCCGTTTAGCTAGGAAAGGACACTATTTATTCTTCTTCTCTCACTGCATCAGTGAATCTCTATTAAAATAATTAAAATTAATTGAAATATTGTTCTTGAGACAAGAGGGGATTGGCTGGTTGTTTATCAAACCCCGTACTCTAAAACACAATACTAATTTTCCAATTATTTTGCACACTTCTCCAAAACTTGATTAAATTTATTCTTTTGTTGATCAAATTGACGTCTATTTAATTGCTTTAGACAATACGAGAAAATCATTGTCTCTTTCTCGTTCTCTGTCTTTTTATTTAGATTTCAAATTATTAAAAAGTAGAAATAAGAAAAGAATCAATTCTGCTAAACAATGGTTTCATTAAGAACTTTTAAGGAGATAGGTGTTGGTTCAAGGTGAAACATTTTTGAATAATAAAAAATTAGGTAAAATTACGAGGTGGGTTTCACATAAAATAAAAAAAAAACAAAAGTGAGTTTTGATTTCGATATATTTCGGGTTAGCAGTCCGTTTCATTAAGGATTATTTTTGTATATTTTAACAAAATTAACCATATCCAATGCATCCGATGCAAGACCTATCTAGTGCTTGGTTGGCGGACAAAGGGGTTTGGTAATGTTGAATCACGCTTTTAGATAAAATTTTATTATTAATAAACAAATGTCTTAAATATCTTTTTTCTCTTTCTGCCAATGAAAATTGTCGCCATCCATCTGGGATAATGAATACCACCAGGTACTCTGAAAAAAATATATTTTGGAGGAAGATATTCTAAAAAAATTAAATAAAGTTTGAAAACTTGAAATTTGGTACGAATTACATATTTTTTATCTAATATCATCATCTTCAATAACACTTTTATCTAGCTTAGACCAGGCAGTTAATGTTTTTTTAATATAGGTATGCTAAATATCATTAAATCTAAAAGTTTTAGAAAAAATTCGTGAGAGTAAAATTTCAAGGCAACATTTCCTATTAAATTAGACAAGAATCAGGTTTCTCTGGTGGACGAATGATTTTCATTTTATGAAGGAAATTTGCAATTTTTTGAAATTTCAACCTAAAGAAGTGATAATCCATAACCAATTGAGATTAAAGTAATATATGTGAATAAGATCGTTGGACTGTTGTACTCAGAGGGTAAAGAAATATTCTCTCTGTGTTTGATCAATTTCCGGTCATCACCAGTTCCGTCTTTTCCACACGTGCCCAGGTTTTCCGGCCTGATGGGTGCCTCGAAATGCCGTCGTCGTAGTTTAAATTGCACGTAAAATGTGTGTAGTCATCTTAGCGTCATGTTGCGGTTGCTTGTGGCAATAGATTTACGTCAACTTACTTGGTTATAAAGGCAGATGAAAAACTATTCCTTCTAGCGGTCACTTAGATGTTGACGCTCTCGTTGGATGTGGATTCCCCTGATGAAACGATTCGTTTTGTTTACTTGCTTATTTGTTAAAAATGTTAAGTATCTTAATAAATAAATAATATTAGATAAAAAATATGTAATTGTCTCTAGTTTTGTAGTCTCGTTTAATTATGTCGAAAAAAACATATTTAAGTGGTTCAGAAAAAAGAAAAAAAACTGCAGTTCAAAAAGAAAATATCAGCAAACTACCTAAACTAACCTCATTTTTTACACTTGAAGAAACTAACAGGAAGACCTCATCATCTCAAGATACGTCTAAATCTCAAAGCTCAGAAACATAACCCGCGTTTGACAAAGAAGATAAAATTATTAATGAAAAAATGGACTGAATTCAATACCACTCGGAAAGTAGGCGAAGTCTCCCGGACATACCGAGTAAAGCTTGAATTTCATTCAAATATTAAAATAAAAATTATTTGATTTTTTTAAAATTTGAATTAAAGATCAAATTTAGAGCCTAAAGATGCAACCAACAATACATGTCGTTCCTTTTTAATGCATACTTGCTACTCGCAGACGACGCTGTCTTCCATTATGTCAATGACTACCGAGGGGTGAACCGCGACCTAATATCGTGTACACCTACTTCCACTTCCACTTTCATTTCCAAGTAGAAGACAATAGATGAAAGGGTATCGTCTAATCAATTCCAAAATAATTCCACATAATTCCAAAGACGTGAACACCTAATTCCAATCTCGGTTACCCCTCGATGACTAGTATACAGAATAGACTGAATAAATTAACCACTTAGCCAATCCTATGGCTAGTAGATACTAAATTATTTATTTATTAACGTTTGTGCACATAAATATTTAGTACCTTAAACACCGATCGATGGTCGGTAATTTTTTGATTGAGCTAAAATCGATATATTAATATTATTTTTAATTTTAAATTCAGCTAAAAAGCTCGATTTTAAATCGCAGCTAAAATAAAATAAAATTGAAATAAAACTTAATTTAATTAAACATGACTAAATAATTAGTGAAGGAAGTGAAAGTCATATGTTATTCACTAAACATGACTAAATAATTAGTAGAAGTAAGTGAAAGTCATATGGTATTCACTAAACACGATAAGTAATTAGTAGAAGTAAGTGAAAATCATATGGTTACATGACTAAATAATTAGCGGAGGTAAATGAAAGCTAAATGGTGTGCACAACTCAATAGCTCACTATATCCTTAGTGAATATTGACTACGTCACTGACTGAGAAACACGGTCTTCTTCCTCTGCAATACCTTCTTTTATACCTCTCAATGGCAATCTATTCTTAGTTATCTTCCAAGAAATCGATAATGAGCTCAAGATAAAAGTCTAATGATCAAAAAAAAAGATTAGACTTTGCCCTGAGCTCATTAGAGATTTCTCGGAAGAAAACTAAGAATAGATTACCATTGAGGGTATAAAAGGAGGTATGGCATAGGGAAGAAGACCGTGTTTCTCATGCAGTGACTTAGTGCTAGGTGGCTTTCACTTACCTCCACTAATTATTCGAATCGTGTTTAGTGAATACCATTTGATTTTCACTTACTTCTACTAATTATTTAGTCGTATTTAGTGAATACTAAGGATTTTATATTTATAGATAGGTATATAGGTTTTTAACTTCTAATTCGGACTTTTTCATATCAAATTCAGGATATTAAAAATCATTTCAACTTCCGGTGTTCCGATTTCAAGCAAAAGTTTGCTGTACCCCTCCTAGCCTATATCGAACTTAAGTTTCAAATTTTGTAGCTCTGAGACTTATGGTTGCGAAACGCAGAGGGGTTACATTCTAACGTACGTAAACATCAACTTCCGGTACTTCTATTTTAGCCAAAATCTTGTGGTACTTCTTGTAGGCTCTAGATAGTTCAAGTTTCAAATTTCAAGGCTCTGCGACTTACCGAAGACGAGATATGAACGACTAAAATATTTATTTTGGACATGGCTAATTTACACCCCCTTCCTTTATTTCAATCGGATTAAAATTTATACACGACTAATAACTCATGAGACTTGATAAGTACACCATTTTTTAGCGAAAACGTTAAAGCCGTTTTCGAGAACCCGATTGGATATATATATATATATATATATATATCAGTGACAGTGAACGTATCGATAGTGCCCAACATTCTCAAGACAGCAAAAGCCGAGACGTCAGCCACCATAATGTAAATAATACACCTTCAACCACAAAACACCCAAAACTTCCTAAATATCCAAATCTACCCAACCTTCCGACTAAAGAAATTCACTCGGAAGACACCCTCCAAAACGAACCTTGGACTACAAGGTTAAGACCACGTAGACCACCCACCCCCTCTCTTGAAAATGGCTCCAAAAGGAGAGCCGAAACGTCGAGTAAAACTCTCAAACCCACGAGGAGAAACCCGAAAAACCTCTAATGACATATATATACAAGAATTCCTCATTTAATAAAATAAGATATATAATTTAACAAGTATGTGAATTCATTGATTATAGCGATTTTCCCTTTTAAAAGAATAGAAGAAATTCCAAAAATGAAATATTTTTTTACACATAAAAATATTAATCATTACAATAAAATATGTTAATTCAATATTCATTGTATCATACTCAAATAAACAATTTTATATTTCACAAACAATTTTGTCAATATTATGTAAATTTACACCATCTTAGATATGTTTTCGTAACCTAAATTAACAATTTTTAAAAATATCCAATAAAAAATTCATGTTTGTATGTATGTTTACGAAGCCATTTCATCCTTATGAATCGAGCCCGTGTGCCATATTCAATTTTCGAGGTTCAATCTTCAGGACAAAGGCTTTCGAGGGCGCAGTGCGAACAAGGTAGAAAAAATATTTTAAAATATAACGAATTGGGTGGGATCCTTTGTAAAATTTTCCTCTTGACGTTGGGTGCAAAAACAGATTATTTTCAAGTTACTTTAATGAAATTATATTTTTCCATCTATCTATATAATATGTTTAGTATGTTTAATATTTCAAAAAAATTGAATTTGGGGAAAGGAGCTCAGGAAAACTTATAGTTAAGTCAGTGTACAGTTAGAATGTTATTGGAGCTCCACTTGTACTTAGTCTCGAATGTTTTCCAATGTAATCGGTAAGAGATGGATGTTTTAAATGAGTACTACGCTACAAGACGCTTTTTAACCGACTTCAAAAAAGGAGTCAATTCGACTGAAATTTTTTTTTGTATCTATGTTATTCAATTTCTTCGCCAATTGTGAACCGATTTTGATTATTTTTTTTTGCATTGGGTTCAGTCTAGTTCCCGATTGGTCCCGTTTTTTTCATTAGTATTGGACCTTTTTTGTTATGTATGGTCACGCATAACTTCATTATTTATGGACCGATTTCAATAATTCTTCTTTTATTGGAAAGTGGATACCTTAGGCGTGGTTCCATATTAATTTGGTCAAGTTATAATGATATGATCAATGACAAAATAACGGAAAACTCCATTTTTATGAGCAAATAATCGAAATTATAATAAATAAATTCTTTAAAAAAAATCTTAAAAAGTTCATTTAAAACCCGCAAACGTTTCGAGAGAATTTCTATATTTATGAATTGAATTTTTTTTATCATTTTCTGATTCATTCGCCCTCTCTTACGAGATGCATACAAAATATTATTTTAAGTCGCTACTAATAACATCACTAAAAAGAGAAAAATAAAAATAATTTTTATAAAAAAAAAATCTACTTTAAAAAAATTAAATGCAACAAATAAAATAATAATAACTCAAAAATAAAATACACTTAAAAGGTATAAAATAATTATGTAATTTAGTTATAACAACAAGACGAAATATTTTTTTTTCTTTTTTCCACCCCTTGGCCTCGGGAACTTGATGCCCATTTAGCCAGTCGTCACAGATTCACGTCGAATAGGTGTATAAACAAATAAAATAAAACTAAATAAAACAAAACTAAATAAAACAAAATAAAGACGAAATATTTCCATGAAATCACTTTTTGAAGTCGATGCTAAACAAACTATATAAGCGAGCTTACCCGCCAAACGTACTAAGTAAGGTCCGTCGAGTTCGATTAATAAAATGTATATGTTTGGCACCGACTTCAATAAGGAATAAGAGATTTCATGGAAAAATTTCGTAGTTTAGTTGTAACTAAATTACATAATTATTTGATATATTTAAGTGTATTTTATTTTATTTTTGAGTTATTATAATTTTATTTATTGCATTTAATTTTTTTGAAGTCGGTTTTATTTTTTGGGTGAATGAGTGTTTTTGATAAGATAATTTTGAAAAACAAACAGGTCATTTGAATTATTTTATTTATTAGATACACAAGTTTATCTGTATTAAATTTTAATAAGTTTCTCTAGAAAATCGAACATTGAATCCTTTCATTTATGTTCTTCCGGACATATTTTTTGATGTAATAATATAATAAGCTATAATTAAGTACATTTTCTTATGATCCAGAATGAATTTTGTAGATGGATATTGTTTGCACTGTTGATGACTGACATTTCTTTCATCCATAAAATATATCCGGACAGTTTTAAGGAGAATCCTTTTGAATTTATGTACATTTCTACACAAAGTGTATAAACTTTATTTGAGATAGTAAAAGCTTTTACGAGCCAGTTATTAAAAATAGTTTATTATTCTCTCGTAAAGACAATTGGATAAAATCCCCTTATCATTAATTCATGTTATACATAAGTATCATTTCTAATAGCAGCGACTCCATCAAACAAATTTGTCGTATTAGTTTGCTATGTTTTTATTTTTATAATTTGTTTTTGTCATTAACTAACTAACAATTGCATTAATAATTCTTATAAGCTATTCAAATGTAAGAAGAAAGTCTTTCAAAGATCTCTAATTATCAATTATCCCAAAACAAACACGCTACTATATAATCTTATTGAAGCAAAAGAGGTCAATAAGACTTATCAATAAATAAAAAATCTCAATATTTCAATAAATATTTTTAACATTATTTTTAAAGGAATAAAAAATAGTCTGAAAGAGAAAGCTAAAAAATAAAAAAAAAAAAACAGTATTTCCCTTTCTTATAGTCATTTTAATAACGAACATATTTTTGCCTCACCTAAATGAAGTAATTTAACATATAAATATTGAATAAAAATGCACCAAGCTCATCATACCTACTCACATATAGAATAATCAAGGCTGTTATATTATCTTTTTCTAAGTTAAAATGGCACAATTTCGAATGCAGCTTCCAATACAGAGCAAATGCATTGTTAACAAAATTATTTAATTCAAGTATTGTCGTATATCAGTGGTGTCATCGCAAATTTAGCACTTCCGGAATGGTGAAATTTCGGGAAGCCTGGGGGACCCAGAAAATTTTGAAAATATATGTTCTCAAAACCAGTGCCGTATCAAAACAAATAGCGTATTTGGTCTCTCTAAATACTCTTGTATTAGTAACAATAAAAATATCTTGATAATTAATAGTTTATTTTTCTATGAAAATCAAAAATTGAGACCACATGGGGACCCTTTGCATACATTCCAGATTTTTCGAGGTCGTCATAGATTTTGTTCTCTTTATATCAAAACAAATAGCGTATTTGGTCTCTCTAAATACTCTTATATTAGAATCGATAAAAATATCTTGGGAATTAATCATTTATTTTTCTTTGAAAATCAAATATTCAGACCACTGGGAGCACTCTGTAATTCTTTCAAGGGTGTAAAAGTTAAATTTTTTCGGTTTGTGTATGTCTAATCACAAGTAAGAGATAAAAGTGAATAATAAATAAATGTTTAGCTTCTCACATTGTTATATGTCTAGTTAGGCCAAATGTCTTGCTTCAATTAATTATGAAGCTTCGCGGCGCACCTGGGAAGAGGCCCACGCTCTCCGAAGCGCCGCGGCGCACAGTTTAGGATACTCTGAATTAATCTATAATATTAATTTTATTCAACTAATAATCATAATAATTTACAAATAATTTAGTATTGTATTTTCATATGTATCAAGTAATTTTGATATTATTATGATTTGAATTACTTCCCCATAAGGAAAAGTCACAACACGTCAACGATAGTACCTATAACCAATAGTTTATATCCCAATACATGACAGACTGTCAAAATCCTATAGAAAATTTAATTGTTTCTGGCAACGTGAATTTCAGCGCCACCATACAGCGAGAGGTGAAGACTAGGTTTGAAAAACCAAATCCAATGCATTTTAAATGGCAAATAATCTTAATAAAAAAGCAATTAAACAATTTAAAAACCTGATAATAAGTGAGTGAAATTAAATTAATTAAATTTACAGGTAGGTACATTATCTTATTCTGCTTGAATATAATGTTTATTATTTTTTTCCATTAAAGTATACCCCAAAGAATAATATAGAGTGGAAGGCTACAGTATATCGAAAAAGCGCTCTCTAGCGACTGCAGGGTGAAAACTCTTTTTTCTTAAGAGCTATCCAAAGATAATAGAACATTAAAAGCCATTGTCATAGATAAAAGATACTGATACATACACTTTATGTTATATAAGCGCATTTTTTACACTTGATAAAATATTTTGAATCATCCGCTACCTGTTTGTAACGTCCCCAAAATTTGCCCGAAGATAGCGGTTCCCACCATTTTATTGCCGAATGGTCTCGCCAGAGCTCAGTAACTTGTATACGCTAAAATACATTGACTCCTTATGGAGCCTTCCACTCTATATTACTCTATGGTATACCCTTAACTCGTTTATTTGCGGGTAAACTGTGTTATTATTAATAAATCTATTCTATTCTAATTGTACATATTTTATATGTACTACAGTATTCTCTATATTCAGTGGATGGGACTTTCAGCTCATCCGCTCGCTAAAGAGGGCAGTTTTCAATCTTTAGATTTCAAGTCGAGTGATAATGTCTTATAGATAACATATCACTTTTTTTTATTTTTTACTCTAGTATTATCAACTTGTTTATTTACCACCCTTGATCTCTCGTTAGTTTGCCTACATAGAAATACGTACAAACTCGATAAATTCTTCAATTCAACGATTCAATGGGTCATGGATAATCAAAACAAATTAAATCCTCTATTACGGCAAGACTTGAATAACTTAAATATATACCGTATTTATTTTGATAGTCTCCAAATAGTTAAAGAAAATTAAAAGGGTCACAGTGGTGTTGCGATCCGCCTGCAATCCAAGATTGTCTGATATTCCTTTTTGAATTATTCTTTCAGGGAAAGGGGTCAAGACTAATATTTTTAACGTTTTAACGTTTTCTACGTTTTGCGGGAATCTTGGTTAGTTAACACCTCAATTAGAAATATTTTAATTGTAGCTACCTAAGATCTCTTGACTCCCTTGAGTTCTTTATTAGGGAATAATTCTGGCGACCGTGTCTGTCCTTTATGCAAACTAAAGGGCGTTAACACCGGTGTAAGTCAAAAGGTTGGACACCCCTTGCTTAGGGGACTCTATTTTAAACGAAATAAAAAGGGTGTTATATTTAAATATATTTATTATTAAAAGCTTTTCTCTATAATAATTAGGGGAACAGGAATTTGCATAAATTTTGTTGTTAATCCTCTATGAATCATATTATGGGTCAGTCAGCACAGCATATACATACATATACTAACTTCTCTGCTGGAATATGCTATCGTCCAAAGAGCAAACATTTCGTCTTTATAAATAAAGCTAAATCAATCACTCAATCTAATGTCCTGAGATATTATGTATTCACTGAGTGGTTTCTCTTGTTGCCATTCTCTATACTCTGTATTTGATGAGACAAATATCATCCGTTAAATTTCTTACTGGAACTTGACTCGGGATAGAGCCATCACTTCTTACTATATATTTCTTTCCAAAGAGCATATAGCATATATAGCGGTTCTCAAACTTTTTAAAATTTTCTGCGTGAGGGTCTCTTTAAAAATTGTTCGATAGCTCGCGGACCCCTTTAATAAAAAAGAAAAGTGTAGTGAATAAAACATTTTATTTTTACAAATAATTATGTATTCAGAAAATATTACATGTTTTATAATCTTTGAATTTAAATAACAATTTTAACGGAATGGATGCATGTGCTTTGCCTGAACCAGTTCTTCTATAAATCGAATGTCGAATCTACATTTTATTCAATCGCGAATCAAATGTAGGGAATTTTTGTCAAATATTGAGTGAAAATAATATTTGAAGTTATATATTTCTAACTTGAAATAATGATCTTAAATAAATTTTTATAATTTTTCTAATTAATATAACAAAGAATAATTGCTATATCAATGAGAATTGTTTTTGACCGCGCTTATTTGAAAAAGAAATTTATCACGAGACTACTGCGGATTACGCTATTGGAGTCTGCGGAGTCTTAAGTTCGCGATTGAATCAAATGTAGAAAACATTCGATTAATTTATGGCAAGCATCTAACATACATGCTAATAGACCGAGCGCTCTGGACTGGTAGATTAAATATATAACATCTGAGATTCCAAATTCACTTGGTGATCCATCCGAATGTCTAGCGGACTATACGCAAAATGACGTTGGATTGTAGCTAAGTGGATCACATATTTTTCTCTCCTGGTCCAGACTTAAGACTCCGCAGACTCCAATAGCGTAATCCGCAGTAGTCTCGCGATAAATATCTTTTTCAAATAAGCGCGGTCAAAAACAATTCTCATTGATATACCAATTATTCTTTGTTATATTAATTAGAAAAATTAGAAAAATTTATTTAGTTTTTCTATGTTTAGCTTTGTTTTGGACAGTGAAGCTCGCATGTCATTTGTTGCGTATAATCTATTTCGAGATTTTTCTTGATAGTAAGTAGTGTAGAAAAAGCCGATTCACACTCATAGGTGGTTGCGAATGGAATCAGGACTCTTAGAGCCATCTTTGCAACATCAGGATAGGACTGTGCCATTTCAATCATAAAATTACTAGAACAATTTTCACGGAAAACATGTTTTGCACCCCCATCATTTATCGAATCAATAAACTGTTTCTGAATTAAATTGTCCTCCGAAGGCAGATCACTAATGGAAAGTTGAAATGGGTGAGTGATAAAACGATGGTGTTTGTCAAATTCTCGTAGATCAGGAAAATAGTAAAAAAACTTCTTTGCTAAGAACGAATACATGCTGTTTCATCACCTCAAGGATATCGCCATCGACTTCAAGCTCATTTTCATCAATATATGTTATGTGTTCAGCTGTGGAAATGGGACAAAATTCTTATTCTCTAACTTTAAAATCCATAGTTCGAGCTTCATTTTGAAAGCTGTCAAATTTTCATAACAATGGAGCACTGTGATATCTTTTCCTTGCAGCGCCATATTGATAGAATTCACAGATTCAAATATGTCTTCCAAAAAAAAACCCCAGTAAAATAAGAAAACGGACATCGGATAGTCAGTTATATAATATAAATAGATATGCGTTAAACCGCGGACCCCACTTTGAGAACCGCTGGCATATAGCATCAATTAATTTTTGTAAGTTTTGTTGTGCTAATCCATTTTATAGTGTTAAATGTAAATATTGTAATAACTGCCAAAAAAATTCCTTTTAGACAATGCAAAGAAAATCCCTGTATCGATAAATTATGAGAAAGAAAGTAAAGAAAATTTAAATGAAGAAACAAACGTTTTAATTTATGGCTTGAATAACCCTTAATTATAGCCTAGTTTCAAGGCAATTTATCTTTGCAGACGTATCTGAAAATTCTAAAAATAAAAGTATAAAAAGGCTTTTGATTAAATGCACTACTCCAGGTTTGGTCAAGAGAGATCTTTGTCTAAATGATACTCTAGACCAGGCCTGGGCAATCTTAATTTCACCGCGGGCCGCATATTGACAACTTAAAAATTTCCAAGGGCCCTACATATTATAGATAAGAATAATTACAATTTTTTCGATTTTTTTTTTTTATTTCTTTACTACGAATTTCAAACTTTTGATTTTTATTCTAAGTGATACAAAACACAATTCATCATATTTATCCGCGGGCTTTCCAGGCCTGCTCTAGACATAGACAAATATAAGCTTTATATTATAATTATAAATTTTATCAAAACTACGTGGTAAACAATTTCAATTTTTTTTTAAGTTACTCCGAATATATTATTCTAACAAATATTAGTTTTTGATCAAGATGGTGAAAGTCCTTCAATGAAAAAAAAATAAAATAATGATCATATCCCCACCCTTTCCCTATCTACCCTATGTTAAAAATGTCATTTTTAATCGCAATTATTTCATGTTTGGTGTGGTAAATCGTCTTCAAATTTTGACAGTATGTGTTTTATGCTTTTAATGACTTATATTCCAAGTTTCATAGACTTCTTGAATTTCTGCATTTGTGAAAGAACTAACTTACATAGATTCTGAGATATGGACCTGAGAAAATAGCAAATTTTGGCACTCACTCACTCACTCACTGACAGGTCATCAAAACCTATAGGGTACTTCCAATCATTCCAGTATCATGGAATTTCCCCTGCTAGTAGAGTTTGGGACACAAACAATGGAAAAATAAAGATAAGAGTAAATAAATATTTTATTTAATATGGATTTACTATGAGTTAAGGATACTGGGTCACTTATTTCACATTAAAATTAAAAAATTAAAAGATATAAATTTTTTTTCTTTTTCAATATATATATATTTCGGGCTATCAACCCATCTTCAGGAAATACAGAAAGAGAAATTGAAAAAGAAAAAAAAATTTTATATCTTTTTTTAATTTTAATGTGAAATAAGTGATCTAGTATCCTAACTCATAGTAAATCCATATTAAATAAAATATTTATTTACTCTTATCTTTATTAAAGATGTTTCACCTTGCACCAACACCACAATCTCTACTGATTACAAAGGAAAAATTCCAAAAATCCAAACTTTCTATCTTTCAAACTGTTCAAAATGGGGGGAGGGTCAAAAATTAAAATTCTAGCCCGTTAGACCAAACTCAACCAAATTTTGTATACATATTCTGTGGTTACTCTGAAGGCTCGAAATGCAAAAACTAACCACTCAAAATGGAGGGGGGATCAAGAATGAAAATTCTACACCTTTAGACCAAATTCAACCAAATTTTTTATACATATTCTTGCTTTTCACGTAACTTACAAAAAGCAGAGAAATCTTAACCAAAACAGTCTGTGAAAGAATGGTCCAAGTTTGAAAAAGTAGTGAAATCTACTGTGCAGCCAAATTATATTCGCCAAGAATAATTAAGTTAAAAAAATAGTAGTTTAAATTAAAATATATTCTTTCCGTTTTGAATGACAATCTAAATTTATGGATTCTAGATTTTTAATTTAGATTATTTTCATGAAACTTGGCTGTTACGAATTATACAGTAAGGGTTAATGAACTAAATTTGTGACCAATCAACAAGCTTGATGAAAATAATCTAAATTAAAAATTTAGAATCCATAAACTTAGATTGTCATTCAAAATGCAAATAATGTATTTTAATTGAAACTACTATTTTCTCAACTTAATTATTCTTGGAGAATATAATTTGCCTGTACAGTAGATTTCACTACTTTCGAGCTTGACTTGTTTTTTTCACAGAATGTTTTAGTTGAGATAATATTTATATCTTCTTCATTTTCTTTTTAGGCTAGGTAGCCTGTTTTCTCCCAAGGAAGAGTCCCGTCCTTCAACTTTCTGCCCAACGTTTCTTCGGTCTTCCTCTGTTTCTCTTGCCGTCAGGACGGTTTCTCGTGACGATTTTCGGCAGCCTGCTTTCGTCCATACGTTCCACATGCGCTGCCCAGTCTACGATGTTCTGAATCCCACATGTTGCTCTAAGGTCTTCGTTTCTCAATTTATCCAACAATGTTTTCCCTTGTATTGCTCTGATGACCCTCATTTCTGCCGTCTGGAGTAGTTGTTGTGTCACTGTTGTGTCCGCTCTCGCTTCAATTCCGTATGTTAAGACAGGTCTCACACACGTCTTGTAGATTTTGGTTTTACTTTCCACGGACATATGTTTATTCTTCCATATGACATTATTAAGGCATCCGGCTATACGCGTCCCTTTTAATATTTGGTGCTTAACTTCTAGATTCAAGTCCCTATTGCTGGATATTTCAACTCCCAGATAATTGAATTTAGGTACTTGCTCAATTAGTGATCCCTGAAGGTTGATATTACAGGTCAGATGTTCTCTATTTAATACTAAGCATTTTGTTTTGGATGTTGATATTTGCATATTGAGGGATTCCGCCATGCAATTGAAGGCATCTAAGAGATCTTGGAGACTTTCTTCATTCTCCGCTACCAGAACTGCGTCGTCGGTATAACACACTAGTGGTATAGATGTTTCGCCCATTTTGTAGCCTAGCCGAGTTGGAATGCCCTCTATAATCCTGTCCATAACCACATAATATTTATATGAGATTATATATTAGTCTGATAAATCGAAAGGGTAAAAGCATCGCTTAAACAAATAAAAAATCGGTTGTCTGTAAAGTCGGTTTACTGACGATAGTTGAACGTGACAACGTCATAAGAAAATACTGATGGAATGGTATTTTCTTATGACGTTGTCACGTTCAACTATCGTCAGTAAACCGACTTTACAGACAACCGATTTTTTTCATAAAATTCTTCGTTCAGAAAATCATTTTAAATTTACAAAATACTTGAATAAAATTTATTGTTTAAATTTCTACTCGACTGTTAAAATTTAATTTGGGTCGGTAGCGTGACAGCTAGCTAACCAGGGGACCCGGGTTCGAATCCGACTCGAGGCATCCAGCTAAAATCTGACCCCCGGGGGTAGAGACAAATTTTAAGAAAAATATAACTAGTATCGTAATTAGGCTTATGGCTAGAAAGGCCGAAAAGCCAAAAAAAATTTAATTTTTGATTTTATTATTTTATAATAATAAATTTTGTATTGACATTATTTTTTTCAGCAAGTAAACTGAATAAAATTTGTTGTTCAATTAGTTACTTAATTATTTTTGCAAATTTAATTGTAATTTGTTGTAAAAAAGTAATAATTTTGAATAATTTATTATAAGAATAAACTGTGATTAAATTATTGTTCATAAATCTTAAATTTAAAATTTGGAAACATCATTAAAATTTTTGTAACTGTAGCTTTTTAAAAGCCCGCCTCAATCTTTGTCGCTCGTTCCGCGCTCTCGCTTGCACTTCAAGCCTTAAATGGAACGCCTCAGAGCGAGGTAACGCCGCATGAGTCATGTTTTTTCGTGCGTGCAGCTGGCTCCATCGAATTATAAGACGTTGTCACGTCAAAAAAATATCCTAAATATTTATTGTTCCTCTTTGAACGACGCACTACAATTTTAGACCTAAAGCTAATATTTGAAATAGTAAGCTTGAAAAATATATCCGATGATTTGTCTTTTCTCATAAGATCTGGGTTAGAAAAAAACAATCAATTTTGACTGATATTCCTAAAGGAATAAATTCATTTTGTTCAACAGTTTTCGTTGAATTGGTAAGAAAGGATACAATATCTTGGGCCAAACCGCACAAGCTCTTTGTAAAAGCAAACAATGGAGACGATTGACTTAGTCTGCGTAAATATATCATCTAGTTAATAATGTCCTTCTCGGCAATCGATAAAATAGAAGTTTGATTGATAATACGAATATAGTATCAAGGAAATATAATAATAAATAATAACAAAGGAGAGAAAAAGAATTCAATTCACTTTTATTCAAAATTAGCTTTTGTTTTGTAAGGATAATAATAGACAAGTAAAGTAATGATTGATTAGTATGTAGATTTTATTTTTGGTTTCTTTGCATTTCGTACTCAAGTATTAAAAAGATAAATGTCATCTATGCTTAAAGATTCATTTATTTACTCAAAATTACAATTTCTTATTCATTTCGATTTAACAAGAAGACGTGGTATATTAAAATGAGTTTAGTTTTTTAAAAATTAATATTTTATTTTCCATAGAAATTCTCACTTATGTTGATAAGGGTCCCCCCTTTGCATCAATGTTCCTCTTAAGACAAGGTTCAAAAAGTAATTTTTTTCCAGATATTCAAACGAAAGTATATATTTTAAACTCTTTATAAAAATATAGTATTTAAAATGAGTTTTATTGAAAATTAATATTTTATTTTCACTAGAAATTCTCAATTAAGTTGATAAGAATTCCCCCTTTGCATCAATGTTCCTCTTAAGACAAGGTTCAAAAAGTATTTTTGTCCAGATATTCAACCGAAAGGATATATTTTAAACTCTTTCTAAAAAATAATATTCAAAATGAGGTTTGTTTTTGAAAATTAATATTTTATTTTCACTAGAAATTCTCAATTAAGTTGATAAGAATTATCCCTTTGCATCAATGTCCCTCTTAAAACAAGGTTCAAAAAGTAATTTTTTTCCAGATATTCAAACGAAAGTATATATTTTAAACTCTTTCTAAAATATACTATTTAAAATGAGTTTAGTTTTTTGAAAATTAATATTTTATTTTCCCTAGAATCTCTCAATTAAGTTCTTAAGGGTCTCCGCCATTCATGAATTAATCGAAGCTGTTCACAGATGAAATCGATCTAACAGATGTTAACGCAATGAAAATGAATGTTAAGAATGAATTAATCGCTTATAGTCCGTGGCGTTAGCGTGGAAATATTTCACTTCCGGCAACCAGTATGAAATTTTGTACAGTACTTATATATGTATATATCAAAGAACAATAAACCGCCGGGAGACAATCGTTCTGACCTTTGTATCTCCTGTGATGACGTCATCAAAATGGCCTCTGTGTATAATTCGAAAACGGCCCATAAATAACCGTCCTATAGTAAATTAAAGGGGACAAAATTTCGCGCCGATTAAAAAAAAATAGAAAATTGGTAGAGTAGTTCGAATTTTATGGGGACCCAAAAAACAGCCCCCCCCCCCCCTTTGAATATCCCAAAAACTTACACTTTTTAGATTTTTTCCCATTTTGACAATGAAGGAGCATGTTTTCGACAAAGACCACCATATACATTTTTAAACTAGATTAAATTTGCTACAATACGGACTATTAATGCAATAGCACTGCACTCGGTCCTATTGGGCATGCGCGCTTGACATTTCACCTGAAAAACTTTCAAAGTACGTATGCTCAGTGCACCCGAGTGCATTAAGTCGTATATCCCATTTCTATTTCTTGTCCTTTTTGTACTCAGATCTATTCTTAATCTGGAGAGAAGGCGTTCGTATATTGATTGATTACACTTATTTTTAACAGCAATTTCAATATTTTTCATTCAATTTTCTTAAAATTACATTATTGATGATCAAAGAATTTTTTGATATGATAAACTTTCTTAGCCGCGTAATGCCAAAATTTTATGAATCGACATAAAAATAAGCTGACGTGTTCTATGTGGCCATCCACTTGACTTTACCATACAACCTGGCCCCTCACTTATATTTAATATTTAATAAAATTATTTATAATCATGTAGGGGAGGGGGTTAGTTTTTACATTTTTAGAATCCTGGGGTCCCACTGATTATGTATACAAAATTTGTTTGAGTTTGGTAAATGGCCAAGATTTTAATTTTTTGACCCTGCACCCCCTTCCCCCCATTTAGGGCGATTAGTTTTTGAATTTTTAGTCTTCTGGGGTCCCACTGATTATGTATACAAAATTTGGTTGAGTTTGGTGAAATGGCCAAGATTTTAATTTTTTGACCCTGCCCCCCCCCCTCCCATTTTGTGCGGTTAGTTTTTGCATTTTTAGTCTTCTATGGTCCCACTGATTATGTATACAAAATCTGATTGAGTTTGGTTAAATGGCCTTGATTTTTAATTTTTAAC
Source organism: Forficula auricularia (assembly GCA_024734495.1). Classification (NCBI taxonomy): domain Eukaryota; kingdom Metazoa; phylum Arthropoda; class Insecta; order Dermaptera; family Forficulidae; genus Forficula; species Forficula auricularia. The sequence continues at coordinate 3,671,087 of JALMQS010000083.1, read as the reverse complement.
CCCCTCCACCCCCCTTAATTTTGGATCGATATGCACCAAAATCTAATCAGCTGTTAATCTCAATGGACCAAAACTACGTGTGAAATTTGGTTTCGATATTCACACTAGTTTTTGAGCTAGCTCGTCCACAAAATTTGGTAACGCACAGACTAACAACCAGACTAACTAACAGACATTTTGACAAAAACAATTATTATCTCGAAAAATATAATTTTTTCGATGTTGACTTATTAGAGCTTTTTTGTAGAGAGAAATGCCATGGTTTTGCTTAATTTTTTTAATCAAAATAGTTCCAGCCGTTTTTGAGATATTTCGAAAAAAAGAAAGAAAAACTCTTTTTTCATGCACCATTACAATACTTGACCATACCATACCATACCCTGTATGCTAAAGTAAAAACAGCCAACATAGAGATACGAAGAGAGAGAAAGCGAGTGTTCAAATTCTTCTTTGTGCGGAGCTTCGTCATTATCTCCTCCCTGTTCCTGTTTAATAAGAATTACTGATTTGCCATTCGAAAAGTTTAAAAAGACAATTGGATTTCTAATTTAAGTGGTAAGGTGCATCAACCAGTTTAATTTTAAATTTATTTAGATGTTTTAATACAATAAAAATAAAAAGTTCTCGTGTATATTATAGAAACGATTTCGATTAATAGGAGTCTTTTGTTGGACAAAGCGCATGGGCAGATAAAATCTTAAAGAGAACCAGACTCCGAGCTTTGTGCTGGAAAATCGAGCTATTAATTCGAAGCAATTTTTTACGCGACCCCGTCGTTATAGGGAAAATAATTTTTATCTTTCATTTTTCAAAAATAAAATAGGACTGATTCATTTAATAACTTGGCTAATGCAATCAGTGGCTTAGGGACCAATCCTATCAATTCAATGGTGGATTCTTTTTTTATTTCCCTAATGGAAGTCGGACCCCTTGATTCTTCCAATTAATCATTGATCCTCCTTCTCTGCCACTTATCCGTCAAGGGTTGAGAATTTTTTCTCACCTATTTAAGAACAAATTGGCCCTGTCTAGGAATCAAGCTGGAGATCTTCCCTATGGTGTAAGTAGGCTGTTTGTAGACGCAGTGGACGAAAAGGAGAGAAAAAGTATGGGAGCCCTTTCCGAAAGAAATGACAACCCTTTCACTCCCCTAATGAAAGTAAGAATGATAAACCATGGGAGATTTGCGTTGCGGGAAATTTCATTTCCACAATTGTTCAACTGTATAATTTTTGACATTAATAAAATATCGTTTGTCCATTTACTAGATCATATTACTTTAACTTACCTTGCATTAATGACAAACAAAGAGAATTTGATATTTTTAATTTTAATGTAGTTCTTTCGCAAATGAAAAGTTCAAGAAGTCTTCGAAAATTGGAATATAAGTCATTAAAACCACAATAAATACACTGTTAAAATTTTGAAGACGATTTAACACCCCAAACATGAAATAATTGCAATTAAAAATGAAATTTTTTACATATGTTAGATTGATTAATAAAGTAAAGGGTGTGTAGTTTCACAGTGAATGAAATAAAACTCAAGAGAGGTTTATACAAACTCAATATATTTCGGATTATTAGTCCATCATCAGGAGTTTACAAGTTAAAACTTTACTTTATTAATTAATATCATGTTTCACCTAAAACCTACACCACTTTCCCTAAGTAAAAAAAAATATGATAGATTGGGAAAGGGTTGGAAATGATCATTATTTTATTTTTTTGAAAGACTTTCACCATCTTGATAAAAACTAAAATTTGTTAGAATAATATATTCGGAGTAAATTGAAATTATTTACCACATAGTTTTGATAAAAATAAATAAAAAACATACTTGGTCGATTATTTTTAGTGGGGGGATAAAATATCAATGGCTTGGAAACGATCCATTCATAAATAAAAGAAGCGTAAAAAGTACAGTCACGTTAAAAAACATAACCTAAAATTTTAACACGGTTCATATTTATAGAGTGGTTACGAGGCTAAAACTTGTTGTGTGGATTGTCGCGAAAGAACCTCCTTAATGGGCAAAACATCAAAACTAGAATGTAACAAGGTTATTCCTCCAGTATTAGATAAGAATAGATGGTTATTTTTGATTTTAGGACGATTCATCCATGTCTTCAGCAATGGGTACAAATAATAATCGAAACTTTAAAAATCCAGTAGTATGGTTATTCCTCAAGTATTAGATGAGAATCGATGACCAAATTCTTTTTGATTCCAACTCGTTTCCTCCATGTTTCAACACTGGTTAATGGTCAAAACATCCAAATGAAATGCCACAAGGTTATTCTCCAGTATTAGATGAGAACCGATGGCTATTTTTTATTTTATTTGATTTTATTTTTATTTTATTTTATTCGATAAAGGGAGTTATCCTAGTAACAATTTATACTGTTATATATATATATACAATTTTTCAGACATTTAATCGTAGTGTGAGCAATATCTTTTGATATCACACTATATCAAAAGAAGTCTAATTGTGAGGAGTTTGCCTCAAGCATCACACTATTCAGTCCTCTATTTTTTGAGTAATTAGTATTAGATATGGGGATAAAAAAGGATTCAACAATGCGACTGTAATAATGAGGCACTTTAAAATTGATATAATGGAGAATTTCACAGCAATCAATCTGACCATTCAACAGTTTGCGAAAGAATATCAAGTCATTACGGGATGATAAACTTTGGCTGGATGCTTTCATGTTTTCAGCAATAGCTAACAATAATGGTCGAAACGTCAAAAATGCAATGTAGAATTATTATTCCTCAAGTATTAGATGAGAATCGATGACTATTTTTCATTTTAGCTAGCAAGAGGACCGCCCAAGACGGGCCTTGCAACTAGTTTAATATGTTTTAGATATGTAATGAAAGTAACACAGAATTCTTATATATTGCATTTTTTAAGGATTTCTTAACATTTATTTAACTATATTTTGGTTGTTTCAAATTTCTTATGCTGTCAGCTTTTTTCTTCCCTCTCTGATTACGGTCATATATCTCTTTCACTAGTCTTCCGACATACATTGGTCTACCGGGTATTCACCCTCTTATCAATTACTCTCGTTTCACCTAGCAATTTTTTCCTTTTTTTTATCCAAGGTGTGTTAGCATCTTAAAAAAAATTTGAAATTTCACTCTATCTTAGAATTTTCTCTAAAATTTGCAAAAATGTTACTGATTTTATTAAATTTACTTAGTATCTAATGGAGTAATCACGTATTGATGATTTCATGAATATTTAAATATACCGGTTAAGTTATAAAGTTTAAAGGCATTACTCCTGATTTTGTCAGGTTTTCTCGGTACACTCAGTAGTCTCATGGCTAGAAAATTGAATTGATCCAAAAAATTTATTATATTTTTTGTTAATTCGTTATAAGAAATGTCTGAAACTTGGAGAAACATTATTTTGTCTGTCATACTGTTTTATTTTCTATGTTGCCATTAGCTCGATTTGGTTTTGATGCCAAAACGTTAGTATTTGAAAAATGAATAAGAATTAAATTTGAGCTTTCTAACTAGAAAAAATTGAGAGTAAACGATCTGAATTTTTTTTCGATTTTCTGAAATATATCATTTTTTCATTAGAGAATATTTGTGTTAAATATTTATTTTAATTAAACAGAAGAAATGATATAATATAATGTGTTTAACCCCCTCCCCCCATTGTAATTTTTAATTTGCATCTCTAGAAACAAGTGATACAGAAAGAACATAGATACATTCTCTTATCAAAAATTTAAGCCAATGCTGGAATTATTATTTCTTCTTACTTCACCTGTCAAAACTGTCGAAACTTTAAATTGAACTTTTGAGCCATGAATAAGAAAGGAATTCAAGATCCGAAATTAAGTATTTTCCAACTAATTTGCCATCATTCAATAATTCTATTCTATCCTAAACAGATGTAAAGTCTATACAATCAAATATTCACCATTCGTTAACTCCTTGCGCTGAAAACATTTGAACTAAGAGCAAAGAAATAGCTTCTAAATTAAATTTTCTTTGAATTCCATACTAAAGTCGTTTATAGCATCACGATTACCATTCAACTACGTTTATTTGTCTCTTCACATACTTCATTTGTTCTTCGTTATACCTACTGTTTTCACCCTTATTATTACCTTCTCTCTATCATATATTTGTTTTACCTATTATAAGGTATGCTATTGCCTGAATAAAGGCAATCAAAAATATTTCAATTTCTAAGCATTTCATTTGAGATATTAAAATTTTAATTAAATAGCCTCCGCCCTTCACACACCATCATTCTGTTTTTATACATCAGTAAGACAAGTATCGAATATAACTTCCTGGAATATTCATCCAGTTGACCTCTTTTCCAGGATCGGTTGTGGATTTAACTTAATCTTTCAATTAATCTAATTAAGTCTAAATATTAACTTTATTATCTAGTTTGCGGTTACGATAACATGTCAAGAGCAAGCCTTGTAACATGCGAGGGGGTTTCCATCGGCAAGAACAAAAACATCACCCTATGAACTTACGCTGTTCAATTTGAATTCTAGGGAATTGAAAATGAAAAATCAATGCCAGGTAGGTAATTAAGAATATGCATTTGTTTTTCTAAAAGGTCCCTAAGCCATTTTATATAAAATAAAAATATGATTAATGATAATCTGGTTATCTATGGAATGAGAGAGAATTCCAAGAGGGCGGAGATCTCGCGGTTTTGTGCTTAAACACACAATTCGAATTTAAGTCAACATGTCGTAATCTTTCTCGAGTTAGCAAGAAGATAGATCAAATAACTATTCTCTTCCTCAGGAGAAATGCTTCCTTCTCCTTGCCTTCTTCCTTCAACCACTAATTTGCTCTGTTCTCTTTAATCTCGGCAAACAGATATTTATAGTTAAACGACCCACCCTTCCGGTAGAGATTTATTTGGATTTAAGTAAAGGTGGAAGACTTGCTGTCAAGTTCACTGAAACATTTATTTCTTCAACAACCACGCTGCAACGAAGTTGGATATTTAAGGAAAAAATAATATATTTCTTACTGATTTGACATTTGATAACAATTTGAGATTCTTAAATGTATTTTATATAATGGAAGCTGAAAGAAATAATTTAAACGAATTTGAAAGGTTTTATGTAAAGATGCTGGGAGACATTGAATTTTGTTTGAATTTTTGATCCAGCTTCTGTCATTTAATTAGTCTTAAAGAGTATAACCTCCGTTTCTAGCAAAGATTAGAGCGTCGCAATCTCCACTATCTCTTTGGCTCACCTAATCAATTTCAATCAGATGCACGCAACACGACTTGGAACGGAAAGGCTGTGAATAACCCAACAGCACACAATATCTGATCAGGGTCAATCACTTCAGAATAAAACACACTATACTACGTGTTACTTAACTTCAATGATATTTTACTTTCTTCCAATTCTAATATTTAATATACATTTCACCTAGAATTCTAATGAGTACACAAGATTCAGTTGAAGATGTTATGAATTTCAAAATCTTAGTATTCTTTCAACAAATTGTTATCAGTTTATTTTTAAGATCCAAGATATATAAAGCGTTGCACCCTTTCTATGGCTTTGTTTTTGTTGTTGATCCCACTATCTGCTGCTTAAAATAACGTGTATTTTGTTTTTGTAAGAATATGCCTACATTATCTCTCTAGAATTCACAATCTCATAACATATTCTAAAAAACTATACCCTCTTTCTGAGACTTTGATTGTTTTTTAATTTTATTTTTATCTAATTCCTTTGTCACGAGTATACATCAATTATCAATTCTTAAAGCATTTTTCTCTATCCCTTTTCATTATTTGATTGCAATAAAAAACATCGAAGCCAAAAGATATTTTTGAAAACTAAGAGCAAATCCAACATATTTTGCATTATAAAATCCACTAGGTTTTTTTTCCAATTTAAGATAAATTTTCCATTTTTTATAAATATAGCCTTTAATTGTATACATTTATTGTTGCACTCATACATTTTTTAACGCCAATTTTACTCAATTTGTTATTTTTTCAAATCAAATAATCTACAAAAAGTCAATTCCGTCCCCTGTCCAATTTGGCTGCTTAAATCTTCAAACCAGTGTATTTAGTTGAAAAATGTTGAGATATTACTGAATAAAAATAAGATGAATGAAGACTATATATTTTAATAAAGTTTTTTTAGTTATTAAAATTTTGTTAGAAAAAATCATTAAAATTGTCCAAAGACAGTTTGTCAATTCCGTCCCCAATATAGTTTTAGATTTTAACTTGACTCACGCCATCACTACAGTGATCAAGAGAGAAACTGTTATCAGTTGGTGAGTTGGTTTGTTAATAGCAACCAGTGGTGTTAATTTTATCTATATAGTAAGACAGAAAAATGACTTCATAAAGGTAGTGATTAATTATGTCGTTCATAAGTGTCATTTCCGTTCCTGCGATAACAAGTCATGTAAAAATATTTATTTAAAAAACTTCCTAGTGTTGTTTTAGTTTTAGTGAATTGGAACCAAAATTGAATTCTTCTATATTTTTAACCCAGCATCTGCCTATATTACCAAATCAAAATTCTCTAATGTCAATTCCATCTCCTTGATTGTCACACCTGAACGGGAAAAATCATAAAAAATTGAAAATCATTTTTTAATTCATGACCATTATTAGAAATTGGTCTATAGATAGTTGAGGCACAAAACTATATTATTATTGTTGGGGTGCGATAAAGTTATATTTTCAAATTTTATGTAAAAAAATGCAAAATAAGTTGGATTTACTCCTAAATATTCGAATTTGTTGCATTCATAAATTAAGTATGTACCTAGATAGAATACTTAAATACTTTTTTTTAATATAATTTTTCAAAAATGCATATCATTAATCTTGTTGAAGGAAATGTAATGAAGACGAAAGAATGAAATACATAATCCCTGTTTAAACTAATTCGATTGTTTCTTACAGCTAGTAAATATAGTAATATAAATCAGAAGATCTCTGATTAATTAACCACTTCGTGCGAGAAATACTAATATAATGAAATTAACAATTAATTAATTTCTTGAAACTACAATTAAAAATTTGTTTTTAATTGATTAAAATTCTAATCCGCAATCAGAAAAATCTCTCATTATTATATAATGAACTATTTTAAAAACACATTAAGATGAATAAATTTACTTTTATAAAACACACATCTATATACCTATAATATAATTTTCTTAACATGCATACCTGTCCAAGACCACAATCTAACAAAAACAATTTTAACTTTTCTTTAAGATAGTTGTTTCACCATATGAGTTTTCTCAGGATTTTTTTGAAATTTAGACAGATATTTATTTAAATACTTATGCATCGATTGGTGGGAAAACGAAATTTATGAAGAATATAGTTCCAGAGATATTAAATTCCAAAGATATAGTTTTTCAGACTCTTATACATTGCACTATATGGGATACCGGAAAATTTACGTACATATTTAATTATAAGTAAGAAACTCTTCTTACCATTGTTATAAAAAACTAAACCAACATTAACAAAAACTAATACATTTTTTAAGAAAATTTTAATTCATAGTTACAAAACAGTTTCTGAGATAATAACTAATAATAAAATAAAAGTGTATAATGAAAGACTTGCATTAAAATCAAGCTGGCAACAACGCATGTATTTAACCTAAAAAGTGGGTTAACTTTAGTAGTTTTTTTGACGTTTTTCCGCTTCACTCATTGCCACAACAGCTTTCAATCGCTTATTAAGAACGTTTTGTTTTATAAATCTCCCTTTATAATGTACTTTATCTGAAATTTCTATGGTCAAATATATACAAGCTCGTACAGTGTTTCCAGATTTGTCAAACGAGCACGGGATTGGCTAGTAGTCGTAGATAAACAGCAAAAACTTTTGAGCTTATGAATTATGAATCCTTATTGTCTGTTTCTTAGACCATGAAATATATAGACACGCCCTGGTGTCGATTTGGTGAGGCCAACATCTCCTATAGAACTTGACGTCATCTGTAGGTAAGAACACCCAGAAATAGCATGGCCACTATAGGAATTATTATACATTGAGATAAATTTATCGTAGTTTAGATTATTTATTTTTGATTCCAATAATCGCAAATTAATATTAAATTAATATAACCAAAATATTTATGCGAGAACGTGACGTCATCTGTAGGCGATGTTGGCCTCACTTCACTCTGTGTGGAGAGTAGCAGAGGGCGTGTCTATATATTTCATGGTCTAAGGTTTATGTCATAATAAAAGGAAAAAATAGGGAATCTATTTTGTAAAAAGGGCGCTGTTAGAACCATGCAATTATTCCAGAGACCGGTCCAGACAAGTTTTGTTCGTTTGGAAATTATTTTAAATTGATCTTATTCTATAATTATCCATTTAGATCCCAACAACACACGTATAATAGAGAAAGGATATAAACATTCGCATACTAAAATTCAGACTAAATGTACATATAAAAATGTCCTTATTGTCTGTTCTATATACTCTAGAATTAACTTTTTGCTAGTATTTTCGAGAACCAACTACCTTAAATCAATAAATTCCATTAAAAAAAGAATGTAAAAGAGATGAACTAAAAGACGTTTAAGCAGTAGTATTTGATTGAATTTATTAATTTTGAACAGTTGGTCACACTGTCCTGCGCTTACGTCATCCAAAGCATTCAGTTACTCCTTAGTCGAAGCTAAAAAAAGTTTTACTTAAAAAAAAAATATTTTCATTTAATCAGACTGTGTTTATTGGAATTTATTTTCTCCTTCTCTTTAGTGGATTTGGATATTCATTTACAAATATAAAAATTATGCAAAGAATTTTCGACCGTAGCTCCCCTTCTCCCTCGAGGAGTTGTTAAAAAGAAGAGGATTTTTATTTGGACGTCTTCCAGTCTCCTCATTTCCATTCCGTCTAAGCTTTTATTCTTATTAATATCCGTGTTTCTCTCTTCTCTATTTATTGATTTCATCCGTCAGCAGATAGGCTACATAAACTTTAGAGCATTAACTAAATTTAATTAAATTGATTATAAGATAGAATTATGTTATTAATGAATTCAAATGATATTTTCATGGAAGAATACAAGTAAATATTAAAAAGAATATATTTTCATAAATTATAGTTATTAAAATTAAAAAAAAAAAAAAAACAGAGAAATTATTAATTGATAAAGTTTGAAAAGTTCATTCAGAGTCCCTGGAACACCGAGCGATGCTCGGTAATTTTTTGATTCAATTGAAAGCGATATTTTAATATTATCTTTAATTTGAAATTCAGGTAAAAAGGTCGATTTTTAATCGCAGCCAAAATAAAATAAAATTGAAATAAAGCTTAATTTATATTTTTACCAACGTTTACACCCGCTATCATCAAGACGTATCACTGCCCACAAAGTTTTGAATGTAATTGATTTTAAAAATAATATTAATATACTCCGAGGTTCTTTTGTTGACCATTTTGAATCCTGAAGAAGGATACGATCCTTCAAATTGTCGGATTTTTCAAGAGAATCAAATTGATATTCGATTAAATTATTTTATAGACAAATATCTTTAATTAATTAAATTGGCAAATTCTATTAAATATTATTATTTGTAATGATCTATTAGTGGAATTTAAAATAAAAAAACCAAATAATTTTATTAAAAGAAAATTGAAAAAAATGTGATTATAAATTTTTATTCAAACAACCGCCTGTGAATAATTATTTCAATTAACAAAAAACCCATAAAAAATAACTTAGCCGAAGATGAGAACGTGACAGATCGAATCGCCAACACAAAAACCCCGTAACCCGTGAATTTCATACCAATCGTTAGAGACATTTTCGAGAAACCGATTCTATAAACATATATATACAAGAATTGCTCGTTTAAAATAATAAGATAAGATAATTTAAAATTGTCTCTTAGTATGATATAGTCAATAGGAATAGTTTGGACTGAGGAAGCCTGAAGCGTAGACAACCTGGAATACAGCTCGATTTCATTTTTTTATTTTTATGTGACCTATTCACTCTTCTACGTGTTGACTATGTTTCAGGTTTCCATAGAGCCTCTTGACTCCTTTTATTTGGACAATACAAATTCAAAGCCTTCATGAAATTGTAATTCTAATATAAACTAGGGCTCAAGTGGTCGTAGAAACATTATAATGATGAGGCTCTAAATTTTCAAGAAATGTATATAACAATAAAAAAAGCAATAGAATATTTATTTATTTATTTTATAATCAACAGGTGTGGGCACCCACGACTTTCACATTAGTTTCTCCTTTGTTTGAAATCATAAAAAAAAATTAAAATTTGCGGACTAGGAAATATTAATGTTTTTTTTTTTTTCGAAAAAGTGAAAAATTTCATATAATATGAGTTTGAATATTTTTTGTGTATTTTTTTCTGAAAATTAGGTTTAAAAACCAAGAATTTGAAGAAAAAAACATCTCTTTTAGAGATTTGAAAAAGACATTTCATAACTTTTATTCAATAGAGTAAAAAATTTGAAAATATTCACAGAAACATTTTTATTATGGTCAGTTTCAAAAAAGGTCGATTTGGCGTGGGATGCCTTATATGAAGTTTTCAACATATTTTAAAATATAAATTATTTATTAACATTTTTATAAATTAATTTAAAAAGCATAATTACTAATATAACGTCGTAAGATTCCAAAAATTCAAGAGAAAAATTTATTTAAAAATTTTTAAATAATAAATGATATGATAAAACTTTATAGTTTTCATGAAAAACTGAAAAATTTCACGGAGTTCATGAGTTTGAATATTTTTTATGTATTATTTTTCTGAAACGTTTAAAAACGAAGAATTTGAAAAATCCCGTCTCATTCAGTGGATTTTTGAAAATGTTATGAGCATTTGAAAAACAGGCATTTCATCCCATTTTACTTTACCATACAGGGTATGGTCAAGTATTGTAATCGTGCATGAAAAAAGTGTTTTTTTCCTTTTTTTTCGAAATATCTAAAAAACGGCTGAAACTATTTTGATTAAAAAAATTGGGCGAAACCATCGTATTTCGGTCTACAAAATAGCTCTTATAAGTGAACATCGAAAAAATTATATTTTTTGAGATAATAATTGTTTTGTCAAAATGTCTGTTAGTCTATCTGGTTGTCTGGTTGTCTGTTAGTCTGTGCGTTAGCAAAATTTTGTGAACGAGCTAGCTCAAAAACTAGTGTGAATATCGAAACCAAATTTCATACGTAGTTTTGGTGCTTTGAGATTAAGAGCTGATTAAATTTTGGTGCATGTCTAGCCAAAATTAAAGGGGGTGGAGGGGGTTAAAATCTAAAAATGTAGACTATTTGAACAAACTCAACCAAATTTTATATACATAATCAGTGGGACCCCAGAAGACTAAAAATGTAAAAATTAACCGCCCAAAGGGGGGGGGCGGGGTGTTGGGTCAAAAAATGAAAATCTAGGCCCTTGTACGAAACTCTACCAAATTTTTATACATAATCAGTGGGACCCCAGAAGTATAAAAATGCAAAAACTAACCGCCCAAAATGGGGGGGGGGGTGTATGATTAAAAAATGAAAATATAGGCCCTTGTACCAAACTCAACCAAATTTTGTATATATAATCAGTGGACCCCCAGGAGACTAAAAATAAAAAACTAACCCTCCTCCCCTACATGATTATAAATAATTTTATTAAATATTAAATATAAGTGAGAGGCCAGGTTGTATGCTAAAGTCAAGTGGATGGCCACATCACACAACGTCAGATTATTTTAAATAGGTAAAAAAATTTGAAAATATTCACAGAAACGTTTTCGAAAAAATCTAGAGAAAAATTTATTTAAAAAATTTTAAATAATAAATAATAATGAATGAGACAAAAAAGAGTGACTTCTGTTGGAATTATAAATTTGTAATTTATTTATAACGAGACTATAGTTTCGAGAGATTCTCTCCCTTCATCAGTCTATTACAATTGAATCACAGGAATTAATGTATGAATTAAAATCAAAGGTCTCGAAACAATAGTCTAGTTATGAATAAATTAAAAATTTATAATTCCACCAGAAGACACACTCTTTTATTGTCCCCTTCAATTAATAAAAATTCTGCTATTCTCGGCAAAAAACTTTCAATTTAATAAATGATAAGATAAAACTTTTTTGAAAAAATAAATAAATAAAATAAAACGAAAAGTTGATACATTACGTGATGTCTTCAAATGTTTAAAGATTATAATAAAAATTGTTTGAAACATCATTTTAGATATAAAAGCAAAATGTGTTTGTTCGGGATATTTCTGTCAAGATATAATTAAATAAAGACCCTTGCTCTCTTCTCCTAAAACGACTGGTGTGTTAGTGTGGTATGTACAAAACATTAAAGCACAAGTTTCTGTTCATAACAATGATCAACAAGTTGAGAAGGTGTTTTCATCTACTAAAATAAGCTAAAAAAATCCAGCCCCTTGAAATAAACTTATTCAAATAATGAGTCATGGTCCTGGACATAGATTAGAATCTTAGTTTTTTGCTTTTTATTAAACTATGGTTAAAATCGATTTGAATAATGGCTATCTAATTACTCATAATGACTTCAACTCTCTAGAAAACAAGTGAAATTATGTTCCATAGGTTTAATGTTCACGCAAACAGAGTTCTATAAATCTGTCCACTTGTGGGGGAAGATCTATCTGTTTATTTGATACATGATATGGTTCTATTTCATCGGGATGACATTATGTCTTTCCTGATAACTATTCCAAGCCCAAATTATATAATTAGATAACAAAATTAATTGCTTTTAGTTTTATTCGAACGTAATCAATCGAAAACTAGCAATTTAGCAAATCCGTTTAATAGTTTATCTCAAATGCACTAAATAATTATCCCCTTAATCTCGTCATTATACACATCCTTTATCACTTCAGAGGAATATTGTCTTTTAGATTACGATGATTATCGTATTTTGCTCCTTATATTAACATTAACAACCGCTTTTACTAATGATTAAATAGGAATAATTTTCAGTAAGTAAATGATTCACCTTGAACCGACGGCGACGGGTTCACCCTAAAATCCCGACAGCACAAAAACCCGACAAAAAAAAATCCCGATAGCCCAAAATTCGAATCTGTTGCAGCTTAAAGAAATTTTTCATTTCACCTACTCTTAGATCACTCAGGTTAATAATATTATTTTCTTTAAAATTTGTATCCGGCACCTAAAGCCAACTTTCCTCTCCCGCCAAAAAAATTTTTATCGATTTTTTAGCAACAAAAAATTTGACTGCTCTAAGAGTAGGTGAAATGAAAAATTTCTTTAAGCTGAAACAGAATCGAGTTTCATGTCACGAATCATTGTTTCGTTTCATTTGGTTTTTTCAACAATTTGTCTTACTCTAATTTCTGAATTTATCATTGAATATATTATTTTAATTTGACTTATTTTGAGCTGCCAATGAAGCCCTTATTACGTATTTTTTTTTTTTTTTTTTTGAGTTCTTATTATTTTATTTGTTGAATTTAATTTATTTGAAGTCGGTTTTTTTTCTAATAAAATGTAGTATAGAAATTCGTAATAACATACATACTGCTAGTGGTGCCATAACTTTTCAGTTTCAATTCGTAATAACATACATACTGCTAGTGGTACCATAACTTTTCAGTTTCATTACCCCTCTGAATAAGCAAGTCATGTGTCTTTAGCTCTTGTTAAAAAAATATCCATCCTCGCCTCGCCCGCCCACGTACCAGAAAAATTGAATCCATTACCGTCAACATATATTAATTAGTCTGATTACCCCCTTCAAGTAGCTATTTTACCCCCATGGGGGTAAATACCCCTAGGTTAGCAACCACTGCATTATGCGTTTATAATAAAATATTAATTTTAAGTAATTCAAAGCCCATTAAAATATGAAAATAATCGCACAATGTGTATTTATATTTTAGAAAATACAAGTGAGGCGGAGCACGCCACTGCTCTATACTCTATTTCCTTTTATTCAATTTTGCGTAGATGGAATACTTTAAATTCATGTACTTGTAATAATTATATACACTAGTATTGAGACAAATCACTGATTCATAGAAATAAAAAAAGCGCTGTGAATCAAGAGAATTCAGGGGTGTATCATTACTAAAATGTATAATATTCATGAGATGTTTTTATAGTAGGGAGGAAGAAGAGTGCGCTTAGTCATGGAAACAGAGAGTTAAGATATGCAAATGCTGCAAATGAAAAAATGACTAACTTTGTTCAATTGCTAATAGCTCCCAAAGGATGAGATTCAGCTTAGACTACGATCAATGGTGGATTTGCTTTGTTACAATTTCTCCTTGTTTACTTCATATTGTTATGGCTAATTATCTTATTGTTTTCAATCAATGGAAGAAAAAAATAAAGATTATTATTATTTGATAATTCTTTAATTGTATAAATATTTTGGTTTATTTAGTCACACAAATTAAACAAATAAGATTCATTTCATTAAGAGAAACAAAGAAGTTATCCTATGCTTGATGGAAATAAACATACACAAATCAATACTTTATAATAAAGCAGTAAAAGGACTCACTTGGTTTCTCCGGTTTCGCCCACTTATGGCTCTGCCCCCTGTGCACTCTATCTAACGTAGACTTTCTGGAAGCTTCTAGAAACTTCAGGAACATTCTGGAATGTTCCACAAGGACAATCGTTCACAAGAATTGGAATCTGTCTTGCGGAGTGATGTTGAGTGACGGTTCGCGTGCCGCGACCCAGCAAGAAGCCGGCCGAAGACGATGTTCAGTAGTCCTGGAAAAACGAAACATTTAATAAGATTTTTTCTATTATATACCTCAATTTTAAAAGTAAATGTAAATTAATTCATTTTTCAAATTTATAAAATCAAATTATTTTCCATATGATAGCTGAATGAGCCATCCAGCTTTTTTATAAATAGCTTAGAACTGTAGGATCTATCAATTGACTGGCCTTCAAATCCATAGAAACAAAGTAAAGAAGCGTATCCAGCACAGATATTTTGCTAATGTCAACTTGAGACGGTGACTTAGAAAATCCGGTAGTGCACATCCCCCTCCCCTCATTTCGGGCGGTTAATTTTTACATTTTTTGACTCATAGTGGCCAACGGATTATGTATACAAAATTTGGTTGAGTTTGGTAGAAGGGCCTATATTTCAATTTTTAACGCCCTCCCCCCATTTTGGGCGGTTAGTTTTTCCATTTTTAGACTTCTGGGGGTCCACTGATTATGTATACAAAATTTGGTCGAGTTTGCTCAAATGGACTAGATTTTTAATTTTTTAACCCCCCCCCCAACCCCCCTTAATTTTTGGTCGAACCACCAAAATCACCAAAATATAACCAGCTCTTAATCTCAATGCACCAAAACTACGTATGAAATTTGGTTTTGATTTTGAGCTAGCTCGTCCACAAAATTTGGTAATGCACAAACTAACACCCTAACACATTAACAGACATTTTGATAAAATAATAATATAATATAATAATATAATTTTTTCGATGTTAACTTATTAGTGTTTTTTGTAGACCGAAATGCCATGGTTATGTCCAATTTTTTTAATCAAAATAGTTTCAGCCGTTTTTGAGATATTTCGAAAAAAAGAACAAAAAAAACACACTTTTTTCATGCACGATTACAATACTTGACCATACCCTGTATGGTAAAGTAAAATTTATAATGACAAATTTACACTAAAAACAAGCTGGCAACAACGCATTTATTTAACCTAAAAAGTGGGTTAACTTTAGTAATTTTTTTGACGTTTTTTCGCTTCAGCCATTGTTGCAACAGCTTTCAATCGCTTATTAAGAACTTTTTGTTTTATAAATTTCCCTTTATAATGTACTTTATATGAAATTTCTATGATAAAATATATAGTATACAAGCTCGGACAGTGCTGCTAGATTTGTTAAACGAGCACGGTAGTGGAACATAAAACAGCAAAAAGTTTTGGGCTTATGAATTATGAATCCTTATTGTCTGTACTATGTATATACTCTAGCATTAACTTTTTGGTAGTATTGTCGCGAAATAACTACCTTAAATATAAATCAACGAAAAAATTGGGTATATGTATTTAGACTCAATATAGATATTTGTAAAAAGTAAATCTGTCCATTACACCTTTTAGGTGTAGAGAGTGTTCAGCTGGTGAAGTTCTCAGTTTTATTTATCGAGGCGAGGTGGTTACCTCTCTGGCTCGATTTATTTTCTGAAGCATCCTTGAAATCTCTTTTGTTTATTATAGATGGTTCGGGAATTGAGCCAGTACATTTTTTTTACTCTCATATTAATTTTTATAAATGGTCAAAATAAAATATATTTTATTGTTAACATCCAAAGTAATCTTCTTAATTTATATATATAAAACAATAACATGCCCTGATGCAGTGGCGTAGCGAGGGGGGGGTCTATCATGTTTCGGGCGCCCTGCGCCAAATGGTTTCCAAGCTAACAAGATTTTCCGGAAATTTTCAATTGTTATTTTGATCGATTTTTGGGAATTATATTTTATATTAATAATCATTATAACATGATTAATTATTTAGTTTCTTGATTTGTCAGATAAAATATGTTAATAATATTTGCAATAAATCAATATACAAAACGTTCTTTCTTTCTGAACACTTTATTTTTCTAAAATACTGATATATTTTTTTAACGAAATGCACGTACAGCTCTCACGCTTGTTATTTTAAAACAATAACAAACAAAACAGTAGAAATAGTTTTTTATTATATTATATTCCCTTCAACTTGAACTATAATATTATTAATTTGGAGGCTGAAGTATAACTATAGATGTGAATAAAAATAATCGGGTTTTCAGTCATAAAATCCTTCATTATTTAGAAAGCCGACGTTTCGACATCACTTATTGTGTCTTCCTCAGGGCTAGTAAATAATATTTTTATGTGTAAAAGTCATAATGGAGAGGACGTGTTTCTCCCTACGGAAAATTGATATTATAAAACCGAGGGGTGAACCGCGGCCTAATATCGTGTACACTTACTTCAACTTCTATTTTCATTTCGAAGTAGAAGACAATAGATGAAGGGGGATTTTCTAATGAATTTCAAAATAATTCTACATAATTCCAAAGATGTGTATACCTAATTCCAATCGCGATTCAGCCCTTGGATATAACTATAGATATTTTTAGATGAATTTTACTTATATATATACAGCCATGTCCAAAAACATGGTAAAAATTTCAAATCTTAAGTAAATTGTACTGCTGAAAATCTTTAATGTTAATAAAATTATACATAGAAAATTAAAGATATTCCAATCTTTATTCTATTTTACTTTAAATTGATTTGTAGAAGCGTAGTTAGGTAGTGACTATTTGTAATATATTATAGATATTTTAAGCTAGGTACTAGATTCTATTATTATTATTTGTATTATATTCTTATTACGAGTAAATTCTATATATTATACGTGTCATGCCCCGGACTTCAGTTATGTTCGCTACGCCACTACCCTGAAGAACCTATAAACGGTTACCCCAGTTAATTTGACCTGAAATTACAAAAAAAAAAACTCCTCATGGATAATCTGCAAAATAAGAGTACGACGATATCTTCGAACTTTACCTTAAATCCTTGGAAAATTTCAGCTTAGTTGCTCATTTTATTCGCTCAGAAAATCTGGAATAGCACTAATGCTCCATTCTGTGTTAATGTAAAACATTCAAACTAATGGATCGTAATATAAGTTTTGTTTGTCTTACACGTTCCTAACATGTTCAGAATTGCATATGATTTTTATGACAAAAAAATCCTGAACACAATCGGATGTCTATATGAACAAGGTATATAATTATTTCCAAAGTAAAGACATCATTATTTCAAATAACTTTTTATTTTTATAAATGATCTTAATTTAGATTAAATGAGTGAAATCGTTTCTTTTCTTCTTGCTAGGTAACAAAAAATATTGAATTCTCAACTAATTATATCATTTATTTTTTGAGTAAAAACGGTATCAACGTTTAAAATTTATAAAAAATGAGAAGGAATATTTCGCAAAGGGGATATTTATTAGAAGAAATACATTTAGAATTTTGGCTCTGGCAAATCTGCGCGCCATTTGCATTTGCAGACGATTATTTGGTTCCATTAGTAAAATGGCGCCAGGCGGCGATAATTTTCCTTTTGGCTTTTAATCGACGCCTTGCAATATTCGTAACGATGATGGATTAAACGCAAACGACCCTGTCTTAATGTTGCAAAATCGGCCACAGAGTAGAATCGCCAGCCTCATCAAGGACCACGATGCCTAATTGTGCTGATGGATTGGATTCTTGAGGAAAAAAAGAAAGAAAGAAAAGAAAAACACTTCACTGGGGAATTCCTTGGACAATGAACTGAGGAAGGAGATGAACCATCAGGAACAATCAGTGGCTGATAAATCGCGCTAATTTGCCGTTAAAATCTATAAATGGTACCGCTATTAGCTGAAAGTGATTCATCTTTTTATAGCCGTTTAAATTCAATTTTGTTATATTCTTGTATTACACTGGAACCCGCTTATAACAAGGGCAAAGAAACCGCGATTGTTGCTCTTTATAACCGAAAAAACGGGTTCGTTTTTAACTTACATTGTACTCGCACCAACCGAGTATTTCGGATTTCCTCGTTAAATCCGGGTTCTGGTTAAATTAGGGCTCTTTTTAAGTTATAATGGTTTATTTTTCTATGAAAATCAAAAATTCAGACCACAGGCGGGACCTTTGTATTGATTTCAGATTTTTTCGAACGTGTCAAAATTAAATTTTTCGCTTTATATCTAAACAAATACTGTATTTGGTCTCTCTAAATACTCTTGTATTAGAATGGATAAAAATATTTGGGGAATTAATAGTTTAATTTTCTATGAAAATCAAAAATTCAGACCACAGGGAGGACCCTTTGTGTTCATTTCAGATTTTTTCGAAGGTGTCAAATTTAAATTTTTTCTCTTCATATAAACAAATACTGTATTTGGTCTTTCTAAATCCTCTTGTATTAGAATCGATAAAAATATCTTGGGAATTATTATAATAGTTTATTTTTCTATGAAAATAAAAAATTCAAACCTCAGGGGGGACACTGTTTTAACCGGGTTCGACTGTAACTTAAAATTTCCTATGAAATGCATGTATAAGATATATTTACGACCTGGGCCATAGAGATCATGTTTCTGTAGTGTGCTGGAGATATTGGGTTTGATTCTACTTAATTATATCTAAAGGTTAGATATCTGAGGTTTGTCCATAGGGTCTTATAATGGACTCTCCAACTTATTTGGCGGAACTTCTTACCCCTGGTCCTTCAGCTAGACCAAGATCCCTGGTATGTCCGCGACACCAGACTGCCCTCAGGTCGAGGTCATTTGCAGTTTCGGCACTGCGACTATGGAACTCAATGCCCACTGCCCTAAGACAACAATTTACTGTTGCCCGTTTCTTGTCTGGGCTCAATGAATCTGCGTCATGATAATATTATATCCTGTAATTTTTGTATAAATTTTATATTTTTGTATATTGTTTATGTTTGTATTTTTTCTCTTGAATGTACATAACAAGCCTCTACTTTGAACTATGTAAACTACATTATAAATAAATAAATAAGATAAGAATTAGGTTTCAAGAATAAGTGGTTTTTATTTTATGACAGAAAAAATTGCGATTTTTTTTGCAAAAAATTCAATTTTTCAAAACTTCAACCTCAATGTGGGACGGTTTACCTTTATTCAATTAAGATGAAACTTTGCCAATTTCATTTGCTGGACAATTGGCAACTGTTTTAAGTTTCGCACCGAAGTAACGGTGG
Source organism: Forficula auricularia (assembly GCA_024734495.1). Taxonomy (NCBI): domain Eukaryota; kingdom Metazoa; phylum Arthropoda; class Insecta; order Dermaptera; family Forficulidae; genus Forficula; species Forficula auricularia. The sequence continues at coordinate 3,651,246 of JALMQS010000083.1, read as the reverse complement.
AAAAATCTCCAGGTATATATATATATATATATATATATATATATATATATATATATATATATATATATATAGCCTTGTGACCACCCTACTGTCCATATTGGGGGTCTCAGAGTTTCATCTGAGCTATCTTGGAATACAGTATTCCAATTTTCCTTGATGCAGATTTCGCCACTGTATGTTCATTCTAAGACAAACCAATGTAATAAAGATCAAATAAATTTAACATTTAAAAAAATATATAACTTAGAAAAAGGGGTCTGGCTAGGCCGGATTAGCGTACCAGCTTGCTAACAAAGCGGACCCAGGTTTGCATCCGGCTAAAATATGATCCCTGGGTAGAGAAAATTAAAATAATAATAATAATAAGTATCGTAAATTTGTTTATGGTTAGAAAGGCCGTAAAGCCAAAAAAATAAACTGACGTGTTCTGATGTGGCCATCCACTTGACTTTACCATACAACCTGACCCTTAAAATTATTTATAATCATGTAGGGGTGGGGGTTAGTTTTTGCATTTTTATACTTCTGGAGTCCCACTGATTATGTGTACAAAATTTGGTTGAATTTGGTAAATGGCCAAGATTTTCATTTTTTGACCCCCCCCTCCTTCCTTTCCGTTTTGGGCGGTTAGTTTTTGAATTTTTAGACTTCTGGGGGTTCACTGATTATGTATACAAAATTTGGTTGAGTATGCTCAAATGGCCTAGATTTTTAATTTTTAATCCCCCTCCACCCCCTTAATATTGGGTCGATATACACCAAAATCTAATCAGCTCTTAATCTCAATGGACCAAAACTACGTGTGAAATTTGGTTTCGATATTCACACTAGTTTTTGAGCTAGCTCGTCTACAAAAATTTGGTAACGCACAGACAACCAGTACTAACAGATATTTTGACAAAACAATAATTATCTCGAAAAATATAATTTTTTCGATGTTCACTTATTAGAGCTTTTTTGTATAGCAAAATGCGATGGTTTCGCTCAATTTTTTTAATCAAAATAGTTTTAGCCATTTTTGAGATATTTTGAAAAAAGAAGGAAAGAAAACACTTTTTCATGCACGATTACAATACTTGACCATACCCTTTATGGTAAAGTAAAAATATTGACATAATTTGCTATAGAAGAGCCAATTTAATCTTTTGCTTATGTGGGTGAGACATTTTAATATATATTTTTTATTCTATTCACTTTTATAATTAATTGTTTATTTTTATTTATTATTTTTTTTTTATTTTTATTATTTTTTTTTGGCTTTTCGGCCTTTCTAGCCATAAGCTTAATTACGATACTAGTTATATTTTTTTAATTTGTCTCTTACTCCCGGGGTCAGATTTTAGCTGGATGCCTCGAGTCGGATTCGAACCCGGGTCCCCTGGTTAGCTTGCTGTCATGCTACCGCCTAGCCTATCTGACCCCCCCATTTTATTTTTTATTCCCTATTGATTTAAATTTCCATTGTATTTTTCCCTTGCAATCAAATATAGATTATTTATTCTTGTAAGGTAAGCCTCTTTGATTTATTCGTGAATTTTGTCGGAAGCCATTTTTGTTTTAAGTCATTCAATGGAAATAAATTTTCACTATCTTTTTCTTCACTTTTCTATCGCAGCATGAAGAAAATTATATAGGCTTCACATTTATTTTGGGAAATGAGTAAATTATAGTAATTACCAAAAATAATTAAAGAATGTTTACTTTCCTTGCTCCTGCCTGGTTCCACACCACGTCCGGTACACTTATATTTGGTAAATAAAATCTAGCTCATTAGAAACTAGTTTAAAAAATAAGCTGGCTAAATGCGAGTCGGCCTCGCGTACTGAGGGTTCCTTATCCATTATAATTATAGTACCTAGAAGACTGAGCGTTGCTCGGTAGGTTTTTGCTTTAGTTAAAAGTGTATTTTTAATTTGAAATTCAGGTAAAAAGTTCAATTTTTATTTGCATCCAGAACTAAATAAAATTGAAATAAAATTTTATCTATTAGAAATATAACTCTTATTTTTGTGATTGATTTTATTAAAAGTTGAAATTTTATTTAAATCATTCATAATTAATTATAATTATTTATTGAACACGGACAAATAATGCAATATAACTACGACGTTTCGATCGGCTTATTGTATAATCTGCGATCGTTCTTAAGTATGAGCATGAGCACCCACTCCGAATTAATTTAACTGAGCTTACTGTGCCTTTGTCACGTTATATATAAGCTGAAAGTATAGTCCAGTCAAAATAATAGTACGCTAACGAGCTCAGAGCCCCCTACCAGATGTCGGAATGAGCATTACATGTTTTTAAAGTGAACATATTGACCAATCAATAATAAATAATAATTAATTTATGATGCATGAAATTATTAACAATTAATTCAAACATCAAGAATATTATACGTTACATAGTTGGATTTTTACAATATAAGGTACATTACTAAATTGAGTGCATGATGAATTGAGTCAAGAAGATTTACCAAATATTTTTACAATGATAAATGACATTATTTAGATCTAGAGAATTACATGGAATATAACTCTATAACTTACTGGTTTTGAAACCTAATCGTCCTATTTTCCGCCTTTACTATTAACCCGATTTCATGTTACATAGCCTTTTGTATGAATAAATTACATATGCCAAATGCAAAATAAATAAATATTATTTTATTTTCCAAAACAATTTTGTTGTTGTATATTCAACTGGTATACCTTCTATTCATTTATTTCGTATATTTAAACAAATATTATTATTCAAACAAAATCTCACAACTAACCAAGCGCATTTATTCATTATGATGGGATTGAATTTTTATTAAATAAAAGGCTACAACCAAAGAGCCTGGTTAATTGTAGAATTGCTATTGTTTCGATATTCGCTATAAAATCAATATTATCCAATTATTTATGAAAAATTTTTAATTGTCTTTTCAAGTGTCGAGGGGCCATCCCATTTAGCACAAAATGTCATTAAAACATCATTTATGTTTGAATGAAATTCTAGAGTTTAATATTGATGTGGATTTAATAACTACTGCATGTTCTAATATTTATACTGGTTATGGATATAAGTGATATAAAAAAGATTTATCTTTCGGGAGCAGTAAATTCACAGCCTTATCATTATCTTGGGATAAAAAATTACACAGAGGAAATAAAAAGCGAGACAATTTTCTAAAGAATGGGTCGTTAATATTAATAATTTTTATATTTTTCAAAATTCCTTTGTTCCAAAAAAAGAGATAAACTTTTAATAGTGATTCACTACTTAACTTTAAAATGAAATGATAGGTGCCAGTAAAACAACAAAAATAAATTAGAGTAGATTCAGACCTTATTTTACGCTTACTTAACTTTTCCAACATTGCCTGAATTCACTCCTTAAGGAGGGAAGCTTCCAAGTTTTTCTTGTCACCCTGGATTAAATTCAAAATTGAGCCATAAACTTAATTGGAGATCAGATCTTGACCGATATTTTTTACCCTCTTCCCCCCCACCCCCACCCCCCTTAAAGATTCTGGTTGTTGGTTTTTCGACAAATAGTTCCGCAAATTCTTATAATTAGGGTTCGGATTTTGCATATAATGCATGTTTTTTCCTTGATTGCTATCCTAATCTTTTGTATATGGGCGTTTTAGGGTATCAGGACCCACCCAGAGAAATCTTATTTTGCATATAAATGCATACTAGTATTTTGGAGTTTAAGTGCATATTTTGCATATTTAGCGATTTAAGCTATATTTTGCATATTTGTGTGATTTTTGTCCCTCGTTTGTTGGCAAATCAGAAAATTTTAGAGTCAGAGAGGGTAGGCCACAGGTTTCAAACCTTTTTTGATCCCACCCCACTTAATAGTGATTCACTACTTAACTTTAAAATGAAATGATAGGTGCCAGTAAAACAACAAAAATAAATTAGAGTAGATTCAGACCTTATTTTACGCTTACTTAACTTTTCCAACATTGCCTGAATTCACTCCTTAAGGAGGAAGCTTCCAAGTTTTTCTTGTCACCCTGGATTAAATTCAAAATTGAGCCATAAACTTAATTGGAGATCAGATCTTGACCGATATTTTTTACCCTCTTCCCCCACCCCCACTGTCAAACAAATCGAGAAAATTTAAGGAAATAATTAAAATAATATTTTTAATCGAAAATTATTCTAAAAAAATTAAAAAAAATATTAAATTTCTATTAAAAATAAATTTTGAAAACACTAATTTTATATTAAATAATTTGTAGTTGTTTTTTAAGTTTTTTTCAGATCCTACAAAAGTATAATAATTAAATTTTTTGCCCCCTCCCTGATTGATTTTTTAATCAAATAAAAAAATTTGTTAAATATATTTTATTTTTTCTATTAAGCATCACTTCATTTTTTCTTTGATTTTTATCCTTTAAACATAATGTAAAATGTTCAAAATTCTCAATTAAAAAATTAACATATCCAGTACGCAGCAAGCCATTTAAATTTCTTATTAAAAAATTATTTATTTAATGATGATTTAATATATAAAGAGAAACAAAGAGGTTGTCCTCAGCTTGATCCAACCTCTTTGTTTCGCTTTATGAATCAACAACTCTGCTACTCTCGGCAAAATAAAAACTTTTCAATTAGCTAATTTAATATTTCCCATTTAACTTTCTTTATTTTATTCATTTTTATTTATTTTATTTTTGAGGGGGGCTATTGTTATTAAATGCATCAAAAGGGGGCTCTGAAAGACAAATTTGTTTCAGGCTTGAAAATATCTAAAGCCGACACTGGGTGAAATAAAAAAAAATTTCAAGAAGCTTCGTGTAATAATAATTTCAGTTAAATTATGCAATCCCTAGTTATTTAATCGAGATCTTTTTTAATCTCTTTATCCTTATCAATTTCATAGTATATGGGATTATTAAAAAAGTCCTAATAATTTGATTTCGAGTTTTTAGAAAAAAAAATTAAAGTTTTACACGAAGTGAGTAAAATAAATTTTAATAATTAATCTGAGGGTAATGGTCATATTTAGAGGCGGGGGCTGACTGCTGCACCTCCAGTGCCTATAGGCACAGCTATATATAGCATCGGAGGAGGCCCTGGGCTCAGCAAATAAAGTCAGAAAGCGTGGATTTCTGCATGAAGGATCAAGTCAGGGACTGAGTACGATCGCTTTTATAGCATTTGTGCCAGACTTTAAAACTTTATAAAACAATAACTTTTTTTTACCATTTATTATTTCAATGTTTATTGATGCAAATTTTAATAAAACAAAAACAATTAATTCAATCTTGTTAACATCAAATCATTATTCATTTATTTCATTTTTACTACAGAGATACATAAAAAATATACCATTGCTGTGAATTTGCAATATATACAAATCCATACAGAAACAAATAAAGTAAAAAAATAACAACATATACAATCAAATAGATTCATTTTATTATCTACATTTTTATTTAAAGTTAAATGAATAAGCCCCAGATTAAGAGATATGGAAGGGAATAGGTAAGGTGAAAGAATTAGAATGAGGAGAGTCTTATTAAAAAAGTCAAGTACTCCCGCCGTAAATGCCGCCAGTGGAAGAAAAAATCGAGTTGGTATATAGAAAGTTATTACTCTTTACTCTTACTTTCCGTTAAAACCTTCTCGTCATTCTCTTTAAGTTCACTGAGTTTTACAAATTAGGTTATATTTTATTATTCTAGTATTTGTTTTTTTGAAAACGGTTTCATGTAAACTTTTCTTTGATTAAAAAAAAGTTATTATTAAAAAATAATAAAATATGGAATATGAGAAAATTTGATCTACCAATATAAAATCAGAAAAAAAATAAAACATTAATTAAAAAAATATTGAATCTACGAACAAATTTCCTTCCGCACTTCCTTTACTAAATTAATTTTAAAAACTTTTATCTATATCTATAGTAGATTTAACAATAAGCCGTCCAAGTGAAAGCCGATCTTTACCTATTATATACGAAGGCAAGTCCAGAAAATATGGTAAGAGTACTGAGCCTCCCACGCTCTAAAGTATTTTTTAACATATCTGACAGCACTGGGTCCAATGGCAAGTTCGTGGGAGAGCTCATTTGTCTCAGTCGGCTAAAAACTGTTATTGGCGTTTTGAAATGAGGGTCTAGGTTCCGAATTTCACCAAGTGGCAGGTGGTGAGCTCGATCCAGTACCTTCTCAAAAAGGGAAAAGCGCCGTTCCAGATTTTTAAAGAAATAAAACCTGTTTATTATGGGGATGGTTATATTATAGAAGAGGAAGATCTATGGAGATGCCAAAATGATGAACTACTAGCACAGAGATCAAGATATCTGGTAGAAAGACTGGATATATTTTATTATAAGTTGGACATCGAGAGAATAGCCAGCTCTGGATACGTACGACAATACAAACAAATAGATTATGGTCAAAGAGGTCTCCTAAGTTTCAAAGCACCAATCAGGAAGAGAGAGTTTTGCACCAAGCCAGAATGAACAATAACAGATGGGTATATTTATTTAAATGGTAGCTGACACGAGATCAACCCCAAGGAAATAAGCTCCTTGTGCAATTTAAACAAGGAAGAAAGCCTGTTCCACATTATCGTCGAGTGTCGAGTCTACACCGGACTGAGAATCATTTTTGTTTCTGGAATCCATAGGGAGGAGGATTTTTCGGAGACACTGCTAAAACAATATGGACCAGTGATTCTCAACCTGGATTCCGCGGAACCCCAGGGATCCACAAAGGTAGGTTTAGGGTTCCCCGTGCCTAGAGGTCAATAAAAGAAAAAAATAGTTAGTAGTATCAGCCCTCAAAAAATTCGTCATGTAAAGAAAAAAATACTAAATTTAGAGTCTAATAAGTATTACCTTATACTCAAATAAAACCATTGATACTTAAGAATCCAATGAACATCACTATTATTGTATCAGTGATACCATTTGTGTTGCTCTAAAGTACCTTAAATTTCTTATAATACAACGATTACGTTGGCATTGAGAGCGTTTGTAAATACAGAGTAGGGGGAGGAGGCTGTCTTTTCTTGTCTTGTCTTGTAGGGTTGAATGAGCTTATATTTTTCACTTTGCTAAAATTGAATAAATGAAAAATTTGTTTATATAAGAAGTGAGTTATTGAGGTGAAGGGACTTGTATTTTTCACTTTGTTTTTATATAATTTGATTAATGTAAAAATTGTATATGGTATATGGAGTGTAGGTTGTTGAGGTGAAAAGGAAGTTAATTTGAATATTTTGAAAATTGTAAATGTCAATTTGTAAAAATTATAAGCTTGTAAATTTAAAAAATTGTAATTCGGAATTTGTAAATATTGTATATTTAGATTTGTAAAGTTTAAGTCGGAAATTGTAGAGATTGTTGATTGAAATTCGTGGGAATTATTGATGAATTTTGATATCTTCGAAATTGCATGCGTACATGTTTTTTGTTTTCTTTGACGGATGCTTTGATATGATTCGATTTAAAATGAATGTAAACTGTAAGAATATTAAGAATATTATGTAGCAGAATCCTGTATTGAGCCAAAGGCTGAAATTATAGTAATAAATAATAATAATAACAAAAAATAAATTCTATACGTGCCTCATCTATATACATATATAAAATGGAAAAGTATATATATATATATATATATATTTATTTATATATATATATGCTTGTATGATCCAAACGATTAATATTATAATTATTATTATTGAATACAATTCAAATTTATGAGAAATATTTAAGCCATTAAGATTGGAGTAATTTTTGGAGACGGACTGATAAGTGAATTAAGTGGATATTGATGAGGCAGTCCAAAAAAAAAGAAGAAGATAATTTACACTATCTTTTTATTCATAAAAATATTATATTATAATTCTGCTGAGAATGAAATACAAGATATTATTGTTACTGCCACTGAAAGAGGAGACAGAGGGGAATGTCGCATTGGATTTCCTTCAATGACTTTTCAAAACCCTGAAGAAGGAGGGAATAGCCTCCGAAACGTCGGTTTTATGAATAAAAAGATAGTATAAATTATCTTCTTCTTTTTTTGGACTGCCTCATCAATATCCACTTAATTCACTTATCAGTCCGTCTCCAAAAATTACTCAATCTAAATAGCTTAAATATTTCTCATAAATTTGGAATTGTATTCAATAATAATAATTATAATATTAATCGTTTGGATCATACAAACATATATATTATTACGATCATATTAATTAATACTCGTAATCTTATTCAAAAACATTTATTTTCAATAACATCAACAAACATATAAATAAAAATATAAACAATAGAACGATTAACAATACATCAAGTAAGCGCTGTCCGCATCAATTCTCCCTCCTTAGAACGCGGACGCAGCTTCCCACAGGATCATTCTTCTTTCTTCTTAGTTTTAAAATAACTTGAGTGATATTTAACTAACCTTCCCCTACCCCTATCAATTAAGTAAACGTTCCCCCCAAATGCTTCCGTATCTCGTACGGCCCTTCAAATTTTGATGCAAAACCTGCATTATATCCCTCCACAGCATTTGAGAGATGTACCATTCTAACATATACCTTATCCCCCACTGCAAATCGCTTTTCATTCAAACTATCCCCTTCTTTTTTATCCGCGTTCTCCCGAATACTTCTCTCCACCTCTTGCTTCCTTATTTCCCCAATCTTTCGCTCCTCCTTACCCACCTTTCCTCAGTCTCATCCCATTCCGATTCAATATTAAGTTCCCAGTCTTCAGGTCTATATAATATCCTACCTAACACCATTTCCGCCGGGGAATAACCCGTTAACGAATTAATTCTGTTCCTTAAATTCAATAAAATCTTGGGTAATTTCAAGTCCCATTTATTATGATCCCCATCCATCAACTGTACCCTGAGTAGGGTTTTAATATCTTGATTATGCCGTTCCACCGGATTTGCTCGTGGATGATAGACTGGTGTAGTAAATCTTTCAATTCCCCATTCCTCCATTCTTTTTATCCATTCTCGGCTAGTGAACTGAGTTCCGTTATCCGACAAAATACACTTTGGAAAACCAAGTCTCGGAAAAATGTCGAATTCCAAAACATTCAAAATTTTTTTGAAGTAGCCTGGTTCAACGGAAATGCTTCAATCCAACGTGAAAAGCAATCTAATATGACCAAGACAAATCTTTTGCCATTCCTTGTCCGTGGATAGGGTCCCATTAGATCTATGCTTAACATCTCCCAAGGTTTATTAGGTTTCCGACGGATCATCGAATCCTCCTTGGGGTTAGTATCCGGTTTAGCTCGGGCACATATATGACATCGTTCAACAAAACTCCTAATTTTAGGAGTCATTCCCCACCAAAAACTATCTAGATCGAATTTGATTAGTAGTTTCCTTATCCCGGGGTGACCATCCCTTTCGTGACTATTTTCAATAATTTTTTCTCCATCCTTTTGAGTCACTACCAATCTATACGCTTCCTCTCCATTATTATCCCAGTCCAATCTATACAACACTTCGTTAATTAAAATGAAATGTGGTGCCAATCTTAATATCTTCTTCCTTACTTTCGAATTAGTAGGTAGGATCGATTCTTCTAAATATAATTTTATTTGATGTAGTAACTCTTCCTTATCTTGATTTGATTTCATTTGCCCAACATTTAGTCTCTCATCTTCCATTATATTCAACTCATCCTCCTTGACTTCCTTCAACCAGTACGGAATTAAATCATCTTCATTATTTAATACCCTTCTTCTTTCCTCTATTGGATTTCTTGATAACGCGTCCGCTCCCCCGTTATCCTTCCCAGAAACATGTTCAATAGTAAAGTCATAAGCCATTAATAAAAGAGACCATCGTTGTAATTTCGGATTAACATCCTTCATTCTGTTCAACCATTTCATAGCCTGGTTATCCGTTAGTAATACAAATGTATTACCATCTAAATATCTCCTAAATTTGGTTATACCCCATAGTATTGCCAGACATTCTCTTTCCACGGCAGAGTACATTCTTTCCCGTTCACTTAATTTCTTGCTTCCATATTCAATAACTCTTTTAGTTCCATTTTCAGCCCTCTGAAACAAAATCGCCCCCAAACCAATGGCACTAGCATCCGTTTGAACAAATATTGTCGAATCATCCAAATGAGCCAATGGAGGCGCCTCTGCCAATCCGATTTTGAGTGATTCAAAAGCTTCTCGTTCAACTTCAGTCCACAACCACTTCTTTCCCGATCTTAACAACTCAGTCAACGGTGATGCTATAGTAGATAAGTCCTTTACTAAAGATCCATACCACTGGCATAATCCTAAAATTCCTCACCTCATGAACGGATGTTGGAATCTGGAATTTCATCACCGCCTCCACCTTTCCTTCAACGGTTCCTATACCATCCTTACTAATCAGATGTCCTAAATACTCCAACTCCTCCATCGCAAATTGACATTTGTCCACATTACACGTAAGTCCGTGTCTTTTTAAACGACTAAGGACCTTCCCTAGATGAACCAAATGCGTTTCCGTATCAGGACTATGAATAATGATATCATCCAGATACACTTCGCAGAAAACACCTATATATCCTCTAAGGACTTCTTCCATCAGTCTCTGAAAAGTCATAGGAGCGTTTTTCAATCCAAACGGCATAACCTTGAACTGAAATAGGCCCAGAGGAGTTTTTAAAAGCAGTGTATTCTCTCGATTCCGGAGATAACATAATTTGCCAATATCCTGATTTAAGGTCCAATCCCGTAAAGACACGAGAACCTTGGAATCCTCGAATCAATTCATGTAGATTTGGCATTGGATAAGCATCCTTTTCCGTAAGCTCATTTAACCTTTTAAAATCAACACAAAACCGATGGCTTCCATTTTTCTTTTTAACCATGACTACGGGAAAACCATAAGGCGAGACACTCGGTTCTATCACACCTGCCGCCTCCATTTCCCTCACTTGTTTACAAATAAGATTTTTCTTCTGTTGAGAATATATATATGGATACAATGATACCGGCTTAGTACATGATACTCTAATGGTATGTTCAATAGTTCTTGTTCTACCCACCTTCCCATTAAATAACTCGCTATACTCCCGCAACACACCCACCAGTCGATTTCTCTCTTCATTTTTCCAATTCGTTATAAATTTACTATCCTCAACAAATTCTTGCGTTAAATTCTCCGTCTTCATCCAACTAAAATTACTTCTCTTGCTTTTACCAAAAGTAATAAACTGGCCCTCGTAATCAATGATTACTTGATTCTCCATCAAAAATGGATGTCCCAATATCAACTTATGTCTAAGGTTCCTAACGATCAAAGCTTCAAACGAAATCATTATTCCTCTGGCTTCTGCAATCAATTTTAATCTTTCCACAGGTTTGAATATAAGACTCTCTACCGGTAACAAAACCTTCTGTTTCGAACCATCAATTAAAAAATCACCTAAATCCTTTACAAAACTTTCTGAAATAAAATTATCAGATGCTTGAGTGTCTAACAATGCTGACACATAAAATTTCCCTATTTGTAATTCCAATGATGGCCGAATGATTTCCGAAAATTTATTCATACAACAAATAATATGACTAGAGCTCTCACTTTCTATTCTTACATTCTTAGGGAATTCTACTGCTTTTTGGACAAGGAACTCCCTTTTTCCTTGCCCCTCCACTCGTTTCCCTTCTTGAAGCAAGTCTCTTCCCCATGTCCTTCCCGCCTACAGAATCCACAAAAACGTGTATCCTGAGTGGGACTCGTCTTCTTCTTTATCCACATCCTTTAAATCCCTTTCTATTTCTTCTACCGTCTGCATAAACCCTTCAATATCAGTGAATTTCATTCCCCTAATGGACGATCTAATACGTGGAGTAATCATCTCCACTAAAACTTGCAGGATTGAACCAGCATCTTCCTCCGGAAAAACTCTCTTATATAAAGCCATCTTATTCTCAATAAATAACCTTATAGGTTCGTCCCTTCTCTGTTTCTCCTCATAAAACATAACCTTTAACTTTGAGACTACGATTAAACTATCGTATTCTCGGAGAAATTTCATTTTAAAATCTTTCCAATCCAACGCGGGAAATTGATTCACCACCCGCCACCATGTCTTGGCCTTATCTAACAACTGATCCGAAACCACCATGAGCCAAACATCTTCCGGTACTTTATATTTTAATAGAGTATTCTCGACCTTTTTTAAAAATAACTTCGGATCTTCCTCTGGGAGAGCTCTAAACACCGGAAGGAATTTTCCCACGTCTGCTAATTGAATATTCCTATTAATCTCGAAATCACTAGCCTTTTCCGAATTTTTCTCCCTTTTTATCATTTCTTCCAATTCTATCCTCTTGTTTCTTTCCTCTTCCAAATCATCCTTTAATTTCTTTATTATTTCTTCAAAATTATTTTTTAATTTATTCACCTCCTCTCCCAAATCCATTACTCTATGCTCACCTTTTTTTATATCATCCTTGATTTTCGATATCTCCTCCCTCGTTATTTCCATATTCGAAAAATCATTTTTCTTATTCCTCTTCGCCAGTGGTCCACTAGGTTTTTTTATCATTTTCACATTGTTCGGGCGCCAATATTACGATCATATTAATTAATACTCGTAATCTTATTCAAAAACATTTATTTTCAATAACATCAACAAACATATAAATAAAAATATAAACAATAGAACGATTAACAATACATCAAGTAAGCGCTGTCCGCATCAATATATATATATATATATATATATACTTTTCCATTTTATATATGTATATATAGATGAGGCACGTATAGAATTTATTTTTTGTTATTATTATTATTTATTACTATAATTTCAGCCTTTGGCTCAATACAGGATTCTGCTACATAATATTCTTAATATTCTTACAGTTTACATTCATTTTAAATCGAATCATATCAAAGCATCCGTCAAAGAAAACAAAAAACATGTACGCATGCAATTTCGAAGATATCAAAATTCATCAATAATTTCCACGAATTTCAATCAACAATCTCTTATGAATAAAAAGATAGTGTAAATTATCTTCTTCTTTTTTGGACTGCCTCATCAATATCCACTTAATTTAAGCCATTATTTCTTGTAAATAAGTATTCTAAAAATTATAAAAATAGGTTGAGTTTCTCTTCTTGGAATATCACACGATAGAAGTGTGCCTTCGAAAGTTTATTTAATTCAATTAATACTAATTGTAATGATCAGAGAAATTATCAAATGGACAAAGAGAAAAATGTTTAAAATGATGATTTGATTTCAAAATCTTGCGAAAATTCCATTAGATTTAGAAAATATATTCATATAATTTGTCTGAGTGTTAGTTTTGATTTATTTGAAATTTTGCTCTGAGTTTTAAAACATAAACAACTAATCCAATTTTAATTAAACTTTATATTAAATAACACCTCTACAAGTTTTTCTGCACTTTGTTTCTTCTCAATCCATTAAGTTAAGTTGAAGTAGAACTTAAACAAAAATCACTTCTCGAGAGCATATTTTTTTGTTTTGAAAAATATTGAAAATTAGACTATTTTCAGCCGAAATCAGAATCAATGGTAAAATGTGAGAATGAGCTTGGACTTTTCTCTCATTTGAAATATACAGAGAGAATTTTCAAATAAACAAAAACGAATTAGAAATGGTCGTTAGTTTCTCAATGTAGGAATAGATTTTTAAAAATTAAAAAAGGCTAAATTGTTTATATCTGGAAAATAAAACAGCATTTTAAACCTTTTATGAAAATTCTCTCTGTACATTTCAAATGGGCGAAGAGTTCAAGGTTTTAACTTTTTAATTTATATTTTTCAAAACAAAAAATCTACGTATACAATTTTTTACTTAAACCATCGATTAATATTTAAATTTTACATTTAAATTTTTATGCGCCTTCACCTTATTACTTTACCATAGAGGGTATGGTTAAGTATTGTAATCGTGCATGAAAAAGTGGGTTTTTTTCTTATTTTTTTCAAAATATCTCAAAAACGGCTGATATTATTTTGATTAAAAAAATTAAGAGAAACTATGGCATTTTGGTCTACAAAAAATCCCTAATAAGTGAACATCGAAAAAATTATATTTTTCGAGATAATAATTGTTTTGTCAAAATGTCAGTTAGTTAGTCTGTGCGTAATCAAATTTTGTGGACGAGCTAGCTCAAAAACTAGTGTGAATATCAAGACCAAATTTCCCAGGTAGTTTTGGTTCATTGAGATTAAGAGCTGATTAGAGTTTGGTGCATATCGTCCCAAAATTAAGGGGGGGTGGAGGGGGGTTAAACAAACAAATTTTGTATACATAATCAATGGACCCCCAGAAGTCTAAAGATGCAAAAACCAACCGCCCAAAATGGGGGGGGGGTCAAAAATGAAAATTTAGGCTCTTGTACCAAACTCAACCAAATTTTGTATACATAATCAGTGGGACCCCAGAAGTCTAAAAATGCAAAATCTAACCGTCCAAAATGGGGGGGGGGGTGTAGGGTCAAAAAATAAAAATCTAGGCCCTTGTATTTACGTACCAAACTCAACCAAATTTTGTATACATAATCAGTGCGACCAGAGTAATCTAAAAATGCAAAAACTCCCTCCCCTACATGATTATAAATAATTTTATTAAATATTAAATAAAAGTGAGAGGCCAGTTTGTATGGTAAAGTCAAGTAGATGGCCACACCAGAACACGTCAGCTTATTTTTATACTAGTCTTTGGGTGTGAGTACATCAAATTATTATAACATAACTCTAAATTGATTTATAAAAATAAATAATGTTTTCCAATGCATTCACAGACTCTTTAATCTCCAATTGAATTGTAACGGCTATATTCCTTAATGGTCCACGGCATTGTAAGTACTATTACAGTTTAGTCAATAATATCCCTCAGGGAATATAAGTATATACCAGTGAAGGTATACAGGCAGGAATTGGCTAATACTATATATACAATGCTATAGTTATTACGTTTCAATTATCAAATCAAAGTCCTTCATTGTTTAACCATCCCAAACAATTATATAATTCGAAACTAGAGAACAAGACAAGTTTCAATTGTCGTAGAGTAAGTGGAAAATTAAATTAGACAAGTTACCGGGCAAAGAACGTAAAGATCTCCTTTTAAAAATTAATATGCATAAGAAAATTAAAATTTGATACCAAAATTTTTGTGATTGTTTATTTCGCCCCCCTCCTTTCCCTCATTTACCAACTTGTGGAATCGAGGAAGAATAATTCCGCTGTATCACCTGGTTATCGTAGAAAGCGATTAAAAGGGTCGGACCTGATTGCTTTACGAAATTGACCATGTTTGAATAATGACTTGAAGAACGTGACTTGGAATATTCGAAGTCTTTAGAGACCAAGAATTACATGTAACTATGCTTAAACAGGCCAAGGAATAGTGAAGTCTGTAGAGCCAGTCAAAGTAGAAGAAGAAGTTAACCGCACACCAGACATTACTTGGACTAATTAATAACAATCAAACAGTAAAATAAAATAATTAAATTCAACTTTTCTTTACTCTACGGGACCGTCCATAAATTACGTCACATAGTAAGGGGAAGCGGGGATCTCAAATTTGTGACTTAATGTGACAGGGAATCCCGGGAATGTTAAAAATTGTGATGTCACAAGTCAAATTAAAAAATTATAGAGTATAAAAGTGATAGTGTGACGTCACAATACAGGGAGATCACAATGAAAATTTGACAGAATGGGGGGGGGGGGGGTAAAAATCTTAAAATTCGTTTTAGATAATTTACGGACGGCCCCTACTGAGAAATTATTTAATTATAGGAATATTATAGAGTCAAAACTTTGAGTGGTAAATTTCTCTATGTTATAGGTGAAGGTAATCAATTTTACTTGGAAATATCAATTTTTTTTCAATTCTTTATTCTCATTGAGAGACGTTTAGAAAACGATGTGTCATCATCAGTCTGTAAAATGTAAGACAAAACAAATCATACAAAATCGAAACACAACAACATATAAATTATTATTCATGAGGATCGCTCAAACAATGATAACAACTGTCGCCAAGGGCGGATCCATGGGGGGGCGGAGGGCGACCGCCCCCCCCATAGAGGCCCGTGCCTGGCAAAAAAATTTGTAAAAAAAATATTGTGTGGGGGGGGCGGCGTCTCTGCCCCCCCCCCCCGCTTGGACAATTCGATCGCGACACACTTTCGAGATAAAAAGTAGATCTTATATACATTCACCCCCCCCCCATAAAAAATTCCTGGATCCGCCCTTGACTGTCGCCTCACAGAGTCACAGACAATCTTTTCTTGTATTATAGTTTACAACAATTCCAAAACAATTTTACGAAATTCTAACAATTTATTCTTTATTTTGTTGTCTAACTTCTTCAAAATTCCTTAATGTGCATCTCTTCTGAGATATGAGCGTTTAAGGACGTTCCCTAATATAGCTCAGATGCAGTTCGCTCTTTCCCCTACTCTTACATGCGCAGAAAGGCAAAAAATATTTTCACTGCGTCGTTTCTCGGACCTGGCGACATTGAATTATTACGAACGCTAAAAGACAAAGAATAAAATAAAACACTTCATGAAACAGCTCAATTCGAAATTCCAGATGAGAACAGTATAGTAGTTAGTTGAGAGAATTAGCTAAATAAAAATCTTAAATACACCAGCTGCTGAAGTTTTTTAGATATGAAAAAATTGACGGATTTTAGTGCGACGTTGCCAAGTCGCCATCTTTCACTTGCCATGCCATGAGAAAAAATGAAAACCATCAAAAGTACCTAACATTTAACATTTTCATAAAAAACGAATACCGCTCGATACAATTATTTTAACAGAAGAATATTTGTTATATCTTCAGTTAATGATTCTCAGTTTTTCAAAATAATTTCAAGAAAATTACGATTTATATTTAATGAAACAGTCGGTTTAACATCAATCCGGATAGGGTTCGCGTGTTAAATATGCAAATTTCAATGGCCAATATTTACAAATTTAGTGCCGCAAGGACTATTGAAAAAAATGTCTACGTATAAAGGACACTAAATATGTGTATTCAAAGTTTTAAAAGGATTTCAAGAAAATCGATTTATTAGGGAACGTCCTTAAATATATTTGGGCATCTCTAATTAACTCCCCACCCTTAATTTTACCTTTCGTAAATTTTATGTCTGCCAACGAAAATATCAATCATAATTAGCAGATTAATTAAAAAAATGTTTACAACACACTTAATCAACTTCTATAGTATTATATTTTTGTTTCTTAATAAAACTTTTATTCCGACTAAAATTAAAGAAGTCCCTAATTTCAGTAAAAAAAAATATTGAAAAACATATGATACCTCTAACTGGTTAAAATTTGAATTCCGTTGATCTGGGATTTAAACAAGGGCTACATATCTTTATATGTATATTTAGTCTGAATTTTAGTATGCGAATGTTTATTTCCTTTCTCTATTATACGCGTGTTGTTGGAATCTAAATGGGTAATTATAGAATAAGATCAATTTAAAATAATTCCCAAACGAACAAAACTTGTCTGGACCGGTCTCTGGAATAATTGCATGGTTCTATCAGCGCCCTTTTTACAAAATAGATTTCCTATTTTTCCTTTTATCATCACATAAACCTTAGACCATGAAATATATAGACACGCCCTCTGCTACTCTCCACACAGAGTGAAGTGTGGCCAACATCGCCTACAGATGACGTCACGTTCTCGCATAAATATTTTGGTTATATTAATTTAATATTAATTTGCGATTATTGGAATCCAAAATAAATAATCTAAACTATGATAAATTTATCTCAATGTATAATAATTCCTATAGTGGCCAAGGCTATTTCTGGGTGTTCTTACCTACAGATGACGTCAAGTTCTCTAGGAGATGTTGGCCTCACCAAATCGACACCAGGGCGTGTCTATATATTTCATGGTCTAAGACATAAACAACATTAAATGATAATATTTAACATTAATCTACTCTCTTTTCGAGCGTAAATAAGTTATCGGAAATGAGAGGAGGCAGTGGCTTAGCCAGTTTGGAGGTGACACCCGGCCGCGATTGAAAAAAAATATATCTTACAAAACAGCTAAAAATCTAAAAAAATCTCTATAGCAATCTAGGTTTTTTTCATATCACGGGGAAACACAAAGTATTAATTTTGAAGATGTAATTTCCGAGTTTGCAGCTGTCAAAGCTAGAAAGAATAGATTATAATACTCAAAATATTTTTAAAGTAAAAGTTTTTGGAAGTTTCTTCCTAATATCTATGATACTTGATTGATAGTTTTGTAATTTGATGATCAATGACTTAAAATTTTTCAAATGTTTATTTAAATTTTTGAATTAAAATCTTACTTACCTGATTTTTTGTCCTTTACCTAATATTGATTTTAACCGTTTTCGAGTGGTAACACCATCGATATCCGGCCGGGTGTCACCCATGCTAGCTACACCACTGAGGGGAAGTAATATTTTGAAGCCTAATAAAAATAATTTTTAAGAAAAAATAAAACCGACTTCAAAAAATTAAATGCAACAAATAAAATACACTAAAAGGTATAAAATAATTATTATCTTATTTAGTTACAACTAAACGACGAAATATTAACATGAAATTACTTTTTGAAGTCGGTGCCAAACAAACTATACCTATAAGCGAGCGTACCCGCCAAACGTACTAAGTAAGATCCGTCGAGTGCGATTCATAAAAGGTATATGTTTGGCACCAACTTCAAAAAGTAATTTCATGTTAATATTTCGTCGTTTAGTTGTAACTAAATAAGATAATAATTATTTTATACCTTTTAGTGTATTTTATTTGTTGCATTTAATTTTTTGAAGTCGGTTTTTATTTTTTTCTTAAAAATTATTTTTATTTTTCTCTTTTTAGTGATGTCATTAATAGTGATCATATCATCAGAACTTGACCAAATTAATATGACACCATCCCTAAGACACCCCTTTCGATAAAAAAAGAACCATCGAAATCGGTTCATAAACAAAGAGGTTAGGTCTAAACAAACCTAATAAAAAAGGTCTAATACCTATGGAAAAAAATCGAAAAAAAAATGGGACCAATCGGAAGCTAGACTGGACCCAATGCAAAAAAAATTTCAAAATCGGTTCACAATTGGCGGAGATATGAGGTAACATAGGCACAAAAAAAAAAAAAAAAAAAAAATTCAGTCGAATAGAGAACCTCCTCCTTTTATGAAGTCGGTTAAAAATCCGGGCCATTTGGCTAACCAGTGAGGTGAGGGAGTTATGGTTATGTGTTTAAATTTAAAATCACTAGATCGCGAAATTTTACAAATGAAGATTTAAATCTTTAAAATAATTAACGCGTTTACATATGTCAGAGGGGTTCGCACCTCACTGAGTAGCCAAATGGCACAGATTGCTGTTACTAGCACTCGGGTTCGATTCCCAAGGGGGTGAAAAACAACTCTTCTGACATATAATTAAAAATAATCCATTTCATGCGATCTAATAGATGACATTCTTTGTGATTTTCAAATAAAATTTAAATCTATTTCTATCGGCAACTTGAAATTTCTCGATTTCCATTTAAATGCGTTCTCTTCTGAATAGAGGATTTTAGCATTTCTGAATCCATGATTATTAATTATCTTTTGCATGAATAGATAAGCCGCTACAAAGATTTTGTTTTATTACGGATTTATCATGCTCAATTAATCTTGTTTTTAATTTTCTTTTTGATTCGCTTATGTATATTCTGATGAAATCGATGCTATCAATCTTATATACGATATTGTTTTTGTTATCCTTATCAATTTTCTACTTGTTGTTAAACAATTGCATGATAGATAAATAATTGAATAATAATAATTGATATTTCTCTCTTTGTGAATTTTAACCCTTCTTTTATTCTGTCAGATAAAATCAGAGTTACATAATTCAGTATCTGATAAATCAGTTAAAAAGGCACAAGATACAAGTATCCTTCAAATGCAACAAGCCTATCATGGACTCAAAGTTTTGATTCAATAAAATATAATTAAAATTAATATTAAATGCGATCGATGTAAATTTATTTATTTTCATTTTAGTTTTGAAAGACAAAAATGAAGTTAATTGGACTTAATTTGATCCTTCGACTTTAGGTTTCTAAATCTTTTCAAACAAAGTATATAACTTTTCTCACAAACATATGATTTGTACAATAATTAAATACAACAAATAGTACAAGTTCCTAGTTTGTACAAAGAAAGAACAAACGAGACAGGAATGCATCAAAATTAACCAAGAAAACCTAGAAAGAGTTAAGGAATTCCGCTATCTAGGAAATAAAATCATATGTGATGGGAGGAGCGAAAAAGAAATTTAATCAAGAATTGCTCAAGCTAGAATGGGTTTTAATTCAAAACAAAAACTGCTATGCTCCTCCTCAATCAGCTTAGAAAACAGGAAGATGCTATTGAAGAAATATATGTATGGAGCATAGCCATGTACGGGTGTGAAACCTGAACAATTAGAGAAGCGGAGAGAAAAAGGCTGGAAGCTTCCGAAATGTGGCGCCACAGAAGAATGAAGAATATCAAATGGATGGATAGAAATACAAATGAAGAAGTTCTTGGAAGAACCGGAGGAAGTAGAACTTTGTGAAAGAGTCTGAGGAAGAGAAGAGGTCTGATGATGGGTTACACACTGAGACACGGGGGATTGGGTAGGGATATCTTGGAGGGGGAGGTGGGAAAGAAAGGGGGAATGCCCAGATAAGAATATGTCACAGACAGGTGGTTGCCTCAAACCAGTCTTTGGACTGTATACTCAATGATGATGATGATAAATATTGAAAAATAAAAAAAATAAAATTGTTAAAGCTGATGTTTTTAAAAAATTAACGAAATAAATCAATTGGTGTGTTCACCACATGACTTTCACATTTTCATTTATTTGAAGTCATCGCGACACCCCCTTCATTTATTTCGTGTTTGAGAAAATCAAATAAAGCGAAAAATCTTGCATGTAAATGTCCACTTCCGGTTTTCCGATTTCAACTAAAAGCTTGCTTAAGTTTCGAATTTGGAAGCTCTGAGACTTATGGTTGCGAAACGCAGGTACATACATACGTACATACGCACTGACCAATGGATTTTTGGCCCCTTTTTGGCCCCTGGGGACCCCAATTTCCGGTTTGATGTCCTAAATCTGGTTTGTAACTATTAAGGCCATCGTTTCCTTCCACCTAGAAGTTACAAAATGAAATTAACTTTTTTTCTCTGAGATATAAAATCTCAGAGTCAGGACCCAGAGAGGGCATCGCAATAATTCCACATTATATTCTATGAATATAAATGGGAAAGTAAAAATAATAATAGTAAAAAAGCCCTAAAAACTCATGAAAGTAAAAAATACAGATACATATTATTGTAATACAATTTTCGTTTAAATAAAAATATGTATTTCTTGTTCTTATTGACCGTTCAGAAAATAAAAAATTACTAAAAAGGTTTGAAATAATAAAGTAATTGGAACATACGTTTTATATAAAAATTATAGACAACAAGAAGATATAAGAAATATAATTTTTAGAAAAAAAACACTTCAAAATAAAATTAAATGCAACAAATATAAAAATAATTTTTTAAGAAAAAATAAAATCGACTTCAAAAAATTCAAATGCAACAAAATAAAATACACTAAAAGGTATAAAATAATTATTATCTTATTTAGTTACAACTAAACTACGAAATATTAACATGAAATTACTTTTTGAAGTTGGTGCCAAACATATACCTTTTATGAATCGCACTCGACGGATCTTACTTAGTACGTTTGGTGGGTACGCTCGCTTATAGGTATAGTTTGTTTGGCACCGACTTGAAAAAGTAATTTCATCTTAATATTTCGTAGTTTAGTTGTAACTAAATAAGATAATAATTATTTTATACCTTTTTAGTGTATTTTATTTTGTTGCATTTAATTTTTTTGAAGTCGGTTTTATTTTTTTCTTAAAAATTATTTTTATTTTTCTCTTTTTAGTGATGTTATTAATAGTGATCATATCATCAGAACTTGACCAAATTAATATTGCACCATCCCTAAGATACCCCCTTTCCAATAAAAAAAGAATCATCGAAATCATTTAATAAACAAAGAAGTTAGGCCTGAACAAACCTAACAAAAAAAGGTCTAATACCTATGAAAAAAATGGGATCAATCGGAAGGTAGACTGAACGCAATGCAATTTTTTTTTTCAAAATCTGTTCACAATTGGCGGAGATATGAATAACATAGACACACAAAAAAAAAAATTAAGTCGAATAGAGAACCTCCTCCTTTTTTGAAGTCGGTTAAAAATAATAAGAACTCAAATATCAAATAAAATGCACTAAAAGGTATAAAAAATTATATAAACAAACCAATAAACATAAACAGGTTCATAAACAAAAAAGTTATGTGTGAACATACATAACAAAAAAAAACAAAAAAAAAACAATTCAGTCGAATAGAGAACCCCTCCTTTTTTGAAGTCGGTTAAAAAAGGTCCAATACCAATGAAATTTAGTTTTTTACCAATCGGAAACTATACTGAAAACTACAATGCAAAAAAAATCATCAAAATTGGTTCATAATTGGCGGAGAAATCGAGTAACATAGACAAAAAAAATTCTCTCGAATTGAGAACCTCCTCCTTTTTGAAGTCGGTTAAAAAATTGATAAAGACTGAGAATTTAAAATAATAATAAATAAGATTTTTTCAAAATATAGAAGTTGGATTTTCTCGATTTGAATAAAAACCTTGTTGTGATAATTCGATCTTGCAACTAACTTAGTATTAAATTTCGTTTCTCTGAGATTTACACTTGTTCAATTATGTAATTACAAAGAGACTAATGACTTTTGGGACCCAAAGATTTTTCTTGAAAATTTGGATTATAATTATAATCCAATCCCATGGGTACTTATATAACTAGTATTTAAAAGGTTAAAATGTTAACATTTAATAATAGAATTAGAAAACTACAATCTTCATTTCTGGAGATGTCATTTCAATAGTTTCCTTATTTAATATAAGTGAAAGTACCAGAAATAAATTTTAATTTATATAATAAAAAATTTAATTATATTATAGTTAAATAAATAAATAATAAAAACTTTTACTATCCCAGAACGAAATGTTTACTCCCTCAAATTGTATTTTTGCTTGTATAAATGCTTTATGAATCTCGGGCATATACAGAATATAAACTAAGAGAAGGAACATAATAAGTTGGTCGTAAAAACCCCGTTTGAATTTACTCTAGTATTTTTATCATACCTCTTGAAATTCTGAAATGTATGTAGTTTTATTCGAAAAGTTATAAATTAAAACTTGTTATGTTATGTACCTACGTAGATAAACTGGTAATTTTATTATTCTTTCAATATAGAAGAAAAGCAAACTGAAGAGGATTTGTTTTGCTGGAAAAAAGTAATTATCAATCAATTAGAGTAAACTCTAGTTTATCCGCGGAATTGGGTGGCGCAGCAACCGCGGATAAGACAATTCCGCGGATAACCCGCAAAATAGTCAAAAAAGGACATAAATCAACACAAGAAAGCTTTGAAAAATGTTTATTCAGAGTAGAAGAAGGTTTAAAATTTTACAAGTTAAACATATGTGTGCACATAGTTAAGTTTATTTTTGCGTAAAATAATATGTCAGCAGTTTTTGTTGTTTCGAGAAAAAAACACCTCGTCTTCACTTGAGATTGACCACAGATTAGCCGCAAAAACGTGAGTTTACTGTATTTTATAGTATATACTATATTACTTAGTACCATTCGCTGAAAGATCCGAGCATTGATTTCTTTCAAATATTCCTTTTTTAACCGACTTCAAAAAAGGAGGAGGTTCTCTATTCGACTGAAATTTTTTTTGTCTATGTTACCTCATATCTCCGCCAATTGTGAACCGATTTTGAAATTTTTTTTGCATTTGGTTCAGTCTAGCTTCCGATTGGTCCCGTTTTTTTTCATTGGTATTAGACCTTTTTGTTAGGTTTGTTCAGGCCTAACTTCTTTGTTTATGAACCGATTTCGATGATTCTTTTTTTATTGGAAAGGGGGTATCTTAGGGATGGTGGAATATTAATTTAGTCAAGTTCTGATGATATGAACAACGACGAAATAACGTAAATCTCCAATTCTTATGAGCAAATAATCGAAATTATGATAAATAAAATCTTTTATAAAAAAATCTTATAACATTCATTTAAAACCCGCAAACGTTTCGAGAGAATTTCTATATTTATTAATTGAATTTTATTATCATTTTCTGATTCATTCGCCTGACGCTTTCTCTTACGAGATGCATGCAAGGTATTATATTAAGTCACTATTAATAACATCACTAAAAGAGAAAAATAAAAATAATTTTTATAAAATAAAAAATAAAACCGACTTCAAAAAACTTAAATGCAACAAATAAAATAATAATAACTTAAAAATAAAATAAAATCCACTAAAAGGTATAAAATAATTATCTTATTTAGTTACAACTAAACGACGAAATATTAAGATGAAATTACTTTTTGAAGTCGGTGCCAAACATAAACATTGTATGAATCGCACTTGACGGATCTTACTTAGTACGTATGGCGGGTACGCTGGCTTATAGAGTATAGTTTGTTTGGCACCGACTTCAAAAAGTAATTTCATGTTAATATTTCGTCGTTTAGTTATAGCTAAATAAGATATTATTTTAAACCTTTTAGTGGATTTTATTTTATTTTTTAAGTTATTATTATTTTATTTGTTGCATTTAAGTTTTTTCAAGTCGGTTTTAGTTTTTTTATAAAAATTATTTTTATATTTGTATCTCGAAATGTCTGTGTGTGATAAAAAGTAAAAAATTTCAATTGTTTTTTTTTTATTTTATTTTTGTCTCTGTCTATGTCGATTTTCATCTCTGGATACTCAAATAATTAGAAGTTCGAAGAAAGTCGGTTTTGAGGTCAAAATATTTGTATGTATCAAGAAGAACAGATTTTAACAGGTCTTTAACTCATTTCAGCTTCAGAACGTCCTGTGAAAAAATATAAATTGTTAAATGTAAACTCTTCATTTCTTATTGCCAATAAGCTGGAACTTGACAAAAAGTTTTCAAGGATAAGCTGCACCTTTAAGACTTTTTTCAGGTTTCTAACTCTGTTCGCGAATTCGTGTTAATCGATTGATTCCACTCCAGGCTAAAACCTTCGTTTCGGACCAAGTATTAGGAGCTATCTCAATTCGTGTTTTTCTTTATATGGTAGGTTAATCATTCGTATGTTTGGTTTGACGATACCACTCCCCTCATATTTGACTCCATCCTATTTCAATTTTTTCACTTTTCTATAAGCTCCATATTCTTTACCAACTGGAAAAAATATGTGTTACTTCAAAGCAATCCTACTTATGCTAACATGCAAGTGAGCTATACTTTGATTAGAATGTGATCGAGGAAACTGACTAAAAAGGGCACAGATAGAATAATCTCTTCCTTTAGATCTAAATAATTGCAAGGATGCCAAATAAGTACAAGTTCAGACCTGTTTCCAGCAATTACAATATAATTTCTTAATTTATAATATTCTAGGAACTGTCATTTGACTCTAGGCAAGGGAGGATCCAGGAATTTTTTATGGGGGGGGGGGGGGGGGAGAATGTATATAAGGTGCCCGATGTATTGCAGCTAGTAGTATTACTAAATTAATTATTAAATATTACTAGGTATGGGTCCCTCGATATGGGAGCTTGACTCGCACTTGTTCGGGTTATTTTACTTTCGAAAAGAGGTTAATTTCGTGAAAATTATTAATTAGTATAAAGAAGATATACTTTATATCTCCGAAGTGTGTCGCGATCGAATTGTCCAAGCGGGGGGGGGGGGTCAGAGACGACGCCCCCCCGCCCCCACACACACATAGAACTTTATTTTCAATTTTAAAATTTTTGAAAAAATTGTCGATTTGGCCGCCGTTTTTTGGCCTCTGCGTGCGACGGTGGTGGGAGATTTAAACCTTTTCAAATCGTCCGGTGGAAAACCACTGTCCAATTTCTAAGAGCTCACTGATATTGAATATATTCAAAAATATATCCAAGTTCGGAGTTTTAATTGGTTTTCCGGCTCTCTTATCTTTACTTTTCTTGTCACCCTTTTCATTTCCACCTCAAATTCTCCTTACTAATGACATCAATTAAAATCAATTTCTGCAACATTCGCGGTATCCCCATGACTTCAAGGAACTGGAACTCTCTCCCAGCCTCTATCTTTCCCAGCACCTATGATCTTCAAACCTTCAAAACCAGGGTGCATAGACACCTACGTCTACACCCTCTCACATAATCAACTTTCCCTTCTCTTCGGTAATGCAAGGGTCTTTCGAGATCCATAGGGGCTACATCTTTACTGGTGCACCCCTTTTTGCATTCGATTGCATTAAAAAAAAAAAACGCACGTGTTGCACTCCAGCGAGGCACGGGCCTGTATGGGGGGGGGGCGGTCGCCCCCTTCGCCCTGGATCCGCCCTTGACTCTAGGCAAGAAAATATTAAATCAAAATTAATATCAGGTTTAGAATTTATCATTTAAAATTATTAATTCTCTGAAATTGCAAACAGTGTACCGAGATGAGTTCTTATTTCCCCAGATTCTTCCACAGTGCTATTTTTTCTAAACTATCGAGAATGTCTAAATTTATAATTCTACGAGGTGATCCAGGCGTGCCTTCGGCACGCCCTCTACAGCTTAACCCTCCGGGCAGGTGGCCCTGGCGGGCGGCGTCTCGGCATGTGATTATTAGGTCTCCAAAATGTTTAGAATTGTAATATTTTGCCCCCTCTTTCGCCCCCACGCACTCATTTTGGCTATTGATTTTTACAGCATACATTTTATATAGTCTTAAAAACTAACATTACAAAATTTGATCTACATTTCTATATTTTGTACCCCTCCCCTTTCGCCCCCATACAGTCAATTTTGATAGTTGATTTTTACAGGAATAGTTTCTTAAAGTAATAAAGAATAACTCTACAAAATTTGATCAACATAGGAGAGTGTTTTAATTTTTACCCCCACTCACATTTTGGATAGTTGGGAATCGAATTTCAAAAAATCCTGAAATTATTTTTTAGATATTTGTATTTAGAATTTTATTAAATAAAAATCAAGTATCTACTCTTATTTTATCGTTCTTAATTGAAAATGCATAATTAGTGTAAACACATTGCAAAGATATTTTGCCACTTTTGACCCCTTTAGGGTTCGAATTTCAAAAAATCCTCAAATCAGTTTTTAGATATTTTAATTTAGTATTTTTATAAGTAAAAAGCAAGTAGACATTTTATCGTCCTTAAGAGATATCGCATAATCAGTGAAAACACAATTTGCCCCCTTTGACCCCTTAGGGGTCGAATTTCGAAAAATCCTTTCTTAGTGAACCCCTATGTCATAGATGTAATATCCTCTCCAAATTTCATGTTTCTATGTCCAGTGGTTCTGGCTGTTTTTATGATGAGTGAGTGAGTGAGTGTGTCGGGCAAAGAATTTTATATATATAGATGTGGTATCTTTTAGTTAAATAATTATTTTAGTAAACGCAAAAAAAAAAGACACCTACATAAAAATTATAGTTTTAAATAAATTTACGTTTTAGAGAATTTTTTATCATTATATAGGTATTTATTTATTCATTTTAAGTCGGTTTGTAAAGTCTTTGTTAAATTTAACAAAAGGGTAAAACCTTAGAATTCACCTTGTGCCCGGCGGGAAGGTAAATCAGATAAAAGTGCGTGTCATCTGATTGGCCATCCGGCCGGGCACAAGGTAAATTCTAAGGGTTTACCCTTTGTCAACTTTAAGAAAGACTTTACAAACAGACATACACCTGGCCCTTAGTATAAAATTCACATTAGAAAATCTTCAATACAAGTTGCTGGATTTTTGTTCCTTTATTTATTATTTTATAATTTATATTTTTGATAATATTTAGGACCCAAAATGTTGTAACACTAATAATTGTAAATTAGCATTTTAACATTGTCCAGCATAATACCGCTGACATATTAAAATGCTAATTTAAAATTAGTGTTACATCATTTTGAATATACCTACAAAAGTTCCCCATGACCTCCTAATTGTTTCCAAAAATAATAAAATTAATACTTATTATGGGGGCCAGGTTGGTTGAGTGGATGGCGTACATGCCTTCTAGTCGGGCTGGCGCGGGTTCGAGCCCGACTCGCTGTAGTCCGACTTTGGTCTCATCTCTGAATAATAGAGAAAAAATTAATTAATATAAAGTATCGTAAAATGTCTAATGGTTAATGCCGAGAAAGCCAAAAAAAATACTTACTATTTTTTATAGATTTAATGTTGATTTGTAAATGAAGCGGAGTAAGGTCAAGGTTGTGGTGTCTAACAAGTTACATTGTGACTTATTTTAGACAGCGCTTTATATATTTTTTTTTTGGCTTTTCGGCCTTTCTAGCTATCACCCAATTTACGATACTATATAATTTTTTAATTTTATCTTCTATCTAGGGGTCAGGTTTTAGCTTGTTGTCGCGAGTCGGGGCCCCCCCCCACTTGATTAGAAGGCTATTACGCTATCCTCTCGGCCAACCCGACCCCTCCCTTATTTATTTATTATTTTATAATATTTTTGGTAACAATCAGGAGTCAAAATTATGTAACACTAATAATTGTAAATGAGCATTTTAACTGTGTCCACCTAAAATACAGCTGACAAATTAAAATGCTAATTTACAATTAGTTTTACAACATTTTGAATACACCTACAAAGTTCCCCAAGGGCTCCTAATTGTTCCAAAAAATATTTTAAATTAATATTTATTACAAATAGAAACAAAGAGGTTGTCCTCTGCTTGATGCAAATAAACATACACACATATATATCGAGATGATATATCTGTATATATGGGTATATAATATATTATTTATATGTTTGAGACTATAGTTCTTTTGCGGAACATTTAAATTCAAACAATCACTCTTTCCCAGAAGGCACAGGGATTAGATTAATAAAAGGAGAAAGAAACCCAAAATTAATTAGCGCAATTGAATCGTTAGAATTTTTGAAATCATTCAATAAAAATTCAAAACTTTGTCTGAACAGCCAAATTGAATTATTAAATAGCAATTTGCTTAAGATGTTTGCTAACAAAAGATAAAAGAAAAAAGAAAAACAACCCCCCCCCTTCCATTGTCAGCCTATCTGTTTGTAAAACAAGGAGAAAGAGGAACATATGGTTATATTTGAATGTGAACCAAAAGAATGTCTTTAATTCTAAGCTGCCAACCAGTAAAAGAACATCACATTTTCAATATCCATACGATATTGACTCCATAAAAAACAACATTTATAATTAAAAAAGACTGATGATGAAGACCAAGTCTTCGAAACTATAGTCTCAAACAAATAAATAATATATACTAGTACATATACATATATATCATCTCCATATATATGTGTGTATGTTTATTTGCATCAAGCACAGGACAACCTCTTTGTTTCTCTTTGTGAATCAACAACTCTGCTACTCTCGGCAAAACAAAAACTTGTCAATTTAATATTTATTATTTAGATTTAATTTTGATTTGTAAATGAAGAGGAGTAAGGTAAATATTGTGGTGTGCACAAGTTACGTTATGACTTATTTTTGACGGCGCTTTAAATAGATTTAGTCAAGGCGAAATCCTCTTGAAATAATTTTTAATTACCTTTTTATTAAGATCAAGATGGTAATAAAACCCTGTTTGACTCATATAATTCTAGTCGATTGAATCAAAAAACATTTTTTCAATAACAACGGAAAATGTTTCTGATAAAAAACGCTTTTATTGTTTTTGCTTTCTCTCCCTTTGTGCATGAAGTTTAAAATTAACTTGTTTGTGAAATTTGCATTTCTCTTATATATTAACCATTATACATTTAGAGATCACAGAACTAATTCTTGAAAACCTCTTTCGAAGAAAGTACAATCTATAGGCAAAGATAAAATAAAGATTATAAAAACGTCTTTTATCTGAATCTGACCTTTTTAAAAATCAATGCAAACTTTTTTGTCCTGTCAACATAATTAATTAATATAAATTATTTCTTCGGGCTAGCGATAGACAAAATAACCCTCTCCTCTCCTATGATTCGGGTATATTCCCCGAAAGCTGGAAATTAGAAAGAGTTACACCTATTCCTAAAAAAGGTGACCCATCACAATTACCATACCTTTTGCGAGCATATCTGTTCTCTCTAAAATAATGGATATGGTTATTAACCAACATATCCTCCGTCATTTACGGCCGGTATTTCAATATCACTTCACCCGTGGGCTTGACCCTAATCTTTGGTTTAGTATTATTATGTGAATTTCAATGTCAGTTCAAGCCTAGATCCAAAGAATAACCTCTAAAATCTTAACCCTTGCCTTGGGTACCAATTAACTCGTTAACCAACGCTTAAGATTGGTTCGCAGCCACCAGGCTCATAACTAAAATTGGTGTAGGGGTCAGATTATAGTCAATTTTGTTAAGGGAAAATGGTGTGGGTTCTTGGTGAAACATTTTAAATAAAGTACAGAAAATTTTGAAAAATTTAAGAAACTTTTTAAAATTAAGTAGGTTTCACAAAAATAGTTCTTTACTTTAGATTATAGTCAGTCAAATATTTGCAGTGAGCCGGACTTGAACCCGGGCTAGCTTTTGATTAATATCATAAGAAATGACTCTACCCACACGGCCAACAACATCCGGTTTTAAACAAATAGAGTAAAAACTTGAAATCTAGAAGTTATTTGAATTCATTTTCCCAAAAATCAAAAATTGGATTAACATTTTAGTTTAATGCTTATTTTATAAAAAATCGGATTTTATATGGGGTCCAAAATAAATTTTTTTTTATCGTAGAGTGTAGGGTATGGTATACCTGTAAATATTTTTTTAAAGTAGAATTAGGTTTATTTTTTTTAGAATTATTTCGATTTAAAATGACGGTGTGAGAGAACACCAAAGTGCCAGTTTTAGGTGATTTTTGAACCAGCTCAATAATTTCCTTCATAATGAAAAAATTCATTTTTTTTTCAAATATTAAACTATAAAAAGTATAATATTGATTCTGTATTTTAATCTGATTAACAGTTAAAAAACTCAGATAAAACTTTTGTACTAGGTTTAAATAAGAATCTGCTAATCATCATCAATATATCCTATACTACTAAAGCGCATTTGTCCCTGCCTCTGTAACTATGTACCTATGTAACTATGTACCTATCTATCTATGTATCTATGTCCGTCCCCCAACAAAAACAGTAGTCATGGTTAACAATTTAAATGAAATTATCTATATATACTATATATAAAATTAAGGTTTTGTCTGTACATTGGGATGGTTGGGTGGGTGGGGGTGTTGGGTGGGTTTCGGGGGGGGTTCAAGAAGTGGGGGTACAGAGGTCGTCATGGTTACTATGATATATCAAATTAAGGTTTTGTCTGTACATTGGGGTGGTGGGGTGGGTGGGGGTGCTGAGTGGGCTTCGGGGTGGGGGTCGAGGGGGGTGAACCCCCTGGCCAGCAAGAGGGCCGCCGAAGGCGGAGCTTTGCAGCTAGTAGTATTACTAAATTAATTATTAAATATTACTAGGTATGGGTCCCTCGATATGGGAGCTTGACTCGCACTTGTTCGGGTTATTTTACTTTCGAAAAGAGGTTAATTTCGTGAAAAATATTAATTAGTATAAAAATAAGATGTATTTTTTAAACAAACACAAGATGTTTTGTTAAAAATCAATATTATATTTTCATGGATTTTTTTTTAATTTCTCCTAAAAGAAAATCCCGTGATTCACAAAAGATGATCAAACAGGACAAAGTTTACTCAGATTTCTTAAAAACAATCTCTTTTTAATTAAAATTCCTTTATCCACGTTTCCTACAGAAGTTTTTTTTTTTAATAAACTTATAAAAATATAGCATATAGATCTTTTCCTCATTAAAGAAACTTCACTACTTTTATTATTTATGCATGTCAAAATGGAGTCGAAGTAGATTCGTCTACTCCACTTGACACATAATCGTGATTGTCCCGTTTTTTTTTTTTTTGGTCGGAAGAAAAAACACCCAAAATTCTACTTGATTTTTTCAGCAATCCTCTCAGTGAAGTCTTTCTTTGGTTTCTTCATAGCCAATCTAGCACTTTTCATTTCCAAATCTTAAAAATTGAAGGAAGAAAAAGTCAATTATAGAAGTTTTAAATGTGATTACACCGACTGAGAACACAGCAATGGAAAAGTTGAAAATTCAGTTTTTACCCTTTAAAGTTAAATCAATTTTAAGTAAATACCAAGAAAATGGAGTAATTTCAAAAAAAAAAAACGAATTGATTACTTTCATGAAGAAGTAGTAAAATTTTATAAAACAATGACCGAAGATTTGAACCTGTGGAGAATACCATTTAAAAAAAAATACTTGGTGTTTTCTTGGATGACTTTGGAAAAAATACCGGAATGGAAAGATGTAGAAAAATCTGTAAAATATGTGAAATCAAAAAATATTAATATAAATGCCACATTTTTATTTAATCAAATCACTGCAGTAAAAACCATTTTAACAAGTGAATTACATTTTCCAGACTAGAAAAACAAAATAGCTTCTGAAAAATTGAAAGTTGCATTTTCTAAATAAGAATCGGAATTTCCCAAGTAATATAAAGATTTATATTGCGTGTGCGAGTATATAGTATTTTTTCCATACCAGCTCACAATGGTAACGTAAAAAGAATATTTTCTTTGATAGAATACATAGTGGATCGGCCTAGAGGAATAAACTTTCAATCGATACTGTTGAAAGTATTCTTCTATATATAGAAAATTATGATTTTAATTCTTTCGAAATGCACAATTACTTATTAAATAATTAGGCTCTACTAAAAGAGAAAAACACAAATTCAAAGTAGGTACAAAGAAAAGGAAAAAAGTTCAGTTTTATTCTGTGATATTTTAGTTAAGTTGTAGTAACATTTGTGAGATTATTTCTGTGATTTTTGTTTTTGTTCCTTATTAAGATATTATATATTTTTTTAAGTGCCATATCAGGTCTCCCTGACTTTTCGGCAGCTCTCCACATATACCTGTGCTGATGTGATCAGCTGTTTTACACAGGTATACGAGACCTACTTTTTAACACCGGTTCCGAACGGCTAGTTTGGAGAGGTTGACAAGGCAATTATATACTTGGTAGTTTCTGCCGAGACTCAGTCTCGAACCAGCATACTTCAGGACAGAGGCCCGACATTCTGACAACTGATCCACAGTCTCCTATATATATCTCGTAGATTCAAGTATTCTCTTAATACCTTAAAAATATATATATATATTTTTTGCAACGAAATTTTCTCTGGAGAGAGACGGACTGGTAGAAATTTTAATTGAAAGTAATGGAAGGCAGCCCAGAGGTAGTGAGGAAAGAAAAAATTAACACATATAAAATAAGGTGTAATTTATTGGAATCCTTCCTCCTTTCCTTTCAAACCGACGTTTCGGAGGATTTTCCCTCCTTCTTCAGGGTTTCAAAGGGTCAATGAATGAAACAAATAAAATGTTTCCTTCTTCTCTCCACAGTAGTGTTCAAAAACTTTCTTCATTTGTAACAAAAGGCATAGAAAGACAAAAAAAATTTTTCCTTCTTGATCTAATTAAGAAAAGAAGGAAAAAATTTTTTTGTCTTTCTATGCCTTTTGTTACAAATGAAGAAAGTTTTGAACACTACTGTGGAGAGAAGAAGGAAACATTTTATTTGTTTCATTCATTGACCCTTTGAAACTCTGAAGAAGGAGGAAAAATCCTCCGAAACGTCGGTTTGAAAGGAAAGGAGGAAGGATTCCAATAAATTACACCTTATTTTATATGTGTTAATTTTTTCTTTCCTCACTACCTCTGGGCTGCCTTCCATTACTTTCAATTAATATATATATATATATATATATATATATTTATATTATAATATTCCTTATAAAGATACAAATATAATTTTTATATACATATCAGTGCAGCCGCGAACTTTTATTCGAATGTACTATTCATTTTAGTAAAATGTACTGTAATGGGTTAAAAAATCGAGCCACTTTATTTAAAGCAAATAATCTCTTAAAACCTCATAGATAACCGCTGCAGAACTACCATTCTCTAATTCTACTAATCCTAATAACGAATCATATACATTTTTGGTTTCGGATGAATATCTTCACAATATACCTAAACACTTTTTAGTAGACACGTACGTTGCTTTGTCTATGATTCTTAAGAAAAATGTTGTGTTGACAAGAAATACAATTTTTTCAGTAACATACGGTACTATTTTTTCATTTATTATTTTTGAGCAGTGATGCAAATTATAGCAATACACCGAAATTGATTCTATAGTCCAAAATGACTTCCGAATGAGTGTATGAAATAAAATATTATCTTCAAAAGAGGGTTGTGATTTTTTTAAATGATACAATTAATTATATATGTTTAAGACTTTTTTTAATTATTTACATTACAAATAATGTCACATATATCTTTGAAGTTTCTGTGAGGTTCTGCGATCTGATGTTGGACCACTGTGAGATCCTATCTACAAATAAATCAATTGTTGTTTTGACCTTCAAATCTTTCACTACAAGTTTTTTATGTCATCTGCCAGACCATATTTACGAGAAGTTTGAGAATTGATGTCATATGATTTTAACTCAACACATTTTCGAGATCCTTTGTCTTAATTTAGATGTCATTCATTTTTTTAATTTGATTTAAATATTCAATCTATTCCTTTTACATTTTCCCTTTAATCTTCGTTTCATACATTTTTCCATGTTAGGCAAATGTTTATTTATCAAAAATGCGAGACGAGGGGACAGTCGACGATATCTAATTTCCTCGTGTTTTCTCTATTATCTGCTGAGGCTGGCCTCCCATGGAGGTCTGAACTCTTCCTCGGGAACAGTCCCGATGTCAAGGAAATGAGTCCCGTTAATAATGTAACCTTCCCTATTCCTATCCTGTTCTCTCCCTGGACATCTCTTTTCCTCTTATGGACCGGCAAACCGGATGTGCTTCAAGAGAACGATCCCCTCACAAACTTCCGTTGCCGCTGGTCGTCCTCGTTTCAGATTATTACACACGAAAAAACAACCAGCTTTCTATACTACTTAACAAAAGAGAGGTTCTCGTAGAAAACCAAACCGGGGGCATTTTTCTTAATGAGTTCTTATTAATAAATTGTCTCCTTTTCACTAAAAGCAACTTGAAAGAGTACTCTACCGTGAAATTATTGAATCATAGAAAAGATAAATAATGGTATGTGAATAGCTTTGCCAACTACAAACAATCTTTTATTTCTATGCGTGATATCGCTTTTAAGTTATCACTTTTGTTAACTTTTTTACCCCACGAGAGTTCTCAATTATCGAATAAATAATCCTACAGTGTAGTAATCGAGGGGGAGGGGGAGGCTCAGACTCGAACCCCTTCTTCTCTGATAGAACTGCAAATGAATTGAATATATATGTATAATATCTATAAAAAAATACAAATATTTTATAGAAAAACAATCCAAAACACGTTTATTCAAATTCAAACGCTTCGGGAGAATTTCTCCCTTTTTCAATGACAAATTTTTTTTCAAAAAAGTTTCTTTCTCTAGAATTTATAAAGCAACACTTATATA
The DNA here is from genome assembly GCA_024734495.1 of Forficula auricularia. Classification (NCBI taxonomy): domain Eukaryota; kingdom Metazoa; phylum Arthropoda; class Insecta; order Dermaptera; family Forficulidae; genus Forficula; species Forficula auricularia. The sequence continues at coordinate 3,615,558 of JALMQS010000083.1, read as the reverse complement.
TTAAATATTTTTATTAATAGACAATTGTACAGATTGTCCTGGTGACAAGAATACCTTTAAATAAAAATATAAATATTTATGAAAATTTATTTTTCTATATAAAATTTTTTATAAAAATTCTAAAACTCTTTTCTTTTTTAGAAAAAATAAATTTTCATAAATATTTATATTTTTATTTAAAAAGGTAATCTGCTCATTATTTGATATCTTAGTGCTGCTTTCTAAATTCTAGAGAAAGCAACTTTTTCTTCTTTCTTTTTTTGTTAAATATTTTGTCATTTAAAAAGGGATAAAGTTCTCCGGCAATTTGACTTTTAATAAACATATTTTGGATATGTTTTTTATAAAATATTTGTATTTTTTAATTTATAAAAAAATCAATGAATTTTTTTATTTTTTATATAATATCTATAATTCAGATTTTTTATTATTTTATTTGATTAGATAGAAAGAGAGAGTAAGGTAGAAAGATAAAAAAGTAAATAAATACATATTTAATAATAGAAGAGGACTCTATTATTTATATATGATATATCTATAATGAAGATAAAAGTAAATAAATATTATATGAAATATTCATTTACTATGAGTTAAGATGTCTAGGTCACTTGTTTCACATTAAAATTAAAAGAAATAAATAAAATAGGTAAATTTTTTCAATATATATATTTCAGGCTGTAAACCCATCTTCAGGATAGTACAGAATTTTAACTGTACTATTGTGATGATGGGTTTACAGCAAATATATGTATTGAAAAATTTACCTCTTTATTTTTTAATTTTAATGTGAAATCTTAACTCATAGTAAATGAATATTTCATATAATATTTATTTACTTTTATCTTTATTAAAGATGTTTCACCTTGCACAAAAACCACAATCTTTATTTAAATTATCTATAATGCTATAATAATTCACACAATTATTTTATCCTTAGGATAGGTATATCACCTTCCAACTAATCTGGTGTATATCTATAACTTTTAAGAAGATAAATGAAACATTTTTTTAATAATAAAAAAAATAAGTAAAATTACAATGTGGGTTTCACATAAAATAGGTAAAATAAAACAAAAGTGAGTTTAGATTTCGATATATTTCGGGTTGTCAGCCCATCGTCAGGAGTCAGAGAAAACTGAATATAAATTAGAAAAATGTTTACAAATAATATTTTTTTGGAAACAGGTATGGTGAGGGAAAGTGAGGGGGGAGAGGACATACTGAGAATTAATATTTCTGGAAAGATGGATCAAGTGGGGTTTTTGACAGGTGGTGGGAAATATAATATATATACCTGGATTTATAAAGAACAGAATGGTACATTGAAAACTGTTATCTTAATATTAAAATGAAATATCCTAACAATAGAAGGAATGTTTAGTTATTTATTATAAGATATAATCAATAATTCTATTTTTATTGACTTCTAGTTGATTATTTAAAATATTGTAATTGTTTGAAAGGGCTAATTTAATTTCAGTAGATTCCAAAAGATCTAATTTCGGGCCTTTTTTTCGAAATGAATGGGGATAGGGTTTTATGTGAAACCCACCTTGAAATTTTACCTAATTTTTTTATTGATGTATAAAATCAGAGTGGGTGGTAAATTGATCTTTCTTGAGAACGATCGCAGAATAATAAGTTGATTGAAACGTGGTAGTTCTATTGTATTATTTATTCGTGTTCAAAAAATAATTATAATTAATTGTTTGATTTTAATAAAATTTCAACTCTTATTTATGAAAAACTATCTGACGACCGGGATGTCACCTAGCCCCTGGCGGAAGCGTCTCGAATGAAATTGATTCAACAATAAGGAACAATAAGGAAAGATTTATTTAACACATTGACTAAGCACGATCGCTATTTGACCAATCAGAATCGTTCTAATAATTTGACACTTTGCCATTGATTGCAGTACATTCGGATCGTTTGGATCTTACAAACATATATACATATTTTTCAATTTTATATATTAGATATTCATTTAACATGAACGCCTGTAAGATAGGCAAGTACGTTCAGAGGCGTCTTTAGGTTGCATAGATACAGGCCGAGACAGCTTTCATCTAGCCTGTGCTTTAAGTGCCTGGCTTCAATTCAAAGCAATGTCATTAATATTATTTTAGTATTTGAGTTCATGCATAAAAGGTAGAATTCCATATGTCAGCCATTGGAATTTAATAAAATGTAAGATCAAGAGTTGGGCAGCTTATATATGCATTATTTCAGGAAATTCAGTCATAATTTTTATATTATAATTTTAGATATTTTCTTAAGGAGAATGATGTGGGTCTTGAGTGAAACATTTTAAATATAGAGTAAAAAAAATGACAAATTTAAGAAGCTTTTGTAAAATTTTAAGTATAAAATACTGGTGTTAGGTTTCACAAAAGTAAAAGATAACATACCACTTGTTTAGCACGACTTTCATATAATATAATATTTCGAGGTCTGAGATACCCATATCTTCAATCAATCTGGCTCTGATTAGAGGACTCTAATGTTAAGTTGATATCAATTGAACTTTAATAATTACAAGGTGTTTGTTTTGAAGTCACGCCACATTTTTTCATTTAATTAACTTAAATAATAAAACAATTGTTTTACAGAAAAACAGTCCATAAATAACATAAATGCAATAAATCTTTTCATTTATCGCCATAAATTTCGATAGCGTCAAATGATTAACTAGAAAATTATTAATATTCAAAATAAGTAGTAAGTAATAATATTCAATATAAGTAAGCTTAATAAAAACTACTTTATCACTTTTTCTATTAATAATAATTATCGATCTTTTTAAAATGTTTTCTAAATGTCTAACAAAGGCAGAGGCAAACCAAATTGCTTGACTGACATCTTTAATCAATAGAACCTGTAGCTAATAAAAGAAAAATATCCCATTTAATAACGAAATGAATGTGATAATAAGTTTTCTCATCTCGATTTCTAGTTTTATACTAAAATATGAATACAACATGCTTTTAATAATAAAAAAAAACTTTATATTTTCTAGCCAAATTTTTGTCAAAAGAGACACTCTTACGAAATACTGGCTGCAAGGGCCGCCCTAGGCTTATTTGGTTATAAATTATTTTGATTTTAGTATATTGATATATTCGATTTTTAAAAACGATGTACCTATTTAAAACTTTAAATTAAGATAAAATTAGTATCAATAAAACTATGTATATCAGTGGCATGTGGCCCATACCTAAATTTCAAACATTTAGAGTATTTTCATAAATATATAAGGTCAACTTCAAAATTTCAAGATCTTTAAATTTTCAAATTATTATCCGTTACAAAGAGAAACAAAGAGTTGTCTTCTGCTTGATGCAAATCAATCATACACACATATATCGAAATTACAAATCTGTATATATATTATTTATTTGTTTGAGACTATGGTTTCGAAGACTTGGTCTCCATCATCAGTATTTTTAATTATAAATATTATTTTCATGGGCTGAATACAGTATGGATATTGAAAAATTTTCGATCTTTACTTAGCTGGGAGCCAGTTAAAAAAAATTTATTTTTAATATATTAATATTTTAAATTTTAACTGGCTCCCAGCTAAGTAAAAATCGAAAATTTTCAATATCCATACGGTATTGTCCCCGTGAAAAATAATATTTATAATTAAAAAAGACTATTGATGAAGACCAAGTCTTCGAAACTATAGTCTCAAACAAATAAATAATATATATACAGATTTATAATTTCGATATATATATATATATATATATGTGTGTGTATGTTTATTTGTAACAAGCAGAGGACAACCTCTTTGTTTCTCTTTGTGAATCAACAACTCTGCTACTCTTGGCAAAACAAAAACTTTTCAATTATTATCCGTTAATTTCCAAACATTTCTATAAAAAACATTTTTTTTTTTTTTTGAAAAGTATTATATTGGCTCTCAATATGAAATAAAATTGTTGCATAGTTTCATAGGGGAAATTAAAAAGAATGATTTTCCGAAAAGGGTGTTGATAGAAGTTTTTGAAGTCCCTGCTCTGGTAAATATTCCAGTTCAAGCGTATCAAAGACAAGTCAAGACAAGTTTTAAGTCGAATAAAAAATTGTTCTCGCTGAGAAACTATTAAAATAGAATTAATTCAAAAAAGGAATAAATAAAGATAATTTGGGAATTTTTCGACTAATCCATTTCTAAGATCTCTCAATATAAGATCATAATATCGGTAAGACTGCTTTAGACAAGTCATAGCTTGTTCATATCAATAGAATTAGGAGAAATTTTAAATGTTTCTTATAGGACAGGCTGATTCATTGTGGAAGACGATCGATTTCCATACTCAGGGACTGTGGAGTTTAAGTCAGGGCTGCTCCAACCTCTGCCCAGCATTGCGTGAATGCGACCCGACATAAAATTTTAAATTTGTTTAAAACATTAAGATTTTTATATTACTGGAAAGTATATCGATAAAAAAAAAATTTATGTTTAAAATAAAGAAAAAGTTGGACAATCTCCCCAAAAATTTTTCGACAAATAAGAGGGCAGAATTTAGATTTTGAATGTGAAAAATATATATATCAAAATTTCCGAAAAATAATTCACAATTTTGTCATATTTTGACTCCATTTTTTATTAGATATAAATATTTTTAAGATAATGTTACATCATTCGTATCCATAGTAAATTTATAACAGGAATAGTAGGGAATTGGATAAAATTAAAAACATATAGTTTTTTTTTTAATGGGCCAGACGTTTCGTCAATTTTGTATCCACTGAGGAAGTCAAAATAAATTGACGAAACGACTGGCCCATTTAAAAAACTCTATGTTTTAATTTTATCCAATTCCCTACTATTCCTTTTATAAATTATTAAGATAATTTTGCTTCTTTGTCATGGTGGATATCATTATTCTACATTATTAACTCTTTTTTTTTATTAAAAAATATCAATAGAATCAGGATATTTTATCTGCGGCTCGAGGAATTTGTTTTTTCTTCAAATGCGGCCCGTGTAATCCTAAAGTTTGGACACCCATGATTTTTGGCTTACGCGGACTTAAGTCATAAGTAGAGACTGGATTTTTATGCAGTAAAAACTGCCAAAATATGCGATTAAAATTGCTGAAAATGTAACTAATATGCAGAATAGGTTGAAATATGCAAATATATGCACTAAAAGTTGGCAAAATAAATTTTTTATGCACTAAAAAATTATAATGGAAGACAAAAAGACTATGTAATTGAAGGAGTGCTATGAAAGAAATAAAATCATGTGTCAAATATGTATTTTTATTGGTTAAAAAATTGCACAAAATTCTAATTAGGAATATATTATATATTTTTTATTTATTTATTTATTGTCACCGGGAACACAGCCTATTTACACAGCTACAGTGTTAGTAGTATTAATGAGGGAGCTGAAATTTAGCCGGTCGAAATTTTATTTGATAGCAAGGCTCGAACCCGGGCCTCCCGCTTGTACATCGTCATAAATCAACATAATAAATATAATAATGTTTCAAAAAATGTGTAACAAAAAATAAGGGGGGGGTTGTTTTGTTTAACAGACACAATTGTATATTGTAGTACTTTTTTTTATTTATTTTTATATTAACAAGCTTTTCATATTGACAAACAAATAATAAATTAATAAAGTAATGCAAATATTTGACCGACTCTGATCCCTACACTAATATACACACACGAACACTCAATGGTCAAAATCGGCTATAGTTACCGAACGCTTTAGAAAAAAAATAATATCCCCCTATTTTATTTCTTCATTTTTTTTCATTCTCAGAAAATTTACTTTTAAAAAATCTGTATTTTGCCCAAAAAAATCCTTCAAATATGCAATTTTATCCAATATTATTCAAATATGCAAAAATATGCAGTATAAAATTTAACGAACAGTATCCTGGATGCATGATTCGGATAGATAATTGATCTCCTAGGTCGTATGTGGTGGCAAACAAAATATGCAATTCCATGGGAATCGGTCTCTAGTCATAAGATTTAATTTTTAACTTCTACCCTCCACTCTCACAAAGCAGTATCTGTTCGGGACGAAGGCCAAAATATATTTTTAAAAAATCTAATGTTAAATTTGAAAAATAGCTAAAATGATGAAATTTGCGAAAAACAAAAAAAAACGAAGATTTTTTCACGAAGAAATTTCAAAAAATGAAGGGTACTTATTTGGACAGCATCCTATGGTTGAAAAGACACCAACCGCCATTGCTGTGTATGTCTATGTGTATATTTATCTACATTATTAATTGCTGAAAAAGGTAAATTATAATTACTTTTTATTACAAACAAAAATTTACCTTAATTAATCCAACATAGAAAATCTCCAGAAAGCTTAATCTTTCAGATTATATTTTAAGTTAAATTTTTATTAGACCCTCAGAGGCGATTAGACAGCATAAATTCAATTTAGAATTATAGTAAAACATTTAGAGGGTATGATTAGTATTACCTAATTAAAATATTGATAATTTATCCAAATCCGATTAAATTCTCGTCATCTCTCTCACTTTTTAAAGGAATTTTAATATTGAATCGATGAAACATAATTTATATTTATCCATTTCTCCAATTTCTCTCCATAAATAATAATAGAATCTATATATAATTATAAGCCATTTCCATTGAAATCAATAACAATTTTGAACAATTTACGAGCTACGGAAATACATGCTCACCCTCATCACTTCTGAAAAATTTAAATATGGTAAATATTCCAAGATAAGCTGAAAAATGAAGCTTGTTTTTCTTTTCTGCTAGTAATTGTGATAATAAAGAAGAACAAATTCATCTAGAAATTACAAAGATCTTCTTTGAATGAGCTCATGATTTGTGAGGTTATGGAATTCTAAAATGTATTCTTTCTTGGAATAAAGTTTGGAGTTTATCTTGGATGGTCACAAGTCTTATTGTTGTGGGATTTTAATCTCCACTCCTTTCAATGTAAAATGCTTTTGAAAATAAAGATTTGTTTTCGCCTTGAGAAAGGCGTTGCTTGCTCTTTGCCGGACAGAATCCTTCGATGAAATGACAGGTGAACAGCAGGGAAAAATTATGCAAACGCCACCTAAAAGGCGGGAATGATTAACCAATCAAGCTTAATTTCTAATTACAGCCGGGGTTATAAAAGCAGCCAGCTCCTCGAAGCGAATTCAGTTGTTGTCATTCAGTTGTCATGTGTGAGTTGTCACTTGTTGAAACTCATTGAATGAGGCAGATCTCCGGGGTGACTGATCACCTTGGAACAATTTGGTAGAGACGGCTTGTGTCTAAGAAGTAATTTGTATACACGTTCTGTAACGAAGAAGCAATAAATGCGGGCCTTGTGCCATTATTTTATGAAAAGCATGTTTCGACTGCCTAGTGCGAATTCTTATTTAAAATAGCATTTTCTGGCTTTAACGCCGCCAATAGAGATTCTAATCTCTGAAGATTATCTCCCATCCAAGTCCGGCGAATCTCCTTTCAACTAACCCTTCGAGGCAAACATAATAAAATCATCCATCATCTTAATCATTTCCTATATTATTTTTAGTCTAATCTCAGTCAATGTATGAAATCAATTTATTAGTGATTTTAAATGGCCGTTCGTTTAGTCCATCTATATGTCAATATGTACCCGAGTGGAAATTTAAGTACTACTTTTATCCCCCTGGCCCGAAATAGAACCGATTTAGAGCACTAGCCGCCTACCTAGCTCCTACATTGAACCCCGAGATCCTACCATTTACTGTACTACTTTGAACCCCTTAGTCCTATATTAAAAATGAAGACTTGTCCTCTTGAACCCTGTAATAAATTTATATGAACATCTATATTATGTAATTAAGATAAAATTAATTATTATAATAAAGAAAAGGGTAAAATTGTTATAAATGAATTCTAAACAATATTTTATATATATATTTTTTCCTTTGTCGTCGGTGGACACCATTTGGCCATAATTTGTACTTAATATAGGAGTCACACATATAATTTATTCTTTCAAAATGATCAATTATAATTTATATAAATAACTAGCTGACGCCCGGGCATTCGGCCAGGCGTCACCTAGCCCCTGGCGGAGTGCCTCTCGTTTTATGGCTAAAATTTATATAGATAATAGCTGACCCGATTTTGTAAATATATTTAAAAAATAATAATAGTTTTAAAAATAAATTGAAAATGCAAATAATTATAGAATAGGTATTAAAACAGTAAATGAATTATATATTACTTGTTAAAATTGTTACCTTAACCAAAAATAATATTGGCAGTTGAAAGATTTCCAAAAAGCTATTATCGGCCATCTTGTTTGTTTGCTTTTACCACCCAGAGAGGCGGTGGCGTTGTTTCCTAGAAAAAAATATTTTTCACATGCCACAGGTGTGATATCTATAAAAACATTATATATAAAAACACTTGTGTATTTGAATGGAATGTTATGTGAAAATTTCAAAGAAATCGGTGAAGAACTTTCGGAGATCCTTCAACGTATCACTTAAGCATAACAGTACATTTTTATTTATATAGATTTAAGTGACATTAAGAATTTTACTATTTCTTTAGTCATTTCATTTTCATTAAATAAATGATATAAAATGGTTTCTACGCTCATTGGAAACGAAATACATCGTGAAATCTCAGAATAAAATTTATCAATTTTATGCTTTTCGTTTATACAATTTAAAAGGTGGTTTATATCACCGATTTCACCACAGTTACATAAAGGATTGTTCTTTATTTTCATTTGGAATAGGTGTTTATGAATATTTTATTTAGGTATGAAGAATTTTATTATTATTATTTATTTTTATTATTTTTATTTATTTAATTTTTATTACTATTTATTTATTTATTATTATTATTATAATCCAATAGGTTATAGGGGTCCAAAATAAGCCCTAATTCTTATTCACATCAGAATTGACTTTGAACCCCAATGTGGTAAAAATGGAAATTTGTACCGCAAATTCAGACCTAATTTAACATGGAAATAGAATCTATACTTTGAGCCCCCAAGTCCGAAATAAGAACTTCTTTAGGAGGCTCAATGTAGGGTTTTAAATTTCGGCTCGGGTAATTCCCATGACTTCTAAGCAGAGTCGTACCAATCGGAAATGGCGCTTAGGGTTAGCATCAGAGTTGCGTTCTTTCGCAAATTATCTAAATATATAATAAACATTTGTTCATAACTCACCTTTGCTCATTCTCTTCTCTTGAGTAATATAAAGGTCTATCGAGATCTAGAGGTGTTGTATTTTCTCATTGTGGCCCCTTTTTGTATTCGATTTCATTAAAAATAAAAATAACAATATATAGGGTCAAGAACCTGTATCTCCACTAGAATCGTAATGGCTATATTCCTTAAGGCTAGTAATACCAAAAGTTGCTCAATAATATATAAAATGTCAGAGGGAAAATTATGAGAATTTATTCCTGTCAATTTCAAATTGCCATTGCCACCCGTTAGCTTTGATGGTCTACTCTACTTATTAGCCGATATTAATGAAAAAGGGAAAACGAGGAAAGTACATTGAAAGATAAGGAATAGGGTTGGGGGATTATGTAATAGCCTGATATATTTTTCGATTCCTGAAAAATCAACACAAATTGAACCTCATCGATTTTACACCTAAGCATGCATATTAATAATAATATTGATTTGGTGGGTTATATTCATTTAGTCTAGTGCCTCTTTGGGGATCCATTTTCCATTATAGTGTTTACATCTTCTGGATATGTTAAAGACAAACAAACCTCTTCTTGGGTAAGGAAACCTACACATAATAAAAATAATCCATAACACCTCGGACTTAGTAGATGACCAGCATCTCCCTTAAGGACGTTCCCTTATATAGCTCAGATGCAGTTCCCTCTTTCACTTACTCTCACACGCGCAGAAAGACAAAAATATTTACACTGCGTCGTTTCTCGGATATGGCAATATTGCATTCTTACCGACGCTAAAAGACAAAGAATAAAAAAAAACACTTCATGAAACAGCTCAATCCGAAATTCCAGATGAGAAAAGTATAGTTAGGTTGAGAGAATTAGCTAAAAATCTCAAATGCACCAGCTGCAGAAGATTTTTGAAAAATTGAGTGATTTTTAGTGCGACGTTGCCAAGTCGACATCTCTCACTTGCCATGCCAAAAGAGAAAAAATGAAAACCATCAAAAATATCTTACTTTTAACATTGTTCATACAAAACAAATACCGCTTGATACAATTAATTTAACAGAAAAATATTTCTTATATCTTCAGTTAATGATTCTCAGTTTTTTCAAAATAATTTCAAGAAAATTACGATTGTTATTTAATGAAACAGTTGCTTTAACATCAATCGGGAGAGGGTCCGCGTGTTAAATAAGCAAATTTCAATGGTCAATATTTACAAATTTAGTGCCGCAAGTACTATTGAAAAAAATTTCTACGTATAAAGGAAACTTATAAATATGTGTATTCAAAGTTTTAAAAGGATTGCAAGAAAATCGATTTATTAGGGAACGTCCTTAACCCTACTACTATCGTCCTTTGTCTTTTATATTCATCAATATGTAGGTATTTAAATGAAACTGAAAATATTGATATCATCATATTTTTTGGTAAATTAAAAACTAAATCATTTATAAATATTTAATTGATATGCTATTAAAAATAAACTCTCTAGTATACATATTTCCAAAATACAATCTATTGGCTTATTGATAAACATTATATGATCTATATTTGCATTATATTTAATTATTCAATTTAGATCATGTTTTATATTTCATGTAATCAAGTGTAATTTTCGGTTTTGATATAATATTTCAACTGATTATGTTCATAGTATCATTTCAATAAAAAAACGAAAAGTATTTTAATCTGAATTCAATACGTTTCGATTATCGGTATGTCATAATATTAAATAGCAATTGGGCCTGGAAATAAAATTTATTATATAGAATAATTTTGGCTTGTATTGGTAATGGCCTTTAGTTTATAGAGGGTCGTAACTCCCTTTTAGTCCTCCCTTTTTCCCAAATAATTTTCGATGAGATGCAAGCGACATGACTTGAATTGAGATGTCTGTTTATATATGGCACATTAATTAAATAATATTACTGTTAATTCAGGAAAAACAGTGCCTAGAGCTCGAGGAAAGCTTATTCGTCCTGTCATAGAAGATGTGAAAATGTAATTTATTTTGACACGTTTCACCATCAAAGATGCTTTAAAATTGTTCGCCGTGCTCTTTTGAAGTCAGTCATTCAGAAACTTTTCACGTCATTTCGCAATATCCGGTGGAAATTTTTGAACAACTCAAACAGAATAATAAAAGCAATTGAATCCTGAAAAGACCATATTATTTGATATTGACTCAAATCCAGCATTTAAATTTAATATTCCTTAATTACACATTTCTTGCATGGTGTAGGATTAAAAAAGGAATAGATCCATAAAAAGAAACTTTTATTCGGATAGGCCATCAGTCATAATTTAATCATTAAACCCTTGAAGAGTAATGAAATATAGGAGATAAGAATAATGTCAACTCATATAATGATTGACAAGAGTCAGAGACGTTTATGAGAGAAAAGTATTTAATAGGGAATTACGTGAGAAATTAGAAGTGTTCATAAAAGAGAAAATATGATTCTTAGCTAGAAAAGTCTAGAAATAATTGAATGTTCTACGAAAATGAATAATATCAAAACTTGAATGACTTTTGGAATATTAGTTATGATAATTTGTAATTTTATTATCAGCTCGTATATAGTTCTTCTTCTTCTTGAAGTGCCATACTCGATTCCGACCGTGTGCGATTACTATGGAGAGTATCCTCTACTGTAATTTTCCTGGGTAAGTTTTTCACATGGATGGTTTCCGATTGCCTTGCCATGAAGGGATTAGATTCTAGCCGGTCAAATATTTCAAGCCCGGCTAACAGTCCATTCGAAAAGTCCATAGGATGACACATAGATGGCGTTACTAGAATTTTGTCCATATGATTTTTATTTAGTACTAACCTTCAAACGATACGTGTATACATTTGACAGCAATCTGACTATTGATTCGTGAGTTATGGCATTTTGTGTCAAGCAACTTTTGTTATTGAAAAAAAATGGAAAAAAGTGAATTTCGAGTTTTAATAAAGCATTGCTTTTTGATGAAAAAAAATACAGTGGAAGCCAAACAATGGCTTGATAAACATTATCCGAACTCTGTTCCATCGAGATAAATGGTAGAGAAGTGGATTGGTGGATTTAAACGTGGTCGTACCATCAGAAATGATGCAGAGCGCAGTGGACACCCAAATGAGGCTGTTATTCCAGAAAACAAAAAAATCCACGAATTGGTTATGAACGATCGCAAATTGAAGGTGCACGAGCTAGCTGACATTGTAAAGATATCAGATGGTAGTGTTTTTACCATTTTACACGAACATTTGGTTATGCGAAAGCTCTGTGCAAAGTGGGTGCCGGGTGAGCTCACAGTCGACCAAAAACAACAACGAATCGATGCTTCAGAGGAGTGTTTGGCGCTGTTAAGCCGCAATAAAATGGAATTCTATCGTCGATATGTGACAATGGATGAGACATGGCTTCACTATTACACACCAGAATCCAAAAGACAGTCAGCTGAGTGGACAGCAGTCGACGAACCGAATCCAAAGCGAGCAAAGACGCAACAGTCGGCCGGTAAGGTGATGGCGTCTCTATTTTGGGATGCGAAAGGAATAATATTCATTGACTATCTCCAAAAAGGAACCACCATCAACAGCGACTATTACTGTGCACTTTTGGATCGATTGAATGCTGAAATCGCAAAGAAACGGCCACATTGGAAAAAGAAAAAGTGTTGTTTCACCAAGACAATGCACCGTGTCACAGATCGATGAAAACGATGGCAAAATTGAATGAATTGGGCTTCAAATTGCTTACCCACCCACCATATTCTCCAGATTTAGCCCCCCAGCGACTTTTTCTGTTTTCAGATCTCAAGAGAATGCTTGCTGGAAAGAAATTTAAGACCAATGATGAAGTAATCGCTGAAACTGAGGCCTATTTTGACGAGAAAGAAAAATCGTACTATAAAAGTGGTATCGAAAAGTTGGAAAATCGCTATACTCGTTGTATCACCCTCGAAGGCAACTATGTTGAATAATAAAATCGAGTTTTGTCAAAATTTTGTTTTTTTCTTACTTATCCTACGGACTTATTGAATGACCTGTTATAACAGGGGTGTCCAGCCTTTTGGCTTTCACTGGCCGCATTTGAAGAAAAAACAAATTCCTCGGGCCGCATATAAAATTTACTAATTCAATTGATATTTGTTAATCAAAAAATATAGCTAATAATGTAGAATAATGATATCCACCAAGATAAAGATAAAAAAAATCAAAAATATCATAAAATAATAATCTTTGAGTTCTTTTCCTTCAGGGGTTTGTTTTTAAATCATTTATCTACTTCTCTTAGCAATTTGAAGTCTTTTAGAAATATATCGAGTTTAATTAATTCTTAACATTTCCAAATTCTTTAATTAATTGAATGTTCTCTCTATATAATATAATAACGAGTATCCAATTAGTCCAAGTGCAATAGTCAAAAGGCCATTCCTAGACTAATAGAAATTAATAAATTAACTTCTACTAGTCTAAAACAGGTCTAGGCTTGTATTTGAATCCTTGTCTTAGCTGCTATAACGAAAGAAAGATCATTCTATCCAATGGATTTTTTAGTCATTTGTCTAGATTAATTATTTTTAATTACTGAAAGAATAAATATTTGAAAAAATGGAAATATGAGATGAAAAATAATTTCTAATTATTCTAAACTTGGTTATTTTTGTCATCCTGATAGTTTGAGCTTATAATTTTGCTTTTAGTGGATTTTATTCTCGAAAATAGCTTTGAGGTAGGTTTATGTAAATTCATATTTCTAAAAATAAATTATTGTGAAACCAGGAGGAATATTTGATTTCTGGGTAGATAATTTTTGCATGAAATTTTAATAAAGCGACATTAAGTATTAAAAATTTTTATTTCCGTTCAATGTCTGATTACAGTTGAAAAGTTTTTGTTTTGCCGAAGTAGCAGAGTTGTTGATTCACAAAGAGAAGCAAAGAGATTGTCCTCTGCTTGATGCAAATAAACATATACACATATATATCAAGATGATATATCTGTATATATATATTATTTATTTGTTTGAGACTATAGTTTCGAAGACTTGGTCTTCATCATCAGTCTTTCTTCAATTATAAATGTTTTTCATGGAGTCAATATCATATGGATATTGAAAAATTTTGGTGTTCTTTCGTCACTGGAGGGCTAGGAACTAATAAAGACACTCTTTCCGGGTTCACACTCAAATGTAACCATATGTTTCCCTTTCTCCTTAGAAAGGATGAACCTTTTTCCCCCTTCTATCTTTTTTTAGCAAACATCTTAAGTAGATTACTATTGGATAATTCAATTTGATTGTTTAAACAGAGATCTGAATTTCTATTGAATGACTTCAAAATTTCTAAAGATTCAATTGCGCTAATCAATTTTGGGTCCCTTTCTCCTTTTATTAATCTAATACCTTCTGGGAAGGAGTGATTGTTTGAATTTAAATGTTCTGCAAAAGAATTTTCGTACTTTTTATTTTTATAATCTCTTATGTGTTCATTTAGTCGAATTTTCAGATTTCTCTCGGTTTTTCCCACATATATTGCTTCGCAATCTTTGCATTTCAAACTATAAACCCCTTCTTTTTCTATATTTGGTAATTTGTCTTTTTTATTTGAACCTAAATCTTTCCTAGAGTAATTGGAGTTTTGAATACTGTTTTTAACCCTAATTTTTTCATTTTTTGTTTTAATTTTTCCGAAATTTGTCCATAATATGGAAGAACTATTCTAGGATTTTCTTTTTCTTTTTCATTCTTTTGTGAATATACTGATTCCAGGGTTAATTTTTCTATTTTTTTATTTAACATTTGGTCTATAAGGCTTGCTTCGTACCCATTATTTACCGCGATTTCTTTAATGGTCTCTAATTCCTGTGAATATGCTTTTTCTGATAAAGGTATATTTATTAGTCTATGTATCATTGAATGGAAGGCTGCGTGTTTATGCTGACATTGGTCTACACTCACTCCTTCCCAAGAGGTATTAGATTAATAAAAAGGAGAAAGGGACCCAAAATTGATTAGCGCAATTGAATCTTTAGAAAATTTTGAAGTCATTCAATAGAAATTCAGATCTCTGTTTAAACAATCAAATTGAATTATCCAATAGTAATCTACTTAAGATGTTTGCTAAAAAGATAGAAAGGGGAAAAGAGTTCATCCTTTCTAAGGAGAAAGGGAAACATATGGTTACATTTGAGTGTGAACCCGGAAAGAGTGTCTTTATTAGTTCTAGCCCTCCAGTGACGAAAGAACACCAAAAATTTTTCAATATCCATATGATATTGACTCCATGAAAAACATTTATAATTGAAGAAAGACTGATGATGAAGACCAAGTCTTCGAGACTATAGTCTCAAACAAATAAATATATATATATACAGATATATCATCTTGATATATATGTGTATATGTTTATTTGCATCAAGCAGAGGACAATCTCTTTGTTTCTCTGCTGCCGATTACGGTGCCATACGTTTCAATCAGAAACTACTCATTCAAACGCCTCCCAATCGATCGCCCGACCACAACAGAGCTGCAAAAATGAGCGAGGAGGAGATTAAAGATTAAATAAAAATGAAATTCTAAATTCATATAGACATTAGAAATTAGCTTGTGTTCGGGGATCAGTGGCCAAGAGGGATAAGAACTAAGGCTCTTATGAAGGCATAGCAAGCACATGCGAAGATTCCGGGTTCGAATCCCGGCTGATCCTTGTCTATAATAACGAAAATATTTTCTTCGTTCCCTTATTTATTTTAATCATCAGAAAGTTTGCAGTTAAAATATTTATATCTAATAAAAATGGTTCAAAATATGCCAAAATTGTGATTATTTTTTTCGGAAATCTCGATATATTTTTTCACATTCAAAATTGAAAATCTTCTTCCAGAAACCTTTTGAGGAGATTTTATAATTTCGACTTATTTAAAAAAAAAATATCAGGTCAAATTATATCAGAAATCTATCTTTCCAGTAATATAAAGATCTCAATGTTTTAGGAAATTTATAATTTTATGTCGGGAGGCATTAATTTTCTGTGCTGGACCGCATGCGCCTGGGCTATAATCTGATCCCTTCATAGGAAAGCAATGGGAAACCACCCCTGTGAAAAACTTACCCAGGAAAATTTTAATGGAGAGGGTACTCTCGGTATGGGACTATTAGGTCTCCAAAACTGATTACATCTCAAATAAACTTATTTTTTCAATTATGAAAAATGAACAAGACGAAAAAATCTCACAAATATTCCCGAAGTAATCCAGCTCATTGTCAGCGACGCCATGCAGGCAGGAATGCAGAGCGTGTACCGCACGCAGGCGACACTTTCAGGGGGCGGACATTTTTGGAAAAATGTATATTTTTTGCAGTGTTATAAGCTTAATATTCTGAAATTTACAGAATGGAATCAGAGATATGACAACAAATTTAAGTTTTTTATATACCTACTAATAATAGATTACAATTCTAATTTTAAGTATTATTACACAATAGAGATTTTTTTTAGTAGGTAAACTTAAATTTTTTGTCAAATCTCCTGGTCCCACTCTGTAAATTTCAGGATATAAGCATAACAGTGCAAAAAACATAATATTTTTACAAAAATTTAAAAAACAGTATCTTAATTATTTTTTTGAAAATTAAAAAAGGGTGCGGGGCATTGTCACAGCTTGCGGCCTGCCTGTTCATTGTGTTCATTTTTCGACCTCCTTTTCAAGATTTTCTATTATTCTAGAATATAGAGGAATATCAAGTTCATGTCCTGAAATTTTCAATTATTTACAATAACGGAAAGTGCTTCATCAAAGCATGTCTTGATTAAAAGTACCTCAATACAATCTCTGAAGGAATAATTATCCCAGAAAGACAAGATATGAAGATAAATCATTTTAGCCATATAAATTAGAAATACCCTCCCATAACTTTGTTTCATAGAAATATTTTCAAGATTTGCGATTTTCCTACAATGTAGGGGACTATCAATTCAATAGCCTGAAATTTTCAATTATCTACAATTACGGTAAGTGCTTCATCAATTCATGTCTTTGTTCGCCCCTTACGATGTTAGATAGTATAGATTTTTATAGTCCGTCCTATTGCTCGGCCCCATAATAAGTATTTGGTAATTATTTAATGTTTCCAAAGTTTTGAAGCTATCAGCTTTACTTTGAAAAATTTGTAATTTTCTAAGATTAAGTAAAATGCGACATTTGTAAATTTCTTTGTTTCCCCCCCCCCCCCATGTTATGTACTTCATCACGTGTAACTGGACCCCATATAATTGTTAGTTCTTTTTTGTTTTGCGATTTTTTTTTATTAAATAAGGCTAAAATTACCTTCTATTAGAGTAATTTTGAAATAAAATATTGATAATACTTACTGTTTTCAAATCACCTATACTATTTAAAACTAAACAAGTGAATAAAAATGATAGAAAGAAAAGAAAATGATTTAATATAGTTTAAATAAAAATAAAGATTAATTTAAAATAAAATGACAATATAAAAAAGTTTTATTTTGGACTTTAGCTGTGCAAAATGAATTGAAATGAAATTTCAAACAGAAAGAAGGAAGGATATGATAGCTAATGGCTTCTGTCAGAATAGACTGCCCAATGACCTCAGAGTATTTGAGCAAATAAAAGTGAGCGACCCTTGATTTTCTTGAGCGTTTCCTGTTGATCGTTCGTGAAAAAAATTATTTGCCAAGATTTTTTTCTCATTCATGTAAAGTTTCCGAAACGTTAATTTTATGTCAAAATTAATATAAATTTATGACAATTAAAACATATCATGAATTGGTTATTAAGGTAGCCCAACCAGGGCAATAAAAAAATCTCTATTGAATTATTCCGAACAAATTTTCTGGCTACGTGGCTGTATGTGAAGATTAATAAAAGCTCTAATACATGGAATATGAAACAAAAAAAATGATATAGAATGATTTATGTCGATGAATTATAAGTTTATTTAAAAATTCGTACGGACATGAACAAAACGTTTATGCAGAAAGCAAAATTAATCTAAGTTGAACCTTTCATCGATCTATTTTGAGTTCGCATCAGAAACATAGATTTTATTATTTTTTTAAAAAATGACGCTCAACTTACCAATATTGATGATGGTTTTTTATAAATTCATTACTAATAATTAATTAAGCAGAAAAGGCATAGATAAAAATACCAATTTTATGTATTCTAAGATTAAGATTTAAATTATATCGACTCATGATTAAGTAGGTATGAAATTTGACTAAGTTCCAAGTATTAGCGCTCGTTTTGTCCTTTTGGTCATCAAAATTGGATAATAAAAGTGAATGAGTTTTTCCTTTTGAAGTTGCGCATAAGTACCACTTACTGGATGGTTGTTTTATTTTCCACCTTATACTAGAGTAGGAGCTCACTTCCACATATGATCTTATAAAACACTTTACTGAGTCAGGAGAATGCCTTTCTTTCTAAGCCTCTTTTATATTCAATCTTACCCAATAGTACTAAGTTAGAGAGGGCATGAATCATTGTTTCCTCTTTTTTATGGAATGTTCTCTTTTATGCTATTCTGTGAAGAATCAGTTATAGAAATAAAAATAAAAGTAAAACAAAACTCTTGGCAAAGAATTTTTTAACACTATCCTACTGTAGAGTAAAGTAGTTTAAAATATCATTTTCCTAAAAACTTTATACAACCTTTTTTTGAAGTCCTCAATGTTAAATAGAATATTAAATTTAATCAAAATTTATTAAGCTATTTTCAAAATACTTAGAAAAAATAAATAAGTATTAGAATAAATTACTAATGTTTGTGGGCCGATATGTACCTCAAAATAATCAGCGCTTCATTTTATTAAAGTAATGGTATGTTTTCAATTTCATTTCAATTGGTTGAAATTGTGTGGAGAAAATCGTCGATGTAAAAAGGGTAACAAATGGTTGGTAACTTTAAAATGCAGGTTTTTTCAATAAAAATACACAATAATTTAGAAAAAAATGTAAAAATATATTTTATTCAAAGTATGGTCAGCTCGCTTTCTTCACATTTTTGAAATCTAATAGGGAAATTGATGGAACTTATGCTGACCAAAGACCGCCTGAGATGGAGGATTCGGGGGAGCCAGTGTGTCTGTTTGTATTGTATCTCTTTACCTGCCACCTCACTGACTCCTTACGTGTTCTGACTATATACATTCACATTTGTAAACACTGCTCTTAACTACTTTATCAACTATATTAAGTCCCATTACATCTCCTAAGCGTGTGTTTCGTCCGCCATATACCAATTTCCGCTACGTTTTACTCGCTATTATCAGGTTATGAGGCCCAGGAACCCCCTGAGGGAGATTAGTAGTTTACTTTATAGCCTTTGTGTACAGAGTGAAGAAAGAAGAAAATTTCAAGCAGGCTTGCTCTGTCAACTGAGAATTATCTCAAGTGGATGGAGTTGAGTTAATCTAATTTTTATTTAGAATATTCAATACCATTAAAAAGGAAAAGATGGAATGCTTTCAGCAAGATCAGAAACACTGAACAGAAGAAGTACGACCCATGAAGAAAATACAGATGGAAGCTTCTGCAATGATAAAGAACTGATGCATGGCAATATGTCTCAGGAGATGGAAAGGCCAGATGAATAAACTGTACAGAAACTGCCATGCTAAGAATATGGAAAAACAACTGACATGAAAGCAAGAGTCAGATATCATTTTATCTACAAGTCCACATGAAATAAAGCAAATATAAGGGGCTGCATCACATCTCGAAGAAATATGGATCAAACTTGAAAAACATTTATCAATCCAAAAGGGACCTGCCAAGGAACTCCACTCTATTGAAGCAGTTTAATATTGGAAAAAAATGGAACACGGTGATGACGATCAGAGATCCATTTTATCAAAATTTTCGATGCGGTAGATAGAATTAAAAGATATGGAGGTGGAACATTAATCGAGATCGATCGCCATTTTGTTGCTC
Source organism: Forficula auricularia (assembly GCA_024734495.1). Classification (NCBI taxonomy): domain Eukaryota; kingdom Metazoa; phylum Arthropoda; class Insecta; order Dermaptera; family Forficulidae; genus Forficula; species Forficula auricularia. The sequence goes on along the minus strand of JALMQS010000083.1, from coordinate 3,595,431 downwards.
TACTAGCCTGCCTAGCCAACTTCGAGAATTTAGATGCGCAACTGAATCCCAGGGACCAACTGCACTGACCCACGAATCACTTCGCATAAAAATAACTGAAGAGAAGCGATGCTAGAAAAAACGAGTTGAATAATACAGGCCTAAAATGCGATGTATATTGAAAAAATTTTAGAAAATGGCGTCCCAAGGGCGAAGAACCTTACAAGAAGGAGAACGGATTTCAAACCAAATTCGAAGGCTATCACGAAGGGTAAAGCCTCGATTTTAGGTACCGTTGCCATAGATGCTGAAAAAATGGGGCACCAAGCATTGGATTGCACTTCCAGGAAGAGTTTCCGAAGAAGGTCAACAGCTCATGCCGGAAGTGCTGACAGCTTCTACATTAATGAAAAGAGCTATAGAGTAGATGGGAAATAGCAAGCAGGCGCTGGTGTTTGGATAGCTTGGAGCATCTTCTCATATTTCCACAAGACCTGAACGATTTTACAGAACTTCCAAGAATCCCCAGTAACCAAGTTGGAGTCGTGGCAAATGGCAGCTCAAGCTGGAAATAGCAACGAAAGAGGAAAGTTCTGCTTAAAGCGGAAGTATTCCAATGAGCCAAGATGTATCGGATTTAAAATGATGTTCTGCACGCACCCGATTTAAGATCCGGGTGTTACTATCTGATCGGCAAGATTACAGAAGGGTATGACCAAAGAACACCATACGTCATGCGACTCAAGAAGGAAACGTAAAAACTACTGCACTGATCGAACCAGGCGACCTGTACTACGTGAATAGATACGAAATCCCCCTGGTCAAGCGACCCGGAAGGTGATGGGCGCTACTTCCCCACCGACCACTGAGTACGTGAAGTGTGGCACCACCGATTGAGGCCGCCATGAACTCGAAAGGATCTTCGAGGATGCCGCGAGGAAGTCAACGATGGCCGGCATAAAACTCAACATCGTGACCCGGCACTGGCGAATTAAGAATGCTGATAATATTTTGTCTCTCGAGGGAAAACTAGCTTCCAGGAGTCCATTTCAAAAAAGAAAGTCTGAAAGAACAAACGCTGAATTCTGGAAGTCATCAGCTCAGACGTTTGTGGACCGGCGAGAACCGAATCAAATGGAAGAGCGAAGTGTTGCTACTCCGCGTTTGGTGACCAGCCATTCTCGATGGTGTGAAGTGCGATTTTTACACTCGAAAGATGGAAGTGTTCAAGCATTTCAAGAGATACACTGAATATGGTCCAAGAATCAAGGGAGACAAGGGCAAATTAAGTGTCTTCAATCAGACGATGGAACCGAGTGCTATCCGCAAACAAAGGGAATTCGATAATTTCCTGCAGAAGAAAGAAGGCATTTTAGAAGACTTTGGACAGTTCCGCGAAAATCCGGAACAGAACGGAATATCTGAAAGGGAAGAACAAGAACCCTACTCGACACCTGCGTCGATCTTCATGGCGTACAATCCGGACTTCCTTCATGTCATGACATTTTTGGGCGAAGGCTGCAAATACAGCCAACTGGCTTCGTAACAGATGTCCGAGCGAAAGCTCAGAACGGATTCAACACCTTATGAAATTTGGACCAGGAAAGAGGCCAAACGTTAGTTGATCTCGGGCAATTCGGCTGCACAAGTTTTCATAAGCTTAAACAGCTTGATCCAGAAGAAGGGAAAATTCGAGATCAAAGGTGCGAAGGAGGTGTATTTGTCGGATATTCGGAACAATGCGCAAGGATACAAGGGTACGTGGATCCGGCTGCAAGAAGAGTCGAAGTCGTTTCGGAGACGGGAGATTTATTATTGAAAAAATTTGGAACGTGTGGAAAACAACTTTGAAGATTTCGCTCCTGAGCATGAAGAGGAAGAACAAGATCCGATGCCTGAACGTCAAGTCAGTGCGGTTGCAAGACAATCCACGAGTCCGGAAGAAAGCGAAGAAAGAAGAAAGCGAGGAGGAAGAAGATGCTCGAAGGTACGGTGCACGCAGGGGTCCAGGAGGCCCAGAGCTGTGAAGACAGGTGCCCGGGGCGGCGACCGAAGGAATTCAAACGTGATCAATTCGGGCGAAAATTCAGAAGAAGCTGAATGGCGCAGGCTTATCTGCAAACACCCATGCCAGGCAGGCGATGTCTGGTGACATTCAGGCGAAGTGGATGGATGCAATCGTCAGCGAGATAAAAATCAATTATTAAAAAATAATAAAACATGGCGGGATTGTGAAAAAGCCCGAAAAGCTGCGACGTTATGGGAGTCGAATCGTTTCTCAGGAGCAAAAATATCGGCCGAACGGAGCCTGGACAGTTGAAAAGCTCGGCGCTCGGCAGCTCAAGGTTTTTCATCAGAAGCCGGGAGTCCACTACAAGGAAACATTCTCCCCCAGTGATACGACCAGCTCCATACGATTGATGGCAGCGCTAGCCGCTCGACGCGAACATGAAGCTCTTTCAATTCGACGTGGGCACTGCTTATCTCAATGGCGAGCTGGAAGAAGAAATATTTATGAAACCCCTAAGCTGCTGACTGAGGCTCTACAAGTCATCGCTGAAGAACCTAACGCGGTTGGAAAACAGTCGAAGGGAATGTTGGAAGAATTGAGCAAAGGTGATAGAGTTTGTCGACTATCTAAGGCACTCTACGGCCTTCGTCAAGCAGGAAGACGCTGGTACGACAAGTTCGACGAAGTATTAAGAAAAAACGGAGCCACACCCTCGAATGGAGACCCTTGTCTATATTATATTGGAAGAGGGGAAGATGCGATGTTAATGCGGAGTTTATGTCGACGAGCAGTTCTCGCATCATCGGCGGCGAGGGATCATCATATCGTCCATCAAGACAACTCAGCAAGCAACTGTCGAAGAATTCGAAATGAAGAACCCAAGGAGAAGCGCGAAAATATTTTCTGAATCGAATTTAAGAAGTTGTCGAGCAATAACTACGGGTCAGAGGTTTGCATCAACGACATTTTAAGGAGGTTTGGGATGACCGATGCAGAAACCCGTCAACTCCGATTCCCGCAAAGTCAAAGACTAATGAAGCCAGAAGAAGGGAAGAAGAGCCAAGATGAAGATGCCTTATCGGGGAACTCATTGGAGAGCCGTACCTACACTGGCGGTATCAGCCAGACCCGACGTCAGCTACGCATGATAAGCTTAGTCTCAGCCAATTTAGTGGCTGTCACGGGAAGGAAGCTTCTGGGTTGCAGCTTCGCGCGTTCTACGCTACCTGAAGGGGCTCAATGGACGTCGGACTGGGCGCGCAAGAAGAATTCAGCCGTTGATGACGGAGGGCTACGTCGACGCCGACTGGGGCCGGCTGCCCGGTGGAACAGGCGCTCACCGCGACCGGCTTTATATTGCTGTAAGCGGAGTCTATGTCTTGGGAATCAGAAAGCAGAAGGAGAACGGTTGCTCTTTCCATGCCACTGAAGCGGATATGTCTGGGAATGGCAGCCAGGCCACAAAGGAAGTCCTACGTCTAGAGGAAGCCTATTAGAAGAGCTGAGGCCAGGAACAGCTCAACGGAACATTGTAGCTATACAACGACAACATTGTGGGGCTCCTGAAAACTCGCCGAAGATCGAGTCTTCCACGGCAGGACGAAGCACATGGAGCGTTCGCCGCACGCTTTGGAAACCCTGGAAGGCGCGGCGGCTCAAGGTCAGTCGTGTCCTACGGAAAAATGGCGTGGCTGACATGCGTACCAGCAGCTGGCCGGCTACACAGCGCCCTGCCAGCTGTATGACCGCGGCTGGACTCAAGACGTCCACCATCTCACATCCTCGAGGGGGGAAGTGGTGGAGAACTTGTATGACAAGCCGCGTGTTGGCGGAGGAATTCAGAAGAGCCAGTCTGTCTGTTTGTGAGTATCTCTTTACCTGCTTCCATGACTCCTTTGTTACTGGCATAGCCATTCACATTTGGCAACATGCTCTTAACTCTTTATCAGCTATATTAGATTGCATTACATCTCCTAAACGCGTGTTTTATTCGGCGCCCTACCAATTCCGCTGCGTTTTACTCTCGCTATCAGAAATTATGGATGCGATTCCAAACGAATTGAAAGTCGTGTGAGCAAAACCAGTCGTCGAGCCATTTTTGGACTTCTTCATAAGAATGGAAATGCTGCTCGACAAGTGCGTGTCCCATGGATGAAAACAGGTCGTAAGGAGCAAGGTCTGGTGAGTACGGCGGGTGGGGGTAATATTTCCCATCCAAGTGCTGTCAGAGTGTCCTTGACCAGATTTGCTGCCTGACTGGGTGCATTCTCATTCAGCGAAATCACCTTCCCATACCTTCGAACCCATACTGGTCGTTTTTCGATCAAAGTATGATTCAAATTAATCATTTGTTGTCGGTAGCGATCCGAATTAACTCTTTCGCCAGGTTTCAGCAGCAATTCGGTGTCTTCAAACTGATTCGGTCGATTTTCGCGTTTTTTTGTCACTGACATTGAAATCACCGCTTCTGAATAATTTAAACTACCGTTCGCAAGTGTCGAAAGATAGAGTATCTGCACCATATGTTTCCATAAGTATTTGATGTGCTTCGGCTGCTTTTTTCTTCTGATTGAATAAGAAAATCAGCACATGCCGAAAATGCTCTTTGTTTGTCTCAAAACTCGACATGTTTACCAACGAAAAAAGTATGCTACTATCTCTTAAAGGTTTAAACAAATATGACGTTTTGAAGCTTGTTGTCATAGCTACAAAACAACATATTGGTTATGGTGCCAGAATCTATAGGCTTTGAGGGCCATCTATTTAAAAAAAAATCCCGCATTTTAAAGTTATAGACCTAGTACATACATACATACATACATACATACAAACATGCCCAGGAACGAAGATGAAAAACCCGCACTATTTGGCCTCTGGACGAGTCTCCATGTAATTTTTAGTAAAACCTTCAGGACCTAAAATTCAACCTGATTGAATAACTGATGATCCTTTGAAAAAAAAGTCCCGAGACCGATTATACTACTTTACCCATGCTTGGATAAAGTAAAAAGAGAATTCAATACTAGAGTCGTTGGGCAGACAGGCATAGCCAACCGTGCAACTGTTATAAATGATAAAAGGCAAAACAGAAAACATGTTTTAAAATATTTGCTTTGGGAAAAATGGGGATAATGAAAACATGGTCAGATTGTAACATTTGATCACAGTTGGGTTTCTTTATTAATTCTTTTATTTTATTTCCTTTATTAAAAAGGATCCCTCCATCACTCTCAATTTATAAATCGAAATAGTCTATTACCGACTTCAAAAAAAGGAGGAGGTTCTCTATTCGACTGATTTTTTTTTTTTTTTTTTTGTGCCTATGTTACCTCATATCTCCGCCAATTATGAACGGATTTTGAAAAAAAATTTGCGTTGGGTTCAGTCTACCTTCCGATTGGTCCCATTTTTTTCATAGGTATTAGACCTTTTTTGTTAGGTTTGTTCAGGCCTAACTTCTTTGTTTATGAACCGATTTCGATGATTCTTTTATTGGAAAGGTGGTATCTTAGGAATGGTGCCATATTAATTTGGTCAAGTTCTGATGATATTATCACTATTAATAACATCACTAAAAGAGAAAAATAAAAATAATTTATAAGAAAAAAATAAAACCGACTTCAAAAAATTAAATGCAACAAATAAAATACACTAAAAGGTATAAAATAATTATTATCTTATTTAGTTACAACTAAACTACGAAATATTAAGATGAAATTACATTTTTAAGTCGGTGCCAAACATATACCTTTTATGAATCGCACTCGACGGATCTTACTTAGTACGTTTGGTGGGTACGCTCGCTTATAGGTATAGTTTGTTTGGCACCAACTTCAAAAAGTAATTTCATCTTAATATTTCGTAGTTTAGTTGTAACTAAATAAGATAATAGTTATTTTATACCTTTTAGTGTATTTTATTTGTTACATTTAATTTTTTGAAGTCGGTTCTATTTTTTTCTTAAAATTTTTTTTAATAATTAATAAAAATAGTTTTATTTGTTTAAATTTAAAATATCTGATGAAAATAAATTAATTCAGTGAGTACTTAAAATTTCAATTAATAAATTCTCTGCTTTCTTACCCACTTAATATGAAGAATGTTCAGTATTTAGAGTTGCTCTAGCTGTTTATTAAATCTCGGTTATTGTATAACGTATTTTGGGCAGTTAAGTTTAAATAGACGCCAGACAAAGGATAATATTATGGTAAATGCTCTTGCGGGTTTAACCTAAAACATTTTATTTATATTTAATAAATATTATATTATTCTAAATTACGTGGCATTAATTTTTAACATTGTTACCGAGCTGTTATTTTATCGAAACAAGGAATTGTTATACACCAAATTCCCTCCATTGCATAAGAGGTCATCAAAGTTGAGGTAGTTGTCAAATTTTGTTTTATCTGGTTTTGGTGAGTCTGTAGAGATATCTGAATATGTTATCTGAATTATTTATTGTACGCTTTCAATCTTGATTGAATAAAAGTAACATAACTCGTTAAATATAAGTATAAGATTCTTGAGCTTATATTTATTTTATATCTTTATCTGCCAGTTGAGTGTTTTTTTAAATTACTCTTTATTTCAAATCAATTGAAATGAAAAATATATAATTGATAAGTTTTTATTTTGTCGAAAGTATGCAAATTGCTGAATCATAAAGAGAAACAAAGAGATTGCCCTCTGCTTGATGCAAATAAACATACACACATATATATCGAAATTATATATCTATATATATATATATATATTATTTATTTGTTTGAGTCTATAGTTTCGAAGGCTTGGCCCTCATCATCAGTCAACATTTTTAACTAAGCTTGTCGGCTGAGTAAGAACAAAATATTTTCAATATCCTTGCAATACTGACCCCATGAAAAATAATATTTATAATAAAAAAAAACTGATAATGAAGGCCAAGCCTTCGAAACTATAATCTCAAACAAATAAGATATATATATATACATATATATATATATATCTTCTTCTTCTTTAAGTGGTCAGACAATCATCTTGGCTATCATTAGTTTGTCCATTACAGCCCTGAACAGATGGTTGGTTGTGCTGGAAAAATAGAATATTTATTTTATGAAATAAAGTTTAGGGAAAGCAGTGTTGGTTAATAGTTGAAACATATTAAACACAGGAATTATTTAACGGATTATAGTTATGTTTCAAAAGTGGAAATAAAATTAAAAGAAATTAAAAAAAATCTTTTAAATTATTTTGGAGATTTTTTAATTTTTCTTGTATTATTTGGCATCTTTCTAATACATCTTAGCTAATAAGACAGAAAATGATTCTTTCGCGCTCTTTTAAGTTATTTTCATTGATTAGATTCTAATGAAAGAATCACTTCATTGGTACACATACAATTAATTTCAGGAGACAAATTTTTTGGTTGAATTTTTAAACTAGTATTTTTTACAAATTATTTAGAAATTTTATTAATACTTATTACTGATGTGTGCCGATATTTCTCATACGCTTTTTGCTTAACTATATTATATTAATGAAATGATGAAGTCGCCTTTTAATTTAAATCATTTTTATGGAGATGTAAATACCCACGGGAGTCAGGTTAGCCGAGCCGGCTAACGTGCTGGCCCTGCTTCGGCATCGATCGATTATGACGATGTTGGAGCGAAAGGCCGGGGTTCGATCCTGGCTGGCAAATAAAAATTTCCTAGGGTTCAATCTTTGCAAACAGTAAACATTGTTTTCTCTACAAATTTATATTTATACAGGTTTAGAAATTAGAAACCTCGTAACTTTGTTAACTTTATTGTAACAGCCCTGGCTGGTTCATGGTAAGAAAATATTTTTGCTACTAAGAAACGTTTCCAAAAAATATTTCAAAAAATAAAATATCTTTGAAAATTAAATATCCCAGCGCCTCCCAATCGATCGCAGACCCCAAAGGTCGAAAATAATTTTCTCTTCACCCGGGGCGCGACCATAACGAGGCCGTGTAAATACAATTAATAACAAAGTTAAATTTAGGGAACGAAGAAAAGATTGTTTTTATTATAGACTAGCTGCAAGGCCCGCTTTTGGCGGACCTCTTGCTAGCCAGGAGGCACGCCCCTGGACCCCCAGCCCTCGAACCCCACTCCCACCCAGCACCCCCATCCCCTCACCATGCCCAACCCCCGTCCCCACACCACCATCCCAACACTCCATTCCGCACCCTAACCCACTACGCTCCCCCAAACCCCTCCAACACCCCCACCCCGCACCCGTTCCCAACCCCCGTCCCCACACCACAAACCGCACCCCATCTACACTGTGCCCTCCAACCATGCGCACCACACCCCCGCTATGCCCACTGGATTCCACCCCGCACCACCCCCTGCACCCCCACCCTACTCCGCCTCACTCCTCACCCCACCCCCATTCCACCCCCGCACCCAGTTTTTGCATTTCTAGCCTTCTAGTGACACAGATTATGTATACAAAATTTTGTTGAGTTTGGCCCAAGAGAAAGAATTTTCATTTTTTGACCCCCCCCCCCCCATTTTGGGTGATTAGTTTTTGCATTTCTAGCTCTCTAGAGGCCCAGAGATTATGTATACAAAATTTGGTTGAGTTTGCTCCAAGGGCAAGAATTTACAAATTTTCACCCTCCCCCCTTTTTTGGGTGGATTTTTGGGGAAATTTTTCAAACAAAACTTGTCAGAAATCACATCCTCTACAACTTTGTTTATTTATAAAATTTGCCGTAGGGTTAATAGTTTAGAGTTATTTGATAATTTTCATTCGTGCGCCTCCCCAAACCCCTTCTGGGGTCAAAATATCAAAACGTTATATAGCTAAAAACGTAAGTTAGAAGACGTCTGATGTAAATATGAAATTTCATAATAATCCCTTCAGCCGTTTTTACGTGAATCGTGAGCAACTTTTCGGAAACCACTGAAACAGACGAACATACATACATACATACAGACAGGAATTTTGTTGAGGTGTTTTCGTTCATAACTTTGCTTGAAACGTATGCAACCAAAATTTGGCGTGATTTGGACCAATGTACAGACAAAAGCTTAATTTTAATATATATAGACAAAGGAACAGCCGCGGCTCCAGCCGGGCCCCGGCTGTTCCTTTGTCTATAATAAAAACAATCTTTTCTTCGTTCCCTAAATTTGACTTTGAAAATGTTTCTGTAAAATATGTGTGGGACTCTCTTAAGTTCATGGATCGAGAGCAAACCACGCGAGCGTGAGTTAAAATAATTATTATTCCCAGCTCTTTTCTAAGAAGGGGATCTCTTTTTTAGAATTAAAGTCAATTGATTTTTTATGTTAAAATTTAAAAATATTTAATTTCAAAATTATCCGTCTTCTGGTTATTTGTGATCTTTTAGCAATAAATAAAATTAAAAGAAATTTTCTATATGATTTATTTTAATGGTTTAGTGAGGGAATATATGTTGACTAATAACCATTTTCATTATATTAGCGATGAGTAGATATAGGGGCAAGTCAACTCTAGCTTATAGATATGTTGCATCTTTAAACAAAATAAACTGCGACGGATCGTTGCTAAACTTTATCCAAAGTCATTTGAAATATTACAATGCTTATTCCTTTATTATTAATCAGATATCATTGGCTATTTACAGTCCATGTTGACTTAAATTCAACAAAAATAGCCATCGATTGTCATCTAATACTTGAGGAATAACCATTCTACATTGGATTTTGAAGTTTCGATTATTATTGATAACCATTGCTGAAGACATGGAGAAATCGACTTAAAATTAAAAATAGCTATCGATTCACATCTAATACTTGAAGAATAACAATTCTAAATTGGATTTTTGATGCTTCGATTATTATTGGTAACCACTGCTTAAAAGAGGAGGAATCGACTTAAAATCAAAAATAACGATCGATTCTTATCTAATACTAGAGGAATAACCTTATTGCATTCCATTTTTGATGGTTTGACTATTAATGGAAACCTCTACAGAAAACATGCAAGAATCGATTTAAAATCAAAAAGACTAAATTATTTTTTGGTAAACAACTCAAGCAGCTTGATTACAATACTTTAACCATTGGATAAAGTAAAAATAAACTTACTTCTTTTTACTTATTATGTATGTTTAGTATATACAAAACAAAATTTAATAATTATTTTTAAGAAAGATCTTTCTTTAATAAAATCAATGAATGTACATTTTTCAATTTTAAAAGTAAATGCTACACAAACAAATTGCCTAATTTTCAGAAGTTTATTTAACTCATATGTTTTTTCTCCAGTGAATGGCTGGACTGTATTGGGGTTTCTTCTAAATTTTAATTCATTTTATGAGTAATGACATTTCAGGCGTTTATTAACGAAACATCAACATTACAAATTACAGCTGCACTCAAATATTTTACTCAAAAAACGAAATAATCATTTTATTTTATTCTCCATCTTGTTTTATGATTGAAGATAGACTTAATCTGCTTTAAGGGTAGATTTAATCATATAACTGAAAGATTATAATAATTCTTTGAGTGGAGTAGCGCGCTTAATCGTATTTTAACCTTTTTGATGACGGATCCAAATTATTATAAATGTTAATTTATTTTATTGGCCGCGTGAAATAACCGGTCATAAACTTGAAAAAGGTGGCTGCCCTCAATGTCAGGGGGGTCAAACTAACGTTCCATGACATTGCAGTAACATCTCGAGCCCTTAAACCCTTTAATACTTTGGCCCTAATTGTTCGAGTGGACATTAGATCAGATCCGAGTCCAACATTTCAAGCTCAAAATCAACGGACGGGAACATCTTCATTCTCTCAATGCTATGCTCGTTTATTTGATGACTCCCTTTCTTTGGATTTTTATGTTGGAATGTATTTCTTCTGTGCAGATCCTTTCTAATCCGAGCTTCCGACGTACTGCGTTGCCAGATTGTCTGCCATTGACAGGTAAGACGGCGATTTATTTACTATAAACAGGATGTAAATACTCAAGAGGGTGTCGATTGAATAGTCGTGCATCCCTCTCGAGTGAATTCCTCTATTTGCTTTCATTTCAAGTGAACTTCTTTGTTTGTTTACTTAAAGAAATTCAGTCGTTAAGAATCAATTATGGATTCTCTTTGAAGTACTCTGGTGTTATTTTATCGGAAACAAAGGTACTAACAATGTTTTTTTTCTTACTTGAAAATATATTTCTTCAAGTTTCATTGGGTGATTTATCGTTTATTACGATGAAACCAATAAAATGAGAATCTTCCAAACAAGTTAACTTTTAGAAAATGAACTTCGTCTTTGTACAATGGATTCGAAAGCAATAAAAGGTAGTTGTATTTATAATCTCAAACTTTTTGTCTTTTTTACAACGAGGTCAACATTTTTATGCTATTAATACAATAAATTTTACGATAGAATAGTAAAATAAAGAGACTGGAAAATCTTTTCAATTTTTAGAAATAAATTAAAGATTGTAATTTCGAATTTCGTCTCTATATAGACCATATTAGTAAATGGAAAGAAATTGAATATTTCAATAGATTTTAATTAACCAAATATACTGTACGAGAAATAGAAGAAGAAGAAATAAAATTGAATTACTTGATAAATGGTAGCTTCTAAAACTAAAAGATAAATTAATTAATTACTTATTAATTGCTGTGTTTAACTTAAAAATACCAAAAGAAATGAACTTTGAAAAAAGTATTGAATTTATAAACTTATTCTTTGCTCTTTTGTCCCTGTTCGAAAAATTCCATTTTCTTTTTCTGTTAATGTTCAAATATTTCCATTTTCCTATTATTCTCTTCTTCACAAAATTATCACGTTCTTTTGAAATATATATATATATATATATATTCGAATTTCTATTAATTCTGATTTCGCTGATTCACACCCAGAAATAAATATTTTTAGAAATTTTATTTTCATTTGCTTTTGAGGATAAGTTTTTTCTCAAAACTGTCGATTTTGGTTTCTTTTGAGTTTGTTCTTGTGTAGGTATCTGTAAAAATAAAATGTTGTTTATAAACTGTATGAATAAACTTTGTTTATTTGTAGAATAGTGTTTAAATTCAAATTCAGGTTTTAGTTTAAAATTTTTCTTAATCTTTTGAATTGGTCTGCAAGAGGTCATCACGGTCTAAGACGCTTCCAGTCTTATTTCCTGCAAAAAAACCCTTCCAGCACCTTGGGTATTATATATAGCTTAGAGTGTAAACCTGCTAACTCCATTTTTTGTCTTTATATATATTAATACCGTTCGAAAGAAAAAGAGATGCAGCATCGTCCAAGTAAAACAGCTACTTTTTTTTTTTTTTTTTAATTAAATTGATGTGAGAAGGAGATACACCAGAAGGTGCATCCCCTAAAGGCCTGTATGGGATGGCTCCTCCAGCGTGGAAAAGAACAGAGTAGAAGGAAAGAAGCCGGGATCACGAGCCAAATCTCAGAAAGTTAGATACAATATAATATCCAATTTACTAAGTTTTTAGGGGCTTCGAGCAGTGGTAAATTCTCAGTTCGATAAATTAGGTTAAATTTATCTCCCACTTAAAATTACGATCGTAAGATGTAGAAAACAAATGTGAAAATATTTTTTTTCCATAACAACAATATTAAATTTTGTTTGGTTGTTTGTTCCCCTGTAAAATTTTCTTGTTGTGAGTTAGCAGGTTTACTCTCTAAGGTGACGATATGTATAGTCCAATTCCAACCCGTGTTTAAGAGCCAACCCTTCGAGAGTGAAGTTAAACAAATAGTTATTATTTACATAATAAACTTTGTTGTTATTTGAAACACTCACCATTATCTCAAGAATATTTGTTTTCCATATCCATTATGTGTTTTGCAGAAATCTCTTTTTGAACATTTATTTGTAGGTATTGGTCAGTGATAGGTAAATTATTATTTTCTTGGAGAACATCACAGTATTCTAAAATAACATTATTACCATTAAAAAAGTTTTATTGGTAAACTAACCGTAGTTTTATATTTTTTATGGACGTTGTTAAATTATATACCAAAATATAAAATAGGTTCTTCCTGGGGTTTGGCCAATTCTGTTTCACTTTCAACACTAAATAATTGAGCTGTAGACTAATTTGGTTAATTCGATTTGAATGAACCGCTAATGAAGCTTCGGTTAATTCTGTCTGAATTTTAGTTTGGTCAATCAACATGTTAATTATATTACTAGAATGTGATTTTAAATATATCTTTCAAATTCCATCAGAAATAGGTATGGGAAACAATAGGATGAAAAAAGAATAAACTTAACAAACAATCTCAATTAATTGACTGAGAAAATATGAATTTAATAAAGAAAAGTATAATTTAAAAAAGATGAAGTTATATAAAATGAAATTTTATAGGTATATTGCGTCGGGTCCTGAAGATGATCCGATATGCTGGAATCGACTCCTGGATAACGATGCGTGGGGTTGAAATGTTGAGGTTTTGATTGTCCTCTGATAATTTCAAATGTTGCCTTAAAATAGTATGGGCTTTTTAAGGTGATTGATTGATTCAATGGACTGGAGTCCTCTGATGATTTCGGACCTTGCTAAATTTATAAATCCAATTTTAATACCAATCAGAAAATTTTGATTAATAAAAGAAATTGAATATAAAATAAAATCAATAAGAAAAAGTCATACCTTGAGGTCCCCGAAGATGCTTATTTCTTCGCATTGGATAAAATAAAAATAAAAATGACATTAATAAAATGGATCTTAGGTAGAAAATTTATATATATAAAATTAAGGTTTTGTCTGTACATTGGTTCAAATCACGCCAAATTTTGGTTGCACACGTTTCAAGCAAAGTTATAAACGAAAACACCCTCAACAAAATTCCTGTCTGTATGTCTGTATGTCTGTATTTCCGTCGTTTCCGAAAAGTTGCTCACGATTCACGTAAAAACGGCTAAGGGATTATTATGAAATTTCATATTTACATCAGATGTCTTCTAACTTACGTTTTTAGCTATATAACGTTTTGATATTTTGACCCCAGAAGGGAGTTTGGGGGGCACACGAATGAATATTATCAAATAACTCCTAAACTATTAACCCTACGGCAAATTTTATAATACACAAAGTTGTAGGGGATGTTATTTCTGACACCTTTTGTTTAAAAAAATTTTTCATAATAAATTACCCAAAAAGGGGGGAGGTGAAAAAATGTAAATTCTTGCCCTTGGAGCAAACTAAACCAAATTTTGTATACATAATCTGTGGGGCTCTAGAGAGCTAGAAATGTAAAAACTAACCACCCAAAATTGAGGGGAGGTTCAAAAAATGAAAATTCTTTCTCTTGGGCCAAACTCAACTAAATTTTGTATACATAATCTGTGGGTCACTAGAAGGCTAGAAATGCAAAAACTGGGTGCGGAAGGTGGGTGCGGGGGTGGAATGGGGGTGGGGTGAGGAATGAGGCGGAGTAGGGTGGGAGTGCAGGGGGTGGTGCGGAGTGGAGTCCAGAGCGCTAGGCGGGGGTGTAATGCGCAGGGTTGGAGGGCACGGGGTGGGGTTGGGAACGGGTGCAAGGTGCGGGGGTGGGGGTGCTGGAGGGGTTTGGGTGGGGATTCGGTGGGCATGGTGCGGGAGTGGGGGGTGAGAGTGGGGTTCGAGGACTGGGGTCCAGGGGCGTGCCCCTGGCTAGCAAGAGGACCGCCGAAGGCGGGCCTTGCAGCTAGTGTTATATATGGTAAACTCTAGCTATTTTAAGCTTAAGTAAAAATTATCCTTTAATTTTAATACATACTTGATGGCTCTGGAGCATTCCATAAATGACTAGACTCGTCTAGCTCTTACGCAGCTTTCATTCTTCTGTGCGCAAATAGTTGCCTAAATACAGGCGCACTAACGTCAGGATCATAAATCAAGTTCAAATTTAAACTACATCCTGAAGATTTTAATTAGTACAGTTATTTATTTATATTTATTATTCAATATTTTTCTTATGTGGAAAACAAATTGAATTAGTTAAAAAATATTTCAAATTCAAGTTAGAAATACAATATTCAATTATCAAAATTATTTTTTCACCTGTAATTGTAAAAGATAAAAGAATTGACTATTGGCTGATAAAATGAAATGAAAAATTATTACTCTTTACGCTGGCCAATGGGTGAAGTTCTTCAGGCAGCCGAAATATTCAATTTACTCAAAAATTCACAGACAAGTCAATTACTAGTTTGCTAATTAACTTGAGCATCAAAAATAAATTTAAAAAAATTGTTATTGGTAGAGTTTTTTCATGGCAGAATTAATAATGACGAAATGAAATGTCTCTGTGGCCCTGTGTTCTAATTTTGAAGACTGAGCAAATACGATGATTTTTGGGTGAGGTCTACTGAAGATAGAATATTGTAAAAATTTCTGTAATATTTGGATTAATTAAAAATAAACTGCAAGGGATCGTTGCTAAACTTTATCCAATGTACTATCTTATTTTAGGGTAAAGTAATTTAAAATATAATTTTAGTAAACACTTCATATGACCTTTTTTATGTTCCTCAAGGTATTTAATTACAATATTAAATTTCATCAAAATTGGTTTAGTTATTTTCAAAATATTTAGAAAAAACTAAAAAAGTACTGAAATAAAGTACTAATGTTTGTGGGCCGATATGTACCAAAAACTAAACAGCTCTTCATATTGTTAAAGTAATGGTAGTTTTTCAATTTCATTTCAATCGGTTGTACGGTGTGGAAAAAATCGTGGACGAAAAAAACGATAACACACATCCATACATTCGCACGCACTTCCTGAAAAATCGCACTTTTTGGCCTCTGGACAAAACCGCATGTAATTTTTGTCAAAACCGTCAAGTTCTAAAATTTAACCTAAATGAATACTACAATTTGTGACTTTAATTGAGATCATGGGTTCAGTACTCTTTACCTGAGCACCCTTTGAAATCGCGCTTGCCGCGAGACCGATTACAGTTCTTTACCCATGATTCGCATTTGATAAAGTAAAAACACCATTTAAAATTAATTGAAAAACTGCTGAAAAATAAACCTTTTATTTAACACCTAGAAGAATCCTCAGCACCACCGTGAATTGATATTGTTTATGTATGTCTGTTTTTCTTTCGGATTGTTTGAAACTTGCAAGATTTCTAAACTTCCTTGAATTAAATCGTTTTTTTTTTTTTAATTTTAAATTTTAAATTATTCTTTTAAGCTGAATTTGAATTTTGTGTTATAATTTTATTTATTTTGCTAGTTCTGAATGTGTATTGGGGTAATCTCTCTCGGATGGCGAGTAAATTTATGGGATTCCGCATTTTTACCAGTGCTACTCAGAGAGCTTTTTGGCTTATTCATCATACTTAGCCTCGAGCTCCATAAACGATATATATATTATATGAAAGCTTATATGAATACAAGTATCAAAAATATCCAAAAGAAAGATTTTAATATTTTTCTCTGGTAAATTGCTTTGCAAAGACAATTCAAGAAAATGAATATAAATAGCAGATTTATATAAAATAGGTAACTAAATTTTTTTTTCGATTATTTCTTGTCTTATCTATAAAAAAATATTTTAGTTTCCGATTTGCATTTATTTGATTACTAACTAGATTCAAGGACCGCCTTTGTGGGCCTTTTTACAAGGGGCTTCGCCCCTGGACCCCCACGTGGCCTGTCTTTATTGATGTTTTATTAGTTACAGAGAATAAATATAATTGTTTTATTATAAAATCTTAAATAGATATAAATTTGAGATTCTATTTAACTGCAATTACACTCATGACAAATTTGATGAAACAAATATTTAAAATGTATTAAAAATCCACTTGTTATCATTAAGAGGAAAATAAAAAAAAGTTATATTATATGTAGGTATTATTATAGATAATAAGACTTGAAAATTACAATTATTATTCATTTTGCTAGACACAAAAGTATATACAATCTATTTATAAAAAATTCTCTTATTCTCAAGCTTGAGTTGTTTACCAAAAAAGAATTTAGTCTTTTTGATTTTAAGTCGATTCTTCCACGTTTTCAGTAGAGCTTACCATTAATAGTCAAAACATCGAAAATGGAATGGAATAAGGTTATTTCTCTAGTATTAGATAAGAATCGATCGTTATTTTTGATTTTAAGTCGATTCCTCCATGTCTTCAGCAATGGTTACCAATAATAATCGAAGGGTCAAAAATCGAATGTAGAATTGTTATTCCTCGACTGTTAAATGAGAATCGATCATTATTTTTGAATTAAAGTCAACATGAACTGCAAATTGCAAGTGATATCTGATTAATAATAAAGAAATAAACATATTAATATTTCAAATGAATTTGGATAAAGTTTAGCAACGATCCGTTGCAGTTTATTTTTTAATTTTTGTTTTTAAATGTACTTTAAAAAAATAGATAGTTTTTTTAAATCTTTGTTGCATTATTAAATTCTTCTTCAACGATAATGTGGTTAGAACTATTGAGAATGAATGACACTCAAAAATCTTACAAACAGGGCCGCCAACACTTGTTGTTTTTTTGCTCGTTTAGTTCTTTTATTGTCTGGCAAGCTATGTTGGCTAACCTGATTTTTTTTTTAGTTTTTCCTGATTTTTCCAATTTTCCTGGCAACTTTTCCAATTTTTCTTACGTATTAACCTGAATTGGACTATTACGAACATTAAAAAAAAATAGCCAAATCGGTCCAGGCATTTGAGAGATCTGCGCTTACAAAGAAACAGAAATTCATTTTTATTATATAGATTTTATTTGAAAAAATAAATTTGTTTTTGCTTGAACCTAACCAATCCTAAGTTGTCTTAATACTTCTTTGGACTGGTGGGGCTTTTGGTAAATCAGCAGAGGTTTGAATTTTTATCAATCCGAATTACATAAAGGGGCCGAAATTTTAGCTTCATATGATGAGGGGTGGAGAGTAATGAAAAGAGAAGATTAGATTTTTAATTAGGTTTGTCCGGGACTCTTGTAGGATAATTAATAATTTACGTGAGGTCACAGGCCGTGTAAAACATTTTTGCGGCGGAGCCCTCAAAGGAACTATGGCTAGAAAACTTAAGCCAATTTTTGTTGCAAACATTAAAATCGCCTAGGAAAGATATTTCAGAAGAAGGAAATTATTTCCTGATATTGTTATCGCACTTGAGTATAAGTAGTTAAAAAATTGTTGGTGTTTGAATCTTTGAGGAGCAAATCTATACTTCTATCTATATCTAAATTAATATAGGAAAGAAAAATGTTTATTGATTGTTTTTAAATAATATTAAAAAAAAAATTCAAATATTTTATAAAACAATCTTGAAAACGTTAATTTTTTAACTAGATGTTTCAGGAGAATTTCTTAAGATTGTTTTATAAAATATTTGAATTTTTTATATTAATATATAAAGCTGGAGAGCTGTTTTAAAAGAGCTAATCTCAGGAAAGGTGGGAGAGGCCTATGCCCCTCGGGGCCTGGTTCCTTTATAAATTGTACATAGTGTAATTATAAATTCAAACATAAATGTATAATAATAATAATAATAATAATGATATTAATTTAATTAATTATATGTAAAATGTAAAATGTAATAAAGGCTTAAAAATATAAAATAAAATAAATAAATAATAACCAAGAGGGATGGTGTCCAGGAGGCGTAGCCCCTGGCTAGCAAGAGGCTAGCCGAAGATGGGACTCGCAGCTAGTATATTAGGTATACAAATGAATTTGAATTTGATTGAGTGGCCTATCGCGATTTTGATACACAAGACATCGAATTCATTTGATTCCAGATTGGTTAAACGCCTAGTGGGGATGTCCTTCCTAATAATAAAACAGCAGACAAACAAGATTTTTTCCTGCACAATAACAATGATTCCTCATACTGCACTTAGTAAGGTAAAATAATCTTAATAATTTGTAAATTGTATACAGTGGAAATCATTTAAATCGAAAACGCTTAACATGAAAAAAGTTTTAAGAAAAAAATAAAACCGACTTCAAAAAAATTAAATGCAACAAATAAAATACACTAAAAGGTATAAAATAATTATTATCTTATTTAGTTACAACTAAACTACGAAATATTAAGGTGAAATTACTTTTTTGAAGTTGGTGCCAAACAAACCATACCTATAAGCGAACGTACCCACCAAACGTACTAACTAAGATCCGTCGAGTGCGATTCATAAAAGGTATATGTTTGGCACCGACTTAAAAAAGTAATTTCATCTTCAATATTTCGTAGTTTAGTTGTAACTAAATAAGATAATAATTATTTTATACCTTTTAGTAGTATTTTTATTTGTTGCATTTAATTTTTTGAAGTCGGTTTTATTTTTTTCTTAGAAATTATTTTTATTTTTCTCTTTTAGTGATGTTATTAATAGTGATAATATCATCAGAACTTGACCAAATTAATATGGCACCATTCCTAAGATACCTCCTTTCTAATAAAAAAAGAATCATCGAAATCGGTTCATAAACAAAGAAGTTAGGCTTGAACAAACCTAACAAAAAAGGTCTAATACCTATGAAAAAAATGGGACCAATCGGAAGGTAGACTGAACCCAACGCAAAAAATTTCAAAATCGGTTCACAATTGGAGTAGATATGAGGTAACATAGGCACAAAAAAAAAACAGTCGAATAGAGAACCTCCTCCTTTTTTTGAAGCCGGTTAAAAATCGGTTAACATGAAATAATAATACGGTCCCGACAAAATACTAAGTATTTTCATACATTTTTTTCTTTTAACACGAAACAAAAATCGCTTAACACAAAAAAGATTTCGCTTCTTGCATTGACAATTTGATGCTAAAAAAGCAAATGCAAAAAAAAATATCAGATTATTTTCCAAAAAATTAATAAATTTTTATTTGTTTAAAATAAAAATAAAAAAAAATACATACATTAAAGTTTATTAAGTTTTTATTAATATTTTATTCATTTTATTGTTTTTTATTACATACATACTATGTATGTACAAAATTAATAATACATAATTTCAAATGTAGTGTATCTAATATGATGTACTCTAATAAATGTAATTTTGATGAGTCTACATATTTTTTTTGTATGCAATGCAATAAATGTTTAACACGAAGAAATATTTCGGTCCTCTCAGTTTCGTGTAAAGCGATTTTCACTGTATTTGATATCTCTTATTTTACCATATTAGCAAGTGTTGTTGTAGTGATAATCAATCGATTTAATTGAAATCGTTTTAAGATTTGGCTTAATTTATCAAGAATTTTTAAAAATTGAAAACAATATTTCCATTTCATTGAAATTAATTGTTTGAAAAAAAAAATATTAATTATAATATATATAATAGTCCAGATTATTTTGCAACAACGCAATCGTAATGCTGCCGACATGGAGCGCTGATGCCGTTGGTATATTTGCGGCAAATTTGAAATATAATTGTAATTTGAAATGAAAGACTCCAATTGATTTTAAATTAAGAAACATTAAATATATTGACACCACTCAAAAATTAAATATTCAATTCGCTTTAAAGAAATTTCTTTGCGCACAGAAGAAGAAATTAATCACATCTTATTTGATTTATATTTTATATATTATTTATTTATTTTTTAATAATTTGCCACTTTTTTATAATTTTTTAAAAATCTAAATTTTGTTAATCCTATTTTTTGATTTTTACAAAATTGAACGACTTAAGACACGCATGCCCGAGTTTCTCATGGCAATACTGGAGGGAGCAGCCTGTCATACAAACAGCACCTGATCTCTTTTAAATATTTGGAGCCTTATATCGATTATCGATCCCAAATTTAAAAAAAATGATATAATATAATTCTCCTCCTCACACGATCCCACTTATTTAAATAAATCTATTTCCACACAAAAAAATATCACAATTCTGTAGATTATAGAAAAAAAAATACTTCCAAATTCATATCTAGAGTCTCATTTCTGTAGCTATGTCAGGAAGAAAATGAGGAAAACTTTTAAGAGTCTATGTATTTTCGGGAGTTTACAGGTATACATTTGGAGTGTGGTTTTTTAAGAGAAATAAAATTTTTGGACCGAGACGCTGCCCGCCAGGCCACCAGCCTTCGGCACGCCCTCGAAGCTCGTTATCAATTTTCTTATCACCGCTCTGGCATTTTTAGGATTTTTTGGAAAAATAAATTCATGAGCAAATCTGTAGCATTTTAATTTAGAAGCTAATTAAAATCTGAAGACAAACCCATCCACCGACAGCTATTTAGTTAATCGAGGCGTTAGTGAAAATCTTGGGACAGATAACCACACACGCGTGGACCGAATGAAGGACACCATACGAATTTTATATCTAAAAGCTGCTTTCTATTTGATAAAACGAACAGCATCGCTGACCTCGAAAGGTACGTTTGCTTTCCATTTGAAAAGTGCACCAAGCCCTAAGCTGTATCAAATGTGCTTTTTTTATCGGCCACCTGTCCCTCGTGTTTTCCCGGGCCTGGAGCCCTTGAGACTTCAAATTCAAAGAAAAAAAAACAGAATCTTTTGAAATAATCCCACAAGGAGAGAATAATTTTATTATTACATTTTATTAAATTATTATTATTATTATATTAAAATTAATTAAAATAAAAATGAAATTTTAAAAATTTGCACAGATAGCGCTGTCTTTTCTTCTTTAAGTGCCATATCAGGTCTCTCTGACGTTTTGGCTCATCTCCACATATACCTGTGCTGAGTGTGTTTAGCGGTTTTTACACAGATATACGGGACCTACTTTTTAACGCCGGTTCCGAACGGCTAGTTTGGAGAGGTTACTAGGCAATTATACTCTTGGTAGGCTGCCATTGCTTTCCAAGAGATTGCAAATATCTGCCGAGACTCCTGCCCAGCGTATTTCAGGCCAGCGGCCCGACACTCTAACCACTGACCCACAGTCGCCTCTTCTAATATGTATAAATCGTGTTAAGTACATTTATTACTCGGTACCCTCGGGATACAGGCGTAAGGTCTAAGTATCGAAATTATTTGAATTTTTTCGCTCATTTCTTGCTCATTCGGCTTAAAATATTTCCGAAACATGAAAAAAATAATTTCTAACCAAGATTTTTTTTAGTCTATGTGTCTGGATTCCAATAACCATGTTAACTCAACAATGGAAATCGTAGAAAGTTCGTTCTGGTGCCAGAATGTTTGTAATTTTTTTAATGCAGATAACTGATTGAATTTTGGGCTTTCTAATTTCAAAATTTTCATTTTTTCATACTTTAATGCAAAAATAAAAGCACAAATGTTAAAAAATATTTAATTCTTAGAAAAATGCATTATTCACTTTGTGACTGATTTTTGCCTTTAACATTTGTTATATTGATCAAAATGAGCCACGATGTCTAAATAGAGCATAGTGAAAGAATGGTTTGAAAGGTAAATTAATTTGAAGTTGGTAACAGTTCATACTATGCAACCTGTATGTTTAAATGTATGATATTTTCGATCATATTGTTGGTCAATAAATATTGGCTGTCCCCTCTATTTTCATGACAAACAGAATATATATATAATGAAAGGTGTGTATGGCAGATCAGAAAACAGAATTAATGAGTGGCTTTGCGTGATCCTAAGTAAGGGTCCATACGCAACTATTATTAATATATATGGATAAAAAAAGGGAACTTTATTTTTTTAAATTAAAATTTAATTCATCCAAATCCACATTGTGACCTTAAAAGTAGCTCCCAAAGACTGCAAATCAACGCTGGTAGCACTTGAACCATCTCTTGAAATATTTCTGGTACTCGATTTTCAGTATAGCCTCCAACTGGATCATTGATTTTTCCATTATCTCCTCCTCTTGGGTGTCAAATTGGGTTTCTCGAAGCGCTTCTTTGAGTCGGCCGAAAAGGAAAAAGTCAAACGGTGCCAGATCAGGTGAATTTCCAGGTTGTTGAATGGTATTCGTGTAATTTTTTAGCAAAAAGTTGTGAATAATGATAGTAGCATTCTGAGAGGGGGCGTTACTGTGAAGAATCCACGATTTGTCTTTCCACAATTAATGTAATTTTTAAAAAAATAATCTTCCCTTTTATTGATCAAGGTGGTATATATTGCAAATATTATCAGAAAATTTATTGTAAATTATTTTGTTTTTTATTAAGGTCCAGTTGTATGTCGGTTTGTAAAGTCTTTGTTAAGTTGACAAACGGTCAAACCCTAGTATTCACCATGTACCCGGTCGGATGGCCAATCAGATGACACGCCCTTTCATCTGATTAGCCATCTGGCTGGGCACTTGGTGAATATTTAAGTTTGACCGTTTATCAACTTACAAAGACTTTACAAACCGACATACAACTGGCCCTTAGTGTTTTAATTTAGGTTTCAATTCATTTCATTTTTAACCGACTTTGTAAAAAGGAGGAGGTTATCAATTCAACGGAATGTGTTTTTTGTGTTTAAACATTTATTTCACCATGCACCGATTTGGATGTTTTTTTTGCATTGGGTTTTTTCATTGGTATTATTCTGTTTGTTTTATTTGATTTCAAACTATGTGTGTGATTACAGGAATACAAAAATGAATCCAAATATTTTACTAGCTTACTAAGATAAGCCCAAATAGGGCATGTACCAAAGGAATCAATAAATAAATAAAATAAAATAAATAATAGAATACTAAGATAAGTAATACTTGAAATGTTCACAATACTTGATCTAATTTTATTTAATTGAACGAAAATATTCTTTATTAATTATTTTTGACTGTACCATTTCATCCCCAACTAACAAACTTCGTCAGAGATGGGTAGGTAATTGCATTCTCGTGATTTTCTCCTCATAGTTAAAATCAATTATCCCTCTTTGGAAATTAGAAAGTTGAAAGAAAGTAAGCTTTTTGTCGAAGATAGAGTGTTGCTTTTAAGTTTTTTATAAAAACAGTTCTGTCATTGAAGACACAGTAAAGATAAGATAATGCGATCGCTGTATTACACGGACAAAATTCCCTTGAGATATTTAAATAACTTCCGATAAGTAAATGAGAACAGACTTGAAACTCCAATGGAAAATTGAATATATTTGATCAACGATAAATTCCTTGGAAGGTGAGGAGTGATTTGTAACCAATGAATATTTTATATTCATTTAACTTTAACATGTTTAATAGAACAGGATTTCTTTATTATTGGACGATTGGACTTTATTTTGCACGATGATAAAACATGATCAAAATGTTTAATCGTAATTTTCTTGAGTGTCAACTTTTTGTTTAAATTTCTATCATTTTTACCGAGGGGTGAACCGCGACCTAAAATCGTGTACACCTACTTCCACTTCCAATTTCATTTCCAAGTTGAAGACAATAGATGACAATAGATTATCTAATGAATTCCAAAGTAATTCCAAAGACTGTGTGCACCTAATTCCAATCTCGGTTCACCCTCGACCTTTACTTTATCCAATGCGAAGCATGGGTAAAGTATTGAAATCGGTCATTTGGCAAGCGCGACTTCAAAGGGTTCTCAGGTAAAGACTACGGAACCCAGGGTCTCAATTAAAGTCACAAATTGTAGTATTCATTTTAGGTTGAATTTTAGCACTTGACGGTTTTTCCAAAAATTATATGGGATCTCGTCCAGAGGCCAAAAAGTGCGGTTTTTTCAGAAACTGTGAGGAATGGATGTAGGTATATGGATGTTATCGGTTTTTTCGTCCACAATTTTTTCCACACCGTACAACCGATTGAAATGAAATTGGAAACCTACCATTAATTTAACAAAATAAACCGCTGTTTAGTTTTTGGTACATATCGGCCCACAAACATTAGTACTTTATTTCAGTACTTTTTTAGTTTTTTCTAAATATTTTGAAAATGACTAAATCAATTTTGAAGAAATTTAATAATGTAATTACGTACCTTGAGGACCACGAAAAATGTCATTTAAAGTTTTTTTTGTAAAATTATATTTTAAAGTACTTTACCCTTGAATAAGATAGCACATTGGATAACGTTTACCAACGATTGGCTCTCCCCTTATAGCCCTCCGATCCTCCCATACCTGATGAGTGACTCAGGGTGTGGCCACAGCAGAACGGTATGAAAACCTTTATATGCTGTGGGAGTTAATTATTAGGGTGAAAAATTTTAAATCGAGTTCAGTGTGCAAAGTATGTTTTTCTTATCCACACTATATTCAAAATAAGGAAGAGTACATTAACTAAATAATATAAAATGATTAATTAAATGTCACCATGAGTAGAATACTTTTTAATTTATGACATTGTGAACTTGCCATTGACTAACCGAAAACAATACTTTAAAGTATGAAGCCTTGTTATGCTACTCCAGTGTTTCTCAACCTTTTTTATAACAAGGAACCCTAGAGCACTTATATTTATTTCTGAAGAACCCTCTAGCATTAAAATATGAGATATTTAATTTTTTGTCAAAATATCAACATCGTGCTACTTTTATAGCTTCCAAATATAACATAGCACCGCCAATGACGGTGTTGAGACATTTTAAAAATTTGCTAGATTTTGGGGAAATTGGGTACACAAAACCTTCATATTAAATTACAATTTTCATGAATAATATTATTATTAATTATTTTTGGTATTGTCATTGGGATATGCCCCTTTCAGATCGGACAGGTTTTTTTTTACATATTCAATGTATACCTATTCATAAATAATATTCTCATCTATTTGAAAAGCAATATTACTTCAAACGTCATTAATAACAAAATAATAGTAAAACAATTTAAACGATGTTTTCATTTTGTTACTAATGTAACGTAATTGTTGTATTATAAGAAAGTTAAGGAACTTTAAAGCAACAAAAATGGTATCACGTAAGAATGAGACAAAAATAGTGATGTTCACCTCATTCTTAAGAATCAATGATTTTATTTGACTATAAGGTAATACTTAGACTCTAAATTTAGTTTTTTTTTCTTTACATGACACTGTGCTACGCTATGAATCTTCTTCTTCGAGTCCTCATTCGATTCCGAGCGTTGGCAATTACTATGGAGAGTGATTTTCCTGGGGACTTATTCAAGGGTGTGATTTACTGTAAACTTTTCCTGGATTTATTGAGGCGCCTTGCATTTTTTACTGAGATAAAAATTGTTCTGATCGAAGTGAGATTCAATATATTATTCTAGTTTTAATATACTCGATACGAAGTTGTACACTCAAGACACTGCATTAAGTCGCCTCTAAGCTATGAATAAAGTCAGTAATATAAATTAATAATTCAATGGATTTTGATGAGGCAGTCCAATGTTCAAAAAAAGAGAGATAATTATATCTATCTTTTTTTATTATTCAAAGCCGACGTTTCGGAGGTTTATTCCGTTCTTGTTCAGGGTTTGAAAGATCACTGAAGGAAATTCAATGTGACATTCCTTTCTGTCTCCTTTCTCAGTGGCAGTAAAAATATTATACAGTATATAAGGATTTATGAGAGTTTGCTTGCCAAAGTTAAGCGGATGTTGAGCTTTTATAATAAAGAAGATTAAATTCTATCATTGTGCAGAATATTTTTTTGGCCGACCACCATGGTTTTGGTCTGCTAAGAGACCATTGTCAAGGCCTGAAAACAATAGCGATACAGTGTCAAATATTATAAAATTACATTGATTTAATTTCATATACAAGGTTAATTATTTAAAACATTATTACATCAATTTCAATTTGTTTCCAAATTTATTTATTTGGGAACTAGAGTACATCCCAGTAACTCGATTTCACATACAATATTGCTTTATTACAATGTGGTTTTATTATACAGTTTTTAGAGTAGTCTACATACACTAAATTCTGCCGAGAATGAAATACAGGGTGGGGCATAAAGATCTACCACATTTTGAAGAGGTTACAATATATCCAATGATATATTGTAATAAGAAATTGCAAAGAGAGGCAGATTAGAGAAAGAGAAGGATAAATTAGTATTTGTTTAATTATAGCTAAATATAAAGATCATTAAAAATAAATTGTAAAAAAAAAAAAAAAAAAAAGAAAAAAAGATAACTTAATATAATTTTTTTAATAGAATTGAGATTTGAGTTCGCACAGGGAGCGGGGTGCGGTACGGACGGGGATGAACCTCTTAGGAATCATTTATGTATATTTTCTTCTTTTATAAAAACCAATAATGATATAAATAATTTGAAAACCGCTGCTTGAAGGAAACAGAAGAAGTTAAGAGGAGAAGTACTAATGGTGGGGGGACCTCACTATAGACATCTCAGGAGGCGCTCATTGGAGGCAGTCTTTGATCATACCTCAACATATATATATAACAGACTATAGACATCTCACGAGGCGCTTTTTGAAGAGAGAGTCGTTGATGATATCTCACGAAGCGCTCATAAAAGACAAACCAGAGGAGTCCTGGATGATAACTCACCATATTACATCTCACGAGGCGCTCATTAAAGAAACAAGAGTCCTTGATCAGATCTCACTATATGCAAAGAGGACAACTGAGGAAGCTGTTGAAGATCACACATTTCTCTATTTTTCGAGTCCACAATACAACTCCTAGGCGGTGATCCAGGAGACACCTCCTAAATATACGTCCAGAACAAATATCAATAGGACTGTCTTCGATAACATATGTCGATACAGACATTTATCGAGGACGCCTATCTCATTCCTACAGCCGTCACCACCAAGATTGCTATCAAAGGGACAGGTCACCACGAGAGGAATTCTTGAAATCCAGCAAATCGCAAGTCAGGATCCTACAGCCGTCACCACCATATTGTATCACTCTCATTAACACATTTCTATATCTGCTGGTATCAAGCGGCGATTAAATAAATTCACATTATCAATAATAAATGATTCCAAATATAATCTCTATTATTATTGAAAATTAATAAATCCTGCTTGCCAATCCAATTTCCTTTGTTCCTTTTTATTATTATTATATAAGCAATTTCCATAATCCATTTTTTTTATTTTTAATTCACAGTAAAAACAGTAAATAACTAATAGTAAAATCAGTCAATTTAATTAAAGATTTCAAGCATCAAGAGAGTTTACCCTGAGTTTACACCCACCAATTAAATATAAAATACCCCTCCAACAATCAGATACTCATACCCACTGCAAGGTATAAAAAAATGAAAAAATTTAACTAGAAAAAACTGCATATATTTTTGAAAAGAACATAAAATATTTTTTTTTAATGTGTTTTAAACAATATATCAGACGAAAAAAGGCAGGGGGGGGTCAAAAATGAAAATTCTAGCTCTTTCGACCAAACTCAACCAAATTTTGTAGACATATTCTGTGGACCACCAGAAGGCTATAAATTCAAAAACTAACCACCTAAAATGAGGGGAGGGTCAAAAATAAAAATTCTAGTCCTTTCGACCAAACTATGTATACACAATTTGGTTGGTTTTTGAATTTCTAGCCTTCTGGGGGTCTTCAGAATATGTACACAAAATTTTGTTGAGTTTGTTCAAAAGGGTTAGAGAATTTTCATTTTTGACCCTCTCCCCCATTTTGGGAGGTTAGTTTTTGCATTTCTAGCCTTTTTGGGGCCCACAAAATATGTATAAAAAATTTGGTTGAGCTTGATCGAAAGGGCTAGAATTTTCATTTCCTCCCCCCCCCCTTTTTTTGTATCTGATAATGTTTAAAATACATTAAAAAAAAAATTTTTATGTTCTTTTCAAAAATATATTCAGTTTTTTTCTGGTTAAATTTTTTCATTTTTATACCTCTTCAAAATGTGGTAGATCTAAATGCCCCACCCAGTACTTTATAATATTGTTACTGCCATTGAGTGAGGAGAGACAGAGAGGAATGTCACATTTTGTTTCTTTCACTGAAATTTCAAAACCCTGAAGGAAGAAATAAACCTCCGAATAATAAAAAAGATAGATATAATTCTCTCTTTGTTTGAACCTTGGATTGCCTCATCAAAATCCATTCAATTCATTTACCAGTCCATCTCCAAAAACTTCTTCAATCGACTTAAATTAATAATGTTATCTCATAGTTTCAGGATTCAATTGAGTTGTGTAATGAGCCGCTGAAAAGTCAGAAATAAATTGACGAAACATTCGGCATATTAAATGATAAAACTCTGTTTTTAATTTGATTTTTTGTCCAACTCCCTACGATTTAATTAAAAAAAATTTAATTATGGATACGATTAGTGAAACAGTATAAATTAATAAAAATTAATAAATTTTAGTGAGAATACCCAATTAGTATGATGTGTTTCTGTATAATCGAAAATGTTATTATTAAATCTATTTCACAAGAAACTTATGAAAAATAGCTAAACCTACCTATTAGTTAATGGACCTACTTAAAATGAATAAATTTTTAATGTTAAGCAAAAGTTAATTATTATCTTTTAAATTAAAAAGAAAATCCAAAAACCCATTCTAATTCTCGAAGAAAGAATATCAGGGCTCCTCGAAAACAAAAACAAGGAAAAATTCATTGTTAATTATCAGTTGTTTAAAGTCATTTGCATAGTACATTTTACCAGAGTTAAATTAACATTATAATCGTTCTTTAATCTTGCTATCTCTTTCTCTCTTCATATACAATCCTTTTCATATATATACAGAGAAAGAGAATTATATGTAATGATTTTAAAGAAACTTTGAATAGTGTTTATTTGATTGTATTAATAACCAAATGCGTTGAATTGGGTTGAATAAATTTCAAACTAATTATCCCTAGACCATAATTATCAGAAATTTATTAAAACAAGTCCTTACGCCAGTGTTTGAAATAAATTT
Source organism: Forficula auricularia (assembly GCA_024734495.1). Classification (NCBI taxonomy): domain Eukaryota; kingdom Metazoa; phylum Arthropoda; class Insecta; order Dermaptera; family Forficulidae; genus Forficula; species Forficula auricularia. The sequence continues at coordinate 3,565,741 of JALMQS010000083.1, read as the reverse complement.
AACACAAATTACCTGAGATAGAAAGGGTTGTTGCATTTCTTTATATATCCGTAATTAATTGCAATTGCTTCTGAGCCAAAAAGCCCAGGCAACCAGGGAATTTATTTATTTATTTACTTCTGTTATATGGACTTACAGTCATTACTTCAGTGACTTAATAAAAAAGTAAACGTAACATTTATTCTTAGAGAAAGGATTGAATTCAATTAAACTCTAGTTATAAAGCTTCAGACAGCTCATTTTCATCTCTTTTACTCTTAGCTCTGTGGGTAAAATATTTGGATAACATTGTTGAAGTCCTAGATCAAGGCTATCAAATCCTTGGACCGCGGGTCGCATGCAGCACAGCACTGCAATGAGTGTGTCCCAACATAAAATCATAAACTTCCTTAAAACATTGAGATTTATATGTATTCCCTTTTTCGAAATATGAATGTACATTTGTACAATACGTGAAACTTTTTCAAGAATAAAATTCACTAAAAGCAAAATTATAAGCTCAACTATATAAGATAATAAAACATAATGAAGTATCGAATATTTAAAAAATTTTCTTCTCATATTTTCATTTTCTAAAATATTTATTATTTCAGTAATTTATATGATACGGCACTAACCAAGTCTATAGTTATTATGCTATAATAGTATAAGGAGACAAGGAATTGAGTTTTTCTAGAACATGATCACAATTAATTGATAATTTCTCTATTGGACTAAAACTTGTGAGGACTTGTCTTTTTGATATTTGCACGTTCTTACATGTCAATAGATCATGGATAGTCAGGGATTATTATATCCGTGACCCTTTTAAAAAATAAGTTATCATTCCTCATATCCTTCTTTAATCCCATTCGATTTAAACTGGGGTTGTCCAGCCCGTGGCCCAATATAAAGTCATAAAATTTCTTGAAGGAGACAATAAAAGAGTGTGTCTTGCTGGAATTTTATTTATTTATAACGTTTATAATCGTTATAAATAAATAAAATTTATAATTCCAGCAGAAGACTCACTTTTATTGTCTCCTTCAATATATAAAAATTCTGCTACTCTCGGCAAAAACTTTCAATTTAACATAACATTTCTTAAAACATTGAGATTTATATGTAGATACTGAAAAACACACAACAATTTGGACTGATAATTTTTTTCTCGAAAATAAGAAATCTGAGAAAATCTACTGTGAATTTTTCGAAAAATAAAAGTACTAATTTTGAATCTGGAACTAGATTTCAAGATTTGCAAAAAATTATTATCATTTTGGTCTATTTTCGACTTCATTTTCATTAGAAATAAATTTTCTACTTGCAAACATTCTCATTGAATGTCTAGAACAACAATTAGATACAAGAAAAATTGAAATGAAATGAAAGAAAAATTGGAAATTGTCTGTTTATTAGAATTTTATATTAATTATCTAGCCAGGAAAAAATATAAGAAATACTAATACATAATATCATTTTTACTCAGAGAAATTGGTTTAGGTTTAGGTGAAACATGATATTAATTAATAAAGTAAAGGGTGTGTTTTAAGCTGTAAACTCCTGATAAATAATCCGAAATATATTGAGTTTGTATAAACCTCTTTGAGTTTTATTTCATTCACTGTGAAACTACACACCCTTTACTTTACATAATATCATTTTTGTAAATTTGTAGGTATGTATTTAAATATACGAGAATCTATTTTCAGAGGATAAAATTTACGAAAAGTAAAATTAGAAGCTCACTAAGAGCTAAAAAAATAATAAAGAATTTATTCTATCTCGAATCTTACTCATTCACCCCTTTAACATAAACCTTTCTTCATTTCAAAAATTTAAGTGTCTCACATTATTTATATTTATAAATGTTTTATTATCACCAGGAAGGAGCCTCTCACAGAGAGGTTATTTTTTACAATGTAATAAATATTTTTATAAAAAAATACACATATATATATATATATATTATATATATATATATATATATATATATATATATATGATATTTTAACAAGTATTTTTTACAAGAAGGGGTTTGCGATGAGACCTCGGCAGCTCTACTGAATATAGTCACTTGTATTAAACGACTAGATTGAATTTTCGTATGTTCCTGTAATGTTAATATATATATTAGCTAAAAGAGAATAGTTTTGCCTTTGTCTCTTGTCACAAAGACAACCACCCATGAGTACAGCGATCTTAATTAATCAATGTAAGCCGAACTCTCGGTTGCCTACTCTGCAGGCGACAATAAGGAAAACTATTCCCCTTGAGGAATTGTTTTCTATACTAATTTTATCAAATAAAACCAGCTCTACTCTACTTTTTCAAATTTAAATAATGTCTTACAACGTTTTTATTTAAGCTTTTCCTATAAAAGTTGTAAATTATTTCTCATAAACTTTATTATTAAAGGAGAGGGTTTTCTTCTACAAAAGCCCTCTCTTTCTTTCACGTCTTTAAACAGACGTCCATTTATCCAGATATATATCAGAATATTTTTTTTACCCATACATTCTAAAAAGAGGCACACCAAGAAGGCGCAGCACGTTATGAAAAATCCTTACAGATAGAATTCAGGTGAACCTAAATATTTTCTCACGGTATGTGAAGGAGTGAAGATTTTAAGATTCGAGTTTGGTGGAGATAGAGAAAGAATTTCAGTTCTTAGAAGTCATGTAGTCAAACGTATTGGGGAATGTTTTATTTTAGCACTTTCCAATTTGCCTGGAAAGAGTTGTTGGGTATCGATATGAATACACTTAAAGCAAACTTTTAAACGAATTTTCGACTTTATTTCATCGAAGAATTCCATGATAGTATATAAAAAGTGAGAAAGATAAATATCTGAAATCCTCCTACGTTGCGCAGTAAGTCAGTAAGAGACAACATCCCCTATAGTAATCTGAGTGCCTGGAGCACCGAGCGATGCTCGGTAACTTTTTGCCTCTAAAAATAACTTAAGTTTTAAATTTCCAAGGCTCTGTGACTTACCGAAGACGATATATGAATGATTAAAATATTTATTTTACGACACTCCTAATTTATACTCTATTCCTTTATTTCAATCGGATAACGTTAGAGCCGTTTTCGAGAAACCGATTCTATATATATGTTAACATTAAATGAAAGGGAAAGTTAAAAACTTTTCGGTCACTGCCCTATTTTGGTGCACTTGGGACCAGACTCGTTTTTATAGTGAACCAAGAGTTGAAAAAATTCATCTGTTTCGATTCCCCAAAGAATCAGACAGATGGGAATTGTAGTAAATTTATAAGAACCATTCTATTAGGAAAATAGAAGAAAAGCGCGCTTGAGCTAAAGAGTTGAATATATATAAAATTTGATTATAGGATCTAGTCAGGGGATCCATCGCCTAAATGGAGAAGGCATCTGCGGGCTTAACGCGGAAGATGTCGGATCATACCCGGCTGGGTCCTGTATCTTTTTTTCAACTCTTGGTTCACTATCAAAACGAGTCTGGTCCCAAGTGCACCAAAATAGGGCAGTGACCGGATAAAAGTTTTTAACTTTCGCTTTCATTTAATGTTAACATATAAACATTCTAAATAAAATTTATTATTGAATATCAGAACAAAATTCATCTGTTTCGATTCCCCAAAGAATCAGACAGATGGGAATTGTCGAAGTAAATTTATATATAAATTGCTCATTTAATAATATAAAATTTGTTCATTTCTGAATAAGATGGCATGAAAATTGTTGGAAGCATCTCTTCACAAAAGCTATATTGGAAATATTGGCAGATTTGTAGGCCTTGTTAAGGGTGAGCTGGGGTAAGAGCTGAGAGGGTGTAAAATAACGCATGGACTTAAAAAGCAAGCATTTCAAATCTATTCTTCGAATTATAAATATTTTCAGCATCTTTGGGTATTAATTAATAGCATTCTATCTGGAATAATAACGTTATATTCGGAAATAACATCTTAATTGTTTATCTATTAAAAATTGATTACAACTTTTAACCTGTGATATTAGGCTTAGAATATAGATTCAAAATGTTTCCAATTTCAAAATATAAATAAAAGTTTTAAATCTAAATCAGACCACCAAAAGTGTATTAAAATAATATAGCATATTAGATAGGAACTTACATTAAACGACAGCCGAAGAAGCTAAGATGATTACAGGATAGCACTACCCATGGTGAATTAAGTGATTTTCTTAGCCTGCAAAATAAAACTAAAATTAGTAGTTTGAAATAAAAAATATACCTACAATTCAAGTCGTTAACTCGCCAGTCTCTTAAAATAAGCCGAATAGATTATTTAATTTCTAATAAGTCAATTGATTAACATAAGTGGGAATTATATTATATTTTTTCAAAGAAAAGGACTGAAGCAAGAAACATCTTAATTTTGATATCTAAGTTAAGACTGTGATTAAATTTGTAAAAAAATTAAATATTAAAGCTTTTTTTGTTTATAAATTGAATAAAAAATAACAAGTTTACGGATTCAATTTCAATCTGTTAGGGCGCTAAAGAGAATTGTTTAAAAATTCGGATAGGTTACTATTTAATTTGATTTGTTTTCACTCAATCGACTGCTCTTTCAATAATCTATATATATAAAATTAAGGTTTTGTCTGTACATTGCTTCAAATCACGCCAAATTTCGGTTGCACACGTTTCAAGCAAAGCTATGAACGAAAACACCTTCAACAAAATTCCTTTCTGTCTGTATGTCTGTATGTCTGTATGTATGTATGTCTGTCTGTTTCAGTGGTTTCCGAAAAGTTGCTCACGATTCACGTAAAAACGGCTGAAGGGATTATTTATGAAATTTGATATTTATATCAGATGTCTTCTAACTTACGTTTTTAGCTATATAACGTTTTGATATTTTGACCCCAGAAGGGCGTTTGGGTGGGGGGAGGGGGGGGGGGGGGGCGCACGAATGAAAATTATCAAATAACTCCTATACTATTAACCCTACGGCAAATTTTATGATAAACAAAGTTGTAGGGGATGTGATTTCTGACAACTTTTGTTTGAAAAAATTTTCCCAAAAAGGGGAGGAGGGTGAAAAAATGTATACATAATCTCTGGGCCTCTAGAGAGCTAGAAATAGAAAAACTAACCACCCAAAATGGGGGGGGGTCAAAAATGAAAATTATTTCTCTTGGGCCAAACTCAACCAAATTTTGTATACATAATCTGTGGGTCACTAGAAGGCTAGAAATGCAAAAACTGGGTGTGAAGGGTGGGTGCGGGGGTAGAATGGGGGTGGGGTGAGGATTGAGGCGGAGTAGGGTGGGGGTGCAGGGGGTGGTGCGGGGTGGACTCCAGGGGGCATAGCGGGGTGTTGTCCAGGGGGCTAGGCAGGGGTGTGGTGCGCAGGGTTGGAGGGCACGGGGTGGGGTCCGGGGTGGATGGGGTGCGGGGTCCGAGGTGTGTGGGGTGCGGGTGGTGGTGTGGGGACGGGGGTTAGGAACGGGTGCATGGTGCGGGGGTTAGTGGGTTAGGGTGCTGAGTGTTGGGGTGGTGGTGTGGGGGCGGGGGTTGCGCATGGTGCGGGGGGTGCTGGGTGGGTTTAGGGGGTGTGGTGATTGGGAGTGAGGGTGAGGGTGGGGTTCGAGGGCTGGGGGTCCAGTGGGCGTGCCCCCTGGCAAGCAAGAGGGCCGCCGAAGGCGGGCCTTGCAGCTAGTAAATAAAAATAAAAATAGTGCTTAAATGGTAAAACTAAATTTTTTGCACAAACGGATGAAATTATCTGGAGCGTCAATATTTAAGATGGCGAGTCGAGTCCGAAGCACCGATTACTAATTGGCTTGAGAACTTAATGGAGTGATTGGTCAAGCTCGAGGGGAGAGGGTAGCGGAGATTTTCCCATGGGTGGAGGGAATGCTAGACCAGTCCAGACCTGCATCGAAATGGATTAATGCATTCAATAAATAATAAATATATTTATATATAAATACCATGTATATAAGCCGGACTAATAAATTTTTTTTTTTTTTTTGAAGCGACCAATTTTTTTTAATCAGAGTGGGAATTTTTTTTTATTATAGAAAATACATAAATATTTATACAAAAATAAGAAAAATTAAATTAAACAAAATTTCAATAGATATACAGAGTGATCATGACTCAACGAAAAACAGTGATCAGGGGATAGGCCAGTTTATGACCGTCCAGAATCTAAATAAAATAAACTGACATGTTCTGATGTAGCCATCCACTTGAATTTACCATACAACCTGGCCCCCAGTTATATTTAATATTTAGTAAAATTATTTATAATCATATAAGGGGGGGGGCTAGTTTTTTCATTTTTAGACTTTTGGGGGCCCTCTGATTATGTATACAACATTTGGTTGAGTTTGGTACAAGAGCCTAGAAATTCATCTCCCACCCCTATTTTGGGCGGTTAGATTTTGCATTTTTAGTTTTCTGGGGCCCACTGATTAGGTATGTATATAAAATTTGGTTGAATTTGGTTCATAGATCTATATTTTCATTTTTTGGTCCTACACCCCCCCCTCCCCCATTTTGGAGGTTAGTTTTTTTTGCATTTTTAGTCTTCTGGGACCTCACTGATTATGTATACAACATTTGGTTGAGTTTGGTACAAGGGCCTAAATTTTAATTTTTTGACCCCCCCCTCCCCCCGCGCCATTTTGAGAGGTTAGTTTTTGCATTTTTAGACTTCTGAGGGTCCACAGATTATGTATACGAAATTTGGTTGAGTTTGCTCAAATGGCCTAGATTTTTAATTTTTAACCCCCCTCCAGCCCCCTTAATTTTGGGTCGATATACACCAAAATTTAATCAGCTCTTAATCTCAATGCACCGAAACTACGTAAGAAATTTGGTTTTGATATTCACACTAGTTTTTGAGCTAGCTCGTCCACAAAAATTTGATAACGCACAGACTAACAACCAGACTAACAGACATTTTGACAAAACAGTTATTATTTCGAAAAATATAATTTTTTCGATGTTTTCTTATTTGAGCTTTTTTGTAGACCGAAATACCATTACGTCCAATTTTTTTTAATGAAAATAGTTTCAGCCGTTTTTTAGATATTTCTAAAAAAAAAACAATAAAAACACTTTTTTCATTCACGATTACAATACTTGACCATACCCTGTATGGTAAAGTAAAAATGTATTAAAAATCTCATAGTTTTTTCGAGTTATAGACAATTTTTTGGAAATCATGAAAATCGCTTTGAGAAAATGTGGCTACAAATCTCAATAATTTAATCAGTTTTTCGCGTTAAAAATACAAACATTTTGATAACACTGCAAACATTAAATAGGTATATTTTGTTATTTCTTTAATTATAACACTTTTTTGCCATGGTATTTATTTTTATTTAGTTTATTTATATGTACCTTTCATCAGTGAAATTTTTTTCCGCGGGGCTCTCATTATATTTTGAAAATATAAAATTGTTTAAAGTTTTGAATGTGTTGTTGGAGATAAAGGAATGTAAAGCAATCAACAAAAAACACATAACAAACTCGAAACTTAAACAAAGACTGAGTTTATAATTCAAACAATCTAAAAACAAACAATGTTCTATTCAAAAGATTGGCAGAAATCAAAAGAAAAGATAAATAAATCCCCTAATAAAGAATAAATCAAGGGAAAATACAAAAAATAATGTAAATTATCAAATAAATTCGTTTCTAAATAAGGCGGCCTATTAAATATTCAAAGGTTCGTAATATTCCGTTTAACAGGAATGTCATTTTAAATTGAGATCAAATATTCTATAGAACGCTAGAAGTTTTTCTTTGGAGATGGACTGATATATTATATTAATATTTCAGGATTGGATGAAGACAGTCCGGAAATAAATAAGAGATTACACTTCCAATAAATAATATTTATTTGAAATGTTTTTCCCTTTTAATATTGTTTTGAAACCGACGTTTCAGAAGTGTACTAGATAACACTCTGTTCTACTGATAATGGGAAGTCTTAGAGTATTTTCTAAATACCTGAGAGAGGAGGCAAGAAGGAAGTATAAGTACTATGTATTTGTTTCATTGACCCTTTTGAACCTTAAAGAAGGAGGGGAGATCTGTCGGTTCAGGAAATAATTATTATTATAAAGATAAAAACATTTCCAATAAATATTATTTGTTGTAAGTAGTCTCTTATTTATTTCCGGACTGCCTTCATTCAATCCTTAGATCTATAAATATATCTATATATATAAAATTCTTTGCCCGATACACTCACTCACTCACATCACTCATCATCAAAACAGCCAGAACCACTGGACATAGAAACATGAAATTTGGAGAGGATATTACATTTATGACATAGGGGCTCACTAAGAAAGGATTTTTCGAAATTCTACCCCTAAGGGGTCAAAGGGGCAAATTGTGTTTTCACTGATTATGCGATATCTCTTAAGGACGATAAAATGTCTACTTGCTTTTTACTTATAAAAATACTAAATTAAAATATCTAAAAACTTATTTCAGGATTTTTTGAAATTCGAATCTCTAAAGGGGTCAAAAGTGGCAAAATATCTTTGCAATGTGTTTACACTAATTATGCATTTTCAATTAAGAACGATAAGATATCTACTTGATATTTAGTTAATAAAATTCTAAATACAAATATCTAATAAAGTAATTTCAGGATTTTTTGAAATTCGACTCCCAACTATCCAAAATGCGAGTGGGGGCAAAAATTAAAACTCTCTCCTATCTTGATCAAATTTTGAAAAGTTATTCTTTATTACTTTATGAAACTATTCCTGTAAAAATCAACTATCAAAATTGACAGTATGGGGGCGAAGGGGGGGGGGGGGGCAAATTATAGAAATTTTTAGTACATTTACTCTTTAGAAAACTGTGGATAATTTATTTGCAAATATCTAAAAAATAATTTCAATATTTTTTGTAATCCGACCCCCCCCCCTCAACTATCCAAAATGTGAGTGGGGGCAAAAATTAAAACTCTCTCCGATCTTGATCCAATTTTGTAGAGTTATTCTTTATTACTTTAAGAAACTATTCCTGTGAAAATCAACTATCAAAATTGACTGTATGGGGAGCGAAAGGGGGGGCCAAAATAGAGAAATTTTTAGCTTTTTTGTACATTTACTCTTTAGAAAACTGAGAGATTTGCAAATATCTAAATATTTAGCAAATATCTAAAAAATAATTTCAACCTCCCAAAATGTGAGTGGGGGCAAAAAATTAATACTCTCTCCGATATAGATCAAATTTTGTAATATTTAGTAGTTTTGAAGACTATATAAAATGTATGCTGTAAAAATCAATAGCCAAAATGAGAGCATGGGGCGAAAGAGGGGCCAAAATATTACAAATATATATTATAGACCTAATAATCACATGTCGAGACGCTGCCCGCCAGGGCAACCTGCCCGGAGGGCCGAGCTGTAGAGGGCGTGCCGAAGGCACGCCTGGAACAGCTCGTATTCTATAGAAGAGAGGTTCGAAAACTTTTCCGAGTCGCGGAGCCTTTTTTAAATTAAAATTTTTTCATGACCCCCTATTATATTTAATATTTATTTTGGCCGCGCAGGAGTGGCCTCTTACAACAGATAAGAAGTTTACAAATCAGGTCTATAAATTGGTGGTAAAATTTACATTTTCTCTCTCTCCCTGTCTATTTACAGTAGTCGCATTGTTAAAATTTTATACATATCTATGTCAAATAAATGGGGGGTCATGTAGGCTAGGGATTAGCGTGTCAGCCTGCTAACCAAGTGGACCCGGGTTCGAATCCGGCTCGAGACATCAGCCTAAAACCTGACCCGGGGTAGAGACAAATTAAAAAAAATATATAATCATTAGTATCGTAAATTGACTTATAGCTAGAAAGGCCGAAAAGCCAAAAAAAATGTCAAATAAATGAAAACAAAAATGAAAAAGATGAACACAAAAAATATATAAATAAATATATAAAAAATAAAATATGAACAAAAAGATGAATCAAAATTACAAAAAAATAAATAAAAACAAAAAAACATGAATAAAAATGAAAAATTTGAATAAAAACAAAAAATAAACAAAAAATAAAAGATATGTACAAGCTAAGACTTCATAGAGCGGGTCATTCAGTGACAGTGATAAATCCTAGGTCACTTCATATTATTATTATTATTATTATTTTATATATACAATTAACATTGGTTATGACCCGATCTATACGTTCTTTTATTAAAACTGTAAAAGTTTAAGAGAGAGCCCCTTAAAAGTAAATATTATATCAAAACAAATACCGTACTCTCTAAATTAGAATAGATAAAAATATCTTCAGAATATTTAAAAGTTTAATTTTCTATGAAAATCCAAAATTCAGACCATAGCCCACGCTTTATATGACATTTCAGATTTTTCTGAAGTTGTCAAAATTAAATTTTTCGGTTTATATCAAAACAAATATCCGTATTTGGTCTCTCTAAATATTCTTAAATTAGAATCGATAAAAATTTCTTCAGAATATTTAAAAGTTTAATTTTCTATAAAAATCCAAAATTCAGACCATAGCCCACCCTTTATATGACATTTCAGATTTTTATGAGGTTGTCAATGTTAAATTTTGTCGGTTTATATCAAAACAAATACCGCATTTGGTGTCTTTAAATACTCTTGTATTAGAATCGATAAAATATCTTGAGAATTAATAGTTAATTTTTCTATGATTGAAATTCAGACCACAGGGTATACATCTCAGATTTTTTTGAGGGTGTTAAATTTAAATTTTGTCGGTTTATATCAAAACAAATACAGTATTTGGTCTCTCTAAATATTCATGTATTAGAATCGATAAAAATTTCTTGAAAATTAATAATTTATTTTTCTATGAAAATGAAAGATTCAGACCACAGGGGGGCCCTTTATATACATTTCAGATTTTTTTGAGGGTGTCAAAGTTAATTTTTTCGGTTTATATCAAAACAAATATACCGCATTTGGACTCTAAAAACTCTTGTATTAGAATGGATACAAATATTTTGGGAATTAATAGTTAATTTTTCTATGAAAATCAAAAATTCAAACCACAGGGGAACCTTTGTATACATTTCAGATTTTTTCGATGGTGTTAAATTTAAATTTTTTCTGTTTATATCAAAACAAATACCCACATTTGGTCTCTCTAAATACTCTTGAATTAAATTGATAAAAATATCTTAGTAATTGTAACAGTTTATTTTTCTACGAGCAGTACCTGGCGTGCCTACGGCACGCCCGACACCTGCCTGCTGGTGGCCCTGGCAGGCAGCGTCTCGAGATTTGATTATTAGCTGTCAGTAATTATATGTTTTGAAAAAAATACTTTTTGAATAATGAATATTGATCGAAGAAAGATGAAAAAATATCAATAAATGCTTTATAAATACTTTATTAGAGCATGCAACCATTTTTCTCGAAGTTCACGATCGGTTGGAAACCTATTTCTTTTTTAATAATACATTTCAATATTTAAATTTATCTAAAAGTGTCTCTAAATTAATTATATATAATAATTTTAAAATTAATTTATCTACTAAAATTTCAAATGACCCGCGCAGTAATAAATTAAGAATTAATCTCATTATCCCATTAAATCATATCTCATTAAAACTTATATTATAAATTAAATATATATAATATTTATAAATTTTAAAATTAATTTATCTACTAAAAAATTTATATTTTTCTTAAATTCAAAAAAAAAAAATTAATGTTCGCGGTATGAATTATTTCCAAAAATTAAATATATATTAATATATAATATATTTAAAATTAAAAATTTGTCTGCTAAAATTTCAAATGAGACACGCCATGAATCTAATATTCTAAGCTATATAGAGGAATATATTAATATATAGAGATAGGTATTATAGATATAAAATATAGAGAATAGAGATGTTTTATTTGTAAAATTTGACAATATAACAACTGTCATTGAATATTAGTTGCTTTTTCTCCTACATGTTCCTTGCTGCGCCACGGGTACTGTCTGACAATGGCTTTTATATATATAGATGAAAATCAAAAATTCATGCCAACCTTCAGGGTAACCTTTGCATAAATTTCAAATTTTTTCGAGGGTGTCAAAGTTAAATACTTTCGGTCTAATTACGATGAATAATAAATGAATTTTTAGCTTCTAATTTTGTTTTTTTCTAGTTAGGCCAAATGTCTTGCTTCAATTAATTATTAAGCTTCGCGTGGCACCTGTGAAGAGGCCGCGGCTCACAGTTTGAGAACCTCTGCTATAGAACATTTAAATATTCGATTTCTTTATTAAAAAGATTATATTTTCTATATATATTTGATATTTATTGTCCCATATTTCCGAATGTCATTATGGGTTTATTTTATAAAATCTGACTCCATATGCTTTAAAGCAGCACTTGTTACCCATCAAGTTCAAGCCGCGTCAACGTAGCTCAACTTTGGCGATGGTTATATTCAACAAGGCTTCGCATGTTAATAGTCCATATTTATCTATGGATTAATTTTCCAATATGCAAAATATTATATTTGAAATTGAGTAATTATTATAATGTAACAAAATTGCCCAAAATCCAACGAGGTTAAAACGCGTGTTGCATATTTGGAAACTATGTATTGGATTACATTTACATTTATTTTTATTAATGATCCTTGGACATTTTCACATGTGCCAAGAACGTGATTTTGAACTTCCTTCTAAACGTGTTTTATCGCTTTTTGGTTACGGTGACTGACCCGTTTAGCCAAGCTTTATGGAAAGGAATCGCTCTCGTCTGGGTTTTTCATCAGCCCCTATTTGGAAGACAATATTTACATTTCGGCTTCTGTATTCAGAAGAAAGAATCTTCGCATAAGAAAATCATTTGAACTTTGCGATAGAACTGATGATGACTTAAAATGGAGGTTTTTTTATCATAGTCAATTCGCACAAGAAACAAAATATCGATTTCAAAACTAATAAGTGAATCAACTTTTTTTCATAAACTTGAATGCTAAATTTTATAATAAGAGACTTCTTAAATATTTTCTTTGATCCTAAGAATGTATCATTCTTTTTATCACACATATAAACCTGCTTAAATTGTAATTCCTTCCAAATAATTAATTTTAATTGGAGTAATTTTTGGGGACGGACTGATAAGTGAAATTGAGTGGATATTGATGTTGTTACTGCCACTGAAAGAGAAGACAGAGGGGAATGTCGCATTGGATTTCCTTCACTGACTTTTCAAAACCCTGAAGAAGGAGGGAATAGCCTCCGAAACGACGGTTTACGAATAACAAGATATTATAAATTATTTTGTAACGAAATTTTCTCTGGAGAAAGACGGACTGGTAGAAATTTTAATTGAATGTAATGGAAGGCAGCCCAGAGGTAGTGAGGAAAGAAAAAATTAACACATATAAAATAAGAGTGTAATTTATTGGAATCCTTACTCCTTTGCTTTCAAACCGACGTTTCGGAGGATTTTCCCTCATTCTTCAGGGTTTCAAAGGGTCAATGATTGAAACAAATAAAATGTTTCCTTCTTCTCTCCACAGTAGTGTTCAAAAACTTTCTTCATTTTTAACAAAGGCATAGAAAAACAATTTTTTTCCTTCTTAATTAGGAAAAGAAGGAAAAAAAAATTGTTTTTCTGTACCTTGTTAAAAATGAAGAAAGTTTTGAGCACTACTGTGGAAGAAGAAGAAACATTTTATTTGTTTCAATCATTGACCCTTTGAAACCCTGAAGAAGGAGGAAAAATCCTCCGAAACGTCGGTTTGAGGAAAGGAGGAAGGATTCCAATAAATTACACTTTATTTTATATGTGTTATTTTTTTCTCTCCTACCTCTGGGCTACCTTCCATTACATTCAATTAAAATTATCTTCTTTTTTGGACTGCCTCATCAATATCCACTCAATTAACTTTAATATTTTGATTTTTGAATTCATATCAATTACAAATTAACTTGACTTAATGAGGGTCGGGTTAGGCCAGCGTTTAGCGTACAAGCCTCCTAATCAAGTGGACCCGCGTTTGAATCCGACTCGAGGCAGCCGGCTAAAATCTGATCCTTACATATAAGACATAATTTCATAATAGTATCGCAAATTGGCTGATATTCAGTAGAGCTGAAATCAATTATCCACCCTAAAGCCTTCTTTACGAGAAACACGCGGTTATCGAACGCTCAGCACCCCTTCACTGTCAAATTGGATAAAAGCTGAACCAACGCTTTCGCCAACTCTTTTATCCCTATGACCTCCAGAGACTGGAACTCACTTCCAGCCACCGTCTTCCCCGCAACTTATAACCTTAAGCTGTTTAAGACCCGCTTCCACAGATACCTTCAACTCCTAACCCCCCCCCTTCTTCTTTTCACGATGGAGGGCCAACCCAGTCCTTTAGCGGATGCATCTTTTTGGTGTATCTCTTTCTCACATTGATATCATTAAAAAAAGGGCCGAAAAGCCAAAAAAAAAACTTGGCTTAATGGAAATCTTCTGGTGGCCATTCGAAAAATTCCATTAAATATGATGAATCATAAGATATGTTACCTTTTCGAAAAATTATTTTTTAATAAATTTTTTTTTTTTGCTTGCTCGCACTGCCCCCCCCCCTCCCCCTCTACCGCAGACTACGAGTGCTTTAATTAGGTCACTAAATTCTCTCTATTCTCTCTAAGAGATTATTTTCTTAGAAGTTTTCTCTTCAAATTATTTCTCGAGGGAAGTTCGTCTTACAAGTTATCTTCAAAGGAAGTGTCATTTCTAGAAATTTCGGGGGGTCTGACCTACAGATCTTCAAATCAGGGAGTCCAAATCAATTGCAGTATTCAAAAATAAATTTTACAACCTTTTACTGTCAAAGCAGAAATCGGAATGAGATTGTTTGATGGTGAGTGGATTGGACCTGTGATGGGAAGGTTTATTTGTAATGTTAATTGTGATGATTGGTGGAGAATGCTTTGTGATGTATCTCTATGTGTAGCATAAAATTATGTTATTGTGTTATATATATATATATATATATATATATATATATATATATATAAGCATTTATATTTATTATATGGTATTATTGTATAGTTCAATTTTATTTTCTTATTATTGTTTTATATTATTGTATTATATTCAATTTTATTTTTTGTATAATATTTTTGTTCTTTGGGAAGAACATCATCAAAGCATTCAATAGATAAATCTAAATCTAAAATCTATTCCAAAATGGACCTAATAAAAAAATTTGTTGTATGATGTCAAAATCAAGGGGATATTTACGGGAATTATATAGATAATTTAATAATAGTAAAAGTAGTTTTGCTTTAGATTTTATACTCTGGCAGATCTATAAGAAGATATTTCTGCTTTTCAAAACTGCAAGATCAGTTTCAAGGGCTTGAAGTTGATTAAAAAAATCAGAAAAATAGTGGCAACCAGAAATGATTGAAGTGTTGTTTCATTGAACGAAAATCCGATACATGGCTCATTAATTAACAATATTTATGGTAGATTTACGATTTTCAACTTAAAAAGAATTAGTGCGTTTCTTGTAAGGATAGAGAATAGAAACTCCCAGGCCATCTTTAGGCAGCACAAATCAATACCAATGAAATTTTTTTAATAGTAAAGGCTGCAAGAAGGTGTTTAACCCACTCCTACTTTAGCTACAATTAAAAGTTGATCGAGTGACATTAACGAAAATACATGAAAATCGGATTAACGTCGAGCACTGACAACTTTCCAATAGATACAATTTTACGTCGTTGTGGATTTGGCTCTGGGCACAACTGCTACAGAGAAACAGGGGATGTTGAGTTAAGCTTTATTTGTATAGTATTCATAGAACTTCCACTTTTAAATGATTAACTAAGAATCAGCCTAGTACATATGGCTTTTCACACTGGTATCTAAGGTAATGTGGAGAATATTCACGGATTGGGTCGGTATTGAGTAAGTACTTATAGACCTGAAGGACTTAAGACTGTAGGATTCATGTAAGATAGAAGAGGAAAAGGAAACATGGGATAAGCGAATTGTTGAATGTGTTTGTTTAATTAATTAATGCAAGAGATGCAAGTAACGTGTATGGAACATGGTGGGCTATGATAATCCAACATCACGCAATGTACCACCCACTCAGAACTAATCACCTCATATCATGATTAATTTCCGAATTCACTGAAAATATAATATTAAATAGATTTTTTTTGCAACGAAATTTTCTCTGGAGAGAGACGGACTGGTAGAAATTTTAATTGAAGATAATGGAAGGCAGCCGAGGGGTGGTGAGGCAAGAAAAAATTAACACATATTAAATAAGGTGTCTCTTAATTAATAATTAAGGAGGAAAAAAAGAAAAGAAAAAGATTGTTTTTCTATGCATTTGTTAAAAAACAAGAAAGTTTTGAACACTACTGTGGAGAGAAGAAGGAAACATTTTATTTGTTTAATTCATTGACCCTTTGAAACCCTGAAGAAGGAGGGAAAAATCCTCCGAAACGCCGGTTTGAAAGGAAAGGAGGAAGGATTCCAATAAATTACACCTTATTTGATATGTGTTAATTTTTCTTTCCTCACTACCCCTGGGCTTCCTTCCATAACCTTCAATTAAATAGATTATTTTAGATACAAATAAAAGAGAATTGTTAATTGGCACGCTCGGTAGGCAGACCAGCGAAGAGTGTACCGAGTCTTAATGAGGTTTTCATTTTTTTCATCCATTTTTTATTCAAATTAGTGTTTTCTCGATAATAATGACTTTGAGGAGTAAAGAGCATTGGATGACAAAGAAACACCTATAAATTCATTCGCAACAGAACATTGCGAATTAGAAAAAGAAGGTTTTATTAGTTGAGAGTGATTGATAAAATTATCACTAGCCAATTTAATAG
Source organism: Forficula auricularia (assembly GCA_024734495.1). Classification (NCBI taxonomy): domain Eukaryota; kingdom Metazoa; phylum Arthropoda; class Insecta; order Dermaptera; family Forficulidae; genus Forficula; species Forficula auricularia. The sequence goes on along the minus strand of JALMQS010000083.1, from coordinate 3,548,918 downwards.
TGGGTGAAATCGATATCAGCCAGGGGCCTACAGAATCCCCAACCAAGATATTAAAATAATATTCTATATTTGATTTGCACAATAGCGGCTCTCGCATATGAATTCTATAAAATTAAATAACCGCTATAGTAACCCATAGTAGACGAACATTTTACTAGCTCTGAAAATCAAAGAAGCAAATTTTTCACTTTAATGTTGAAAAAAGGGAAAATGCTTGCTCATTTTCTGCAAGACGAAATTTCCTGTATTATACCTTTTATCTAATTTGTAATTGGCTAATAAATTAATTCAAATCGGAAAAATTAAGACCTAGTGCAAAATTTACAAATTTTCTTTGCTTTCTATGTCAGAAAATGAAAAAAATGATCTTAAAATTTTTGAAACGACTTATATAAATATCAATATGAAAATGAATATGAACAATTTGTTCTATTTCCAAAGAAAGAAAAAGGTTTTTTGTACTTGTTTATTATTTGTTAAAATTGATGTTTGTTAATGAATTGTAGCTAGATTATATTGCTGTTTGTAGGACCTAGCCACCGTGGACTTGTGCCTCTAAGGGCCGGTTGTATGTCGCAAAGTAAATGCTTTTTACCACTAACCAATGGTATATGGTAAATGGAGGGGCTGGGATGGCCAATCAGATGACAAGCACTGAAAATTTCTGTCATCTGATTGGCCATCCCAACCCTCCATTTACTATCTACCCTTGGTTAGTGGTAAAAAGCATTTACTTTGCGACTACAACCGGCCCTAAGCAGGTCGAGGAATAAAGATTTATTTATTTATTTAATTATAGTGTCAGACAAACATTTCCAAAAATAGAAATTATTTGAATTATAGAAATTATACAGGTCTGTTATGGTTTGAATTATTTTTTGTTTCTTATACATTTTCGGCTGCTGAATTCGAACATAAATTGCGTATCTCATTACATTTTTTCACAAACAAGAATAAATTATTGTATACGTAGTAAGTGGGCTCAACTCTATTTTGGCCTGTAAAAATACCTGTTTATTTTATTTATTATTATTTTTTTTTTTAGAATTCTTATGAAATCATATCTATACCTATATCATTGGAGAGTATCAAACAGAAAATACTGAAATTTTAATTTTTACCATACAGGGTATGGTCAAGTATTGTAAAAGTGCATGAAATTTTTTTTTTTTCTAAATATCTCAAAAACGGCGGAAACTATTTTGTTAAAAAAATTGAGTGAAACAATAGCGTTTCGGTCTACAAAAAAAAAAATTTATGAGTGAACATCGAAAAAATTATATTTTACAAGATATTAATAATTATTTTGCTAAAATGTCTCTCAGTAGGTTATCAAATTTTGTGTACGGGCGTACCCTCTAGTTCAAAATCTAGTGCGGATTTCATAACGAAATTTCACATGTATTTTTGGTACATTGAGATTAAGAGTTTATTAGATTTTGGTTGAAAGTGAACCAAAAATTAAGGGGGGGGGGGGGTTAAAAAACTATAAAATTTTCAAACTAAAAAAACCAAAAAAAGAAATATGAAATACGCTATAAACGAACCTATAATAAAAAGGAGTTATTACTCTATCAATATATGGACTCTTTGATCGATTTGAACGAAATCAGCATATGCACCCTTATGACCTTGTGAAAATTCCCTAAATTAATTTGATAGTGACCAAAAAGAGGGGAGGTTCAAAAATAATTTAAAATAATAAAATTTTCAAACAAAAATCAAAAAAATATGATATTTCGAATATAATAGTCTCCAAATTATAAGCAGATGTTATTAATTGTTAATGGACCCAAAATTAAGGGGGAAGGTTTGAGACTTTTTGAAGATTTAAAACAATTTTAAAATTAAGATTTAAAAATATAAAAATTTATTTTTTAGCAATAAAATCAATTAATATATTGTTCCGTTCATATATAATTTTAATCTTATGGACTATATTAGAAAAATTATTTAAATTAACTTCTTAGTAAAATTTTCTTTTTCCCTCAGAGTCAATGTTCCATTGAAATAAAGTTAATTAAGTTAATTTTCAAAGAAAATTAAATAATAAAATGTTTGTAATATAAGAGGTATGCTAAGCGGTTGAAGCATGAAATTTTGCTGTGTGTGTTTCTTGCTCCTACACAAATTATTAGGTATTAAAGTGTGGTCTGTAATTGTGCCTGGAAAAAAGAAAGAACAAGATCTCTAGTGCTGTTCAAGAGAACCACTTCTTGAAATAAATAAACTCTCGAATTTGCACGCACTCATTGACTTATCTCCTTTAAAAACACCCGTCACCCTAATAGAAAGTATATTTCATTAATGAAATAGTGATATCAATCAGAAATAGTACATTCATTTAATTCCCATTTCAATTTACATTATTAATCATATGTCAAAATGGGTAATTATTAACTGTCCGAATTTATAAGCTTTTACCACTATTAATGCTATTTGAGGGTTGTTTTCTATAGTTACGAAAATGAATACATCAATTAAAAAATATAATTGAAAATCCCTTTAATCATTCTGAATAATGTACTAACTAGTAGCGGTAGAATTTACTTAGTTGATTAGCCTATGGAGTTTTTTTATATCCCTGTAAAATGAATTGAATTCACTCCAAGATTTTTAAATTTTATTTATTTATTAAAATAATTAACCTGAAGATTTGAGATCCTCTTTTGAAAATTAGATGGATTGTTTTCAAAAATACAACTCACAGTGAAAACTAAATTTTTCAAGAAAGAATTTAATTAAGGTCAAAAATCTAAGATTTTAGTAGAATACTTTTACATTGCATATCAGAGGGCTTCGTCCTCTCAGGAGTTGAACCCGAGTACTAACACTGTTTCCAGGCTTGTTAGTTGAACCCTCGAGACAAAAACACACTCTGAATTGCAATATACTATTAAGTATATATGTCAGAGTTGTTTTTGTCTTGAGCGTTGAACTAACAAGCCTGGAAACCGTGTTAGTACTCGGGATCAACTCCTGAGGGGACAAAGCCCTCTGATATGCCATGTAAAAATATTCTACTAAAATCTTAGATTTTTGACCTTAATAAAATTCTATCTTGGTTATTTATTTATGTTTGTTCATGTTACGAAATGTCTGAAACTTAGGGACAAATAGTTAAAAAAAAAACCTTTTTTTGTTTGTTTGAATGAAGTGAAACAAATAAAAAAAAAACTTATCAAAATCTCAAATAAAAGAGACGAAACATACCAATTAAATTAATCTTGTCCTTCAGTGGGGGGTGATTTTTTCATTTTTTTGTATAAAATCGCGGGTTTATTTATCTTATTATATTAAACGAGCAAAAATTGTATATATATACGAGTATATATTTTTATATTTACTAGAAAGCCCTTCTGTCTGATTCTTTGTGGTGTGGAATCGAAACAGATGAATTTTGTTCAGATATTCAATAATACATTTTATTTGGAATGTTTAATGTTAAAGTTAGATGAACGCGAAAGTTAAAACTTATTATCAGGTCACTGCCCTATTTTGGTGCAATTGGGACCAGACTCGTTTTGATACTGAACCAAGAGTTGAAAAAAGATACAGGACCCAGCCGGGTATGATCCGACATCTTCTGCGTTAAGCTCGCAGATGCCTTCTCCATTTAAGCGATGGATCCCCTGACCAGATCCTATAATCAAATTTTATATATATTCAACTCTTTAGCTCAGGCGCGGTTTCTCCTATTTTCCTAATAGTATGGTTCTTATAAATTTACTAGAAAGCCCATCTGTCTGATTCTTTGGGGAATCGAAACAGATGAATTTTGTTCAGATATTCCATAATATATTTTATTTAGAATGTTTAATGTTAACGTTAGATGAACGCGAAAGTTAAAACTTATTATTGCACCAAAATAGGACAGTGACCTGATAATAAGTTATAACTTTCGCGTTCATCTAACGTTAACATTAAACATTCCAAATAAAATTCATTATTGAATATCTGAACAAAATTCATCTGTTTCGATTCCCCAAAGAATCAGACAGATGGGCTTTCTAGTAAATTTATAAGAACCATATTATTAGGAAAATAGGAGAAACCGCACCTGAGCTAAAGAGTTGAATATATATAAAATTTCATTATAGGATCTGGTCAGGGGATCCATCGCCTAAATGGAGAAGGTATATGCGGGCTTAACGCGGAAGATGTCGGACCATACCCGGCTGGGTCCTGTATCTTTTTTTCAACTCTTGGTTCACTATCAAAACGAGTCTGGGGGGGGGGGGGGAATCGAAACAGATGAATTTTGTTCAGATATTCAATAATAACTTTGAAATAGTATTTCGAAATACTTCAACGGTTACTAAACAAAATATTTTTAAATTTAGTTTTCCCTCAATTTTATTTTATATTATTTTTTCCCAATTGTAAATTCAAATTGGCTATTTCTTAAAACAAAAGATTTGTGAAATAAGTAAGTCTTTAAATTTCTTTAATGTAATTCCTTTGCTGTGAACTAATTAAAAAATGTTTTATTCATTTAGCCAAAATGGATAAATATTTAATAAAATCTGATGCTTCACAAGCAGAAGATAAACAAAGAAACAAACGGAAGTATAAAAATGACTACATCGAATTGGCATTAGTAAACGGAAGACCGGGAGACCCTCAACTACCATTCTGTCTAGTCTGCAAAAAGAAACTTGCAAATCAAGCTCTCGTTCTTAGTAAACTGAAAAGACATTTGGAGACAAGGGAAGGTCAAGAAAGTATAATACCATTATCCAATGAACACAATATCACGCAGAATCGAAGATTTATCTTCAGACTTAAAAAAACAAATTGTCGAGCATTTCGAATCGCACCACAGTGAACGCGGTCACTTCAGATTGATGAATCGACAGCATAGGCGCCGGGTGGTCCCGGGGAGGAGCTTATTATAATCGGCTTGCACGACGACGCCGATGTGATTTTTTTAATTTTAAAACTCTCTAATAGTTCATGACAAATAAAATTTATTAAAATTAGGAAATATAAATTATTATTTTAAAACCCATTGCGAAATCCAGGGGTCCAAGGACCAATACCAATTAAATTTATACGGGACCAATCGGCAACTATACTAAACCCAAAGCAAAAACAATCATCGAAATCGGCCGACATAGTAAAAAGAAATCGACGAATAAACATCATCAGAACTTGACCAAATTAATAGGTGACCACCCCTAAGGTATCCCATTTCCAATAAAAAAAGAATCATCGAAATCGGTCCATGAACAAAGAAGTTATGCGTGAACATACCTAACAAAAAAGGTCCAATATCAATTAAAAAAAAACGGAACCAATCGGGTACGAGACTGAACCCAACGCAAAAAAAATCATCCAAATCGGTCCACATGGTAAAGAGAAATAAATGTTCAAACACAAAAAAAAAAAAAAAAAAAACAGACATTCCGTTGAATTGATAACCTCCTTTTTTTCAAAGTTGGTTAAAAAGATATTAATGTTATGTAATATAATACAGATATCTATGGAAAAGCAGACAGCTCATTCGATCTGTTCAAGATGAAAAATTCTTGAATGAGTATCGTTTATGCAAATATTTGAGCACTTCGACAGGAAAAGACATATTTGAGCTTTATTTCAAGGTTTGCTTTGGAAAAACTGCGTTGGTGTCCATCAATGTTGGGAAACAAAAAATGATTATCAACTTGTGCGTCAAGAAATTCCAAAAATTATAGTAAGCGTCCACTGCAGGATTCACAGAGAATCTCTCGTTTCAAAATCTTTAGCTCCAGATATGTTGATTGATATGAACTAAGTCATCCAAGGGGTCAATTTCATCATGAGTCGACCGCTCTTAAATCCCGATTTTTTAATTATTATTTTTTTTGGTATCATATAACTTTTACATTTTTACTTTCACATTTCTATTCATAGAATATAATGTGGAAGTATTACGATGCCCTGTCTGGGTCCTGACTCTTTGAAAGCTTGTATCTCAGAGATAAAAAAAGTTAATTTCATTTTGTAACTTCTAAATGGAAGGAATCGATGGCCTTAATAGTTGGAAACCGGATTTAGGACATCAAACCACAAATTGGGGTCCCCAGTGGCCAAAAAGGGGCCAAAAATCCATTGGTCAGTTCGTATGTACGTATGTACGTATGTATGTACCCCCTGCGTTTGGCAACCATAAGTCTCAAAGCTACGAAATTCAAAACTTAAGCTCAATATAGGCTAGAAGGAGTACAGCAAGTTTTTGGTTGAAATCGGAAAACCGGAAGTAGACATTTACATAGAAGATTTTTCGTTTTTTTTTTTATTTTCTCAAAAACAGCTCTAACAATTTTTTTTTAAATTATTGTATTTATCAAGTGTCATGAGCTAATAGTTGTGTCAAATTTTTAATCTGATTGTAACAAAGGAAGGGGTTGTAAGTTAGGAGTGTCGTAAAATAAATATTTTAATCGTTCATATCTCGTCTTCGGAAAGTTGCAGAGCCTTGAAATTTGAAACTTAGGCTATCTAGAGGCTACAAGATTTTGGCTAATATAGAAAAACCGGAAGTTGATGTTTACGTACGTAAGAATGTACCCTCCCTGCGTTTCGAAACCATAAGTCTCAGAGATACGAAATTCGAAACTTAAGCTTGATATAGACTAGAAGGAGTACAAGCTTTTGGTTGAAATCGGAAGACCGGAAGTGGACATTTAAATGAAAGATTTTTTTTTTCTCAAAAACGGCTCCAACGATTTTGAGAAAATTAGTGTATTTATCAAGTTCAAGACACTTGGTAAGTATACTAATTTTTAAAAAAATCGTTGGAGCCGTTTTTGAGATAATAAAAAAAAAACGCCATAAAGGAAGGAGGTGTAAATTAGTAGTGTCGCGATGACTTCAAAAAAATGAAAATGTGAAAGTTGTGTGGTGAACACACCAAATGTTTTATATTCAGGTGTGCCGGATATAATTCCAGATATTCTTAGTGGGCTGTCAACGAAAAAAGGTCGGGAAACACTGTACTACACTATGGAATATGTTATTTCCATTGTGAAATAATCGTCCAATCGACCTCTCGGTCTATATCGATTACTATCTAGGAAATCATTTTCAATCATGTAAATCTTTGGAGTGCGCAGTTCGGGAGAAGTAAAAATCTCGCGAGCCACTTCAAAAAAAAAAACCTTTTTACATAACTTTCCGAAATAAAGCTATTTATTAACTCATTTAATTTTATCACTGAGTGAGGCGTCGTAATAATTTTTGTGAAGAATTTCCATATAGAAATTGTAGTAAAGCAGGAGTGCCCCCTCCCCTAGCTTCATGACTAACCACCCATTTTCAAGAAAAGTACCCCCTTGGGGATTTTATTCACTTCTAAAGAATTAGAAAAGCTATTTATTAACTTTTGTTGAAGTTATAAGACTTTACCGTTTTTATTTTTAGCATATAATGGTAAAATGCAAGGATTTTCAACCCCCCCCTCCCGAAATTTCGATGAAACCCTCAGCGTCTTAACCCCCCTATGGGCACCCCTGAGTACAGACTTTAATTTTCTTTCACATTTGAACTTTTTCATGAAATACTAGTGGCCTGTTTAATAAACTATCGATTAAAATTCTATTTTAAAATTTGTTACCATAAAGAAAAATTTATAATTTTGGAGATTTTTCGTTTCCCGTCTTATTTTAATATCTGCACATTGTTCTGTTTGTCGGTATGTTTGTCACTGTGTGATCAAATTATATATTTTTAACCGACTCTAAAAAAGGAGGAGGTTCTCAATTCGACTGAATTTTTTTTTGTGTTATGTTACCTGATATCTTCGCCAATTATGAACTGATTTTGATGATTTTTTTGCATTGGATTCAGTCTAGTTTCTGATAAGTCCCGTTTTTTTTCATTGGTATTGGGTCTTTTTTACTATGTTTGTTTAGGCATAACTTCTTTATTTATAAACCGATTTCGATGATTTTTTTATATTGGAAAAGGGTACCTTAGAGGTGGTCCCATATTAATTTGGTCAAGTTCTGATGATATGATCAATGACGAGTTAACGTAAATATCCAATTCTTATGACCAAATAATCGAAATTATAATAAATATAATCTTTTATAAAAAAATCAATCTTAAAACGTTCGTTTAAAACCCGCAAACGTTTTTAGAGAATTTCTGTATTTATGAATTTAATTTTATTATCATTTTCTGATTCATTCGCCCGATCCTTTTTCTTACGAGATGCATGCAAGGTATTATATTAAGTCACAATTAATAACATCACTAAAAAGAGAAAAATAAAACCGACTTCAAAAAATTAAATGCAACAAATAAAATAATAAAACTCAAAAATAAAATAAAATGCACTAAAAAGGTATAAAATAATTATCTAAATTTAGTTACAACTGAACGACGAAATATTTAGATGAAATCACTTTTTGAAGTCGGTGCTAAACAAACTATACCTATAAGCGAGCGTACCCGCCAAACGTACTAAGTAAAATCCGTCGAGTTCGATTCATAAAATGTATATTTTTGGCACCGACTTCAAAAAGTGATTTCATGCAAAAATTTCGTCGTTTAGTTGTAACTAAATAAGATAATTATTTTATACCTTTTAGTGCATTTTATTTTATTTTTAGTTTTATTATTTTATTTATTGCGTTTAATTTTTTTGAAGTCGGTTTTATTTTATTTTTTTATAAAAATTATTTTTATGTTAAATCTTATTCTGTGAAAAAATTTAAATTGTAAGTTTATTTCAAGATAACCTAGACACAAAAAAAAAAAAAATAAAATAAAATCAGTCGAATTGAGAACCTCCTCCTTTTTTGAAGTCGGTTAAAATGGAAAATTCCTTTTAATCATAAGAAATCTTTCGGCCTCTCTTACAAATTTAGACCTTATCGCAGTCGCACGCCATTATTCTGAAATCTTACTTTGTCTGTTAGTTTGGTAGTCAAGGAAGGTATCTAGAGGTGTGGTTTGAATGTCATCCTCAGATTGTTTTCCCTTAACACTGTTCCAACCATATCAGTTGTGCCTTTAAGTAACGAAGAGTGACAAAACCCGTCCAACTATCATCCTCCCCAAAATGTTTAGGTTTTTCTGAATTCACTGCTTAGATAATCAATTAAATTTAATCGATAATTAACACAAAAATGTGAGTGTATTTTTTTTTAAGATGTATTTTTTAAAAAATCAACTCGCTGGCGGATCTACATATTATGTTTTTAAAAAAAACCTACACAATTCTATGGTTATAATATCTAAGATTATATACTAAAATCTTAATATATAATAAAAAGAGAAGGTGATGTTCCATTAATTCATTCATTCATTTATCTATCAACTCACAGCCTAAACACCCAAAATGGAGTGTCAAAAAATGAAAATTCTTGAGCTTGGAGCAAACTCAGCAAAATTTGAATACATAATCTGTGGGCCATTAGAAGGCTAGAAATGCAATAGCTAACCACCCAAAATGGGAGGGAGGCTCAAAATATAAAAATTCTTGCCTTTGACCAAACTCAACCAAATCTTGTATACATAATCTGTGGGCCTCTAGGGATTAAGAAATCCAAAAACTGAGTGTGGTGCGGGGTGCGGTGGAGGGGGCCAGGGTGGGTGTGGGGGTGGAATGGGCCATTCATTCATTCATCTATCAACTCACAGCCTAATCACCCAAAATGGGGGGAAATGAAAATTCTTGGCCTTGAATCAAACTCAATCAAATTTTATATAAATAATCTGCGGGCCACTAGAAGGCTAGAAATGCAAAAACAAATCACCCAAAATGGGGGGAAATGAAAATTCTTGGCCTTGAAGCAAACTCAACCAAATCATGTATACATAATCTGTGGGCCACTAGAAGGCTAAAATGCAAAAACTAATCACCCAAAATGGGGGGGGGCAAAAAATCATAATTCTTTTCGATGGACCAAACTCAACCAAATATTGTATACATAATCTGTGGGCCTCTTGAGAGCTAGAAATACAAAATCTAAGTGCAGGGGTCAATGCAAGGGTGGAGTGTAGGGGGCCCGGGTGGGGCTGGGGGTTGAATGGGTGCGTAATGGGGTGTATGGTGGGTGCCCATGTGGAATGAGATTGGGGTGTAGGGGTGGGGAATTCGAGAGTGGAAAACAGGGGGGCCTGTGGTGGGGGGAAGTGTGCGTAATGGGGTGCAGAGTGGGTTCTGAGGTGGAATGAGGTTGGGAGCGGGGTGGGGGTGCAGGGGGCCCGGGGTGGGGGGTGTAATGGAGGGAAGGGTGCTTAGTGGATGTGGAGGTGTAATGGGGTTGTGGTACGGGGTGGGAGTTCAGGGGGCGTAGCCCCCCGGCCAGTGGAGACGCCCGCTTCTCAGCTAATCTTAGATATTCTGACCATAGAATTGTGTTTTTTTTCAATTTTTATTTTTTTCATTAAAAATTTGGATTAAAAACAATTTGGGAAAACTGTAGATTATATTAATTTTCCATTGTACATTTATGTTTGTTCTATTAAGGTTTTATTGACTATTGTTTCATACATGAATTATACACATTTCATTAAGCAATGCAAATATTTTGATTCATTCGTTTAAATCACCTGATTTTAAAAGGATCAATTTGTACCTTTAATCAAAATCCTAAATAAATTTTATTCAACAAAATTGAAAATAGATGATAAATGTAGACACATGTTAAACAAATTGTTAATAGATATACCAATTTATATATCCAATAAAATGTCAGTATGCTATAAATTACTATCTGAAATGATTGAAAAGAGAGAGAGAAAGATTAATTAAGGTTGCTTCAAGAGGGTTGATACTGCGAATTAAACGAAATTTATATTAGTATTGTAATTCAAAGTTGTTAATATGGTCCGACTTAATATCAATTTGTGTGACTGGTTGAAAATCATCAATCGAAAGAGGAAGTAATTTGATTTCAAATTTCATGCTTAAGCTTGGCAACATTTCAGAATTTACATACATATACAATAAAATTTTATTTTATTTTTTAAAAGAATCCTTTTTGAAAATTTTATTTTTTTACATTTTCAAAGATTTTTAAATTTTGGTGAATTATTTGATATTTAATTATGTATATATTATGTACAAGTACACCAATGGCGGTTGGTGACTTTTCAACCAGAGGATGCTGTCCAAAAAAGAACCCTCATTTTTTGATATTTTATTTTAATCTTCGCTTTTTTTTTTTGCAAATTTCACGAATACGGCATCATTTTTGATATTTTTCAAATTTAACATTAGATTTTTAAAAATAAATTTTGTGACTTTCTCCCCAAACGGATACTGCTGTGTGTGAGTGAGGGTAGGAGTCAGAAATTAAATCTTGTGAATTAAACCCCCACAATTCCCGAGATGGAAATCGACCATGCTCCACAATAAATCAGCCTGTCCTATAAGAAAATCTTAAATTTTTCCTAATAGTTATTTCCGATCTTATATTATATTGAGAGTTTTTAGAAATGGATTAGTCAAAAAATTCCCTAATCATCTTTATTTATTCCTTTTTTGTATTATTACTATTTTAATAGTTCCTCAGCGAGAACCATTTTTATTTGACTAAAACTCTTCTGGATTTGTCTTTGACACGCATGAACTGGAAGCTATATCAGGTAGGGAGTTCAAACTTTCTATCAGCACCCTTTTAGGAGAAATCATTAATTTTAATTGCCCCTTGAAACTATCCAACAATTTTAATTCATTTCGAGAACCGATATACTTTTCAAAAGTTTTATAGAAATATGTATTTGAAATAACGGATAATAATTTCAAAATTTTAAGATCTTCCTGAGACGTTTTTTTTTTGTTTTTGAAAATTAAGTTCTAATAAATTATTTTATTCGGAAATTGTTGTTTTCATTATCGTTGATCTGCCGTGTAATCAATTTGCCAATTATTTATTTAATTAAATAGTTTATTAGGGGGTCGGGTTAGGCTAGGGGTACCGTGTCAGCTAAGTGAACCAGGGTTCGAATCTAACTCGAGGCAACCGGCTAAATTCTGACCCGGACAAATTTTAAAAAATAATAAGTAGTATCGTAAATTCACTTATGGCTAGAAAGGCCGAAAAGACAAAAAAAAAAAAATAGTTTATTAAATTAAAAAAAAAAAAATTGATTAGTTTATCAGGGAAAACGAACAGACTAGAAAAAGTTTTCGCTATATCTGCAATTTATATTAAAATATTTTTACAATTCAATTTCGAAATGTTCTCATTCATATTTCTAAAAAGATTGTTCTCAACAATAAAATAATATCATGTTTGAAAATGATTTTTCTCCACTTTCCAGACATTTTTCAACACAATGAGTAAAAATGATTTTTTGATAATATTTGAGTGAATTCATTTACTAGGTTCGCTTGGCAGACGGGCTTCGCCGAAATATTTTCAAAACGAACGATTAAAACTCTATATAAGTTTTTCGATTTCAATTGCAATCTAATCAGCCCTTAGGTTTAACAGAAATTTACTAAATAAGTATTTGAAAACTCTTATTGTTTTTGAAGTAAAATTAACACATAATTTTTTAGCAACTCGCTACTCACTAATAAACTCTTTCAATTAAATAATAATATATTTTCAATGCATTATTTTTTAAAGTAAATTAAAAAATTAATATATTTATAAAGTTTATTTATTTTATTTATTTATTTTTTTGATATTTCAATTATGTACTTTTTGTGTTAATTAGCTTAATCTTGTCAAATGAATATAGTAGATAATATATATATTTTTGTATAATAAATATTAAAAATGTTAATAAAATATTAAAATACATCTAAATTTTCAAATGTCGGGATTTTGGGTGCCACCCATATTTATATATAAAAATGTCAAAGAATTATATTCCAGTTTTGTAGCTTGATTTTCTCTTCGTTTTTGTTTTTTGTTTTTGCAATTTTGACAAAATGTGATAATAGGATATTTCAAAAATTATATAAAGAAAATTTTTTTATATAAGAAACTGAAGATGGACTCAATTAAGCCCGAAACATATTGTAATAAAATTTTTTAAAAATAGGTAAGAGTTTATTTAATGATGTGAAGATTGAGTAAAAGAATAAAAAACTATATATAAATAATAATAATAATGTAGTATATATAAGGGTTGGATATTAAGGGTTGTTTACCTTTGTGTGGGTGCAGTGGTGGTCCGATGTTGACTCCGCAGAATTTCTACACCAAATGAAGAAAGAAATGAAAAGAGAAAGAATCCCGTTGCTCGATAAGATAATTTGCCAGGCTAATATTCTGAGAAATATTTCAGCAAGTTTATCTTAAAAAAATTCTCAAATGGATTTATTTATTATCTAATTTACTCTTTTTCGATTATAATAATTTAATAAAAGAATATAATTATTGTAAATATATATCTCGACGATAGAGCTAAAATGAATGAATGGATGATTCAGTCATTTTTAAGTATAAATAAGGTGATGTGCTCACCCACATGATTTTACCACACACCTGGCCCCTCTCTTATATTTAATATTTAAAAAAATAAATTATAATTATTTACGAAAGAGCCCCCTTAATTTTTGAATCCATTAACAGTTAATAATATCTCCTTTTAATTATGCGACTATTCTCTTAGTTTTATTCCATTTGTATTTAAAAATGTTATTATTTTAAATTATTTGTGAGCCCCCTCTCCCACACACACTTTTTTCTTAATTTAAAGTAATTATTCACTGGTAGTTGTATCAATAAAAATTGATAATTAATTTTTTACTAAATAATATTTCATTCTAATAATCAATTGTTATTTTAATTTTCAAATTCACTAATAGTTCATTACAAATATTACTATATATTATATTAAAATTAGGAAAAATTTAATTAATTAGAGCTATTTTCTATGGAAGACGAAATGGTAGAATTCAATGTTAAATTGATGCAAAGACATGCCCAAAGATAATAAAAACCACAAATTTCGAATGGAAGAATTTATTAGGTGGTCAATTATATCTTCTTAAAAAATCCGACGATTCGGAGTATCGTCCCTTCTCAAGGTTTATATGGTATTTTGAGTTTTTAATTTTTGACTGATTTTATTTTTGTGTTTATTCTTTTTATTTTTGTAAATATTTTTAGTTTTTTTTTTATAGCTTTTATTATTTTTTGACAATATGTATGAAATTCTATGATAACATGCTTCTACTGTAAATAAGAAGGAAGAGAGAGAGAGATGTATAACACCACCAATTTGAAACCCAATTTTGTAATTAATTCTAATCTGTTGTAAGATAAGGCCCCCTCCTGCGTGGCCAAATAAATATAAATAATTAATTAGGAACCCTACATGTTAATTAATATTATTTTAAATTGCGTTTAATTTCAAAACTTTGTGCAGAGCGATGCCTTGATGATGTGAAGAGTTAGTCAAAACATGAAAAAAATAATTAAATTTTATTTCAATTTTATTCAATTCTACCTCAAATAAAATTCGACCTTTTTACCTGAATTCAAAGTCTAAAATAATATTAATATATTGCTTTTAATTAAAGGCAGGTAAAGAACCGTAAAGAATAATAAAGTAATGAAAATTTTGAAAAATTTAAGAAACTTTTTAAAATTTAAAAATTTTTAAGAAAAAATAAAAACCGACTTCAAAAAATTAAATGCAACAAATATAAAAATACACTAAAAGGTATAAAATAATTATTATCTTATTTAGTTACAACTAAACGACGAAATATTAACACGAAATTACTTTTTAAAGTCGGTGCCAAACAAACTATACCTATAAGCGAGCGTACCCGCCAAACGTACTAAGTAAGATCCGTCGAGTGCGATTCATAAAAGGTATATGTTTGGCACCAACTTCAAAAAGTAATTTCGTGTTAATATTTCGTCGTTTAGTTGTAACTAAATAAGATAATAATTATTTTATACCTTTTAGTGTATTTTTATATTTGTTGCATTTAATTTTTTGAAGTCGGTTTTTATTTTTTTCTTAAAAATTTTTATTTTTCTCTTTTTAGTGATGTTATTAATAGTGATTATATCATCAGAACTTGACCAAATTAATATGACACCCCCTTTCGGATAAAAAAAGAACCATCGAAATCGGTTCATAAACAAAGAGGTTAGGTCTAAACAAACCTAATAAAAAAGGTCTAATACCTATGAAAAAAAATCGAAAAAAAATGGGACCAATCGGAAGCTAGACTGGACCCAATGCAAAAAAAAATTTCAAAATCGGCTGAAAATTGGCGGAGATATGAGGTAACATAGGCACAAAAAAAAAAAAAAAAAAAAAAAAATTCAATCGAATAGAGAACCTCCTCCTTTTTTGAAGTCGGTTAAAAATATAAAATACTAGTTAGGTTTCTCAAAAATAAAAGATAAGATGCTTGTTTAGCACGACTCTATATATATTTCGGGGTATGAGCCCTCCTATGTAAACACAAGATGAACTAAAAACAAGCATCTTATATTTTATTTTTATAAAACCTACCTAGTATTTAATATTTTAAATTTTTTTTTTAATTTCAAAATTTTCACTACTTTATTTAAAATGTTTCACCAAGAACCCACACCGAGGGGTGATCCACGATTGGAAGTAGGTGTACACCTCTTTGGAAGTATTTTGGAAGTACTTGGAAATATTTGGAAGTACTTGGGAATATTTGGAAGTACTTGGAAATATGTAGAATTACTTGGAAATATTTGGAAGTACAAGTGGAAGTAGGTGTACAGCATATTAGGTCGAGGTTCACCCCTTGACCCACACCATTCTCTCTCAAATTAAAGAATAAGTCTAGGAAAGCTCTCCGCCTGTATCTATGCAATCATATGGAGGCCTGTGGATCGTAATAGCCTACCCTACAGGCGTCCTTGTTAATTGAAATATACCATACGCGAATTCCTTCGCAGTAGAATTAGAGAAATATCAAATCAACTCATTCTTCATTTCGTTTATTCCTATGACTTTTGGAGACTAAAACTCTTTCAATCTTCAATTCTTTAAGATCTAGGCGCAGTGCCGGCGAAAGGCATAGCACGATAGCACTCTGCACGGCAAACCCTCACTCCCGAATAATCGAATCAATGTTGCCTCCTCAATCACTCTCGAACTAGACAAACTGAATAAATGGGGCTCTCAAAATTTAGTTAACTTTAATACAAACAAGACTCAATGTTGTCTAATTTCTAGGCGCGAAAATAAAAATTTCCCTGATATTCACTCCGATTCGAATACCCTGAAAATGTGTGACAGCCTATCCATGTTCGGCGTCTCTGTAGCATCCGACCTGTCTTGGAATGAACACATCTCCTCTGTGGCGAAATCTGCAGCAAGGAAGATTGGCTACTTATTCAGGTCCAAGCGATTTTACAAACCTCCACAACTTCTCACCATCTACAAGGCCCAAATTCGCCCCTGTCTCGAATACGGCTCTCATCTATGGAGAGGAGCCTCTAAATATTCTCTTGCTACCCTGGATGCAATTCAGAAACGAGCCGTCAGGCTGATTGACGATTCTACCTTCACCGACTCCCTCGACTCGCTAGCTCATTGAAGAAATGTCTCTGCCCTTTCCCTTTTCTATAGATACTATCACGGCAGGTGCTCTGATGAGATAAAATTAATAATTCCCCCCAAAGCATGCTTTGCACGTAGCACGCGTTTTGCCGACACCCAACACTCTTTCGCTTTCAAATTAGAAAAGTGCCGGACCACTTCATTCGCCAATATATATAGCCCCATGACTTCAAGGAACTGGACCTCTCTCCCAGCCTCCATCTTTCCCAGCACTTATAATCTTCAAACCTTCAAAACCGGAGTGCATAGACACTTACGTCTACACCCTCTCACTTAATCAACTTTCCCTTCTCTTCGGAAATGCAAGGGTCTTTCGAGATCCATAGGAGCTGCATCTTTACTGGTGCGAACTAGGGAGCCAGATTTTTAGGGTCCCCAAATTTCAGATTATTTTTAGCAATTCATTTTTATTTTTTGACAAAATGAAAAAATGTAATCTATAAAATTATTTTTTGAATTAATTTTTTGAGAGAATTATAAGAATAAAATTTTATCATAAAAATGTGCATTCCAATAACGCGTTAATTACAGTGCTGTTGTTCTAAAAGCGATTTTTAAGAAAAACTACAATACATCTGTAAAAATAAATTGATGAGTGATTTGCCTAACTTGTCTGTTGCAATACGGATTCTTTTGACTCTTCCTGCCTCTGTAGCAACTGGCGAGAGAAGTTTCTCCAAGTTAAAATTAATTAAGAACTTTCTTCGCACTACATGTTACAAGAAAGGCTTGTTAATTTAGCTAGAATTTTGATTGGGCACAAAATTTCTTAGGAATTGACGTGTTTAAGTTAATATTTAATGTTAATTATTTTTTGTGATTGTCATAAATAAGAATGTTGAATTATTTATGTAAACAATAGAACGCTATTAATAATAATATTTTGTTAGAATTCCTGCCACACTACATTTTACCTAGTATGTATAACTGTATACCTTAAATTACAAATTTAGGCATAAGCGCCAAACAAAAACTCGCCTAGAGCGCCAGTTGTCTTTACGCCGAAACTGCCTAGGTGCACAAAGATTCCTTGAACTCAGCCTAACACCACTTTCTTATCTTTTAGTACAAGATCCCGACTTAGGTCGACCTTCACCTATCGAGTTTCCTAATGAAATTAATATTTTGATAATATAATGTATTAATAAACAAAACTTGATAGGGTCGACATCCAATTTCCCTGCATAGTTATTTTATCTAATTTATTAGATTTATTTATTTTTATTCATTTTTTTTAATATCTACATTTTTATATATAACATTAAAGGAAACTCTATAACTAGAAAATACTAATGCAGGGAAAAAGATGGCGACCCAACTTTGGCATTTTATATACATATTTTAATCTCGATTGGTAATATATTTATCCAGAAACTCGATAACTACATTTACGTAATAAAATTAACAACTTTAATATTGGATGTCGACCATATCAAGTTGTGTCTATTAATAGATTATATTATCAAAATATTAATTTCATTAGGAAAGGTGAAGTTCGACATAAGTCGGGATCTTATACTATTTCGAAAATATAGAGTCTAACAATAATGAATATTTATTTATTCTTAATTTTCACTTGCCAATTTAAATTATACAAATGACGCAGTTCAAAAATTAATAGATGAAGTAAAAAGTTCTGAGCCTTTTTTCTCTTTATTTCGACGATAAAATTAACCAAGTTAGGATTTTCCAATTTAGATTAACTATGCGCCGTTTTGTTCGACAACTTTTGTACTTTTTGAAGGCAATCTTATAATTCCGGGATTGAAGAAGTCCTTGTCCCTTTTGGCGAAAGACTTGACCAGCTCATTTTCACAAGCATCTCTTAAGGCCAGTTTTGTACCATCAAGGAAATTTTGCAAATGCTTGAAAAGGTGATAATCGCTTGGTGTCAGGTCTGGGCTATACAGCAGGTGCGATATAACCTCCCATCCAAGCTCTCGGAGCTTCTGGCGTGTCGTTAACGTTGGGTGCGGCCTGGCGTCCACTTGATGGAACACAACACCCTTTCTATTAACCAAATCTGGCCGCTTCTCGTCGATCTCCTGCTTCAATCTGGTCAGTTGTTGACAGTATAGGTCCGAATTAAGTGATTGGCCCGATGGGAGCAGCTCATAGTGAATGATTCCGTTCCAATCCCACCAAACACACAGTAAAACCATCTTGGCCGTTAATTAAGGCTTGGCGATTGTTTGGGCCGGCTCACCGCGCTTGGACCACGATCTGTTTTGCCTGTTGTTCTCGTATGTGACCCATTTTTCATCGCCAGTCACCATCGCCATCGCCATCGCTATCGTTTCAGCAAAAAATCGCAGGCTTCAATTCGGTCCAAAAGTTTCTTTTGCGTCAATTCGTGTGGAATCCATACATCGAGCTTCTTCTTGAGACTAGCCTTATGCAAATGGTTCCAAAAGGTTTTCTGATTAATCTTCAGTTCCTGGGCAATGGAATAAGTGCTCACATGGCGGTCTGACTCGACAATTTCCATGATTTTATCGACATTTTCGACAATTGGTCTACCAGTCCGTGTCCCATCTTCGACGTCCATATGACCAGAACGGAATCGCTGGAACCACCGATTTGTTGTTGCATTCGATAGTGTATTGGGTCCATAAACAGCACAATTTTTTTGGGCCGCCCGCTCCTTTTTTTACCTCCATTTTGGAACGCCTTATCACACAACTGGCTTCACCAAACACAAAACTCTCAAAGCAATTTTTTAAAGCGTTATGTCACCTTTAAATCGCAAAAAAGAATGACCAGATACGACGTATACATTGTGAGATATTGCTCATTAAAGCCATTTAACGAAAAAGGCTCAGAACTTTTTACTTCATCCATTATTTTTCATTTTTTTTCAATTATTATTATTATTTTTATTAGTATTCAACACTTGTCCAATCGGAAATGGCTACCTTTTTCCTTCCCATTAAGGATTTTAAAAATTCATGCATGAATTTAAAAAAAATATCTTCTTCTCATGAAATTTTCAAGCTATTTTCCCCTGCTTTTGTTGCTCTGGCGCTTTCATCGTCATTCATTTATTCTGCAGATTAGATGAAAAGGCTTGCCGCCTCACCTGTCATGAATACCAAACAACAAACATAATTAGACCCAATGTCTTTTAATCAATCAAACGACAAATTCTATTTTCAACCCTTCTCAATTCAAGGAAATAATTCACTAAAAAAAATTTAATATTTTTTTTTTATGGACTCAAAAGTTTCCACCTTAAAAGATAACAGAAAATAATTTATCAATGGAGATGAAGTTTTCAATCCCTAAAAGACAAATGATATTCATATGAATTTTCGACATTTTTTTAAATTATTCTCTTTAATATAACATTTGATGTACTATATCATAAAATATTTTACTCGCATCAGCAAACCAATTTTGGTACTTGAATTCTACATTATCCAAAAAGTTTGCATAGTCCACAATTTTCATTGCTTCGAGGATTTTTCGAATTCTTGATTTCATTATAAATAATAAATAAATAATAATTAAAATTATGAAAATTCCAAAAATTTTAAATACTAATCATGACATGAATAAAAAATAAAAAAACAAAGCTCGGCAAATGAGAGCTAATTTACTGGCACTAGTATTTTCAATTCTCATTTGTTATTATTCACTCATAATTTAATTAAAACTAATACATATTTTTTTTGTTTTGACAAATATTGAAAAATAAAAAGAAAATCAACTGTTGTGTTCACCACACGACTTTCACATTTTAACTTATTTGAAATCATCGCGACACTCCTAATTTAAACACCCTTCCTTTATTTCATTCGGAATAAAATTTATACCCGACTAATAACTCATGAAACTTGATAAGTACACAAATTAAAAAAAATCGTTAGTGCCGTTTTTGAGAATATAAAAAAAAAACTAAAAATCTTCCATGTAAATGTCCACTTCCGGTATTCCGATTTCAACCAAAAGTTTGCTGTACACCTTCTAGCATATATCAAGCTTAAGTTTCGAATTTCATAGTTCTGAAACTTAAGGTTGCGAAACGAATGGGGGTACTACATACCTACTGACTAATGGATTTTTGGCCCCTTTTTGGCCTCTGGGGACCACAATATCCGGGCATCGATTCCTTCCACCTATTCTCTGAGATACAAGCTTTCAAAGAGTTAGGACCCAGACAGGCCATCGCGGTACTTCCACATTATATTCTATGAATATAAATGTGAAAGTAAAAAGAATATACGATCAAAAGTTGAAAGCTTAAGGTAAACCAGAACCAATTGGCACTTCAGAGGTCTGTTTATAAATTCCTCAAATTTGGAAATGTAGAGAATACAAATGACCAAAAAAGGGTTTTAAATGGCATTTTGTTTTTAACGTGGGAATATATTATATTTTTTAAAAATTAAATAAAATTTAATATTAAATTGATAGAGATTTTCTTTAGGAGACGGACTGGTATAAATATGCAATTGGATGTTGATGAAAGCAATTTTATAGACCCTGAAGAAGGAGAGAATAAATCTCCGAAACGTCGGTTTAACAAATAAATGTAAAATAATAAAACCTCTATAGTCTTATTTTTTACAACCACCGTGGACTGCTTTCATCAACATCCAATTGCATTTTTAATATTAAAATTGTATTTATGCTTGAGTCATAGTTTTTGTACTAGATTATAGTTTCATGATAATATTTAAATAAATTTAAAAATTTATTTTTCCAACAGAAGACACACTCTTTTATTGTCTCCTTTAATATATATGTATGTATGTATATAAGTAGAAGGAATTAATTTGTGGATTCTTTAATGTAAACTAACTTCTCGACGATATTCATATTATTGAAAGCTGGAATTTTACATAGCAATAGAAAATAGTGTCTAATTTATTTAAAGGATGAAAATTGAGAAGGGAGTGAAAATCTCTTTTATAAAGTAACAGGAAAGGTGAGGCCGGAAAGACGGACTTTGGAAGAGAGTTCCACTTTATAGAAGACTTAGGGATAAACGAGTTGGCAAATGCGCTTGTTCTGTTAGTAATTAATTTAATCGCGAAGAGGTGTTCATCGTTTAAAAATCGAATGTTAGAGCAAATTTACTTAGGTCCGATTTTTCAATTCTCAGATAAGTCCCTAGATAACTAACTGAAATGTAAAATTATCTGCCAGTTTATCAAGGGAATAAGTAATGTCAATTTTTCAATCATCTTTTAACCAAAGAATCTATCTATCTGTTGTTGCTGGAAATTTATTCGACAGATAAAGTTCAGTAACTGAGGATTGATTATACCCGAGGGGTGAACCTCGATTGGAATTAGGTGTAGACCGTCTTTGGAATTATTTGGAATTACTTTGGAATTCATTAGATAATCTATTGTCACCTATTCTCTTCTACTTGGAAATGAAAGTGGAAGTGGTAGTAGTACACGATTTTAGGTCGCGGCTCACCCCTCGATTATACCACACCTTTCGGTAGTGTAATATTTTTATTTATTTTTTTATACACAAATTTGGCTCTTCCCGAAATAATCACCCGATTAAAATTTTCATAATATTTTTTAATTTCAGGAAAAATAAATAAATACAATTTTCAAGTTTGTCCATTATTTAGTTTAGGATTTTGTTTTGCTGATAGTAGCAGAATTTTTTATTTATAAAGAAAAATCTATGAGGTTCTCCTCTGCTTGATGCAAATAATATAATAAATCAGGGACGTGCGGTCCATGGATGCTGTGGATGCGGCTTATCCCTAAAATTTCAAAACATTTTGAGTATTTTCATACAGTAGGTATCATAAAAAAATTCTATTATTGCAGCGAACCCGTCCCCATATATAGTATTTATACAAAAAGAATCTATAAAAAAATAATTACAAAAAATATTCGGGTGTGTGATTAAGACCACATGGCAAAAGTGATAACTTGTATGGCATTTATAATTCTAATATTCTAAAATGATTAAAATTTATATTTTTATAATTTTATAATTTTTTTAATTAAACTTTTAATTATTTTTTTGCGATTGTTAAATATACCTATATTTATGTTATGTTATTTTTAAATATTATATTATTATAAATGTTTAAAAGGTTGAGACTAAAAGGACCTCGTAGAATGGATGGATAATTCTTGTTAAAAGAAAAAAATTCCAGCTTCACAGATGGAGCATTTTCTTTATTTAATTAGTACAAACGAGAGACGTTTCAGCCGTGACTCACAGCCATCTTCAGTCTACAACAAGGTAACATGCGAAATGTTTAAGCATAACAATAATAAAATATAATATTAACAATAATTGTAACACTATATACCTCACTGTTGTAAATGCAAGTGCGTTTTTATGAAAAACTCATTTTCAAACATATGACATACATATAGGCTCCACCAGTTCATCAAAATTCAAAAAATCAGATTACACAAATAAAATTTAAAATAAAAAATAAAATTAAAATAAGGGAAAATGGCCAAGGAAAAAACTCAATACAACAAACAAAAACATTGTCAAATCATATTAAATCCATACAATATATTTCAATAAATACTTTGACATATTGCTCAAAATTCTATATAATAATAAATGCCAACTTAGCAAATTAAAAAGACCCAACATTACACGCACCAAAAAAAACCCCATCCTGAATCCATAATTCAAAATTCAAACAATCAACTCAGATAGGAAAAACCACATTTAACATATTTCTTCTTCATGTGTAAAATAATTTAACAACCTCAATGCACACATAAAATACTTAATATATAATACTTAATATAAAATACTTAATATATATATAGCTATAATACTTATAAATGTTGCATGTCAGAGAGAGATTTGTCTTAAGGGTTCGATTCCTAAGGGGACGAACCTCTCTGATATGCAATGTAAAAATATTTCAACTAATATCTATGATGTCCTTTAAAGTTAAATTCATTTATTAATATATAATGATCAAACATTTATATTTTGGACCTGTCAAGTGTCTCCTATTTGTTATATTATTATATTTAATGCTTAGTTTTTTTACTTTATCCAATGCGAAGCATGGGGAAAGTATTGTAATCGGTCTGGTGGCAAGCGCGACTTCAAAGGGTCCTCAGGTAAAGACTACGGAACCCATGGACTCAATTAAAGTCACAAATTGTAGTATTCAATTAGGTTGAATTTTAGCACGTGACGGTTTTGCCAAAAATTACATGGGGTCTCGTCGAGAGGCCAAAAAGTGCCATTTTTCATAAAGTGCGTGCGGATGAATGTATGGATGGATGGATGGATGTTATCGTTTTTTTGGCCCACGATTTTTTCCACACCGTTACACCGATTGAAATGAAATTGAAAAGCTACCATTAGTTTAACAAAATGAAGCGCTGATTAGTTTTTGGTACATATCGGCCCACAAACATTAGTACTTTATTTCAGTACTTTTTTAGTTTTTTCTAAATATCTTGAAAATGACTTAACTAATTTTGATGAAATTTCATATCCTAATTAAGTACCTTGGGGACCACAAAAAAGGTTAAATAAAGTTTTTAGTAAAATTATATTTTAAAGTACTTTACTCTAGAGCAAGTAGTACTTTTTTAATTTTTTTAAATTCTTTAAAATTTATTCATTTGAAAGTTTTAATATAGCTCATTTAGCCTTGCTTAAGTAAGAATAGATAGGCTTCTCTCTGTGAAATGCTAAAAATTTGGGAGGAATTTTTATAAGTAACCATAGCAACTGCGTTGTTTTCTTATCCATTACCTTTGCTGAAGACATAGAGAAATTGAATTTAAACCAAAAATAGCGATTGATTCTCATCTAGTACTTGAGGAATAATCATTCTATATTGGATTTTTGACGTTTCGGTTTTTATTGGTAACCATTGCTGAAGACATAGAGAAATCGACTTTAAATCAAAAATAGCGATTGATTCTCATCTATTACTTGAGGAATAATAATTCTACATTAGATTTTTGACGCTTCGATTATTATTGGTAACCATTGCTGAAGACATGGAGGAATCGGCTTAAAATCAAAAATAACGATCGATTCTTGTCTAATACTAGAGGAATAACCTTATTGCATTCCATTTTTGATGTTTTGACTATTAATGGCAACCTCTACTGAAAACGTGGAAGAATCTACTTAAAATCAAAAAGACTAAATTCTTTTTTGGTAAACAACTCAAGCTTGAGCCAATTTAAACCGAAACGTCAAAAATCCAATATAAAATGGTTATTTCTCGACTATTAAATGAGAATCGATCATTATTTTTGAATTAAAGTCAACATGAACTGCAAATTCCAAATGATATCTGATTAATAATAAAGGAATAAACATATTAATATTTCAAATGAATTTGGATAAAGTTTAGCAACGATCCGTTGCAGTTTATTTTTATTCAGGATTTTGGACTAATTATTTCTATTTACATAAATAATAGGTTGATGCATAATTATGGAACGTTTGTATTGGCGCGTTTTTCTTTAGCCAAAAATGGCGTTTTGTTTATTTTTTTTTATAAAAACAATCTTCTCTATTTATAGTTAATTAAAATGCGTGTCTGAAACCATATTCATATTCGTCATATTATGCTCTACCACTACGAGAAAGGATGGAAGGCAACACAGTCATTTCGCGATCTCAAAGAACTTTTTGGCGAAGGAACAATTACTGATAGTGCAGTACGGAAGTGGTTTGCCCGATTCAAATCAGGTGACACTAGTTTGGAGGATAAAGAAGGAAGAGGTCGGCCATCGGATTTTGATGATCAGGCACTTCTGACAGCCGTGGAAGAGGATGAAAGCCTTACAACACGAATGCTGGCTGCAGACTTCAATGTTGATCCTGGACATAAACGGCAAGCGGCAATTAAACATAAACAGCGAAATCTACCTGGCACAGCTTGACCGTCTTCACGCTGCAATCGAAGCGAAAAGACCGCGCAAAAAGAACCACATCGTGTTCCATCACGATAACGCACGTCCACAGGTTGAGCGGCGGGTCGTCGAATTCATCGCCAATAAGGGCTGGTATCTATTCCCACATCCGCCGTACTCACCGACCGAAGCACCGACGGACAATAACATCAACCGCTCTTTGAAAAACTGGCAAAAGACATAGATCTATGACGATTTGGATGACATGGTGGCCGATGTCAAAGCGTGGATTGCCTCCAAGAATCGTGACTTCTTCGCCAGTGGAATCGACCGACTGCCAAGCAAATGGGAAGCAGTTATTGTAGTAGATGGTGAATACGTTCCCGAATAATCATTTAAACATGTTTTTGTTAAATTTTATTATTGTTTTTGCTGAATAAAAATATTTTTAAAAAATGTTTCATAATTATGCATCAACCTAATATATATTTAACAATCCTAAAAAAATAATTAAAAGTTTAATTAAAAAATTTATTTTTTTATAAAAATATAAATTTTAATAATTTTATTATTTTTTGAAATGGAATAATTTATATATTTTCCGATAATGAATGAACTGGTATTAGACCATAGCCCAAACGTGACGCGTCGCGTGATGTGACGCATGAGGGCTCAATCTCATTTACTACCAGAAAAATAAAAATCTACATGAGCGCCAAGATTCAAATATAAGATATTAATTTGAGCTTATAGTTAATGCTGCATCGTCATCTGTCGCTAGACCCCCAACCATGACGCGTGATGCGTGACGGCTCAATCCATTTTACTGCAAAGTAAAATAAAAAGTGTGCAAGGCGCGCCAAAAGAAGTTATCACTTCAATAAACTGATACCTCTTTTTGTGTCTTTGAGATACTAATGTTAACACTCTAAACAAAAGATTTTAATTAGGAACCTATAGAAAAAATTTGAAACTACCCAGACATAGATCACTTTATTAGCCAGAGTTAGTACTCCAAGCTTAACAATTTTAGACAGAAATCAGTATTTTTTAATATAGTACAACGCCCCTATAGCCCTGATAAAAATTAAAATATAGGTAGTACGGAAGGGACGCTCTCAAGGGTTTGGCGAAGGGGAACATTCTAAAATTTTCTTCATTGAAGAAAGGTGCAAAAAATATTTTTTACAACAAATTTTGTGAAAATTGAATTTTTTCATCTCTATATAAAATTACCATTTAAATACATGTTAAATACGATATCAAATCACAGTGGTCTCGGGGAGCTTTTGGCGGGGGGCATGTGACCTTAATATTTATGCCACTAATTCAGACGAACAAATGGGAAACTCCACAAAAGCATAGATCACTTTATGAGCCAGAGATTGTTTAGTACCATAAATCTAAATTTGTTATTGTTGTTAGTTTGGACGTCTCAACTAGTACAATTCGTCCCAAAAAGATAAAGCGGAGTTTCAAAATTAATATATATTTAGCTGTTTGCGTTACTGAAGTTATCTATGCTATAATAAATAATAGATATCACAGACACATATCGTAGGCAAGATATTACACACTTTGGGAAATTACTCTAAAGAAGCTATATCGGAGGTTACTGGCGAGATAAAGGAGGATGTCCGGAGTTCCAGCCCCTTCTCCCTCAACAGAGCCCATAAAATAAGCATACAATAAGTACGAAAGAATTACCACTAATTTACAACTCATCACGAAGTAACGGAAATATAGTGCTTTAGTTTTTAATTTAAAAATACACATATATTTATCTATCTAACTGAGATAAAATTTAAATTGAAAGTTTTTTGCCGAGAGTAGCAAAAATTTTTATATATTGAAGGAGACAATAAAAGAGTGTCTTCTGCTGGAATTATAAATAGTTATAAATAAATAAAATTTATAATTCCAGCAGAAGACACACTCTTTTATTGACTCCTTCAATGAGATAAAATTTGAGAGACACATTATATTAATTGAAAAGTTTTTATTTTGCCGAGAGTAGCAGAGTTGTTGAATCATAAAGAGAAGCAGAGAGGTTGTCCTCTGCTTAATGCAAATATACACGCATATAATACAGGGTGGGGCAAAAAGATCTCCCACATTTTGAAGAGGTATAAAAAAATGAAAAAATTTAACTATAAAAAAACTAATATATATTTTTGAAAAGAATATAAAATATTTTTTTTTAATGTGTTTTAAAAATTATATCAGACAAAAAAAGGTGTGTGGGGGGAGGGGGGGGGTTCAAAAATAAAAATTCTAGCCCTTTCGACCAAACTCAACCAAATTTTGTATACATATTCTGTGGACTTCTAGAAGGCTAGAAATGCAAAAATTAACCACACAACATGGGGGAGGGTCAAAAATGAAAATTCTAGCCCTTTCAACCAAACTATGTATACAAAATTTGGTTAGTTTTTGCATTTCTAGCCTTCTGGGGAGAATGTGTATACAAAATTTGGTTGAGTTTGATCAAAAGGGCTAAAAAATTTATATAATAATAAAACTAAGATACGAGGTAGGTTTCACAAAAAAGAAATAAAACAAAATTGAGTTTTGAGTTCGATATATTTCAGGGGTTAGTGAAACCTACCTCGTATCTTAGTTTTATTATTATATTAAAATGTTTCACCTAGAACCAACACCGAACTCCTTAAAAGTTATAAAAAATTTATTTTTGAACCCCCCCCCATTTTGGTTGGTTAGTTTTTGCATTTCTAGTCTTTTTGGGACCCACAGAATATGTATACAAAATTTGGTTGTGTTTGGTCTAAAGGGCTAGAATTTTCATTTCTGACTACCCCTCCCCCTTTTTTGTCTGATAATGCTTAAAACACATTAAAAAAAATATATTTTATGTTTTTTTTCAAAAAATATATTCAGTTTTTTTCTAGTTAAATTTTTTTATTTTTTATACCTCTTCAAAACGTGGTAGATCTATATGCCCCACCCTGTATATCAATCACTCCTATATATCTGCATATATATTATCTATTTGTTTGAGACTATAGTTTCTGAAGGCTTGACCTTCATCATCAGTCATTTTTTAATTATAAATATTATTTTTTTGGAGTCAGAAAATTTTTGACTTAGCAGACAAGGTTGGTTTGCAAAAATTTTCAAAATCCACACGATACTGACCTCATAAAAAATAATATTTATAATTAAAGCATGATTGATGATGAGGACCTACCCTTCGAAACTATAGTCTCAAACAAATAAATAATATATAATTATAAGGATATATATATGAGTATGTTTATTTGGATCAAGCAAAGGACAACCTTTTTGTTTCTCTTTATGGCACATTATATTCCTTCTTACATAAAGGTATGAATTTGTCTAGGAGGGGCTTATCGTTTAGGCACATAACATCTTGATTTATTAACGCATTTGATTATGTATATAAATTTCATAAGCTTATGAATAGAAAATTAATAATGTTTTAAGAGTTGAAAATTGCTCTTACAAAATGATCGTTTTCAGACTATTTTAAAATCACAAAAAATTAATTTTGAGACTTTGGAGTAAGTCCAGACTTTTTAGGTCATTTTAAATGACCAAGATAGAAAAATACTTGTAAGCCGATATAAGAAAAAATAAAAACAGGGTATTTTAGGAAAATTCAAAATATTTCCTCAAAACTCATGAGAATTCTTCTTCAAGTGCCATACTCGAATCCGAGCGTCGACGATTACTATAGAGAGTATCTATTGTAATTTTCCTGGAGAAATTTTTCACAGGGGTGGTTTCCCATTGCCTTCCCCTGAAGGGATCTGATTATATGGGGTCAAATTTGGAGTAATTCCAAAGTAATTTGCTGCAAGCCGGGCTTGAACCTTCGCTAGCTTGATTAGAAGGCATGCTCTAAAACAGTGATGTCCAACACGCGGCACGCGAGCCCCATGCGGCCCAGCACTATAATAAATGCGGCCCGACATAAAATTATAAAATTCCTTGAAAAATTAAAATGTTTATGTACTTACTGGAAACATATCTTATAAAGAGTTTATTGACGGTGTTCAAAAAAATCTCCCAAAATGACCGCAAATATTGATTATTCAAACGATTTTCTTATCAAATTATTTATTTTGTACTATAAGAACTTCGTATGAATAATCAATATTTGCGATCATTTTGGGAGATTTTTTTGAACATCGTCAATAAACTGTTTATAAGTTACTTATAAATAGTCAACAAATTGTCACATGCTTGATATTGCTATGGTTAGTTAAAATTCATTCATTAAAATGTAATTTTTCACAAAAAATCGGATTTATTAAGAAAACTTGATGTTTTAGGTATAGGGACATGAATTATCGTCTTAAAGCATTTTTCTTCGTCTTTTAATTTATTGAGAATAATATGGGGGGTCTCATTTGAAAAAACGAACTTTTGACCCATTTTATGAATAACGGAAATAATAGTAATCTTAGCACGCCCTGTATAATATGGAGTCGATTAATATATTACTTATATTAAATATAATACTTCGGGTGTGTCTAAACTACCACTAAAATATCAACTTTTCGTAGGAGACAATAAAAGAGTGTGTCTTCTGCTGATCAACTTTTCGTGAATTGAGAGCAATTTATTTAAGTTTAATTAGGGCCATGTTTTGGACCATATTTAACACAAATTATTTTTTATCTCGAAAATCGATAGAAATAGGTATAGGACAATATTAACAAAAAAGTATTTTAATAAAAGAGCGGTTCTAAAAACGTTTTAATATACGGGGTGTTTCATTTAAAAAAATAAAGTTGCTACAACTTTTCGATGAAAGCCGAAACGTCGCAATGCTGAAAATATTTTAGATCGATAGAACAGGTAAGAAAATGTAAGGTGCTAAATTTTCAGAAAAATCCTGCCTTCCGTTTTCCATAAACGTCTAACGTGCCATCGACCGTGAATCACCCTGTGTAGTGCCTATATAGATTTCGCGAATAATAGAAATCAAAATATTAATATTGAAATAATTTATTTTTTTAACTGTAAAATAAATATATAAATAAAGAATAGAATAGAATAGGGTAGAATAAAGAAAATTCAAAAAATAATCGAAAAAAATCTTACCTGGAAGACGCGTGGGTTCGCGCAGAATCCCTGGAGAGTCCTCAACGCGCGAGTCCTTGCTGAAAAACGTTGATTTTGGCCTGGTGGGGTTCACAATTCAAGTCGCATGGGCTCAAGGGGCCATGGAGTTGTGGTGGGGAGTGAACTTTGGATCCTGCAATAGAGAGTACTAGTTATTGAACATGCACCTAATAATTAAAAGGGAAATCCTAGAAGTATCGAATTGAAAGATTTTTCCCAATTCGAGCAAGCAGGTCGGAGCTCATTTACGAACAAGTCTTAGCTTGTTTACGAACCTCTCGCAATATACAATTAAATCTATTTTAATTCCTATATTATAAACTCTAATTAAATACGTGTATTAAAAGAAATTCTCTTTTAAGATATGTTTCATATACGACGAGCTGCTCCAGGCGTGCCTTCGGCACGCCCTCTACAGCTCGGCCCTGCGGGCAGGTGGCCCTGGCGGGCGGCGTCTCAGCATGTGATTTTTAGTTCTCCAAAATTCATTACCTCTTTCGCCCCCACGCACTCATTTTGGCTATTGATTTTTACAGCATACATTTTATATAGTCTTAAAAACTAACATTACAAAATTTGATCTAATATAATATATAGATCGGAGAGAGTATTAATTTTTTTGCCCCCACTCACATTTTGGGAGGCTGAAATTATTTTTTAGATATTTGCAAATAAATAACTCTCAGTTTTCTAAAGAGTAAATGTAGAAAAAAACTAAAAATTTCTATATTTTGCCCCCCCCCCCCCCCTTCGCCCCCATACAGTCAATTTTGATAGTTGATTTTACAGGAATAGTTTCATAAAGTAATAAAGAATACCTCTACAAAATTTGATTAAGATCGGAGAGAGTTTTAATTTTTGCCCCCACTCACATTTTGGATAGTTGAGGTGGGGGGGTCGGATTACAAAAAATCTTGAAATTATTTTTTAGATATTTGCAAATAAATAATCCACAGTTTTCTAAAGAGTAAATGTACTAAAAAGCTAAAAATTTCTTTAATTTGCCCCCCCCCCCCCCCTTCGCCCCAATACAGTCAATTTTGATTACTTTTTAGATATTTGTATTTAGAATTTTATTAAGTAAAAATCAACTAGATATCTTATCTTTCTCAATTGAAAATGTATAATTAGTGTAAACACGTTGCAAAGATATTTTGCCCCCTTTGACCCCGTTAGGGATCGAATTTCAAAAAATCCTGAAATTATTTTTTAGATATTTTAATTTAGTATTTTTATAATTAAAAAGCAAGTAGATATATTATGGTCCTTAAGAGATATCGCATAATCAGTGAAAAGACACTTTGCCCCCTTTGACCCCCTTAGGGGTCGAATTTCGAAAAATCCTTTCTTAGTGAGCCTCTATGTCATAGATGTAATATCCTCTCCAAATTTCAAGTTTCTATGTCCAGTGGTTCTGGCTGTTTTGATGATGAGTGAGTGAGTGAGTGTATCGGGCAAAGAATTATATATATATATAGATTGCTTTCTCTACTTATTCTAATCAAGCATTGTAAAATGTATAAGAGTAAATGCAATTTAAATCGTAATATAAAAACTAATTTGAATAAAAATCAATATAACTATTATTATAATTACTGAATTCAAGATGTTATGTATGATTTTCTTACGTGTCAGAAGAGTTATATTCACCCTTTCGGGAATGTAATATCATCAATAGCACCTGGATTACATTAATATACATTATAACTATTCTTTTTTATTGAAAAATATCAATAAAATTGGTATATTATATATGCGTCCCGAAGCATTTGTTTTTCATCAAATGCGGTCCGTGTAAGACAAAAGGATGGGCACCCCTGCTCTAAAACCACTATGAGAATGAAATCACTACAATTTTCAAGTTTGTCCCTTATTTAGTTTAGGATTTTGTTTTAGTAAGTAATTTTTAGTAGTACATAGTAGCAAAGTTTTTGATTCATACAGAAAAATCAATGAGGTTGTTCTCTGCTTGATGCAAATAATATATATCAGATATATTTCTGTTATGTGCGTTCCTTGGATACTGTGCATACGGCGCATCCCTAAAATTTCAAAACATTTATAGTATTTTCATACAGTAGGTATCATAAAAAACTAATGTTATATCTGAAACGAAGAATTCTATGATGCCGTACGTATTCGATAAAACATAACTATTCTTTTTTATTGAGAAATATCAATAGAATTAGTATATTTTATATGCGGCCCGAAGCATTTGTTTTTTCATCAAATGCGGCCTGTGTAGGTCAAAAGGTTGGAGAACCCTGCTCTAAAACCACTATGAAAATTAAATCACTGAATTTATAAATTAAGATAATGGCTTATATAAAAAATAAATAAATAAATATGAAGTATGTATGTAGTTCTCTTGATTATTTCGGATTGCCTTCATCCAAATTCTGAAATAAATAAATAAATAAATAATAAAATAAAAACTGATCGAATACATGGTAGCTTAAGTCTTGTCTAGGTGGGGGGGGGGGGGGGGCAAAAAAATCTTGGTAATAGAGGTTTTTGATAAATAAATAAAAAATAAACTTTTATAATAATAGAAATTTTAGAAAGCTGAAATTTAAGGTTGGCATTTATTTATAATTATATATTACTATGTCACTATTGCTGACAGCTCCTCAGATTTTTTTCTAAATCTCTCTCATCAATCATTTTAATTTTTATAGATTTTATTTGAATCTACACGGCTGATTCAAATCACGCCGTTGACACATAACATACACCTTTTTTGCATGCTTTTAAGCCATTTTCCTATGAGGCTTTATAAATTCAAAATTACTTTACAAATAATTTTAATTTATCTTCTTATATCTTTTGTATAGTTTTACAAAATTTAATGTACCATTTTACAATACCATATTAAATATATAAATAATCGAAAAGCTTAATTTTTAAAATGTACCTATCTAGAAGCCCAGTAAATTTAGAACATGAACATAAATGTTAGGGTGGTCCTTATTTTGGGTATTTTCGAATTTTTACGCTGACAGAGGCCCATATGGTTCGAAATAAATAAAAAAAAATATCCCCCAAGTTTCAAGTCTCTCAATCTCAATTTTAATCTAGTGCTACACAGAGATCTAAGTTTCGCATCTAAATAACATGGGGTTTTTGGCATTGAACGATCAATTTTTTATTCCGGCCAAAGTAATGGTTCAAAAAAATTGAACTCTGTAGACTTTATCCTTATAATAGTAGCTATCCTTCAGAATTTTCACACGATTTTTAGCTATTACAATTTTGGAGTTACATCTAGATAAAATACTGCTATATATCTTGGTATTAGTAAGTTATAGAATCCAAAATTATAATAGCTCAATTCTGTAAAAATTCTGAGAGATAGCTACTATTATAAGGATAAAGTTTACAGAGTTTCAAATTTTTTAAACCATTACTTTGGCTGGAATAAAAAATTGATCATTCAATGCCAAAAACCCCATGTTATTTAGATGGGAAACTTAATCGCTGTGTAGCACTAAGTTAAAATTGAGATAGAGACTTGAAACTTGGGGGATATTTTTATTTATTTATTTCTAACCATATGAGCCCATGTCAGTGTAATTATTCGAAAACATCCAAAAATAAGGAGCACCCTTATAAATGTGCATTAAGTATATTTTTTCTGGAACAATTTTTTTTTCAAATTGTTACTGAATTTTTATTAAATCCTAAAAATATATTCTTTAATAAATATTCTATTGCATATATTTTTATAGAAAATAGCATTTCAATTTAACTTTTACTTTCGTTATTTTATAAAATATTAATGATATTCGCTTGGGGCGTATTCTTGATTAGTTTTATTTATTTAAATATTTATTGTGAACAATCAAATTCATGTTGCGAGCATAACGAAAAATGCATATTTAATACGCATATGTGAGTATGCGTGGTTGTGTACTCTCTCTTTCTCTTTCACTCCTATATAAGAAACCAAACGCCTCATATGCAATATACAATTTGTTTTAAATAAATATTTAACCTGAGCTACACGATGAAAACGTACATTTGCATCTTATTAGACGGAATCCAATAAAGGAATAAATGCATCGTGGTTTCGCGGAAGAGCAGCGACCGATCCGTTTTTGCAGTTGGGAATATCGACATCTGCACAAGCTCTGTTTGCCTCTTATGGATGTTGGATGTTGGATGTTATGCTTGAGAAGACGAGTCGTCAAACGAGCTCTGCTCCCGTATCCATATATAGATCATTCACCAAACTTGATCTCAATTGAACTTGATTAGAAGCTAAAGTAAGCAGCTTGGATATTAAGGAGACAATTTTCCGCGCTGATTCATCCAACTGACAGAAACAACTGGCAAAGGACCGCGTTTCTCATTTAAATTCTTTTACATCTCTACGAAAAAACTATACTCGTATTTACTTCTCTTCTATTGTTCTTTCTCTCTTCCAAAATACTTTTTTAATCCGTCAAAGGGATATTTATATTAAGGGAAAGCTATCGATCTGGCTATATTTTTGAATAACTTTTATTAATGGACTTAATGGAAGGCGGAAACTTTTATAATACGAAGAATATGCCTGGGAAACTATACGATTCAAATTTTATTTGATATGGTAAGGGTTTTTATTTATATTTTACTTACGATAAAAAATAAAATAAAAATAATTCTATAATGAAAATTAGTCCTTTGGGACATTGAGAACAATCTTTTTAGTAAAGAAACTGTCCTATATAATATTAGCCCAGGCAAATTAGATCTCATAAAGCCCACGCGAAAATTTTGTACTTTTTTCAGATTTTCGCTTATTTCTTCAAACCCAGTGACATATTCTAACTATTTATTTTTATTTTATTTTATTCAATTATTTATTTATTTTTCCCAGTGTAGTTATTTATTTGTTTTTATTATTTGGACGACATGCGGTATTCCTTTTTGTTTTTTAATTATTTTCTTCTTGGCCGCAGCATACTAAGGTTTCACACCGTTCTGCTGTGGCCACACCATGAGCCACTCAACCGGATCCTGAGTGGGAAGATCGGAGGACTATAAGGGGAGATGTGGAGGCCCTTAAAAAAAATAATAATAATTCGAAAACCATGCGACCAACAGAAAATTTCATTCTTATCAAAATGAAAGAGAATAAAATTTCGCATTGAATAATGTTAACAGCTGAACCAATTTTAGCTTTTAAGTAAATTATTCGACGCGAAATTTGATGCTCTTTCATTTTGGTAAGAGTGACATTTTCTGTAGGAAGCATGGTTTTCGAGTTATAAGCGAAAATCTGAAAAAGTCGAAATTTGTCGTGGTTTTTTGCCACTCAAATTTCGCACCAGCCAAAATCCGTCCCAAACTCATATAATTCTTATTTGTGACTTTTGGGATGCCTAACGTCGATTAAAATTATTTCCAGCTTGTGCATATTTATTGGCCAGCAGAAGTCTAATTTGCCTGGGTTATATACAATCCGAATAACATTATACAAATTAAAAAACCTTGATAAAGTCACCGATTTAGAAAAAATAATCATCAGAACTGTTTTTGAGAAAATTACAAAAAACATTTAATAAGTATCTTAAAGAGGTACCTACTTCGGATTGCCAATTTAGACCAAAAGTTAAATGTACTACTTCTAACAGATACTTAACTTAATTTCAAATTCCGTTGCTTTGCGAATTATGGTTGATGAAATGGGGGAGAAGATATACACACATACTGTTACACCGACAAAAGATACAATTAGTCAGCATTGAAAAAAGTAAAAGTAAATCTGAAAAAAAATTTATGACATGATACGCTTTCTGTATATAAATATAAGTGATTTGGCAATATTATTTTTGTTAGCGAGCAGTTTGAGATAAAAAAAATTTATGAAGGGTCAGGGGGAAAAAACGACGTAGTCATATTTTTAATTTAGCATAAAACGACATTTAAAGTGTACTTCAGCTACTTTTCCCCTTTATCAGGGTTTTAGAAACTGGGTTTTTAGTAAGAAATCAGTGTTTTTGGCACCTTTCATTTATTTGAAATGACACTAACCATCATAGACCAACAGATATCATCATCAGTTTAAAATCGAAAAAAAAAACTGGCTACGTCGCTTTTTCCCCTGAGCCTTAATATAATATTTCCAAAATATTCTGCCAAATTTCAACTCATTAGCTGCAATCGCCCCATATAACAATTTAATTATTTTTTTTAATTCAGTCTTGAATAGGAAGATTTAAGGCTAGAAATTGCAAAATCTAAATAATTTTTCGCTTTATAAACTCAAACATTTGGCACCAGATTTTGCTCCCTCTCCTTCTGTTCTTGTGTTCGTGAGAATTGTTATCCGAACAGACAGACAGACTATATATTTTTTTGGTAAAAGCGAAGTTCAGTTGCCCTCTGAAAAAACAACATCGCAGTCATGAGTAAAACCGAAGCTCAGATGACCCTGTCAAAAAACATCTTTAATCTAGGCACGATCTAGAAGCGAAAATTCGAATATGTGAAAGTCTTTGACGGTTCGGTTAAGATATATTCAGCTCGGCTCGGTTCTTATAACGCCAACCTAACCGCCTAAAAACAAGATCGATATGAAGGTATACGAACCGAAGAACAGAGCCGAACTGAATATATCTTAACTGAACCTTACAAGGTATGTTTGGGAACGCATTTTTTATCTAATCGAGATCATAAATAACATGTTCAAGTTTATTTTTGTCAGAGGGCATCTGGTCTTCGCTTTAACCTTTTTTTAAGATTCAAATACTTCTAAATACCAATGAGGAGAAAAAAAATTGAATACAGTAGAACCTCATTTATCCGGACTAACTGGGACCAAAGACAAACCGGATAATCCGGATATATGGGTAAAAAAATCCTCAAATAAGTGAATTTGAATTTATTACGATAAAAAAACATGTTTATATCAAAATTACCTAGAATTGTTTAAAAAAATACATAGGATAAAAATATAACTTTTCACATCATTTCATTTCAAAGAATTGGTCCACGGTCTTTTGTTTTAAACACGTGTGCGAATTTTCGGTGAAATTATAATTACATTCTTGCTATCTATCAGAGTTAATAATTATTATCTATGATCATTTATTAAAATAAAAATGTCTACAAATCAGAACCGGATAATCCGGAGGGCCGGATAAACGAAGTTTTACTGTACTAGAATAT
Source organism: Forficula auricularia (assembly GCA_024734495.1). Lineage (NCBI taxonomy): Eukaryota > Metazoa > Arthropoda > Insecta > Dermaptera > Forficulidae > Forficula > Forficula auricularia. The sequence goes on along the minus strand of JALMQS010000083.1, from coordinate 3,511,293 downwards.
TGAGTAATAATATCTTTGGATTAAGACCTCGAACAATAAACCTCAGAGAAACAATCGAAAAAATTACTTTAACTTAGATTATTGCAAATATACATTAGCGTAGTAACTTAGTCCTGTTTATTATGGATCGTTAAATTAATGTAATATAAGATATTTATCTTCTGGGGTAGTCAAGGGAATAACTATAATTAGTAATTGGGAATTTTATTATAAAACTTATTCGTTCTATGATATCAAATCTACACATATGATGGAGGAAATTAAATGTAGTGGAATGTTTAAAGACATTCTAACAGATCATTAAAGTTCATCAAAGACTGCCAACTGGAGAGAACTCTTCTGCCTCAATCGAATGTCTTCCCGACATAACACATCTTGATTTCCAACTCCGCTCTCGCTGTGTGTGTTAAAAGTGGAAAATCAGAGTCAATATAGACAACATCCACCGGGACACGCACACCATCGTCTGCGCCTCTCGCTCCATATCCAAGACATCGACATGCATATATGACTGAATTCAGAGATAAAAGTTATCTGAGAAATGGGTTTGACATTGGGGGAAATCGACTTTGATGTCGGGAGAAAGGATGCCCCGTGAGGCAGCCAATTGCGATGCTTGCTGATAAATAGGAGTCGGTGGCGGTGTTTTGTTGTTATTCGAGTTGGGTCGATGGCATCCGCCCTTGCGAAAAAGTCACCAAGGTGCGAACACCTTTTATTATCAAAATATAAAATAGCACACCGTTTTATATACACTGAAGCGAAAAATGAGCTCTAGAAACGTGACGTTATCATTTATCTACTCTGAGTGAAATTCAACTTCCTTCTCACCGCCTTCCCGATCCCCCCTTTTTAGGATTTATTTAACTAAGCAATAAAAATTTAAAAATAAACCAAACCATTTCACATTCTTCACTCATCTGTGTTCTTAAAAGGGCTCCGAGTTTATCGAACGACGCGGAATACTTTGAATATTTGAGTAATTTTTCTTGGAATTAATAATCCACTGGAATCCTCACTTGTTGTTGGCAAAAAAAGGGCCAAATTAAAATACCAAATTCCTACACAGCTTTTGGAACAAGAGAAGAGTGGAGAAATAAATGGGGGATGTTTATAAAAGAGGTGTCATGAATGGGACAATTATCTTTTGTGTTCATTTTTGAGAATATAATAATAGATATTTAAAATATTAACCCATTAATCAAAACATCGTTTATTAACCTTTAATGAAATGGTAATCCAAAGTCAGCAATATTAACAATAAATCTTTATTACTCGACCTACTTAGAGGGACAAGTCCTCGGTGGCTAAGTCAACAAAACATCAATACAAATTAATTACAGAAATTAATAAAACATTAATACAAATACAAGAAATTAACCATTAAAAAAACAAGAAAAAAAAATAGAAATGTAAACTTTTTAACAAAAAACATGATCATAGATTTCCATCAAAAGATAAAACGTAATTTAAATAATTTCGCGCAAAACCCGATACTAGGATCAAACGACGCATTAGCCTTCCCGACATTTGCCATAAGTTGTTAAGGAAACCTGGTCAAAACCTTACCAAGGATGGTATTACCTCTCTCTACCTCAGGTAATCTCTGCTCATGAGAACTAAATAAAAATTCTAGGACATTAGGACTTGACAAAATTTATATGGTAATTGAATTAATCATAGGGGGCAGAGGACTATAATCCCAAGTAGTAACAGACAGACTATTCCACAAATCAATGCCAGATCCTACAAATGAATGTAAACCGATATTTTTCAAGAATCTTAGCTTACGAATCTTTTTTTCTACTCTACCTTCTTTTTCAGCTCTACCTAAATAACTTGGTTCCCGAAATCTATTCGTTATTTCCTCACAACTCCTAAAACCCTTATAAGCTTTGAATAATATATTTACAACCATAAAGAGAAACAAAGTGGTTGTCCTTTGCTTGATGCAAATAAATATACATCACACATATGTGTCGTTTATTATAATAGTGGTGTAACTCCAGGAAAGTGAATTCGGAGATAACAAGCTTTTTGAAAATTGATAGGTATGTAGGAAAATAAAGACAAGTATTCATTCAGTGTTTTTTAGTTTTTATTGTTTAGTGCAAATCAAAAATATAGTTATTTGTTCTACCTTACTAAATAAAGCTAAAACTAATTAAATAAATGAACTTAAACTTTTTTTTCTGGAGTTAACTCACTGTTATAGTGGCATGTTGTGTTTTAATCATAAGTAAAAGTGGTGTAACTCCTTGAAATTGAATCCGGAGATAACGAACTTTTTTGCAAATTGTCGTGTAGGAAAAAATAAAAGTATTCATTCAGTGTTTTTTGTTTTTCATTGTTTATTACAAATTCAAGATATAGTTATTTGTTGTAATTTTTGTTCTTACTTAGCCGAAAATTTTCAATATCCACGCGATAGTGACCCCATGAAAAGTAATATTTATAATTAAAAAAGACTGATGATGAAGGCCAACCCTTCGAAACTCTAGTCTCAAAAACAAATAAATAATAAATACCTATAAATTATTTTTTTTCTTTATGAACAACTCTCCTACACTCGGCAAAATAAAAATATTCAATTTAATATATTTAGAATTGCGAAAAAAATGGAAAATGTCCTTTTCAAGAGAAACAAGAGAATTTTTTTTATGCAATCAAATGCAATAAGTGGCGTACCAAGAAGATTAAGTCCTTTTAAATGTTGAAAGCCCTTTGTATTAGCGAAGAGAATAGGAGAAAATGATAAAACAAAAGAGAGAATACGTAGATGTGAATCTTGAATATTTGAAGATTATAAGTTTCAGAAAAGAGGAAGGGAGAGAGTTCGAGTCTCTTGAAGTCATTGGGATAAACGTATTGGCAAATAAAGTGGTTAGGCACTTCTGATTTAATCGAGAAGGGGTGTTAGGAAGTCGAATCGCGTACTTACTTGCAAAACAACCCTTAGGTGGGGAGGGTAATTATTGATTTTAATTAGAGTTGCTAACGTTCCCGGAATTCCGGGATTCTCCTTGAATCTGGGCCCAAGTTTTCAAAATCTTTGATTTTTAAAATTTTTAGTTTAATGTTCTTTAATTGAAAAGTTTTTATTTTGCCGAGAGTAGCAGAGTTGTTGAATCATAAAGAGAAACATAGATTGTCCTCTGCTTGATGCAAATAAACATATTCACACATATTCAATGATCTTTGCGTAAAGAATATTTAATGTAAAGTAATAATACATCGTTCTATAAAAGGTGGGCTGAAAAGTTCGTAGGCTAGCATTGAAAAAAAAATTGGATAGAATTTGATTTTATTATTCAATATAGTTCCCTTCGCGGGCGATACAACGATTATAGCGGTCATACAATTTTAAGATACCATTTTTATAATACCATTTGTCTTTAGCCTCAAAATAGGCTTCAGTTTCTTCGATTACCTCTTCATCGGCGCAAAATTTCTTTCCAGCGAGCATCCTCTTGAGGTCTGAAAACAGGAAAAAGTCACTTGGGGCCATATCTGGAGAATATGGTGGATGCGGAAGCAATTCGAAGCCCAATTCTTGCAATTTTGCTATCGACTTCGAGGCTTTATTATTTAGCAGTTATTTATGCCGAATAAAAAATGTTTTCCTCAATTTTTTTCCACCTAGCTCCTGTAATTTTTTTTTACAGAGTTGGCAACCCTAATTTTAATTCATCGGAGCATATCATGTCATGATTGTATCCATAAAACAAGAAAAGCGCGGAAAATGTCTTTTCGATGGGTCCGCGGGTCGAAAGTGGCGGCAAGAATCGAATCGTCTATTAGTCTGATTTCTCATTTCTAGAATGCATCCAGGATAGCAAGGCTTGGACTCATCTCTGCACACACATAATTATGTCAGTTTATCATTTTGTCTGGTTTTTTTGGAAAAAATTATTAAGTGTTGGAGTTAATTGTGAACTAAATTTTAGTGAATTTCTCGACGCGATTAAAAATACAAAGAAATAGAAGAAAAAGTAAAAACTTTTTCAAGACTCACTACGCTTGTTAGTTAGAGTCGCAACAAGTAATTTCCTTTGAACATTTTCGTCTGAATTTTAATCAAGTCCAATTGAATATTCTATCTCTATATAACGACTATCATTTTGGCCCGAGTGCAAAAGGCCATTCATTCCTAGAATAATAGAAATTATGAAATTAATCTCTAATAGTCTGAGACAGGTTAGAACTTGTATTTGACATCCTTGCAATACACCTTAGCTGTAAAGAGAGATAATTCTATCCGTGCTGTTTGTAGTTATTTTGATCGATCAGATTCTAATGAAGAATCGCTTACCGGCACATTAAATAATAAAAACGTGGAAACTTTTTCAAGAATCGGTACACTAGAGCTGCCCTAGTAATTATTAATAAACTCAAATATAAATTGTTCATTTATTGCTATACTAAAACATCCTCTTAAAATCTCAATAGAATAATTTTAAAAATATTTTCTGCCTTTTAAACGAGATAGTTATTCAAAATCTAATGAGTATATAATGTATTGATACAAACGAACTTTTTGACTTTCCGTTCTTGGGCTATCGTGGGTATTGGAAATCAGACACACCAAGAGAAAAAGATCATAGTTGAAATACGAGTATATTTTTCAGACATTTTAAATCCCAATGAGCAAATATTTTTAGGGCCGCCTGGGGGGAGAGTGATTTTTAACCTGAGTTATGCTACTGTTATATATTAATAGTTTAGTTAAGTTAAGAGTGAGTAATTAAAAATCATTACTATTTAATTGTTTTTCTTTGTTAGCCACCTCACAAAAAAGACTAACTTTTTGAATCATAAATTCTTTGCTGAATATAATTCTTTCTTTGTAAAATCATTTATAGAAGTTGATCATTTTTTTATTTCGAATAAACTCTCGAAATTGTACTGGTTTGAGAAAAAAATATTATCCTAATTTTATATCTAGATAAACCTCAAATGACTGAGCCATCCTCACCTCACCCCGTAGTGGAAAAAATTGAATCAATTACCGTCAACATAAATATTAATTAGTCTGATTGCCCCCTTCAAGTAGCTAATTTTACCCCTTGAGGGTATATACCCCTAGGTTAGGAACCACTTTCATAGAGTATACAGTCCTAAAACTGATTCGTAGGAACCATCCGTCTCCGTTTTACTCTATAGTACAATTTCATATCCTATACCTACTCATCCTTCATTATCTGTTGAAAATATTTTAATCTAGGTCTTCCCTTCTCTTTTTCATTATTACCACAGCCTCCTTAATATCTCTAAGCAATATCCTGAATTTCATCTTACACCCTCTCATCTGAGATCTGCTTTACTTCATGACTATAATGTTAAATTCAAAAACTTTTTGAAAAGTTTCACTTTTCTTCTTTGCATCAGACTTGGGGTAGAAAACACATACTCGTATAACATAGAATCGGTTTATTTGAAAGGTAAACATTTATAACCGTAAACCTAACAATGAATTCGAATCGAGTTTTATATACGCTGATTATTTATCATGCAATTTCCCGATTTTTTACAACACGTCAGAGTTTTAGATGTTATCAGTCAAAATGACGAAAAAGGCCATTTTGACCTATTTTCGAGTCCCATTAGATAATAAACAGCAGTATATGCAATCAAATCCAAGACCATATGTTTTTATCCTTTATTAATCACCCAGTTTTAGTTTTTTGTTATAACTAGAGTTCTAATTGAGCTTAAAGCAAGTGGCAATTTAGAAATCAAAGAAGATTCAAATTTTGCTGTTTAATATCTAATTGAACTCGAAAATAGGTCAAAATGGCTTTTTTGTCGATTTGACCGATAATATCTCAAGACTCTGACGCGTTGTATAAAATCTAAAAATTGCATGATAATCAGGGTATAAGACTTCTGGAATCCATTGTTAGGTTTACTGGTTTTTTTTGTTTAAGTTTTGGCGAGCAGATAGTTATATATGTTGCAGTAAAACCCCGTTTTTGGTAAGAACGCTTTCTTACTAGTTAAAATGCGTTTCGCTGAATACCTTTATGGCAACTAGAGTTTAATGATGTTGGTTGAGTTTGGTTCAAAGGTCTAGAATCTTCATTTTTGAACTTCCGCCTCATTTTGGGTGTTTATTTACAAAAAATTTTAAACGAAAATGTCAAAAATTAGAATCAAAGAGGTAGAGGATGTAATTTTGGATATTTTCATTTAAAAAACTTTGAAAATAAACACCAAAAATGAGGCGGAATGTCAAAAATGAAGATTTTAGACCTTTGAACCAAACTCAATCAAAATCAGTAAACTATAGTTCCCACAAAGGTGTCCAGTGAAACGAGTTCTAACTAGTAAGAACGCGTTCTTACTAAAAACAGGTTTTTGATGCAACATATATATTTATAATATATACAAAATTAAATTAAATCAAAATAGGTACATATAATCAGAAAATAGCATTTTCAACTAGTAGTCAACTTGTGTTTCAAGCTAGTTGAAAATGCATGCGTTCGCTACTGTATCCACTCTGTAGAAAGCTATCTCCTCTTTCTTTTCTTGTTAATGAAAATAATACCTTTATATGATTATTAATTTCTCTAGTTATTTCCCATAATATTATTAAAGTCAATTCCGAATAATTTGAGAATGATGATATCCCTCTAGGGTTTCTCGAAAATCACGAGAACAATTTCAGAGACAGCTCTCACAGAGGAAATTCTATCAAAAGCTTGACCTACATCAAGAAGAGTTGCTGAATTGACTCGATTCCAATGTTTGGTTTATGATGTTGGCAACTTTATATGTCTGCACATCCTTGCTCGAAATCCATTTGGGGGTCTCGAATTAAATTAGTTTGTCGAAGAATCAACTTGAAAAATGTCTCTGAGGAATAAGAAACTCCATTCATTCTATTATTATATTTACGATTTCATTAAAATTCATCTTGTATCTGGATGAATCATGTTTTACTATTAGATACAGATCAGTACTCATAAAAACAAAACTGAAATCGAAAGTTTAAACCTGAAGATTCTAATGAAAAGCATAATTACAATGTTTTAGGCCTATAAGTTCTATGTAATCTTATTCATGATAAAATAAATATTTTTTCAGGTTTTTCGGTACACTTAATAAGAATTAACTTGAGATTTTTTCTGATATTTAAAAATGTCTGGAACTAGGAGAAAAATAATTTATTATAAAGAATAATTTATCATTTCAAGCATAATTGTGTTATGATTGATCTGACAAATGAAAAATGGAAGGATTCTATATTGTATATTAATAGAAAATAATTCTTATTTGTTATAATAAAATAATAATAAATTTAATGAAAAAGACGAATAATTATATTTTTTGTATGGCCTTGGTGACAATACACATTTAGCCAGAATAATATATATATATATATATATATATATATATATATATATATATATATATATATATAGGGGAAAACCGGGCAAATTGACCCAAGCTAAGGTTTGCTTATTTTTTAAACTCACTTAAAATCAACGTATAGACATCAAAATTAGTGGTTATATACTTCAACTACCCTTGTAGCTAAAATACATTTTCAATCGACTTAGGAATAAGTAAAATTGAAAAAATTACCCGACATGGTCGGGCAAAGTGGCCACTTAACTTCTAAGTCAAAAATAAGTGACGAAAGACGGGTTAAACTTAAAAATAATTAAATTAAATTAGAGAATATTTAATTTAATTTAATTTATAATTGTCTTTCGACGTTGCCTCGTTGTGGTTGCGCCCCAGGGTGAAGAAATTTTTTTTTCAACCTTTGGGTTTGTGATCGATTGGCAATGCGTTTGAATATAGTTTAGAAAATAATGTATTTTATTTATAGAAAAGTGACAAAAGTTCACATTTGCCAAAATAACTTGAAAAAAATTAAGTCTTTATAAGACGATATTGAAGAAGTTAGAAAGCTGTTGGCCACTTTGCCCGGATTGAAGCCATTACCCAACAGGTGTTCTTTCTTAACGACCTGATGGAACTTCAAAGTAGGATTTTGTAGTCAAGTACCACCCTTTCAAAACAATTTCCTTGAAAAACTGTAAGTGTCTTGGTTTCATAGTAAGAAATACACAAACTGAGAGCACTTCCCTTACATCAGGATGGTCGAAAACCGCAAAGATTATAATAACTTCGAGAGACGACACGTTAACCAGATCAGCCTTCTGAAAATGAATGATAGTATTGGGTGGAACAAGTTCGGGAGTTTCCTATACGAGGCTGTACCTCTGAGCCCCCTAAGCCCCTGTGACCATTTTGCCCGCCATGGCCATTTTGCCCGGCTCTCCCCTACGTATTGAATTCTACAGATTGATAGGTATTATGATGAATTATTTAGTACATTTATAAACCTTTTCATTTTACACTTTAGACTATTATAATTCTTTTACATTTTAAGATACCTTCTCCGAAAGTAAAAATCGTTCACTTTATTTTATCGATGTTCCCCATTTTTCCACGCAACTAATTATATCGTTGAATTAATGGCGAAATATCGTCGAATAATTTTCGACGAGCTTAGTCTCTTTTTCGTTATTAGTAGACCTTACCTTGATTTTATCAGTCGCATTAAGTGGCCGAATCGATTGCTGAAGTAGTTAAACTTTCTGTCTTTCTTAAGAATAGACAAAGGGCGTCTCGAATACAATGCTTAAATGGCAAATCATTATTTTTTTATCTTAAATTATTAATTTCTCTATTGTGAATTGTGAAAGTGAAGCACTTTCGGTCAGAGCCACCCCTTGTGTAATTATTAACTTTTCTTTTAACATTTACCATTATAATGATAATTATACCTAAAATATGAATTGCAGGCGGTTTACGTTTTCATTTTATTCAATTTTAGTGTTAGTTTATTAAAAAAGGCCTAATAGAAAGTAATAGTCATGTAATGTGCCTACATGTTTGTAAATATGTATAATCAAAGGGGAGAAATTATTCAATAAAACTCAAAACAAAATTAGTTATTTATCCGAAAGTATTAAAAGTCTTTTTGATATTTTCAAAGCTTTTCAAATGGTGCTTGATATTTCCGTAGGCCTGTCGTAAATTGAATTTATAAGAACTTCATTAGTAGATAACTCTCTCGAGCCATAGATGCAATTAGCAAAGTAATAAGTTTCATTTTTCAGAGATAATTAACCTACAAGCAAGAGAGATGATTGAAACTGGTAATTAAGATTATCATTATTCATGTCTTTCATTTATCTACTTTTGAGAAACCCGACTACCCTATAGGGATAGTTCACGCAAATCAACTTATTACTTCTTTAATATAAAAGAATCTTTCATTTAAACATTTAAAGGGTCAATGTCAGTCAAATAACATTTTATTTCATATTCTTTATTCAATATTAACATGTCAAATACAAAAAATATCAGCCTGGAAGAGAAAAGAATTCTAAATTGTAAAAAAAATAAGCAATTATTTTTTTTACTCTAAAATGTATTACTTTTAGACAGATCCGTAGACTGGGTGGTGCGAGCGGTGTCCCGAAACCATGCACCGAATTATGAAGGCGCCGAACGATAAAAGCGGCGAACAATAGAGATGCCGTTTTAACTTTGAAATAAAGTAAAAAAAATTAGTAGATAATGCAGTAATGCATTTAATTTTGTATAATTCTATAATTTCCCAATATATTTCAAAGATGATTTTTCATTTGAGCCTAGTACTCGTATCAGTAGAGTCACACACATGAGAATACAGTTTTGTTAGATTTTACATTCCATTTTAGAGAATATTTAAGTGTGTTTAAGTTAGAGTGAGTGGTTAAAGTGTAAAAGTAATATATTCGTAGTTGTATAAAAATATATATCTACATTTATTTTTATCATTCATTGACCCTTTGAAACCCTGAAGAAGGAGGGAAAAATCCTCCGAAACGTAGGTTTGAAAGGAAAGAAGGAAGGATTCCAATAAATTACACCTTAATTGATATGTGTTAATTTTTTCTTTCCTCACTACCTCTGGGCTGCCTTCGATTACATTCAATTATTATTTATTTTTATTATTTTTTTTATTGTAATAAAAAATAAAAGACGTGGGTGGGCGCCAATTTATCCTTTCGCACCGGGCGACGCAATATCACGCTACGGCTCTGATTTTAGAACTCTTAGCATAGGAAATAATATTCCTTCCGTAGGTACAGTCAGCAGTTCAGTGGATAAACTCTAATCGGGTCTGACAGTTAGCTATTTATCAACAAATAAGTATAACAGTATAATCAAGGAGCGAACCGCGATTGGAATTAGGTGTACACCGTCTTTGGAATTATGTGGAATTATTTTGGAATTCATTAGATAGTGCCTATTCATCTATTGTCTTCTAATTGGAAATGAAAGTGGAAATGGAAGTAGGTGTACACGATAGTAGGTCGCGGTTCACCCCTTGAGTAACGTTGTAATCCAGAAATATTTAGTCTGTGGTTCCTCTTGCTTCTATGTGCGGCCCTTAACATTCACACTGATTAATTTTAACTAAAATAAAATAAAAAAGTTGTTCCCCTAACATTTTCCATTAGAAACATAAGGCATTTTGGTTGTAAAACCACTTTTTTGCATTCGGGGACCTTGAAACGTAGAGATCTGTAGAAAATTAACTTCGAATTTTTTCACGATTACAAAATTTCCATTCCTACTAGTATATCCAAAAGATTATATTTGTTGGCTAGTAAATATAATATGTGTTTTACCTTTTTATTTGTATTTTCAGTGCTTTGCAAAATGTTTCAAACACATTTATGTGGCCCGTGAAAAAAGTTGAGTAGGGGAGACCGGGGCTGGTTGTCACACGGGTAGGTTGTCACAAGTCTCAGTTCTCGAATGTTGTTGCTTCTTAGTGTTCTAAACTCAAAACACAATACTATCACAATATTCTGAGTAGGGTGTTTACGCACTTTTAATTCTGGAAACAGTTATAGATTCTATTGGTGTTTTTGTGTTTTTGCAGCTGTAATTTTTTTATTGATTTAATTAACCCTCATTATTCACTCTGTATTCAATGAAGTCTATATTTCAACTATTTTCTATTATTTTATAACATCTGCACAATGTTATTCTGTATTAACATTGAGGTAAGCTTCAATGTCTGTTTTTTCAGCTCGGTTTTTGTCTAAAATATTTGTTCGGGGTTGATTGTCTCAAAAATTCCGGGGATGGTTGCCACATGTAAACATGGATCCAAGGTATAAATTGTAAGAAGTGGGTTCATGAATTATGTACCCCTGGACCAAATAACTTTTATACATGTCAAAATTGTTAGAGTGCGTTCGAAAGTGACTAGGTTAATATAGGAGATTTTCTTAAATATCTACTTAAATTACTATTTTAGTGTCTAAATTGGTCTTAAATATGTAATAGTGCTTTATCAATATCATTGTTTGATTTTTCTATTCCTAATAAAAAAGTTTTTGAATACATTTTTTTTTCTCCCATCTAGAGTTATTTAACTCGTGACAACCAACCGGAGTCGGGGCAGGTTGTCATAAAACTTTACCATGGCAGAACTTTTTTTTCTGAAAAGCCAAATCTTGCTATGGGCTCAAAGTGGGGAAAATATAGTCAAAGAAACATATTACGAGATATACTAATGATAGAAAGGGAAAGTGTAAACACGGCCTCTTCAAAAATTAAAACCCATAAAATGTGACAACCAGCCCCGGTCTCCCCTACCTATGGGTGATGTAGATTTATACTTTGACGTAAAAATCTTTATTGTCAAAGTGTTTTGAGCTAATAATAACAAAATATTCTATTTTTCTTATATTATATTAAATACAAGAGTTAACTTTTTGGAGATAAAAATTTCTAAGAAAATCACAAGATTATTTTTAATAATCTGGGCTGTTTTTACCAACTCGGGTATCGAACCCGAGTGCCAAAATTAGCAATCCGGCCCAATTTGCTAACGTGAGAGGAAAACCTCATATGTAGCGGGCTATACGAGTATATTTACTCAGAGTTAAATCTTCATTTGTAAAATTTCTCTATCTAATGATTCTAAATTTTAACAAAGTGTCAGCTTAAAATAGCTGGTTAGTGTTTGGAATGTTGAACAACCCTTCTTATATATAATTAAAAATAATCTATTCCATCTCGACTTGTAATTTTTTTTAGATTTTAAATTAAATGCCTATTGCAATTTGAAATTAACTTAGAAGTTAAACAACTCTCGTCTCCTGGACTTACTGTAAACAAATTGCCTCGTTAGTCTTCCCATCAAACCGTCTTCACTCTTTGACTTTTTTTATTAGGTGCAATGCGAAACACAAGAATTAATTAATCTCAATGCTCTTAAATTATTAAATATTTGTTGCACAGGTCAAAAAAGTTGATTTCAAAAGGTCAGCAAACTTCATTAACAAAATATAGCTCCTAATTATACAAACCTAGAGTAATAATTGTTTTAACAAAGATTTACGTTTGGCCGATTTCAACGTTAACCGCATATTTTTTAGTGTTCTCTCCTATTCTAACTAATGTTCAACCAAGTTTAAAATCTTTTTTGCGTTAAGAAAAACGAAAAATACATTTTATAATGATCTTTCAAATTTAATTACAGTATTATTCTAAAATTTACTTTTATATAAAAAAATATAATCAAATTTAGATCATAATTTTATTTTATTATATCTATTTATTTATTTTTTTGCTTCTCTATGAAGATGCCGTTGTCTATGGGATGAACAAAGTTATCTGATCTAAATAATATTTGCCAAGGTTGATACCTTCAGCAGAAATAAAAGTTTTAATTAAAATTTAATTAAAATCTTGTCTGAAATTACTACCTCTTTCCATTTTATAAAGGAAGCAACATAAAAAAATGAATTCTTTTATTGAATTGCTCAATAACTTTACCATACATCTTACATTAATACATTAATCATTGGAGCCCTCTAAAAAATAAACTGCAACGAATCTTTGATAAACTTTATAAAAGTAATTTGAATTAATAATATGTCTAATACTTTATTATTAATCAGATATCACTAGCTATTTGCAGTCAATGTTAACTTAAATTCAAAAATAGCTATCGATTATCATCTAATACTTGAGGAATAACCATTCTACATTGAATTTTTGAGGTTTCGATTATTATTGGTAACCATTGCTGAAGACATGAAGGAATCGACTTAAAATCAAAACTAACGATCTATTTTATCTAATACTAGAGGAATGACCTTTTGCATTCCATTTTTGATGCTTTGACTATTAATGGTAACCTCTACTGAAAACATAGAAGAATGGAATTAAAATCAAAAAGACTACTTGAGTTGTTTACCAAAAAAGAATTTAGAGAGAAGTAAAAATTGTGCTTTGTTATATCATTAATTATTAAAGAAGTAAAGGGTGATAAAATGGTGAAAAACAGAATATGTGGCATTTAAGAAGAGAGGCACCAAATTATAATCTACAATTCGATTCTGTAAAAAACAATTAATTTAATAGGGGATCCGGATATATCTAGCTCCCTCGATTCCCTGCCCTCTCCTTGTGTTATAGATACTACCATGAAGTTTGTTCTATCGAGATAAATTCAATAATCCCCTTAAAACCTTATTTGCGCCAAACTCACGATTTTCAAACATACAAAAACTCTTCGCTATTAAACCAGATACTAATTGAACAAAAACATTCGCCAACTCGTTAATCTTATATTATTAGTTTATAAAGTGAAATCCCCATTTCCGCCAACTATCTAATCTTCAATCGCTCAAGACCTGCAACAACAGGCACTTTCGACCCAACGCAACGCCTGACATTTTCCTCTTCTATTTCTTTCCACGATAGATAGATAGATAGATAGATTTTATTTTGCTCTGAGAATAAAATACAGAGGTTAAACCTGGTTTTTAGAAGCTGGGATTTGTTCGCATGTTTATTATGAATACGAATATCACTAGTCTAGACAGAAAAATTAAATAGTGAATAATATAGAAGGAACTGACAATTCCTGGTTCTAAAGAACCGCCTTCACCGGACTACTTCAATAACAAGCAACTATGATTCATGTAAGGAATAACAAAATACCCTAGGTGGTAACCAACTTACTCGTCACCAGATGGAAACCGGGTATTCATATTCTATATATTTATATCCGTATAGGGCTATAGGCCATTCAGATTCTGAGGGATCCGGACGACCACGAACTCAAGAAAAGAAACCACATAGAAAATTGACAACTAAAAAATTCACTCTTACATGTTGAGGGGCTTTGCGTGATCCTAAGGGTCAATACACAACTAATAATAATTGAAATTTATTAAGTAAATGTTTTTGTAGTAATAATAATAAAACAATATAAGTACGGTGCATACATTACAGTGCCCAACAATGAAAGTGTTTCGGGCTCAAAAATAGCTGATTCTTATGTGTTTCCATCTGAGGAATTCAAAAATTACCGATTAGCTCTTGTTTTGGAGATATTTTTAATCAAAACGACAAACAATGCCATTTGACTTATTTTCGAGTCTCATTAGGCATGAAACAGCAATATTTGAAATCACAAAATCATCACTTGTTTGTAGCTCAATTAGAACTCGAGTTGTGGCTAAAAAACTAAAACTACGTGATTATAAAGGATAATAAACATAGACAAAAACATATGGTCTTAGTTTTTTTAGTTATAACTTGAGTTCTAATTGACCTACAAACAAGTAGTAATTTGAAATTCAAAGAGGAAGCTGTTTTCTATTATGTCAACAAAATATTTTGATTTCAAATATTGTTGTTTCATATCTATTATAATTGAACTCGAAAATAGGTCAAAATGGCATTTTTCGTCGTTTGACCGATAATATCTCAAAACTATGACCTATTGTAAAAAATTCGGAAATTGCATGAGAACCAACGTATAAAACTCTGCTGGAAACCATTGTTAGGTTCAAATTTTTCTTTAATTTTTGTTGAGCAGTGTTATTTATTAAAAAATCAAAAAGTATTGTTAATTCCCTTTATGTAAACACACACGACTATAAAACAATCCTTACGGACGGAATGAGAAATCATCTCTGCAAAACAGGCAACACATGTGACTGAGATCCAATAAGGGACAAAGAACTCATTTTCATACGTAAACTAAATTAAAAAAAAAAAAGAAAAAAAACTAATATGAAGTTTTTCCTTATCATTGGGGATGTAATAATTCTGTGCGAGCGGGAGAACCAAAAGGGACCAGGTCCTTTAATTAAAGCTCTTTTAAAAATTGACTCATTTACGATGAAAAGTATTAAATTTAGAGCTCTCTTAAGGGGAACATCGTAAAAATAACTGTGAATAGAGAAAGGTAATTAAAATTTAATTGAATATTATTTTACATTATACCTACTTCCTGGGAGTTCTATTTTTACAGACTCATCTTTGATAATTCATTGTAATGAGAATAAGGGACATTTTTATTTGCCCGCGTTGACTGAAAGACCAACCATCATTTGTAAAGAGTCGTTTGCTTGTCTTCAAATTAAAAAGTTGTTTTTATAGTCAACAACACTTGCTTCAATTCCGTTCTTAAAAAAAAAAAAAAACATTATCCTTTAGAAAATAATTTTCAAATTGAAATAGAAAAGTGCAGTGCAAAGAGAAGAAAGTTGTTTCTATTTAAAGTTGCATTTCAAGAGATTTTTTTATAACATTTATATTTTCAATCCTAATGGGTTTTTAATTTCTCGATTAAAAAAAAATTGATGTTATTTATTATTAAATGGTCATTTATTTATTCAAATAAATAAATAGTAAAATCTCTAACATTAAGCTGTTTTATTTGAATATAGTATATTTGTATTTTTTTTCTTTTAATTCTAAAACCATTGAGTGTAGTTTATGGGGCAGAAGCGAAAATAAGGGAAGAAAGAAAAGACGACTCACTTAAAGCCTTGCTTAAAAGAATGCAGATGATAAAAAGAAAATAACTTGAATGAGTGTATTTATATATTTATAAAGAATAGAAGTAAGAAAGGATTAATGCTTTATCTCAAAAGAATATTAAAAATGATATATATATATAGTATATAGTATATAGTATATATAGGTCTATAATAGTACCTATATTAGGGTGCTCCTTATTTTGGATATTTTCAGAATATTTATGCTGACAGGGGCACATATGGTTAGAAATAAATTTAAAAAAATATCCCCCAAGTTTCAAGTCTCTCAATTTTAGCCTAGTGCTACACAGCGATTAAGTTCCCACTAAATAACATGTGGTTTTTTGCAGAACGATAAATTGTTTATTCCGGTCAAAGTAATGGTTCAAACAATTTGAAACTCTGTAGACTTTATCCTTAAAATAGTAGCTACCCTTCAGAATTTTTACAGATTTTCAGCTATTACAATTTTGGAGTTACATTTAAATAAAATACTGCTATATCTTAGTATTAGTAAGATATAGACTACAAAAATATAATAGCTAAAAATGTAAAAATTCTGAGAATATAGCTACTATTTATCAAGTTATTGGATGAAAAATACTTGGTAGGTTTCACATTAAGATATAAAAATAAGAATTTATTTTGGAGAGACTTTAATCTCGATATATATATTTCGGGTGGCTAACCCATTTTCAGGAGCAACATAAAGTTTGAGTTACTTTCTGTTACTACGAATGTACACCAATATATATCAGATTAAATCATCTCAAAATAAATTCGTTTTATTATATCTTAATATTGAAACCTACGAAGTATTTTTGATCCAATAATTTAAAAAAATGTTTCACCAAGTACCAACACCAAATCCCTTAAAAACTATACTATTATAGGGATAAAGTCTGAAGATTTTCAAATTTTTTGAACCATTACTTTGGCCGAAATAGAAAAATTGATCGTTCATTATCAAAAACTCCATGTTTTTAGATGAGAACCTTAATTGCTGTGTAGCACTAGGTTAAATTGAGATAAAGTCTTGAAATTTCGGGGATATTTTTTTTTATTTATTTCTAACCATATGAGCCCCTATCAGCATAAATATTAGAAAATATACAAAATAAGGAGCACCCTAATAATATATTCATTCGAATGCTCCAAGGCGTGGTTTATCCACTGCATCTACGTATTTGACTATATAGTTATCTATCTATCAATGGCGGTTGGTGACTTTTCAACCAGGACCAGGGGATATACTGTCCAAAAAAGTACCATTATTTTTTTGAAATTTTATTTTAATCTTCGCTTTTTTTGCAAATTTCATCGAATACGGTATCATTTTCGTTATTTTTCAAATTTAACATAAAATTTTTTAAAAATATTTTTTGGGACCTTCACCTAAAACGAATACTGCTTTGTGTAAATGAGGGTAGGAGTCAGAAATTAAATTTGTGACTTAAACTCCACATAGAAATCGACCATCTTCTACAATGAATCACCCAGTCCTGTAAGAAAATCTTAAATTACTCCTAATTCTATTGCTATAAGCAAGCTATGACTTGTTCTTAGATATTTTCGATCTTATATATTGAGAGTTGATAAAAATGGATTAGTCCAAAAATTCTCGAATCATCTTTATTTATTTATTATTTCTATTTTAATAGTTCCTCAGAGAGAACAATTTTTATTCGACTAAACTCGTCTGGACTTGTCTTTGACATGCTTGAACTGGAAAATATACCAGGGACGGAGTTCAATCCTTCTACCGGCACCATTTTTGGGAAAATCATTCACTTTAATTGCCCCTTGAAATTATGCAACAATTTTATTTCATTTCGAGAACCAATATACTTTTCGAAACAAAAAATGTTTTTTATAGAAATATTTGAAATAACGGATAATAATTTGAAAATCTAAAGATCCTCATGGAATTTTGAAGTCGACCTTATATATTTATGAAAATACTCTAAATGGAAAATGGTAAATGAAAAGAAAAATGAAATGTGGCTTAAAGCGTGTGAAGAGGTTGACAGATTTATTGGGATGGGTGGGAGGTCGAGAAAAGCTTGGAAAATAATATCAAGGACCAGGCAAAATTGTACAGAAAATTGCAATTTATCATTAATTAAAATGAACGAATGGAGAGACCACTTCCAGATTTTACTACAAGAAAACAGAGAAAATTATAAACAACAAATTGAACTAGGACAAAGGGCGACAGAAGTAGAGGAGGTAACGATTGAGGATATTCAAAAGGCTATGAAGAGTATGAAAAATAATAAAGCCCCTGGTCCAGGATGCATACCAATTGAACTAATTAAACACAGCCCACAAGAAACTATTGAAATGCTATCAGAGATATTTAATGAATGTATAAATGGAACAGGTGAAATACCTTCGGAATGGACTCAAGCGTGGATCACACCAATATACAAAAAGGGAGATAGAAAAATATGTAACAACTATAGGGGTATAAGTGTAACGAGTACAATTGGTAGGCTGTATGGACGAATACTAAAGGAAAGAATAGAAAAGGAATGGAACGACATTGAAGAGCAGAGCGGCTTTAGAGCTGGAAGATCATGCACGGATAACATATTCTGTCTACGAAACCTCATTGAAAAACCACATGCAAGAAACCTAGAAACCCACCTCATTTTTGTTGATCTACAGAAAGCCTACGATAGTGTTCCAAGACAAAATATGATAAAAGTACTGGAGACAACAACAATCAATAGGCGCTATATCGACGCGGTTAAACATCTATATATAAAAAATAGATCAGCAGTTAAAATAAAGAATGAGATATCAGATGAGTTTCAAACAAATAAAGGTCTACTGCAAGGATGTTGTCTGTCTCCTACTCTATTTCGAATATATGTCTCATATGCCCTGCAAGAATGGACAAAAAATGTGGATCAATGGGACTACAAATTGACGAGTCGTACCTCTACACACTATTATTTGCGGATGACCAAGTTGTTATTGCAGCAGATATAGATGACGTAAGCTACATGACCCGTAAACTGGAAGAGGAATATAATATATGGGGACTGGAAATAAACTTTGAAAAAACGGAATACCTGACGGTCGGGACAGAGGGGAAAATCTGGATATCAATGGAAAAGTGATAAAAAACTGTAAGGAATTTAGATATTTGGGATCTGTCTTTAGCGAGGAGCCAAACTGTGAGAGGGATATTAAAAATAAAATCTGTCAAGGTCGAAGAGCTATTGGGCAACTGAATGGGATCTGGTGGAGCAAAGGGATCAACAGGACACAAAAAATATATATATCGGTCCATAGTGGAAGGCATAGCCCTATACAATTCAGAAACATGGGACATGAATAAAAAAACGAAAAGAAATTACAAGCGCTCGAAATGGATGCGATGAGAAGGAGTTGCAGAGTGTCGAGATTGGAGCATATCCCAAATACAACTATAAGGGACAAAATGAAAATGGAAAACGACATAATAGATGTAATAGAAAGGAAGAGATTAATATGGTATGGACACCTCAAAAGAATGCCGGAAGATAGGTGGCCTCATAAAATATGGACCTGGATGCCCACGGAAAGACGGAGGAGAAGAGGAAGACCGAGACGAACGTGGAAGCAGGGAGTAGACGAGGCAATGTCCAGTAGGCAACTACAAGAGCAAGACATTCTGGATAGAGAGAATTGGCGTGTTGGATGCGGAAAACGGCGCATGCTGTAGAACAAACCGCTTTATTATTAGATATTAAATTTCAAAAATAGAGTTTTTCAGTCTCTTATACATTGCACTATACGGGATATCGGAAAATTTACATACATATTTAATTATAATTAAGAAACCCTTCTTACCATTTTTATAAAAAACTAAAGCAATATTAAACAATTATCAATACATATTTTAAGACAATTTTGATTCATAGTTACAACACAGTTTCTGTGATAATAATGAATAAATAATGAAAAATGTATAAAAAAAATTTACACTAAAAACAATTTGGCAACAGGGCATTTATTTAACCAGCGAAAGATGTATAAAGCGCGCAGCGCTAGATTTTTTCAAAATTATAATTTTCATAAGGTGTAACGTAGGCGTTGATTACATTTGTTAAAAAATAACAAAACGATTTTTATAGAAATTTTTTAACTTTTAAAATGTATTTTATCTGTCATTTTAATATAAAAATATTCAATCTCTTACAATGGTGCCAGATTTGTCGAAACGAGCACGGGATTGGCTAGAATCGGTACATAAACAGCAAAAAGTTTTGGGCTTATGAATTATGAATCCTTATTGTCTGTTCTATATACTCTAGCATTAACTTTTTTCTAGTATTGTCGCGAAACAACTACCTTAAATCACACAATCAAATGAATGCAAAATATTTCAAATTACAATAATTTATACATAATTGGTTATATGCCACCTCAATTACTTATCTATGATTTAAGATTGTAATTTGAAATATTATGCATTCACTTGATTTGTGTGATCTAATTGTTTTTTGTCCTTTGTTGTCAGTACTTGAAAAAGTCCTGAAAAAGAACAAAACTTCGTACGAAAATTGATATTTAACTTTAAATTATTATTTTAAAACTCACTACGGAGTCCAGGAACCGTAGTCCCCTGGCCAGGAGGATGTCTACCAAAGACGGGCTTCACAGCTGGTATATATATAATTTATTTGTTAGAGACTACTACTTTGAATGTTTGACCTACATCATCAGTCTTTTTATTCGAGATATTCTATCTGTTATTTCTCTTGGGTACAAATACCCGATTGGATATAGATAAATTCATTTGGTTGTAATAGCAAACTGGTCACTTCACAAACGAATACCAATTGAGACGACGACGGCCTTATATATATACTTGTATACATGCCTGGAGTACCTATAAATAAACAATGATGAAAGAGGAAAGTTCAACTTTGCACTTTTTACTTTCGGTATTTTGAGGTGTAATTGATAATTCAATTTTCAAATTAAATGTGGATTTTTGTTATACAATTTTAAGATTTCTAAAGACTCAATTGAACTTATTAGTTTCGGGTCGCGTTCTGCTTTGACTAATTTGAATCATCTGGAAATGAGTGGTTAATTTAATTAACTCTGAAGTTCAGCTAGAAAATTTTCTTTTTGGGGAAAATCGAGAGAAATGAAAAATTCGAGTAACTGAACATTTTCAAAAGAATGATGTTTCGCTGGATTTGAAATAAAAAACAAAAAACTTTAACCGTGATAGTATCAATAATCGACGATCATGTGGATTCTTATCTAATGGTCCTTGAAAGTCAGGAGCAACTTCTTTGTCTGCATTCTCCTACTCTATTCCAAGTGACTGAATTTGTGATTGGGGCTGTATACTAAGAAGCGGATTATTTTATAGAGAAAATATGATGCGGGACTCTCTCTTGGGCAGCTAAAACAGTTGAACTTGGCTATATTTTCACGAGATTCTGACCAAGATCAGATAGGAATCAGATGAATTCAAATCTATAGATCCATAATGTCTCTCTTCTAATGTACTGGATAAATAAAACGTTGGAAAAACTAATCGTTTACACTTTGAAACCTAGATTAAGTATGAAGGTGACAAATTGATTAAAGAATTTAATCTTCACATAAAGAGGAAGAAATGAATCAAGTTTTACCAGATTGGTTTCTTTGAAATAAATTTTTTATTAAGATAGAAAATAGATACTGGAATTGAAATTCAACAAGGGAAGATTGGTGATGCTTAGTTTGGTTTTGAGATTGCTTTGCTCTTTTAGGATGCAATAAAAAAGAATTAGAACAGGCTTAAACGGAATCAATCAAACTTCAGAGGGTATTAAAATGAAAACCAATAAAATCAAGGTTAAGATTTTATTAAGTAAGAAGATAGGAGAAAAAAGGTAGGGTTGTATGTATAAAGATAAGCGAAAAAAATGGGAAGAGTCAAGGAATTTTGCGAGCTGGAAAGTAAAAAAACTGGAACACAGAAGATTGCAAAACGAAATTAAATTAAATCAACTGGATTGGTCACCAAAGACTTTCACATTCTCACTTATTAGAAATCATCGCGACACTTCTAATTTACACGCCCTTTCTTTATTTCAACAGGAAAATGTTTCATAAAAATGTTCAACTTCCGGATTTCCGATTTCAACCAAAAGCTTGCTGTACTCCTATCCTTTATCGAGCTCAAGTTTCGAATTTTGTAGCTATGAGACTGGTTGCGAAACGCAGGGGTACGCACGGACGGATGGTCACTTTTTGGTCTCTGGGGACCACAATATCTGGTTTTATGTCCTAAATCCGGTTTCTAACTATTAAGGGCATCGATTCCTTCCACCTAGAAATTACAAAATGAAATAAACTTTTTTCATCTCTGAGATAGAATCTCTCAAAAGTGTCAGGACCCGTCACAATACTACACATTATATTCTATATTATTACATGATATAGAATATAAATGTGAAAGTAAAAATAAAAAATGTTATCTACGTTCAATTTGGATCCCAAGCTTAGAGCTCATAATAGGAATTTGCCTAAAAAGTATTTTTCTCCTCAAGGTTGCTAGGAACATACTTATTTATAGCATCATGATCTATGTGGAATCTGAACTATAGAGGCAGAAATAAACATGTTTACGAAATATGATACTAGAATAAAGAAGAATGATTAAAAGCTATCTAGATGGGATTAAGAAATAAACAACTTTGTGAAATAAGACGCCTTAAAACACTGTAGTTCTCGAGGTATATTTTGAAGGATGAATTCGAAAAAATAACGTAGAAGATCTAGATAAAAATTATTATCTCTGATAAAGAATCTGAGATTTTTGAAAATTACTTTACTTAAAAGGTTAAGGAATCAAAATGAGTTGCATCAAATCTGTCTTTGGTTTTTAAGGAATTTGGTGTTGGTACTTGGTGAAACATTTTTTATCCAATAATCAGTCTTTGAACTGATAATCTTGGGATGATGATGAATAAACAAGTTGCCTTATTTATATTTATATAATATATTGTATTAGATGAAGGAGGAGTATAGCCAAAGATGGAATCACTGGGTTCAATAAAACACCTTTAATAAATGAACCCAGTGATTCCATCTTTGGCTGATACCTCCTCTTTCATCTAATACAGTTTCATCACAGCTACGAACTCAAACAATATATAATATATTGTCACTGTTATATCAAAATTACCAAAAAATTATATTGAAGAAAACACTTGTATTTGTTAGCTATAGAGGCGTAGCCACGGAGGGGGTGGTCAGAACTCCTCCCACCCTCAAGAGCAGGGCTCATGGGATGAGTAACGGCAACGACAAACCGTTTCTTATGGCAAACTAACCGTAATTATGGTAAATATATTTCATATGTTTAATCAGGAATTATGTTCTTTTTTAATTTCTTGAAGTACCTTTTTACTCCAATTAAATTGTTCTCTAAAGGGCCCCTTGCAGTAATGTTTTGGAGTAGTTTTGATTTCTTGGTCGTATATGTTTTTTGGTGTGCTGAATCCGAATCTGAGGTTTGGTAACAAAATTTCGTGACGAAACATTGTCAAAAATGAAAAAGAAAAATCTCATTTTTGGCGGTTTTTTGTTTATAACTCGAAAACTATCAACTTTTCGTAAATAACCTTCCTTTTCAAAATTAAAGTTCATAAAATTTCCTAAAAAGGATATGATCCGAATCCTCAAAAGTGTCATGGAGAATGCTGGATATCTATAAGAGTTCTAACAAAAAAGTGGTCCAACTAAACGTTCAAGTCAACAAAATTTCCTAGAGAATAAGATAGAAATCAAGTTTCTAGGATAAGTGGTTTTCATTTTATGAAAAACTGGGATTTTTTCCAAAAAATTGCAGTTTTTCAAAAATTCAACCTAATTGTGGCCCGGGTTACCATTATCCAATTAAGATGAAACTTTGATTGAATGGTATCAAATTTAATCTAGTTTAAAAATGTCTAGAGTGACCTTTGTCGAAATCGTGCTCTTTCATGGTCAAAATGGGAAAAAATCGAACAAAGTGCGAGTTTTTGGGATTTGCGGAACCAGAAAAAATACCCCAATTTTCAACTAGCGCGTGAGCCCGAAAGGTTAGTCGAAGAAAAAACATAAATGATAAAATTTGTATGAAATTTTATGAACTTTCATTTTTGAAGATTATTTACGAAAGATGTTTGATGGTTTTTGAGTTGTAAACAAAAAACCGTCGAAAAAATGAGATTTTTTACATTTTTGACAATGTTCCGTTACCAAATTTTGTTAACAAACCTCAGATTCGGATTCAGCACACCCAAAAACATAAGGGTCGAAGAAATTACAACTACTCCAAAACCCTCCGGATAAAAACACAATTTAACTGGACTATTTTTTTTTAATTCCCACTTAAAATTTTGCTTTATGGATTGACTCCCCCCCCCCCCATGAAAATTTTTTGGCTACGCCGCTGGTTAGCTACATCTGCTCTCAAATTGTTATCAGCTATCAGGTGATGGAACTCAAGTTACAGATTAAAAACAAAAAGTCAGAGGTATCAAGTATTTAGGGTTAACAGAAAATGAAAACTGAGCTACTGAAAATTGTAGATTTTTACATACGATATTATGATAAAACAGCGACGATATGTATAATACATTTGTATTCAAATATGTTTTCAGAAGCAATAAAATTTAATACCAATAAGATTTCTTTACACATCCAGAATATCAAAAATTTGTCAATTAAAAAAATAAATAAAAAAATATAAAATATGACTTACTTCCTGGGACAGTCAAAACTGAATGATGGACCACAAAGCTTCAGAACGGTCCCATTAAAAACCCATCACTCAGTGGACGATGAACGGTCCCTCTGGTCCTCTATCCTTTAATTTCCTTCGATCAAATAAATTACACACTAGAATCATATAAATCATCCCGCCAAATGAAATAGAATTCATTTTTTCCAATCTTTTTTTTATATTTATTTTTATTTTTTTTAATATTTTAACAATTTATTTCTTCATTTCAGTCGTTCTAATAATCGAAAAAAGAAGGCAACAAAAATGAAACGTTTTTCACATGATTTTTTTTTTTTTTGAATCCAAGAAATTAAAATAAATAAATAATAAAAAAAATCAAAGTGAAGGGGGGAGTATGAATCAATAAATCTTCCCTCAATTGGTTATTCATGAGGCAGGCATTTTTCATTCGCCGCTTATATAAATAGGTGATTAAAATTGATTGAACTTCCAACTCCCGATGGAATGCAATTTTCAATTGATGATCTCATGGCCTTTGATCCCGAATGGACTTTGATTGGCTTCTTCCATTTGTTTATGACGGAACGAATTTTCTCTGTCTTAATAACATTTTATATGTCAATCAATAAAATATAATAAAATCGGGAAATATTAATCAATATGTAGAAATGAAATGAACTCAAATCAAATACCGGATTCAAAATAAAAATGATCATTTAAATCAAAAGGAATATCTTCATATATGAGACTTTTGTGGGGAGAATAAAGATTTCGACAATATTTTTCGGTTAGGATTAGATATATAAAGAAACCGAGTCCATATTTTTGTTTGTCGATTTTAAAGAAAATCCTCATTAACGAAGTTGATTTTAATGTATTTGAGACTATAAGTAGGGACCGGATTCCTATGCAATTGCATATTTTGTTTGCCGCCACATACCCCCCAGGGGATCATTTATCTATCCGAATCATCCATCTAGGATACTGTGGGTTAAATTTTATACTTCATATTTTTGCATATTTGAGTAATATTGCATAAAATTGCATATTTGAATAATAGTGAATAAAATTCCATAATTGAAGGATTTTTTGTCAAATATTGCCTATTTCGTGCCAAATACAGATTTTTTAAAAGTAAATTTTCGGAGAAAGAATGAAAAAAAATGAAGAAATATAGCTCCTTTAAATTTTCCCCCATTATTGAGGATGTGGAGCGGTCCTTTTTATCGTATAAATCAATTTTAAGTGACCGTAGACATAATAACCTGAAAATAATTTAGAAAAATACTTGTAAACATAAATTATTCCCAATTACAATCAAATTTTAATTATTTTTGAGATCCTTTGTTAACTATTTCTTTATTATTATTATTTTTTTAATAGCCTTCGGTAACTATAGCCCATTTTGGCCATTGAGTGTGTGTATGTGAAAGTGTGTGTAAATTATTGTACTGATCAGATTATAGCCGGACAAATATTTGCATTATTTTATTAGTTTATTATATGTACGTCAATAAGAAAACCTTGTTAATATAAAAAATAAAAGCAATACAATAAAATCGTGTCTGTGAAATAAAACTACCTCCCTCCCCGTATTTTTTTGATCAAATTTTTTGAAACATTATTATATTTATTATGTTGATATTATTCAAGAGCACCTATTTTTTCTTTGAGATTAAAGTTTTTTTAAATATATTAATGAGAATTTTGTGAACTTTTTTCTCAATAAAAGTATTTGACACTTGGTGTCTATAATTTACTTTAGCATTTTATTTATTTCATAGCACTCCTTCAAATATATAGTCTTTTTGACTTCAATTTTCATTTCTTAGTGCATAAAAAAATTTATTTTGCCAATTTTTACTGCATATATTTGCATATTTCAACGTATTCTGCATATTACTTGCACATTTCAGCCTTTTTAACTACATATTTTATGGCATATTTTGATAGTTTTTACTTCATAAAAATCCGGTCTCTAATAATAAGGTAGTTACCAATATTATAAACAATGCTGTCAGCAACTTTGGCAATTTCGATTCCCCATTTGAAAGTATTTAGTTAGATTTTTCAAGGTTAAAAAAAATAATAGTATTTATTTCTAAGCATTGTACTTTAATGTTTCTAAAGATTGGTTGCAAGCCACCATTAAGAAGGTTCACTTGATAATTTTTAAAGAGTTAGGTGTCGGTTCTAGATGAAACATTATTTATAAACGTGAATTAAATTAAAATGCAAGTTAGATTTCACATAAATAAAAGAAATATATGTTATTAGGGGCTTTCCATAAATTACGTTACACGAATTTCAATATTTTTAGACGGCCCCACTTCCCTCTGTTTTACATTCTGTCACATTTTGAATGACTCCCCCCTGTATTGTGACGTCATCATATCACTTATTTATATTATTTAAAAAGAACCATATTATTAATTTATATTTGAAAATTTTTTAATTTGACTGTAACATCACAATGTTTAAGATTTCCGGGCCCCCCTGTTATATTTTGTCACAAATCTGAGATGCCCCCCTCCCCTTTACTGTGTGGCGTAATTTATGGACGGCCCTTTAGTTTAATATCGATATATATCGGGCTATTGACCCATCTTCAAGAGGTACTAGAAGCAGCTGGATCAAGGTTTACTTGTGGTTATTTGTGGCGAAGAGGTGTTTTGGTTTGAGAAATTAATTAATAAAATATTTTAGAGAAACTATTTAAACAATTTAATGAATTCTATATATTATATAATTTATAATAATAATGATAATTTTGGGTTGTTATCGTCAATCTTTGAAAATAATTAGGCTGGATATTGGGACCTTGGACTTGAGAAAATAATTAAAAGCTATTCCAAAAGTTGCAACACGTTTTCGTCGTATATTTTTCGAATTCTTCATACAATTTTTGGGATCAGCTTTCCCGTTAATAGATATGTACAGACAATTAGAATAGATGTCATTGCAAAATATAGTCTAATGGTCTGTATATATCTATTAATGAGAAAGCTGCTCCCAAAAATGGGGATTCTAGGGTAACTGTGGCGCAGCGTTCTGATGACGGATTCTTATAGTACTCACCAAAATAAGACGAAAATAAAGAATACCATTTTTTGAGATTTCGCTTAGTTTTCGAGATATCCAGTTTAAAAAATAGTGTATTTTGTTTTTATTTTATTTTATTTTTCATTTGTTTTTTAATTAAAACATTGGAAACCGTAGTATCACGGATCCCATGTGGCGCCGCTACTGAAGACGGATTCTTTTAGAATTGACAAAATAAGTAGGAAAGTAAAAATAAAATTTTAAACTACAAATTTGAACTGAAATTGAGTTTATGGACCGTGATGTCTCAAAGTGTCTCCTTTGAGCGCCTGTGGGCGTTGGCAATTTTCACTTTTAGAACTTTTCATAAGTTCGGTTCTCAATTCGACTGATTTTTTATTTGTCTATGTTACCTGATATCTTCGCCAATAGTGTTTTTTTGCATTGGGTTCAGTTTAGTTTCCGATTGGTCCCGTTTTTTTTCATTGGTATTGGGCCTTTTTTGCTATGTTTGTTCAGGCATAACTTCTTTGTAGAGTTCCAGTATTAGGGGGTTCAGACTAGTTTGACTTACATTTCGATGCCAGTGACTTATTTTATTTTATTTTTATTTTATTCAATATACGGGAGTTATCTCAGTTATAATTTACACTTTTAAACAATAAATTAACAAAACTAAAAAATTAATTTATAGTCTTAATTATTTTTATAGAGTAAAGTTTGCGAAATTTAACAGAATGAAATGTATTTATTTTTACATAATTTCATTTTTTTTTTTTTTTTTTATAAATTTTATTAAACCAATTATTTTACATTAATTAATGTATACATTGTATTTTTTGCTTCGATTCCGGAGAATACTTCTCCACCATCGAGTGTCCTTATTCATCTTTAGTCCTTGTTTTTAATAAGAGGAAAAATCTAATTAGATAAAAAAACCTCTTTTCCGATAATTATTTCAATTCCATTATTCCCCAATCAAGTCGATTGGTCTTCTATCCATTCATCCATCAATAAAATCAATACATAATTTCATTTAAATTGAGTAGGTAAACAATTATTTTTATAGATATAATGTTTGCAGAATTTAACAGAACAAAAGTCACATTGATAGATAAATACATACATACATATATACATACAGGTAAAGCTAATATAAAGCGTGTAAAAATGAACCGATGCGTTACTTTATTTTTTTTTTGTTCATTTATTACTATAGGTACACTTTTCATGTTCATGGCAGTGACTTTTAAGATTCTTTAGTCTTTTCCCTACCCTAGTGAATTACACTATTATCCCAGAATCAACCTATAAACAATCATATTCCCATTTTAATCTAAAATCAAAAACATTATATTGAATGGGTTATAAACTTTTCTTTGGAAACTGACTGATATATTTATAGCTCAGGATTGGATGTAAGGCAGTCCAGAAATAAATAAGAGACTATATTCTGTTTCTTTTTGCCGAGAGTAGCACGATTTTTATATATTGAATGAGACACTCTCTTTTATTGTCTCCTTCAATAAATAAGAGACTATGTACTCCCAACAAAAAAGTACCTATTTATTGGAAATGTTTTTCCTATATAATATTTTGTAACCGAAGTTTCGGACGAACTTCCGGGAAGGAGGATTACCATCATATGATCCTTCATGTACCTTTTTGAACCCTGAAGAAGGAGGGAAGATCCTCCGAAACGTCGATTACAAAATATTATAAAGGGAAAACGTTTTTATTGGAAGTTTTCTATTGTTTATTTCTGGACTGCCTTACATCCAATCCTGAGCTATTATATTGAATTTATGTCTACTATATCTTTGTAAATAGTAAAAAAATAGCATTTTACAGAGGAATTAAATCCTAAATAACCCTCTGCCAAAGCAAGCTATTGATCGGTTCAGTTTTTAGATTTTTTTACTTTTTTCTCGTAAACCTTTATTTTTCTGTTTCTATATATTACAAATTAAATAAATATAAACGACATGAATGATGAATTTGTTATTAAGCAAACACCATAATTAGATTCACTTATATAGACTAGAGAGGCTTTTAACTAGTGATTAGTTTGGAAACTGTGAAGCGCTTCTATCTCGAGAAACGATATGGCCTGTGATCCGGGTTGCCGACGAACAGGCGCTTAAGGAGAATGAATTATTTATTAGTCTGTTAAAAACTTTTAGATATTAAAGCCAATCCAAATAAATAAATTGAAAGAATGTAGAGATATTAAAAATTTATATTTCATGATAGAAAGGAAAAAATATTATTTTAAAATTTCGACTATAAGTATTACTTTTCAGACCTGTCTCTTTCTTATTTTATTAATATTTTATTTTCAATATAAACGTGATAGATGAAACCCGTGTGAAGCTCTTTACTTTGTGTATAAATTAAATGATTGAAAGATCATTTATCATGATGTATTTTTACTTTCATTTATAATTTATTAATCCAGCTGCGAAGCCCGCCATCGTCGGGATCTTACTGACTATGGGATGTGTTTAAAAATTTTAGATTTTAAATTATTTTTACACTCCCACTTATTTATTTATCCATTTGCTTAAGCACGGCCAATCACTGACCTCCATTCGATCTCTTTAGCCAATCAGAGAGATTATGCCGGCGTCGTTAAGCGCTTTATTGGGAACCTTTGGAAAGGCGTCCCTAGTATAAAGTGACCACATTTTCATTGAGACAAATCGGGATAAATGGGATGAAATGAGAATTAGAATTTAGTTATATATATTTTATTGTATACATTCATATACTTGTACAAAAATGTATTTATTATTAATTATTGGTAACTATAAAAATATTTGTAAAAAATAATAATTTGAACATCATGATTTTTAATCAAATTAAATTTTTTATTTAAAAAAAAATTATGATTTTCTCTCACGGTCATATTTTTGATCCGAGTGAATACTTTGCAATAGATTCGGATCATTTATTAAAATGTCGTGAAATATTTCACATGAATTGGTCAACACTCAATATAGATTTTAAAGTTTTAACGTTCAACTGCGTTTTTTCAGTTGTCCATATTTTTTTGATACTAGAAAAAACACGTTCTGTTGCTGCATTTGTTCCTGGAAGGGAGAGCGCGAATTGTACAATTTTCAAAATATTTTGATAAGGAATATTATTCTGTTTAAAATGAAGGAATAACTCCGTCTATTTTTTGTCTGTTTCCAAATTTGCAGACAACCAACATTTAATTTTTTCATCTGTAACATATCTTTTTACCAATGATATACCTCGTCAAAAAGATCATTTTCGCAAATATTATTTTTCGGAAAATGGTTACTAATATATTCAAAAGATTTTTCCACATATTCCCATAATTAATTTTATCCCCTTCAATAATTTTCACAGCATTGTGAAATAATGTAGCTTGGTTGTGGATGAACTGAAGCCAAATTTGTGATGTGTCATTTTCAAAAAAGAGCTGCAATATTCTTGGATAAAAAGTATGATTTTAATGGTTCGTATATTTTTAAAATATTTTCTTCAGCTGGTAAAAGAGCTAGTCATCGTGTTTTGCTGTAACGAAGAATTCTTTTATATTCGATTTCTGCGCTTTCACAAAAATCCTTCAAACTTTCAACAAGCACAGTAGGTATATATAATAATAAATTTTTGCCATAGTATTTTCAACATCAACTGGAAGTAAGTCAGATGCTGTTTGAATAGTATTATGTAGAATATGCGCTGCACAACCTAATCCAATAATTTTCATTTCTTTATATTCACCATAATACTTAATAAATAATAGGCAATATATTTTTACAGTACATTTAAAATAAGAAATGCAGATATTTTCTAAAAAGCGGGATATTTTTAAAAATCGGCTGGTACGCGGGACAGTCCACCAAAAAGCCGGACTGTCCCGCCAAAATCGGGACATGTGGTCACTTTACCCTAGTAGCACAATGTTTCAAACTATATAGTAACTATATTGTCCCTATATAGATTTTGAGAATCTATATAGGTTTAAAATTATTGGATATGCAGTTATTTTCTGTTGCTCCTGAAGATGGGTTAGCCACCCGAAATATATCGAGATTAAAGACTCTCCAAAAATAAATTCGTTTTATTTTTATTTCATAATGTGAAACCTACCAAGTATTTTTTATCCAATAATTTAAAAAAAATGTTTCACCAAGTACCAACACGAAATTCCTTAAAACCTATCTATATAGGCACTATATAGTAACTATATATATAGTTCGAAACATTATGCAACTAGGGGTGGCTTAAAATTTGGCCGCCTGTGGGTGAAAAAACTAACTAGCGTATGAAGGATTGTCGAATCCGCTGAGGCATCCAAATACATATTCTTGTTTAAGAAACATTTTTATTAAATTAATTTCAGTTAATGTACTTAGTTCATGAACATTCGAAATAAATTCTGAAAATTTTGGAATAAAATTATCCGTATGCACTTGTATTCCAACGTTGTTAAATTGTTTTACATTCATTTCATGATTACGTTTTGTACACGTCTCAAATTTTTTTATCACCTTAATTACTGTTAAATTGTCTTCTATTAGTTTTTTTTCGGTGAACATAACAAATTGTTTTTTGAACTTTCAGTTAAAATTTCATATTTTAGTCGAGGGAAAATTATTTCGTCAGCAATATTAATACCAATTCTTCTCAAATTTTGTACAGCCTCTTTAATAATGGACTGAATACCACATTCAAAATTTTGAACAACTTGTTCTATGCCAGATAGTTGATAATTTTGTAGGCTGGAGTCATTTTCTCCTTCTTCTTCTCCTGGTCTTTTATTTTTATGAGGAGAGGATTTCATGTTTATAAAGATATTTATATACGTATATATGGTATATTGTTCATAAATTAAACTCAATATTTAGTTGTTTTAAGGCTTATTTACTTGAAATGAAAATTAAAACTTTGTTTTTAAACGTTCTTGTCATTGAGATTGCAATAAACATATGGTTATTTATCCTTCATCCTCTATTTCTAACTTTAACCACCAGATAGCGTATTGAAATTCTTATTTTCCCAATAACAATCAAGTTGTTTATTTGATTCTCGTTATTTTAAACTTAGACATTTTTTTCTAACCCCTCCCCCCTCCAAAAAAAATATCACTTTGAAATTGCCAATTTTAAAATATACGATAGCATTGAAAGATAGAAATTAAATTAAAAAAAGAAAAATGAAATAAAAAGCGTTTAAATTCAAATACTAGTTTTAATTATTGGTAAAAATATACATATTTTCTTTTATTTTGGATCTTTTTTATATTAAAATAGCTTAACTTAAACACTTTATAGCAAAGAAAGTATTCTAAAATTCCAATAGTATTTGCTTTTTCCGCGAAGTTTGTATTTTATAGAAAAAAAGAGTAAAAAAAGCTTTGGTTATTTGATATGTACTAGTATATTCACACTTTATTAGGAAATCAATACATTAAAACTTTTATTAAATAGAGAGTAAAACAATTCCGGAATTCTTCAAACTATCTAAAAATAAAGTTACCGGCTATGACAAAAGAACAACTTTAAATTAAATTTAAATTAACAAAGAAAAATTATCTTTATGCCCAATTTAACCAATCAAACTTAAACTAAGGTAGCACTTAAGTTAACTTCAAAGCAATTAGATAATGATTTTTAAAATCTTATTTAATCTCTAAACAGGATTTCCAACTTTAAATTCAAAGTTTTTTTGCCGAGAGTAGTTATAAATTAAAGGAAACAAAAAAAGTGTTTTCTGATGGAAAAATAATTTTTTTAATTTATTTATAATGAGACTATAGTTTCGAGGGCTTTGTTCTTTTCATCAGTATATTACAATTGAAAACTCACTTTCACACATCAATTTCTGTGAATCAATTGTAATATACTGATGAAAAGAGCAAAGCCCTCGAAACTATAGTCTCGTTATAAATAAATTAAAAAATTTATTTTTCAACCAGAAGACACACTCTTTTATTGTCTCCTTTAATTTCTAACTTTGTTTCTATAGATTATGGTCAGAAGATTTTGATCGATTTATTTATCAATAATAATAAATGAAAATAATACACATATATTCCTAGTTATCATAACTAAGTTCATTTACCTTTCAACAAATACTATTTACATCAAGAAGATGACACTTTCATTCCCTCTTACAAATCAACAACTCTGAAACTCTCTGAAAGAAAATATTTTAAAACTTTCCACTTTTGTTTGAAATGACCATTGACCGTAGTTATTAAGGCAGTAATTGTCAATCTTTTTTGTAATTGAGTGTCTCCTTTTTCATATCGATTTCACCCCCACCCGCCCCTTCTAAAAGCCCTGTTTTTATGGCTATAAAATCCATTGTACTAGGTGCTTTCCAGCTACACTCTCATGAGAGTCATTAATTGGTAAAGTCATTTTACCTGATTTAATTTGTCGGATAGATTTTGTAATATTAACTCATATGTGCCTAAATAAGTATAAGTGTAACATTTTTTTATCAGAACATATTTTTAATTTCACAAATATATTCTCTAAATCATGTAATGATATAGAATATAATGTGAAGTATTGCGATCGCCTGCCGGGGTCCTGACTCTTTGGGAGCTTCTATCTCAGAGATGAAAAAAGTTCATTTCACTTTGTGAATTCTAGGTATAAGGAATCAATGCCCTTAATAGTTAGAAACCGAATATAGAACATAAAACGGGATATTATGGTCCCCAGAGGCCAAAAAGTAACCAATCCATTGGTCAGTGCGTATGTATGTATGTGTCCCCCTGCGTTTTGCAACCATAAGTCTTAGCGCTACGGAATTCGATACTTAAGCTCGATTTAGGGTAGAAGTAGTACAGTAAGCTTTTGGTTGAAATCGGAAAAACGGAAGTTGACATTTACATGAAAGATTTCTCAATTTTGTGATTTTCTCAAAAACGGCTGCTATTTTTTTTTTTTTTAATTAGTGAATTTATCAGGTGTCATAAGCTATTAGTCGCGTATAAATTTTAATTCAATTGAAATAAAATAAGAGGTAGTAAATTAGGAGTGTCGCAAAATAAATAATATTTTAATCGTTCATATCTCGTATAAGGTAAGTCATAGAGCTTTGGGATTTTAAACTTAAACCATCTCGAGGCTAGAAGGAGTATCTCAAGATTTTTACTAAAATCGAAGATCTGGAAGTTGATGTTTACTTGAAGATTTTTGGTATTTTTCAATTTCGTCTTTTTCACGGTTTTCTCAAAACAGCTTGGGGAAACTCAAATTGAAGTAATTTGAATGAAGAAAATTGGTATGATGATTTCAAATAAGGGAGAATCTAATGTGAAAGTCGTGTGGTGACCACAAGAGTTGATTATAAAACGAATCATTTCATTAGCATGAGATTAAAAAATATTTTTTATTTTATTTATTTATTCTCATCAGTACCCTATTTGGGATTAAAAAAGAATTTGGGAATATTTTTCTCAAAAGGGCGCGGATAGACGCATCTTGCTATTTTATAACAAGCTCCAACTTTCAAAAGTCCAGTCCGGTTTTATTTGATTAGAGATTATTCTTAAATTTGTTTGTTCTAGAGATAGCCATTTTACTTTAAACGGTATTTGTTATACCTATAGGGAGAAATTCTACTCTGGTAAAATTCAAAATAAATATGCAAGTAAAGTAATAATTTTAAGAGAATTTTATTACTAAATCCTAAGAGTGGGTGTATTGAGTTAAAGCGTAATTTTTTTCCGGTTTTCTCAAAACGGCTTGGGAAAACACAAATTGAAGTAATTTGAATGAAGAAAATTGGTATGATGATTTCAAAAAAGGGAGAAAGTTATGTGAAAGTCCTATTTTGTATTTCTTTTCACCTAAAAATTTGAAAATATAACTTTATCGCACCCCAACAATAATAATATAGTTTTATGGCTCAACTATCTATAGACCAATTTCTAATAATGGTCATGAATTAAAAAATATTTTTCAATTTTTTATGATTTTTCCCATTCATGTGTGACAATCAAGGGAGCGGAATTGACATTAGGGAATTTTGATTTGGTAATATAGGCAGAGACTGGCTTAAAAATATAGAAGGTTACAATTTTGCTAACAATTCACTAAAAGTAAAACAACACTAGAAAGTTTTTTTAAACAAATATTTTTATATGACTTGTTATCGCAGTGACGGATATGACACTTATGATCGACATAATTAATCACTTACCTTTATGAAGTCATTTTTCTGTGTTATCATATGAATAAAATTAACACTTCTGGTTGCTATTAACTCACTAACTGACAATAGTTTCTCTCTTGACCACTGCAGTGATCGCGTGAGTCAAGTTAAAATCTAAAACTAAATTGGGGACGGAATTGACACACTGTCTTTGGACAATTTTAATAATTTTTTCTAACAAAATTTTAATAACTAAAAAAACTTTATTATATCATCTTTTTTTTTTATTTAGGTGATATTTTATTCAGTCATATCTGAAGATTTTTCAAGTAAATACACAGGTTTGAAGATTTAAACAGCCAAATTAGTCAGGGGGCGGAATTGACTTTTTGTCGATTATTTGAATTTAAAAAATATGATATTGAGTAAAATCGGCGAAAAAAATTTATGAGTGCAACAATAAATGTATACAATTAAAGACTATATTATTTAAAATGGAAAATTTATCTTAAATTGGAAAAAATAACTAGTGGACTTTACAATGCAAACTATGTTGGATTTGCCCATGTATGTTTGTCGAAGTATTTTTTTTTTTACTTTACCATATAGGGTATGGTAAAGTATTGTAATCGTGCATGAAAAAAGTGGTTTTTTCCTTCTTTTTTTCGAAATATCTCAAGAACGGCTGAAAGTATTTTGATTAAAAAAATTGAGCGAAACCATGGCATTTCGGTCTACAAAAAAGCTCTTATAAGTGAACATCGAAAAAATTATATTTTTCGTGATAATGATTGTTTTGTCAAAATGTTAGTCTGTCTAGTTGGTTGTATGATTGTTAGTTAGTTAGTCTGTGCGTTACCAAATTTTTGTGGACGAGCTATCTCAAAAACTAGTGTGAATATCTAAACCAAATTTCACAGGTAGTTTTGGTCCATTGATTTTTCGTTTATTGGGCCACGCAGGTGGGGGCCTCCACTAACAAGAAATATTTACATAGTCGGGTGAATTAAATTATAGGAGTATTTACATAATTATAGGAACATTTATATAATATATTTACAAAAAAAATTCTTTTTTTCTTTCTATATACAATTTCTAGCGCATTTTGCTATAAGTTCTCCTGTTGAAGCTATAAAAATTCATCAAAGAACCCCTCATCGCCCTGAAGGTCATATCGCATAAAGTTCTCTGGGAAAGAGAGCTGATTAGATTTTGGTGCATATCGACCCAAAATTAAAGAGGGTGGAGGGGGGGGTTAAAAATTAAAATTTTTGTATACATAATCAGTGAGACCCCATAGGTCTAAAACTGCAAAAACCAACCGCCCAAAATGGGGGGGGGTGAGGCTGTATGTTAAAAAAATAAAAATCTGGGCTCTTATACCAAACTCAACCAAATTTTGTATACATAATCAGTGGGCCCCAGGAGTCTAAAAATGCCTCCCCTACATAATTATAAATAATTTTATTAAATATTAAACATAAGTGAGGGGTCATGTTGTTTGGTAAAGTCATGTGGATGGCCACATCAGAACACGTCAGCTTATTTTTATCTTCTTATCAATGAATATTTTTTCGACATTTTCGCATTCTTTCAGCGCCTCTTTTACTTATTTCGCACCCTACAGTTTAAGAACCACTGCCTTAGGGTATTATTCGTATAAGCCAAAGCTGGTCAATAAGGCTTTACATGTACACTAATATATACACATATATCAAATATCTCTTCTCCTTCAGGGCATAAGATTGTCGATACAGGCTGACCATTATATATAGGTACATATTGATATTGATTAGTGATATAATTAATATTGCTGTATCTCAAATCTTGACAAGATTATATTGATTGATAGTTTCCCTCCCTCAAGTACTAATTAATAATAATAACTATCCCATTAAATTAAACAATAAAAAAATAATTTTATAGCCAAATTTGATTTTTTTCCTTAACAAATGCTTTATTCATTTTCTACGGATTTAGAGAAGAACAAGAAGTCTATAATATCCTATCAATATGCTAAAATCATATAAGAATACATCAGTTAGTTGTCTGTTATCGTTAAATCGAATAAATTAAATTGGATTACAAGACGAAATGAATTATTAATAAATTATCAATCAATCTAATTGACAATCAATTGAGTTCATTTAATTGATTAGTGATTGTTGTTGTCTAAATTTTCTTTTGATACCAACGGAATAAGTAATTTTTTCTTAAATGGATTGTTTTATGTTATTAAAAGAATCATCATTAATAAATAATATAGTTCTGGATCGATAGCAAATTTCAATTTAGGAAAAACGGATTATATATTATTTATGGATTATATAAAGTCAATTAATTATAGCCTTTATCCTACTGCGTTTTGCGATCATAATCAACATTTTCATTATAATATTTTGAATATAAATTAAATTAATTAGTAGTCGGTGGCTGGAATATTGAATTCAGTTAAAAATTTTCAATTCTTCTAGCGTATTTGGGGCTAGAAATTTCTGAAACGAGAAGAAAAATAATTTTCAATAATAAGAACTCAAAAATAAAATAAAATGCAATAAAAGATATAAAATAATTATCTTATTTAGTTAAAATTAAACGATGAAATTATTACATGCAATCACTTTTTGAAGTCGGTTCCAAACAAACTATATAAGCGAGTTTACGTGATGTTGTCTTCATTCCCCGCCAAACGTACTAAGTGTTCCTATTTTCCTCTGATTTGTCAAATCTAAGTACTAAGTTACTTAATCCGTCGAGTGCGATTCATAAAATGTATATGTTAGGCACCGACTTCAATAAGTGATTTCATGTAATAATTTCATAGTTTAATTTTAAATGAACGTTTAAGATTGTTTTTTTTTATATAAAGATTTTATTTATTATAATCTCAATTATTTGCTCATAAGAATTTGGAGATTTCCGTTATTTTGTCATTGATTATATCATCAGAACTTGATTAAATTAATATGGGACCACCCCTACTGTATCCGCTTTCTAATAAAAAAGAATCATAGAAATCGGTCTATAAACAAAGAAGTTATGCGTAAACCAACATAACAAAAAAGGTACAATACCAATGAAAAAAAGGGACCAATCGGGAACTAGGCTGAACCCAATGAAAAAATCATCGAAATCTGTTCACAATTGGCGAAGAAATCGAATAACATAGATTCAAAAAAAAATCAGTCGAATTGAGAACCTCCTCCTTTTTTGAATTCGGTTAAAAATGATTTTGAAATTATTAAAAACCCCAATTGCTCAAGAATGAAAGGTTGTAGAAAATTCTTTCTGATGCCAAAATGTTTATATTTTCATAACGAAAAAGTGAATTTATTCTGGACATTTTATTTTTAAAACTTGGTGAAGAAATTGTTAGATTTGAAAATTTAAATCTAGGGCTTGGCAGTGCCCCAGCCAAGTTTGATTCGAACGGGGGTGCACTGCCAGATTAGCCTTTAAAGGAAGAAACTTGAGGCATTTTGACGCCTCTGTAACTTCACACTGGGAACTTCTACATGATTGAATTTTTTTCCACTAAAATGATCCATAAGCTTAACTAAATTGTCAAATTTCATATTCCTATTGCTTATACCGTCTAAGTTAGAAGATTCAAAAGATAGACTTTTTCGTCACTCACTGACTCATCAAAATTCTAGAGTACTTCCACTGATCATAGAATGCTGAAATTTGGAATACTGGTAGAGTTTGAGGTACACTTAAATGGAAAAAATCGAAACTTTCCCATCTTCAGGCCCTAAAATAAAAGGGTGAAATTTATAGGCTTAATTAACACATAGTAAAAATACAATCAAACTAAAATGCTCAAATTTGGCATACAGGTAGAGTTTGAGGTACAATTAAAGCGAAAAATCGAAAAACAGTACATTTTCTTCTTCAGGGCATAAATACGCATATAACTGACAAAAAGAAGTGAAATCCCAACAAAACCACATGTGTAAAAAAAGGCCAAGTTCGATTAATAAAATCCGTTTGCCAAAAAACTAGTGAGCTCTAATGTGCTCCCAAGTTCAACATCATCAATTTATTAAATGAGTCGAGAATATAGTAACTTCAATTAAAACGCATGTTTTTCATTTTAGATGTCCATCTATATTTATGGTATTGATTTCACATTTTTAGTTGAAATTACTTTCCTAAAACTTGACTTTTATGCATTGTTTATGTATGTCACGAATTATGTTACCATATCACGTAAAAGCCAAGTTTTAGGAAAATAATTTCAACTAAATAAAAATGTGAAATTAATAAATATAGATGGACATGTAAAATAAAAAACATACGTTTTAATTGAAGTTATTCTCAACTCATTTAATAAATTGACGATGTTGAACATGGCGGCAGCACCAGTGGCGTAGCCAAGGGGGGATTTGCTCCCCCCCCCCCCCGCTCCCTATCTTTAGCTCCCACCCACTCTCACTATTTACATGTAACCAAAATCCAAAGGGAACAAACCAGAAACTTGGGGAAAATGAGTACCTTTTTAGGTTTTTTTTATTTATTTGTTTGGTGGTACCAACTTTAAGGGCCAGTTGTATGTCGGTTTGTAAAGTCTTTGTTAAGTTGACAAACGGACAAACCTTAGTATTTACCTTGTGCGGCCTGATGGCCAATCAGATTAAAGTGTGTGTCATTTGATTGGCCATCCGGCCGGGCACTTGGTGAATACTAAGATTTGACCGTTTGTCAACTTAACAAACACTTTACAAACCGACATACAACTGGCTCTAAGTCGGTAAATGGTTTAATGCTATTAAAAGAGGCAAAAAAGTTACGAGCAGATGATTATAACGAAAAGTGCACTCGACAAAAATTTAAAGCGAATACTTTTGATGTAGCCCTGGATACTTTTACACAAACTGTGACTGAAAGATTTGATGATTTTTTTAATCTTGCAATCAAGTTCATATGTTTAGAGACTGAATTTTTGACCTTATCGGAAAGTAATAATAACTGTTTAATGGAACATGAAGCATTTTATAAGGCCGATGTAAATTGTGTTTTGCTTATTGAAATTTTTTCTTTATTTTATCAATTTTCATAATTTATTTTTTTACTTCAATTTGAGTTTATTATTTAGTAAATATACTCGGTCACGAAATAATTTTAAAACAAAATATTATTATGTATTCATTGTATTATTTAAAATATTTGTTTGGTTCAAGCTAGAATAAATATATGGGTCATTTTCATTCAAGTAGTTTTCGCAATTTATTCAATCATTTCATATCAATTTTGGTGTAAATTATTATATTTTACAGTATAAGGTACTTCGAAGGGATAAAATTCTTTTTTTTAAGTGATTTAAATCTCCTATTGTGATCTTAGAACAAATAATGACCGAAATTACAAAAAAAAAATCGATTTTTTTTAATTAGTTCTTTGTTAATAGCTCAAAAATGTTGTTTTTTAATGTTGAATATTGTGAATTTTTTTGAACAAAATCGAAAAATCGAAGGTGTCCCATCGAAAGAAAATTATTTTTTTGAGTAAAAAAAGCAAAAAAAAGTATTACAAGAATTTTTTCTCAATTTTTGAAATTCTTTTCAAAAAGTAAATTAAAAAAGAAAAAATGACCCCCCCCCCCTATTAAGTTAGAATATTTTTATTCTTGTCAAAGTTATGAATATTTTAATAATACTTTGTTCTATTTTCTTCAAAAATCGAAATTTCTTTATGGGTTAAGATAGAATAAGCTAAAAATTTACGTGCACACTCTTTCTACATATATATAATAATTAATAACATATCAGAAAAGTAAAAAAATCGAAGAGGGTCAACGACAAAACGTCATGGAATGACCAATATATATTTCGTTGGTCAACTGTATAAATTAAATTGTAAAAACGTATTTTGTTTTGTTTTTTATTGGACACGGTGCCAACCTAGGAAAAAGAAAAAAAATCACTTAATTCAACTAATTTTGGTCGGGGTTCATTAGTGCCCTCAGATCGAGCAGTTTTGCCCCTCCTGCCCCTAAAGTCTGGCTACGCCACTGGCCAGCACATTAGATCTCTCTAGTATTTTTGGCAAACGGTTTTTATTAATCGAAATTTGTCTTTTTACTTTACCATAAAGGGTATGGTCAAGTATTGTAATCGTGCATGAAAAAAGTGTTTTTTTCCTTCTTTTTTTCAAAATATCTCAAAAACGGCTGAAACTATTTTGATTAAAAAAATTGAGCGAACCCATGACATTTCGCTCTACAAAAAAAATCTAATAACTAAACATGGAAAAAATTATATTTTTCGAGATAATAATTGTTTTGTCAAAATGTCTGTTAGTTAGTCTGTCTGGTTGTCTGGTTGTTAGTTAGTCTGTGCGTTACCAAATTTTTGTGGTCTAGCTAGCTCAAAAACTAATGTGAATATCGAAACTAAATTTCACACGTAGTTTTGGTCCATTGATTTTTCGTTTATTGGTCCACGCAGGTGGGGGCCTCCACTAACAAGAAATATTTACATAGTCGGGTAGTTAAGAGCTGATTATATTCTGTTGCATATCGACCCAAAAGGGGGGTGGAGGAAGGGGTTAAAAATTAAAAATCTAGGCCATTTGAGCAAACTCAACCAAATTTTGTATACATAATCAGTGGGACCCCAGGAGTCTAAAAATGCAAAAACTAACCGCAAAAAACGGGGGGGGGGGAGTTCTAGGGTCAAAAAATGAAAATCTAGGCCATTTGAATAAACTCAACCAAATTTTGTATAC
This sequence comes from Forficula auricularia, assembly GCA_024734495.1. NCBI lineage: Eukaryota > Metazoa > Arthropoda > Insecta > Dermaptera > Forficulidae > Forficula > Forficula auricularia. The sequence continues at coordinate 3,468,771 of JALMQS010000083.1, read as the reverse complement.
ATAATCAGTAGGCCAATAGAACACTAAAAATGTAAAAACAAACCCCCCCGAAATGGGGGTCTGGGGTCAAAAAATTAAAATCTAGGCCCTTGTACAAAACTCAACCAGAAGTGTTTGGTAAAGTCAAGTGGACGGCCACATCAATTTATTTACACATGTGTTTTTGATGGGATTTGAGTATTTCTCGAGATAAACGTTCAAAGTTCAATAGATGGGTTCAATAAAAATATTTTGGAAATTTGTCAATTGTTTCTGTCCTTTGAAAGACAACAAATTTATGGCCGCAAAACGAGTAATATACAGAAATAAAAATAAAATTGGAGGAAAAAGGGAAATTTTTTTCCTAATCTAGTATAGTTTTTTGCTCAATTCTTAGTTGGCTCTTTAAAGAGTATAGCAACCAAACCAAACGAGTACAAGCGGGTTTATACATAATAATATACACTCTATTAGCCTCCCCCCCCTGTTAAGGGGATTATGGAACTCGGGAGAGCTGCGTTGACAACTTAACAAATTTAACCGGAACTAGTTTCTGGGTTTGTCTAAAATCTGAAAACTTACTTGAAACTTGCAAAGCGCAATTCAAACTTAACGATTTTAAAAAAATAATTTTATTTATTATTATTATTTTGGTATAAACGAAATAACAAAATATACCTAGGAAATCGAGGATTTTAAATTTCTTGGGAGCCACTTCAAGAATCGATTCTTTTAAGTATACTAGATGATTTCTCTGGAGTATATTCGCACACACCTCTGCAAGATATTGGAGATGTGAAGTCGATGGCATCCTCTTAAGAAACATCTGCCAATCGCAGAACCCACTTCAAGTCCAAATACCGCACGCCCTCCTCTGCTTCCTCACCACTAACTAAATTTGACAAGGTCTCCAGATAACCCCACCTATCTCTATCCTCTTGTAATTAGTAAATTATTCAATGTCATCGGTTAACTATAGACTATTATAACCATCCACTTTGGTCTGAATATTTCCTTTCTTTTTTTGCAGTATTTTAACCACAGATCACCAAATGCATATGAATTCTAATTGGAATGTAAAAAAATAATTTATCACCGTATATGGATAACAATTAAAAAACACTTTATAGGGAAACGATTTCAGAACAATTACGGCTTATAAATCATATAAAAATTTCCATTATATAAAAAGTTTATTTTAAGATCAAAAGACAATTTTTTTTTTTAATTGCATATTTATTTTCATAGATGATCTGAAATAAACTACCTGAACACATTACTTAACCTCGCTTAGTGAAAATAAGCTGACTTGTTCTGATGTGGCCATCCACTTGACTTTACCATACAACCTGGCCCCTCACCTATATTTAATATTTAATAAAATTATTTATAATCATGTAGGGTAGGGGAGTTCTTAGATTTCTGGGGTCCCACTGATTATGTATACAAAATTTGGTTGAATTTGGTACAAGGGCCTATATTTTGATTTTTTGACCCTACACCCCCCCCCCCCCATTTTGGGCGGTTAGTTTTTGCATTTTTAGACTTCTCGGGTCCCACTGATTATGTATACAAAATTTGGTTGAGTTTGGTACAAGAGCCTATATTTTTAATTTTTAACCCCCTCAATTTTGGGTCGATATGCACCAAAATCTAATCAGCTCTCAATCTCAATGGACCAAAATTACGTGTGAAATTTGGTTTTGATATTCACACTAGTTTTTGAGCTATCTCGTCCACAAAAATTTGATAACGCACAGATTAAAGGACAACCGGACGGAGGTACAGACAAACAGACATTTTGACAAAACAATTATTATCATAAATTTGTGTATTGGTATTTTGTCTTGTAAGAAGCGGCCCGCTCCTCGGAGGCCCAATAAACAAAATATAATGCGAACACCTGTTTCTCCAACATATATTCAGTCATCAGGGTCATAACTCTCTTTCCATCTTTTCTTCGGCTTTCCACGGCTTCTGACCCTCTTGGGACGGTTTTTTGCCATATTCTTGGGAGACGGTCGTCTTGCATTCTAAGTACATGGGCAGCCCAAAATCTTCTTCTTACATGAACACAATCGACTATGTCCTGAAGACCGTTTATTTGCCTAAGGTGTTCGCTGCGGATTTTACGATAACATGCGGGGTCTTCGAATGGATGGTCCTTACAATTCTCATCGGATCATTATTAAAGAATGAAAATGAATTGGAGATCCTGAGAGGATCAAGATAAGATAGTTCTTTCGCGACAATCTACACAAAAAGTTTTATCCTCGTAACCACTCTATAAATATGAACACTGTTGCGTATAGCCCTTGATAACTGAAGGTTACTCAGGGTTCTGCTATTCTTCGATCAAAAAAAATTATTATCCATAGGTCGATTTTATTTTTACTCTCCCGGGACTGTAACGGGGAATATCTCAACTAAATCAATCGCAATATCAAAGGTTATTTAATTAATAAAAGGTAGATAAAGGTAATTTTTAGAAAAGATTATAATTGTTGGGAATTATAATTTTTTCCGATTTATTTATAAATGTTGATGCCTAGCTGGCTTAAATATAAAACTAAATTAACAAAGGATGTTATTGATAAATATAATTTGATTAATATTTATAAACTTAATATATATAAATTATATATTGTCCCTTAATGATAAGAGATGAGGTTATACATATAATTAGATCAATAGTTATAATTTTAATATATAAGGTTAAAATAGATACTTATATGAACTTTTTCTTTATATACTAGTAGACTTTGAATTTATATATTTATTTGAATATATATGTATATAAAGGTTTTTAAGATGCAGAAGGTTCCCAATAATGATTCGTGGATACAATTGAGTTATCTTCCTAGACTTGCGTGGTAGAAACTGGATAAATTGAATTTTACAAGATTAATTTTAATTTGTTAAGATTATTTAATGATTAAATTAGATGAGATAAAATGACAAATACCTGGAGTCCAATTTGAGAGAGATGCGCTTTGGGTAATTATAGATTAGATGGAATCTTTGGATAATACCCAATCAGATAGGATACTTGAAAATCAGTTTATATTTTCAAGATGTTTATAAATTTATTCGTGCGTTATTTGATTTGTGTGATTTGAGAGCGATAATTCGTGTATTAAAGCTTGCGTGATCGGCTAATTTTTGTTTGCAAAATGGCGATTCAACACAGATACAACTCATCGGAAGTTAGCAATAATGTAATGCGACGCCGTCTATGACTGCAGGAATCAAAATTCAAGTTGATAATTTGTAATTATATATTAATCCAACAATTAATATTTTATTGATTGTATAAATAAACAAAACATCATTTATCTGACCTATACACAATATAAGAATTTTTATTACTTTTTAATATGAAATTTAAAAATTTTTATGATTAATTGATAATTTGTCACAAAATAATTGTCACGCATTATGCTATTAATTAATTAAGAATGAAATTGAATTTATATAAAGATTTAATGAATTTTGTTGACTTCAGACAACATGCGGTCAAAGAGGGCGCGCCAAATTTGAACTCTAGCTTGAGAAAAATAATTTAGATATAAATACACGGGGCTGTCACGAACAAACACGGTGCTAAAATTTTAGGTTATGTTTTTTTAACATGACTGTACTTTTTAGACTACTATATTCTCTTTATGAATGGATCGTTTCCAAGCCATTGATCTTATATCCTCTCCATTAAAAATAATCGCCCATATATGTTTTTTTATTTTTTATCAAAACTAGGAGGTAAATAATTTCAATTTTTTTTATGATAGTCCGAATATATTATTCTAGCAAATATTAATTTTCATCAAGATGGTGAAAGTTCTTCAATGAAAAAAAATAAAATAATGATCATTTCCCCACCCTTTCCCAATCTACCATATGTAAAATATTTCATTTTTAATTAGTTCTTTCGCAAATGCAAAATTCAAGAAGTCTTCGAAACTTGGAATATAAGTCATTAAAAGCATAATAAACACACTGTTAAAATTTGAAGACGATTTACCACACCAAATATGAAATAATTGGAATTAAAAATGAAATTTTCTTCATATGGTAGATTGGGAAAGGTTGGGAAAATGATCATTATTTTATTTTTTCATTGAAGTACTTTCACCATCTTGATGAAAAAATTAATATTTGTTAGAATAATATATTCGGAGTAACTTAAAAAAAATTGAAATAATTTACCCCGTAGTTTTGAAAAGAAATAAAAAAAACATATTTGAGCGATTATTTTTAGTGGAGGGGATATATCAATGGCTTGGAAACGATCCATTAAAAAAGAGAATATAGTAGTGTTAAAAAGTACAGTCACGTTAAAAAAACATAACCTAAAATTTTAGCACCGTTCATATGTATAGAGTGGTTACGAGGCTAAAACTTTTTGTGTGGATTGTCGCGAAAGAACCTCCTTGAAAACAAGGACTATAAAGATTATCGCAAGCTCAAGAAGATCAAGGTTAGTCGATAGCGGGGAATTAATTTCCGAAGTCGAAGCCTAAAATTGAATGTAAACTTTATTTCATGTAATACAATAAATAAATTTATTACTATTAAATTACTATTTAAAAACACACTCGTAACTCGCTCCCTGCCACCATCTTTTCCGCGACTTATAACCTTCAGCTATTTAAGACCCGTATCCACAGATACCTTCGACCCCCGCCCAACCCATAAAATTATTTCTTCTTCTTTTCACGATGGAGGGGCCAACCCTGGCCTTTAGGGGTTGCACCTTTTTGGTGTGACTCCTTCTCTCATCATTATCATAAAAAAACAATACGAAGTCTAGGATGTGTAGCGCCCTGGGCCAGCAAGATGCCCTTCAAGGCGTGTCTCTTATTTTCCCATCTATTGATTCATTTCCCCTTTATTGTAACAAAAAATTCAAACATATACGTTTCTAAAGAAGTTTACCTTTAAAAAGGAAGAGAAAGTGACAACTTTTTCAAAACTCAGAAAGCTTTTTGCAAATAGTGATTTGGAAATTTTTGTGAACGAAGCGTTTGATCTAAAAAGTAGAAACATAAGTTGAAGCTTATTAATATAAACTTATGTCCCGAATATCATCTCATCAGATAGCACTGTTTCTTAGCTTCCCAAATGACAATTCGATTTTTTTCTTATCTTCTTAAGTTTTGAACCACAAGTGTGAACACACACACACACTTTTTATTTTGAGCTCTGTAGAAAATTAAATGTGTTGTTTTTTATCTGATTTCTAACTTTTAAAGGTTTCGTTTACTTTCACTGAGAATCAAATAAGTAAAAGTGTGAAAGTAATTTTGATTTTATTCGATTTAGAAGACCTCAAAAAGTGAATTTCCGAGGATGTATGTAATAGTTTAACTCACTAAACATAACTAAAACTAAATAATAAAAATCTAGATGGCAAGAATAACAGGATCCTCGAAGGTGCCACAATTCGTTATGGTGCTGTATATTATATGACAAAAAGTAAGTGATTTTCAAATATCACACAATACCAATTTACAGTCAAATTAAAACAAAATGACTAAAAAAATTCCTCATTTCGATTGTATCTAAGCTGAAACTCACCTGCGGTTTCTAGTTTTGCCGTGTTCTACCAATCTTCATTCCTTTATATATTTTATAGGAGCAAATCAAAAAAGGTTTTTTTGCTTAATGGAATCTTACTTGACGCATCTCTTCATTCATTTTTGGAATTATAAAATTAACAACGCTTCTATTCTCAGCAAGAGAAACCTTTTAGTCTCAATATTTTACTTGTTCTTTTTGGATATGAATGTCAATCTTTAATTATAGTGTATGTGTCTTTCATTCTAATCAGTGAAAAAAGTATAAGCACATGCACATAATAGATCAAAACGGAAAATATTCTGTTTGAAAACTAGAGAGCTTCTATTTTTGTTGAACAGGTACTCTCAAATGAGATTCTACTCGAACAATACAATCGTGAACGTACAAGTAAAATGTAAAATAATAAAGAAAATAATTAATGAAAATAATAATATAAACTCACCCCATTTTCTATTTACTATAAAGATATCTCAATGGAAACTATTCCCACAGAATGGCCAAGTCGTAATTTAGTTGTCTTTTGATTGCATTTCAACTTTTACTATTACGACTTCATTTAATTTTCTATAAGTTTTACTTGTTGTTCATCACTTCTAAACTGAGAACTAGTTCTCATATACCATAAATCTTATTTCACTATATATGGAAAAAAGGATATTTAGAACCTCATCAAAAATTTTAATTTAGGGATATTTGGAGATTATTATGTTTGAGTTGCTAGATTACACAGTGGAACCTCGAGATACGAGTTTAATTCTTTTTTTTTATGATATTGATGTGAGAAGGAGATACACCAGAAGGTCCATCCCCTAAAGGCCAGCATGGCCTGGCCCCTCCATCGTGAAAAGAACAGAGTAGAAGGAAAGAAGCCGGGATCACGAGCCAAATCTCAGAAAGTTAGATACAATCTAATATCCAATTTACTAAGTTTTTAGGGGCTTCGAGCAGTGGTAAATTCTCCGATCGATAAATTAGGTTTTTAAATTTATCTCCGACTTAATTTTTTTTACCAGACCCTATACTTACAGAAAAATGACTGGGTATAGCCGGGAATCGAACCCGAGACCTCCGGGCTGCCAGCCAGACATGCTGACCATTACACCGGGAGGCCGATATTCGTTCTAGCATTGAGCTCGTATAGCGAATTTCTCGTATCTAGAAACAAACTTCTCCATTGAAAATAATATAAATTCAGTTAATTCGTTCCGCACCCCCAAAAATATCAACATAAAAATCAATTTTCGTAATAAATAACACTGGAAATAATATAACCGTAGTTTACCTTTATGAAGAGTCCTGATTGGTGATAGGGATGTTGGGTAGACGAAACGGGTTACGTTGGGGAAAGAGAGTCCCCCTCTGATTCAGGAAGGCTCTCTCTTCTTAGGAATTTTACCCCACTGGAAGCAGGTTCTGGGTCAGAATGACTTGGTTCCTTTACCAGAAACTTATCTAATAACACTTGCTTCTGTCTCCTTTTTAAGATGCCTTTAAAATGCGACACTACATTGTCAGTGCGCCCAGACACTGCTATATTAGGGTGATTTTCTTTGAAGAAAGTTTTTACTTCTTCCCATTTTGACTACCAACAGCCTGGCTCGTTGCTCGTTACTCGAGTCAATGCAACAAACAAGTCTGATAGCGCAAATTACATTACATATCGAAATACCATTCATATATAATTGTTTCAAAAATGTATAGATAAAAGCTAAAATTTTCGAAGACAAATTCATTTATAGGCATAGATTGTTGATAATCTAAATTTTTGAAGTGAAACAGTTATTATACGATTTTAAAATTTTCTAAATATTCAATTGAACTTATTAATTTTGGGTCGAGTCCAGAGGCGTAACAATAAAGTCGTAGGACGGGCAAAGCACAGGAGGATCCTAACATTTATTATTTCAAAATTTAGTAAAATTTATTAGTTTTGTATTCAATTAATTTAAGTTTCTTACTAAAGTACAGACACAAATTAAACAAAAATATGTATCAAGATTTGAACGCATTTGTAAAACAAAGATATCTTCCAGTTTTCGAATAATCACTTTAAATTAAAAGTTACTAGAAAAACAATGAAAATTGCACACAATAATTATAATAGCGTTTATACTTACTTTATGTAGAGATTTATTAAAAAGAAACTACAACGTTGGTTTAGCTTCTTTACATTGAGGGAGGGCCCCTCTGATGAATTTCCACGGGCCTTAACGGTATAGCTACGCCACTGGTTGCGTCCCTCTTGAATTAATTTGATACCTGGTCCATCTGGAAACGAGTTGTAGCGGCCCGTGTTGCTTTGGCTACGAGCTTTTGGACACGGCCGCTAGATGACTCAGTCAGATCGTTGCGACACTTTGCATCTTCTTCTTATTCTTCTATATAGGTGTGAACACCTGTTTCTCCAACATATTACAATCAGTCATCAGGGTCATAACTCTCTTTCCATCGTTTTTTTGGTCTTCCACGGCTTCTGACCCCCTCGGGACGGTTTTTTGACAATATTTTCGGGAGACGGTCGTCTTGCATTCTGTCTACATGGGCAGCCCAGCATCTTCTTCTTACGTGAACCCAATCGACTATGTCCTGAAGACCGCTTATTTGCCTAAGGTGTTCGCTCCGGATTTTGTCATGTAGGGTCTTCGAATGGATGGCTCTTACAACTCTCATCTCAGTTGTCCGGAGAAGCTGCTTTGTAACGGATGTGTCTGCCCTGGACTCAGCCCCATATGTTATTATCGGACGAACACAGGTCTTATATATCCTAATTTTACTTTCGGCAGACATAAACTTATTTTTCCAGACTAGATTGGATAGACAGCCCGAAATTTTTGCTCCTTTGATGACTTGCGAAGTTACTTCTTCCTTAAGGTTTCGTCTGCTAGAAATCTGAACTCCCAGATAGTTAAAGCTTGGGACTTGTTCTATTGGACTGTTGTTGATGACTAAGTTACACCTAAGGGGAGCTTTTGCAATCGCCATGCATTTTGTCTTGGTGGTAGAGACTTGCATGTTAAGCCGATCGGAATTTTCAGAGAATTTGTCCAGGAGAATTTGAAGGTCCTCTTCGCACTCCGCCATCAGGACCGCGTCATCAGCATAGCACACCACTGGCAAGGTGGTTTCCCCCAATTTGTAGCCAAGGTGTTCGGGTAGATTTTCGATAATATCGTCCATTATCACGTTGAAGAGCATAGGACTCAATGAATCTCCCTGTCTTACTCCACTGAAGATGCTAATAGGTTTTGTTCTCTCGCTATTGGATTTGATGTAAGTCGTGTTACCTGTGTTTAAATCTTGGACAATTTTTAAAATTCTTGGAAGAACGCCTCGCTTGAGAAGGCACTCCGTAACATCCTGTAACCTTACACGATCAAAGGCTTTGGAGAGATCGACAAAGCAAAGATATGCTGGCCTGTTAAACTCTATTGCCTTTTCAACCAGTTGTCTAATGATGAATATGGCATCTGTGGTGGATCTGTTCTTCCTGAACCCCTGTTGTTCTTCTCTTGGCGATATAAACCCTAAAAGAATGTTTAGGATTATTTTAGAAAATAGTTTGGCGGTAGTATTCAACAGGGTTATTCCTCGATAGTTTTCCGGATCTGTTTTGATGCCCTTTTTAAAAACCGGTATAGTGATGCTGCTTTTCCAATCTACAGGTATTGTACATTCCTTATAGATCTTCTGGAACATATTTGTAAGATGTTTGATTAGCTCAGGACCGCCGTACTTCAGCATCTCATTTAATATCTCGTCCGGACCTGATGCCTTCCTGTTTTTCAGCTTTCCTATTTCGACTTTAACATCTTCAGTTGATATGTGTGTATCGTCGGCTGAAAGTGCGATATCTTGGATGCTGTTGTTTGAGTTAAAATATAAGGTTTTGAAGTACTGTTCCCATTCTTCAATTGTTATTTTGTTGTTTGAGATTAGCTCATTAGTCTCCTTTCTGCTTTTCTTCAGAATTTTCCACACCTTCTTTTGGGCACCATAGAGGTCACTTTCCATATCGTTTGTAAATTTTTGCCAAAATTCCTCTTTAATTTTTCTGATTTTAGCATTAACCCTATTCCTCACTTCAACATATACATCTCTTCTTTCTTCTGATGGCAGCGCCATATAAGCCAGGTAAGCCTTTCTTTTTTCTTGTGCTAGAATTTTTATTTCTGGTGTATACCAGGGTGTTGATTTGCTGTTGTTATTTTGGGTTACAGTTCGTTTCCCTAACGCTTCTTCCGCTGAGCTGAGTATAATCAACTTAATTTTTCCCCACTGTTGGTCTATGGGCTCCTCTTCAGAGATGCGTGCTGCTTGAAATTTCTGGGAAATTCTAGACGAGTAAAGATATTTAACGCTATCATGTTGAAATGTCTCTATGTTGAATTTTGAGATTATATTGGGTTTTGGCTTTCTACTCAACTGGGCTGACAATCGTAGTTTTCCAATTATAATCTTATGATCGCTTCCTATATCAGATGTTATGTGGGCTCGAACGTCTAAAACTTGTGTTGGATGAATTTTCCTATTCGTAATAATATAGTCAATAGTTGATTCATGCCCTCTACTGTTGCCCCATGTTGTTTTATGAATATCCTTGTGATCAAAAAAGGTGTTGTTGATTCGGAGAGAATTCATGGCGCATAGATTTACCAAGAGATCTCCATTGTCATTGACCACGCTCTCATTGAAACGCTGTTTGACACCAGGTATCACATGATCTCCAACTCGAGCATTCAAATCGCCCATTAAGATTAAATTTGATTCTTTAGGTACTCGGCTTATAGTATTGTGAAGGTCTTCATAGAAGGACTCTCGGAGCTCTTTTTTTTAGATATATCAGGTGCGTATACACTCAGTAAGTGCCAGATTGAGTTGGGGAATTTTAGATTGACTTGCAAAATCCTTTCATTAATATATTGGATGTCATGTATGTTGTTCGCATATTTTTCGTGTATCAGCAGACCCACACCCGCACTTGCCCGCTCTTCTCTATTCTTCCCTGAGTATGCAAAAATATAATTCCCTATTTTAGTCGAGCCGCTTCCCTTTTTCTTGGTCTCCGACATGGCGCAAAAGTCAATTTGGAAGTCATTCAGTTCTGTAAGAATATCCTGCTCTCTCCCGGCCCAAGATGTGACATTCCATGCCGCAAATTTAATTAAGTTTCGTTTCCATAATCGTTTTTTCCTTTGTCTTGCAGAGGTCGTTATATGAGTAGATCCGTCCGGCTTATTCTTTCTATTGGTTCTGTGAGCGTCAGGTTTTCTTTTAGATATGCGGGTTGCTAGCCCTACATAAAACCTCCAACCTGGAGGACCAGTGGTTCTCGCTTAGTCTGGCTCCATCTCATCCTCGGCCCGTCCGGCTTGGGAGGCCCTACCAGTAGCTACGCTACCGCCGGCATGGCCGAGGAATCACATGAGCACACAAGCCTCCCCACCACGACAAGGTGGAGAACCCACGGGGAGGGACACTTTGCATGACTGATAATATTTCAGTCATGTATTAAGTAAGGCAATTCGATCTCGACTAAGCATCGAAGGAGGAGCCATCCACCAACAAGGAGCTCCTCACCCGACAACCAGGCGGGTGGCGCCCAGCCCAGCCCGGCTCTTTACCAGGGACGAACATCGCCCTGTCCAAATCATTGTTAGGTCCCCACCAACTAGGTGGGCAGCGCGGACACGCACCACGCAACCAACCCCCTAACAGAGTGATTATGTGAATTCAGATGTTCAGTTAACTAATTTTCTTTTTTCCGATTTTTAAAATCTCAAAAATGTTTCGTTATTCGAATTTTTAAATTTCTCTCGTTTTCCCTGAACATATATCATCACAATCACCGTATTTTAAGCCTTATACTCCTTCCTTATCTATAGGTATAGGCTAATTTGTCATTTTTATTGGAGCTCAATTCCCTTTCTAGCGTCACAGGTGTTTTAATAAATATTGTGTTGAAACCTAATGTTTTTAATTTATGTTTTAACGTTTCGGAAAAATGTCTATAATAAGGTAGAATAATTTAGGTTTATCTTTTTCAATTTTTTGTGAATAGATTCAGTTCAGGGCTAATTTTTTATTTAATTCTTGATCTATGGGCTTTCTTTCATGATCATTTTTTACCCCGATTTCTTTAATTATATCTAGTTCTTCCGAATATCATTTTTCTGACAGAGGTAATAATCTATGTATCATTGAATGAAAGGCTGCCTGTTTGTGAGATATTGGTTATGAGTTATGAGTTAAGAATTATGAGACATAATTTATTATGTGTGATTTAACTGAAAATTCAAATCTTAATAAAATTAATCACACAAATAAAATCTCCAACAGCTTCATTACTAGAAATAAATAATTTGAAATAAAAATAAATATCTGTAGGAGTTATTAATTTTGTTTTTTAAGTAGTAATTAATATTTTGCTTTCTTTAGTGTTTGTGTTTTGGTTTGAGAAATGTCTGAAACTGAGAAATGTTCATTCGTTCATGTATGTTAATTCGGATTACTAAACCCACGATAGCAGAAAAACGAAAGGTCGTAGAAAGTTCATTCAGGTCCCATAATAATATCTAATGTCAATCTGTCTAGATTCATATAATCCACGATAATTCAAAAACGTAAAGTCATAAAAAATAAGATGGCTTGTTCTGATGTGGACTTTACCATACAACCTGGCCCCTCACTTATATTTAATATTTAATGAAATTATATATAATCATGTAAGGGGGGTTAGTTTTTGCATTTTTAGACTCCTGGGACCCACTGATTATGTATACAAAATTTGGTTGAGTTTGGTACAAAAGCTTAGATTTTTCATTTTTTGACCCCGGTCCTACTGATTATGTATACAAAATTTGGTTGAGTTTGCTCAAATGGCGTAGATTTTTAATTTTTAACCCCTCTCCACCCCCTTAATTTAGGGTTGATATGCCCCAAAATCTAATCAGATCTTAATCTCAATGGATCAAAACTACCTGTGAAATTTGGTTTCGATATTCCCACTAGTTTTTGGGCTAGCTCGTCCACAATAATTTGGTAACGTACAGACTAACAGACATTTTGACAAAACAATTATTATTTCAAAAAATATAATATTTTCGATGTTAGCTTATTAGTGCTTTTTTGTAGACCGAAATGCCATGGTTTCGCTCAATTTTTTTAATCAAAATAGTTTCAGCTGTTTTTGAGATATTTCGAAAAAAAGAAGGAAAAAAATACTTTTTTCATGCATGATTGAAATACTTGACCATACTCTGTATGGTAAGGTAAAAAAATTGTCGGTGGGGATTCCCCATTCTTATTACTAGTCAAGAGCGCAGAATCGTTCAGTTCGTTCTAGTGCCAAAAAATGTGTATTTTATTTGATCACACACACAGATAAAAAAATTAAAAATTAAAAAGCCTCTCTCTCTATATATCTATAGAGAGAGAGAGGTTTTTAATTTTTTGGATTTAATGTACCTGTAAAATTGGAAAAAAATCGAATTCGAATTTTTTTACGTTTTGATTAGGAAATTTTATTATCAAATTAAACACGCCCAGCAGGCTTTAGCTTGCAAGCCCACCGAATAGATTTTATTAGAAAAAATAAATTTTTATTAATTTGATTAAAAACAAATTTCGTATGAATTGATTTTCTAAAATGAACACCCCATAATAAATATCTGTTAATTCTTATTTATTTGATTAAAAAATCTACCTAATAAAAATAAATTCATTGTAGATATATAATTATTTAATGAAAAGAATATATTCGATAATTTTTTCTTTCCTTAAAAGCAAATGAAAAGAATCAACCGAAATTTCGCAAAATAATTATAATTCCCTTTTTTACTTTACCATACAGGGTATGGTAAAGTATTGTAATCGTGCATGAAAAAAGTGTTTTTTTTCCTTCTTTTTTTCGAAATATCTCAAAAACTACTGAAACTATTTTGATTAAAATAATTGAGCGAAACCATGGCTTTTCGCTCTACAAAAAAGCTCTAATAAGTGAACATCGAAAAAATTATATTTTTCGAGATAATAATTGTTTTGTCAAAATGTCTGTTAGTCTGTTAATTAGTTAGTTAGTTAGCTAGTTAGTCTGTGCGTTACCAAATTATTGTGGACGAGCTAGCTCAAAAACTAGTGTGAATATCGAAACCAAATTTCACACGTAGTTTTGGTCCATTAAGATTAAGAGCTGATTAGATTTTGGTGCATATCGACCCAAAATTAACGGTGGTGGAGGGGGGGGGGTTAAAAATTAAAAATCGAAGCCGTTTGAGCAAACTCAACCAAATTTTGTATACATAATAAGTGGGACCCCAGAAGTCTAAAAATGCAAAAGCTAACCGCCCAAAACGGGGGGGTGTAGGGTCAAAAAATGAAAATCTAGGCCCTTATATCAAACTCAAACAAATTTTCTATACATAATCAGTGGGCACACAGTAATCTAAAAATGCAAAAACTAACCGCCCAAAATGGGGGAGGGGGAGTGTAGGGTCAAAAAATGAAAATATAGGCCCTTGTACCAAACTCAACCAAATTTTTTATACATAATCATTGGGACCTCAGGTTGTATGGTAAAGTCAAGTGGATGGCCACATCAGAACACGTCAGCTTATTTTCATTGAAAATATTTTAAAAAGAATTAAAGATAAAAATTAAAAAAATAATAAATTCTCTGAAATGCAATTTGGGTAGAATGTCTCACCCTGGTATAGAAAAAAAAGGGTGCGAAATATAAGCTTGGGCACTTTTATAACAATCCCGGATACATGTCGATGCAGTGAAACAAGTTCAGACACGAAATAAAGAATTTTCTATTAATTAAGTATAGCAAGAGTTTCATCAATAGCGTCTACTTCTCCTTAACACAAGCTAACATTTTAATACTAATAACAAAATTGCAGGGAAAGTCTATTATATAAAGTTGAAATATGTTAAAAATTGCAAAATATCTATAAACACATGAAAAAGAATTATACTCTCAATCTATCGTTATACGTTAACACATATGAAATAATTTTTTAGTAAAAAAGTAAAATATGAGCAAATAATTAAATTAGTCACACATACATATACATATATATATATAATAATATAATATACAGAATTTTGAAGGGAATTTATCTGTTAATTTCAGGGAGATAGGGAGAGAGCTTCTGGCTAGAAAAGTGTCGCCTGCATACGCCATCGCTGACTCACAGTCCGCCATCTTGGATCTTTCAAAACATTGAGATTTCCATATGGTCCTATACTAAAATATATATCTTTTTACCTTCTATTTTCAAAATTAAAAAAACTAATAAAAGAACTATTTTAAATTATAGTTTTTTGATTTTTACAGATATCTAGAGAAAATTGAAATTAATTAAAATTATTAATTATTAAAATTATTTCACATTAAAATAAGATGAATAGACACAAAATAGTCATAGGAACATTTACTGTATTTTATATTAAAGAAAAACGTGCTTATATGAGAGTATTAGCTCTTTGTTAAACATGTAACTATTTCTCATTTGATAACGTTGTTTGGTAATGTTTTGAACTATGCAAGATGGCGGTCGACCTTTTTCTTCCCCCCGCTTCAGGAGACAATTTCCTCGCATAAGTTCTAAGCTTACAGGCACTCCCTATATCCCTGGTTAATTTACTTTAGGGCCGTTTGTATGTCGCAAAGTAATTGCTTTTGACCACTAACACAGGTTAGATAGAAAATGGAGGGAATGGGATGGCCAATCAGATGCCAGACCCTGTCAGTGCCTGGCATCTGATTGGCCATCCCAATCCCTCCATTTACCATCTAACCTGTGTTAGTGGTCAAAAGCATCTACTTTGCGACATACAACCGGCCCTTAGAAAGCTAAATAATAAATAAATAAACTGTTTAGCCCTCGAAGATATCTGGGTCAAGCTTTTAAGAAATAAAAAAAATGGATAGTTTTTCAACTTTACCTGTATTTTTTATCCCGGAACTTCCATTTTATTTGTGAACTTTGAATTTATCAATATTTTAAATCCGATATTGGATTACGACTATTACCTCAGCCATGGAGAGAGGTTTTGGTTCTTTACCATCAAATTTTAAATTTATTTTTTATTTTTCTTATATAAAATTTTTAAAAATTCAATATAAGAACACATTATATAAAGGGTGTTCCATATCACAACGAAAAACAATGAACATGGGTTAAGGCACTTTACGACGCTCCTGAAAATAATTTTTTTTTTTTAATAAAAGTCTCATAGTTTTCGAGTTACACTTTTTTTGAAAATGGTGAAAATCGCTACCCTGCCCTAAATATCGAGATGCTGTGTCTACAAATTTACATATTTTATTATTCTAATTTTTGTTACGAAATCCTGAATAATCCTGCTATTAACCGGAATTCAAAATAAAACAACATGTACTATACTTTTGGAGAAAAAAATATTTTTTCAGGACTTATGTTTTAAAAAATTTCATCAGCTAACTTTGATTCATCTTTAATGTAAAAAAGTCTAGTAAACAACATGGCAAGTTATTTCAAAAATCAGCCCATTTTCTCAAGATTTCAAAATGGTACAACACTTTGTACTTACTCCTTCAGAAAAAACATATTTAGATTTTTTTGCCAAAATTAGCTAATTTAAAAACATATTTTACTAGTGTTTTTTATTTAATATGTTAATCAATTATGTCGTATCTAATTTGGTATAATCTTTGTCTATTATAGACATTAATACTAAAATAGCTATTAATAATGCCATTAATAGCCAATGATTAGTTCAATTAAGAGGCGACATAATTGATTAGCATTTAAATAAAAACACTATCAAAATATGATATTAAATTAGCTAATTTTATCCAAAAAATTTCTATAAAAAAGAAATACAAAGTGCTGTACCATTTTGAAATCTTGACTAAATGGGCCAAGTTTTTAAATAAATTTACATGCTTGTTTACTAGATATTTTTTACATTAAAGATGATTCAAGGTTGGCTGATGAAATTTTTTTAAAACATAAGTCAGACAAAAATAATTTTTTCTCGAAAAGTATAGTACTTATCGTTTTATTTTGAATTCTAGTCAATAGCAGGATTATTCATTTTGAATTCTGGTCAATAGCAGGATTATTCAGGATTCCGCAACAAAAATTAAAATAATAAAATATAAGTTTGTAGCCACAGCATCTTGATATTTAGGACAGGATAGCGAATTTCACCATTTTCAAAAAAATGCCTTTAACTGGAAAACTATGAGACTTTTATTTAAAAAAATTATGTTCAGGACCGCTGTTCACGGTTTATCGTTATGAATCAGGACACCCTTTATACCATAGGATACCTTGGACTTCTCTCCCTTTTTATCATCATACTGTTATGAGTTCACATACGAATATCAATGTTGATATTATAATACATTTTAACCTAAGGGATGTAATTTTATTCGAAATTAAATTGATCAATCATTTTTCGATTCTTCAGAAGTACCAATGATAAGAGAGTTCTTTCTGGGATTCATTTGTTTGACTTCCGCAGTGAAAATTAGATGCTTTCTTCAATGAATACGAAATTTGGATTGTAATATTAAAATAATTTCTCGTGTTTTTTATGGTACAGAAGACCTAAATCAATTCTTAAATTCTTAAAAAAAAAAGAAAGAGAAAATTCAAGGGTTCGATTGAAACACCCAACACCCTCTCACAACCGAATTGGAAAAAAGTCGATCCAACGGATTCGTCAATTCGTTAATCCTCTTACTTCTTGAGATTGGAATTTTCTTCGGCCCTCTAACTGTCTTACAAACTTCATCCATCAAAACCTATAAGTACACAGTGGCTTGACGTCTAACCTCACCCTTGAAATTTCTTTCTTTTCAGGTAATAACATTAAAAAAAGAATTAAAGATACTTTTAACTTGGTTTTTAAAGTGATTGGAGGTTAAAAGATTCTGGAAAGATCGATGGAGTCAGGGATGACAGTAAGACTACTAATAAATATATAAATTGTAATAATATAAAACAATTAAATTGAAAGTTTCTTTTTGCCGAGAGTAGCAGAATTTTTATAAATTGAAGGAGACAATAAAAGAGTGCGTCTTCTGCTGGAATTATAAATTTTTAATTTATTTATAACCATCGTTATAAATAATCCGTGTGTCCCCAGAAGACTAAAAACGCAAAAACTAATTGCCCAAAATGGGGGGGGGCTGCAGGGTCAAAAAATGAAAATATAGGCCTTTGTATCAAACTCAACCAAATTTTGTATACATAATCCGTGAGCCCCCAGAAGACTAAAAATGCAAAAACTAACCACCCAAAATGGGCAGAGGGGGTCAAAAAATGAAAATATAGGCCCTTGTACCAAACTCACCCAAATTTTGTATATATAATCAGTGGGCACCCAGAAAACTAAAAATGCAAAAACTAACCGCCCAATATAGGCCCTTGTACCAAACTCAACCAAATTTTGTATACATACATATACCCCAGAATTTTAAAAATTCAAAAATTAACACCCACCCCTTCCCCTACATGATTATAAATAATTATATTAAATATTAAATAAAAGTGAGGGCCCAGGTTGTATGGTAAAGCCAAGTGGATGGCCACATCAGAACGTGTCAGTTTATTTATTATAATATAACCGATTGTCAATTTACATATATACATTTGTCTAAGTGAAATATATATTCGGTACCTACTTGAATCTAGTACCTACAACCTACATATTTTTAATTGCAATTAAGTTCAAAACTTTGTGTAGTGCGATGCCTTGATGATGACCGGAGCGGGTCAAAAAATATCATAAATTAAATTTTATTTCAATTTTATTTAATTCTGGCTGAAAACAAAATCGACCTTTTTAACCTGAATTTAAAATTATTAATAATATTGATATGGCACTTATAACTAAGGCAAAAAATTAGTTTCCTTAAAAGAGAAAAAAGTTTATTTTTACAATGGTCTGAAACTCTAAAAGAAAAAAAATATAAAAATTCTTCTCTTTTTCAGGGCTATTCAAACTTTTGATAACTAAAGTTGTTGAAAAGAAGATGTTTTACAATCAGGAAAACAAGTATTATTTTTGTTAAGGGAGAATGGTGTAGGTTCTTGGTGAAACGTTTTAAATAAAGTAAAGAACATTTTTTTAGAAACTTTTTAAAATTTAAAATATAAAATACTAGGTAGGTTTCACATAAATACCTAGTATTTAAAATTTTAAAAAGTTTCTAAAAAAATTTTCTTTACTTTAAGTATTATTTTTGTTATATTTCCATCAAAATTATCGCAATTGATATGAAAGTTATTTATAGGTATTGTATTTGATAGGTTAATTTTAAATGGTTGCTCCCTTGTAAATCAGCAAGATCTGCTGGCTATTTCAGTTCAAATCTCGATAGCAACACCAAGAACAATCAACCTGCATTTATTAAAATGAATAATGACTAGAACTTAATTAAGTAAGAGACGAAAATTTTTGCTTTTAACTACTTGATGTAAAGATTGTGATAAATATAAAATATTTTAAGATATTTAATTAGATAGCATAAGGAAAATACTTAGCCGGAACAGGTCTAACGACCCTACACTTGTTTGTGAATGATGATGATGATGAAGGAAAATACTGACTTCTATGTAGCTTTAGGGTACGTGTACCATAAAACGGCTTTGGTCTATAAAGTAACTTGTAGTTTTGAACACTTGGAATGTATGGTAATCATTTATTTAATACTATTAATATGAGAATAGCTTTGCTCTGCCCTCTGAGGCCGGTGATTGTCAGGTCCAGTGCTCTGTTTGAATTTATCTAATATATTCATTATTTTATTAATTTATTATATTACATTATTGTATATGTTAATATATTAAATCTCAATATGTTAAAAGATATTCCAATATTGTAGTCTGAATGAATTTTATGAATCAATAACAAATATTGTGTCGAGAAAGAAATGGTCTTATTTTATCGATTTAATCTATGTGAAGGTACACGTAATCATTCTAATATAAGAAAATAGCATTTAAATTAAGAATTTTGTAGTTTAAATGAAATGTTATGAAAACTTTCGGTTTCTTCACTAGGGCAGCGAGTCGACTAGAAATAGTAAAAGGGTTTAATTTTTTCCTCATCACATATTCAATTAAATCTATTAAAATTTCATATCTATTTTCTTTTATCTTTTATCTCAAATAGTTTTTATTAGAATATTTGCATTTTAAAGGGTAGTTTATTTGAAGTCTAATTTGAAAAAAACGCTAATTACTACTTTGAAATAATTTTTAAAAATTTGAAATTATTAAATATTATAAAACAATCGATTATTAATCATTATATTCAATTTTTAACGAAATTGATTGATTAGTTTTGAAGAAAATGATAAAAAGCTAGAAAACCGTAACAAATGACTCGCTGATCCCTGGTGACTTGCGACCCAGCCTCTTGATAAAATAGACCAAAAGAATTATAAATGAAAAAGCCAACGATCTTATTTTATCGATTTCATCTATCTGAAGGTTCGCAGTATGTCTATTATATAAGAAAATAGCACTTTGATTAAGAATTTTGTAGTTTAAAAGAAATTGTATGAAAAGAATCAATTTCTTCTTTCCGGGACCAAATCAACTAAAAATGGCAAAAAGTTTTATTTTTTTTCTAATTGAATATTCAAATCAAATCTATTGAAATTTTATATCTCTGTGTTATTTTGATTCATCTTTTATATAAAATAATTATTATTAAGAAATTTGCATTTCAAAGGGTAGTTTATTTGAAGTCCAATTTGAAAAAACGCTAATAACTCCGTAGTAAATTTTTTTAAATATGAAATTAATATATATTATAAAACAAATAATTATTAATAATTTAATTTAATTTTGAACGAAATCGATTCAGTACTTTTTGAGAAAATGGTCAAAAACCATCTGAACCGTCAAAAAACAATGTTTTTTGAAAGCACAAGATGTTTTTGAAAAAATGTTTAAAAAGTCATATGAAACGAAATATTGACTTGTGACATGGAGGTGAAATTTAAAATGTTTCTAAAACGGCCTTTCATAGACGCTTTTCGGGGTTTTTGACGATTTTCTCAAAAAGTACTGAATCGATTTCGTTCAAAATTGAATTAAATTATTAATAATTGATTGTTTTATATTATATATTAATTTCCTACTTAAAAAAAAATTTAGTACGGAGTTATTAGCGTTTTTTCAAATTGGAATTCAAATAAACTACCCTTTGAAATGCAAATTTCTTAATAATAATTATTTTTAAGAACATGAATTTAGGTCATTTATCAAAGATATTAATAGATATGTTTATATTGCATGTAGGAGGGTTTTGTCTCCTCGGGAATCGAACCCAAGCACTAGTACGCTTTCCGGGCAACTAGTCTAGTCTAGACCCTTCAGACACTCACCTCCAAACATGCAATATATAACGAAAAGCCAATTATTTCACTCCATTCAACTCGATTGGAATAGTAAAAATTAATGCTTAACTGAAATATCACAATATCACAAGTTGATTTTGAGAAAAAACTCAATCTTTCTTTCTCAAATAGATACTTAATTATTTGCATAAATCTGCCTTCGCATTGGTCCGATGCTGAATCTTTATTTCAGTTAAGCATTAATTTTTATTATTCCAATCGAGTTGAATGGAGTGAAAATAATTGGCTTTCGTTATATATTGCATGCTTGGAGGTGCTTGTCTCAAGGGTCTCAGTGGACTAGTTGCCCTGAAAGCGTACTAGTGTTTGGGTTCGATTCCCCAGGGGACAAAACCTCCTACATGCAATATAAACATATCTATTAATATCTTTGATAAATGACCTAAATTCATGTTCTTAAAATTAATTGATTCAATATCACAAGTTGATTTTGAGAAAAAATTCAATCTTTCTTTCTCAAATAGATACTCAATTCTTATAAATTTGTTTACCTCAAAGGGTTAGGCAGTAATGGTGAAATATATCTGGAGTTAGATAAATACTGCTCTAGAGCCCTAGATATTCAACATAGTAAAAAACTCTAATGAAATTATATTTTGATATTTTAATTTCCTAAAAGAAAAATCATTTTCTATAATTAGCTCCGACATAAAATTATAAACTTCGTGAAACCATTGAGATTTGTATGTACTCACTCACTGGAAAACATATCTGAAGGCATACAATTTGACCAGATAATTTTTTTTTTTGAAAATAAGAAGAAATTGGAAAATTTCCCAAAAATTTTCGATAAATAAAACGATAGATTTTAAATTTTTACTATAAAAAATAAATCAAGATTTCCGAAAGATAATCACAATTTTGCTTTTGACTTCATTTTTATTAGATATATGTAAATATTTTATCTGCAAACTTTAATATTGAATCTATGGATATGCAATCAGACATTGAAACCTTCGTTAACGGCAGAATACAAACAATTGAAATTGGCTAAATGAATCTACTACCTACCTATGGAATAATATCTGAGGCCGAAATTAAGAAATAAAAAAATATATATATTAAAAGTAAATTAACTCTAAGAAAGAAAATTATTAACATCTGTTTTTCTTCCCATTAGTTAATTTTCTGTAAGTATTTATAGATTTTTGATTTATTAAAGTTTTTAAGAATCAATTTGGTTCTAAGGGGGGGGGGTGAATATCAAATATATACTAATACCTATAATCATTTATAGGATTATATACTCAACCCATTTTCAGAAAATTATTAACATCTGTTTTTCTTCCCATTAGTTAATTTTCTGTAAGTATTTATAGATTTTTGATTTATTAAAGTTTTTAAGAATCAATTTGGTTCTAAGGGGGGGGGGGGTGAATATCAAATATATACTAATACCTATAATCATTTATAGGATTATATACTCAAACCCATTTTCGGTTGGATCTGAAATAAAATAAAATTTATATGTATGAAGCCAAAGATTTGAGCAACTTTTTTTGAAAATAGTTGAAATGTTTTTCAAAAAATCAGCTCGGGTTCAGATTAACCAATGTATTTTAAAAGAGAAAGAATTTAATCTTTAGGACAAATTCTAAGATTTTAGTAGAAATATTATTAATTTGCGATATCAAAGGCGATTCATCCCTCAGGGTTCGAGCCTGAGAACTAACATGCTTTCCGGCCAGTCAGCTCACATACTCTAGACAAAAAACGTATATGTATGAAGACTTGGAATTTAAAATCACAAACTTTTTTTTCACAAAAAATATTTCAACTTGTATGATAAATTGGGTGAAGATATGTTGAACAAGATGCCGTGTCACGTGATTAAAAGAGATAAATCTTTTTTTTGGACATGTTAACGGCAACCCATAGACCTCGAATGTTAACAACAAGTGGTTAGTTCTAAGGTGGTTTCTGTATAAGAACTCTGTGTGCGATAGCTATTAGAGTCGCTTTAACTTAAGTCGTGTCGCTTCTATGCTACTAATATACTTTAATATTCAGAATTTAGTGGATACATTACAATTTTTTATCTCTATTAAAATTGTGAAAGGTGTATCTCTTTTGAGTAAATTGTTATGTCGGTTAATATCGAAGTTAAAAATATTAATAATTACTTCACAAGCATGAGTTATAGATATTAAAATTTGAACTGTATTATATTATATTATTACGCTTCTCAGCATTTGAACAGAATTATCAATAACTCGTAAATTTTAATTATTTTATCTATACTTTAGGGAAAGTCGGGTTGGCCGAGCTGGGAGTTGACGATGTTCAAGCGGGATGACCAGGTTTCGAGCCTAGCTAGCATATAAAATTTCGACGGGCTAAAACTCGGCTCCCTCACAAACCCTACTAACACTTTACTGATATTCTGGCTAAATGGGCTTTGTTCCCGGTGACAATAAATAAATAAAAAAAATCTATACTTTATAATAATCGGCTTACGACGACGGCGTGATCTGTAAGAATGGTCAAACAGATCTAATGGAGGTCAGTGATTGGCCGTGCTTAGGCAATGCTTTAAACTAATACGTGGGAGTTTAAAAATAATTTAAAATCTAAAACTTTCAAACAAAAATAATAAAAAGCTTTTTTTTTATATAATGATATTGATAAAAGAAGAAGTTACACAAAAAGGTACAAGCTCTCTAGGTGGACCCTTGTATCGTGAAAATAAGAAGAGATTTAGGGATTGGGTCAGAGTTGAAGATATCTGTGAATGCGGATCTTAAAAGATTGAAAGTTATATGTTGCTGGGAAGACGTTAAGAGAAAGAGAGGAGTCTCTAGATGTCATAGGGATAAACGAATCGGCGAATGCGTTTGTACGGTTAGTATCTAATTTAAGCACCTAGGGCAGGGGTCGGCAACCTGCGGCTCGTGAGCCGGATGCGGCTCTTTCGATGTCAAGATGCGGCTCTCCAGTTCCATGAGGAAAATATTAATAATTATATTTATTATTTTATTTTCAAAACAACAAGTTATGAGCCAGATTTAACCAAATTTTCAAAAGGCATGGAAGGCCAATGCTCCCATTGATGTAACTATCTATTATTCAATAATTATAGTTATATTATTTGATTACTAATTTTATTTTTCTAGAAGAGCTAGCTAAAATACTTTAATATGTTTTGTGCGAAACATTTGTATGTTTTTATATGAATAAATATTTCATATTTAAAGCTATTTATTTTAAATAAAAAATCAAATTTATATACCTAATCCTAATCAAATACCATAATATTGAAACAAAAATGTTAGTGGCTCTTTAAAAACTGGGAAATTTTGTAAATTATAACTTTTGGCTCTTCCGTCTCAAAAGGTTGCCGACCCCTAGCTTAGGGGTATTAAGTCTTATAAAATCGTGTATATCGAACAAACAAAGCCTTAGAAGAGTCCCCTTATTTAAAAGGAGAGATATTACTAAATGCTAATGAGTCCAAAATTTAGTGGAGGGGTGCTTTAATAAATGATTATAAATTATTTTATTAATTATCTATAGAAATTTCATTAGGGAAAATTCGTGAGTTTAATTGAACCCACGAGGTAGCTGGAGATCCCTAATATTTAGGGGAAAATATAATGATGTTTTTTATTTTGTATTCCAATCAAATTAGAATTAGAAACAATTTCGGCTCGCTTGACAAGCCATCATCAGTCTCTAATTCAACATTACATTGCTAAGAAGTACATCTTTAGAGGCTGATGATGGCTTGTAGAGCGAGCCGAAACTGTTTCTAATTCTAATTTTATTGAACTAAAAAAGAAAAAACATCATTTAATTTTTCTTTAAAACTTGAGGATCTCCATCTATCTCGTGAATTTTCTTTGAGGACATTTCTATATATGTATATATATATTAATCCATTAAAGTACATCTATACACTTATTAATTATCATTTTCTATTAGTCTAAAATCCCGACTTAGGTTGACCTTCACCTATCGAGTTTCGTAATGAAATTAATATTTTGATAATATAATGTATTAATAAACAAAACTTGATAGGGTCGACATCCAATTTCCCTGCATAGCTATTTTTAATAAAAAATTAAAGTTGTTAATTTTATCACATAAATGTAATTATCGAGTTTCCGGAAAAATATATTACCAATCGAGAGTAAAATATGTATATAAAATTCCAAAGTTGGGTCGTCTTTTTCCCCTGCAAAAGTCCAAGTAGACAGGGTATCAACAGGTAATCGAATTAGTATTTTGTAGTAATAGAGTTTCCTTTGTTGTTATATATGAAAATGTAGATAATTAAAAAAATAATAATAATAATAAATCTAATATTAGATAAAATAGCTATGCAGGGAAATTGGATGTCGACCTTATCAAGTTTTGTTTATTAATAAATTATATTATCAAAATATTAATTTCATAAGGAAACTCGATAGGTGAAGGTCGACCTAAGTCGGGATCTTGTACTATATTATATTCCGCGATTAGAAAAACATATTTAGGTCTGTTCTCAATCTTGACAATACCAGGGGGTCCATATAAAAACAGTAATTTAGATACATTCATTATGAAATAAATAAATGGCAACACAAATCAAACTTTTTTAGGAAAACAATCTAGCTAATATTCCAGAGATTCTGCATTCCTAGATACCCGTTGAAATAAATGATGACAAGTCAAAATCTCATATTTTATCAGCTGGGATGGCCTCCAGGGTAGGCGTCTCGGTCATATAATCCCGACATTAAAACTTTGCTAGCCTTTGTTATTTTCCCCCTGCGGAGGTGTATGTGGTTATTGTACTTCTACTATGTTTTATGTGTACACCCTTTAGAGGCGAATTGCCTTCGTGCTATAAACTTTAGATACTGATGCAAACATAGTTCTAATGGTCTTCACTCGGTAATGATTTTGATAACAACTACCTTTTGACATCGGTTTCATTTTCTTTTTAATAAAATAGAAATCTCGTCAAGTGCCGGAGATTGATAATTTGGAGTAGGGCGAATGAAAATAGCTTCGGCAAAGGGCATTCGATTAGAGAGGCCAAGTAGAGTGGAGTTAAATTTACAAGTGTTGTAAACAATCCCTGAACCATCTCTATCTCGAGCAAGCCAGACGATTATATTGAAAACGCTAATGAGTGTTGGAAACCTTGTTGTTAACGATGATGATCATCAAAGAAAAGTATCGATAAATTACTATAAAGGAAATGCTCATTTAGATTGCTTACGAGAATCTAGGATAATGTTAGAAACATATTCTATTCTAAATCCATCGAGGTATAAGTATAACGAGCAAAAATTTTAATTAAAGGCTTAATATTTCGGAATTTCAATTATCTAAACAATGAGAAGTTATTTAACAATAAGTGATTTCGAAAGCTTAAGAGATAATTAAATATAACGTTCAAATAATTAAAAATATAATTAATTAAATAACTCCAGAACACTTGTTTTAAAAACATTAATTATTTTATTAATATTAGTTTAAAATTATTTAAATTCCATTTATCAACAGCATGTACAAAGCACTGGTTCCCAAAGGATCCCCGAATGCGTCTTGGTTTGTTCATAAGTAGTGACAGACACCGTGTGATGTTAACATATTTACAGTCAACCCATTGCTAATCGTGTTACATGCATCCCAATGAGGAAGACCTAAAAGGAGTTTATGGGAATTGCGAATCTATCTTTGTTAGAAATGCAACGAGAGCAATGGCACAACCACGGAGGGAGGGGGTCTAAGGGTGAAAAATGAAACTATAATAACGAAAATATTTTTTTTCTGGGGCCGAAATTATAGGGGGGTCAAAAAATAAAAATTTAGGCCATTTGAGCAAACTCAACCAAATTTTTTATACAAATCACTGGACCCCCACTAGTCTAAAAATGCAATGAGATTATTATATTCTAAAAATTATATTATTTTTTTTCAAATTGATTATTAGATAACATTGAATGGACTTACCCTCTCGTCTTAATTCTGAAATCAGGATCTCGTAGCCAGAAATAACAATCAAGTTTAGACATTTTTTTTTCACTTATTTTATAAAAATAGTTTTTTCGGAAAATGGACAATATTAGGCATATGAAGTTCTAGAATTTCATATTAAAATTTTAAGAGAGATGACACTGAGAAAATTAACTAAACGAAAAACAATATATCTTTATTAATACAAATATTATGTATGACCTTATATAAATTTTATATATAGCCTCAAGTAAAAAAGTAAAAATAAAGAAAATGACAAAAAAGAACAAAAAAATTGCATATGTATCTATTAACATTGAAATAGATAATAACATACCTGGGGGAGGGAATTGAAGAATCAATGGAATTGAAATAATTATCGGAAAAGAGGTTTTTTTCTTTAATTAGTTTTTTCCTCTTATTAAAAACAAGGACTAAAAGATGATCAAGGACACTCGATGGTGGAGAAGTAATCTCCGGAATCGAAGCTCAAAAACAATGTATGCATAAATTCATGTAAAATAATTGGTTTAATAAATTTATTTAATTAAAATAACATACCTAATTAAAAAAATTCTCAATCAAAATAAAAGTAAATTTATTTATTTGCCTTCTTGATTTTGAAAAAGGTAGAAAATAATCTGGTGTGACTTGTGGATTTGCGTGACTTCTCCGTAGCACGCTTTAATAATAAACCAACATAAACATTAAATAATTAAAAGCTATTGTAATTTAATAAGATATAAGGGTAATTTATTTCTCATGGACATTTTAGTTATTTATTAATCATGATTAAATTTATTTATTGTATCAGGAAGAAAATAAGTAGTGCACTGAGCTATATAGGTACTATACAAATGTACAAAATATATTTATATAATATCATACAGAAGAAACACTCTTTAATCTATTAATTATACCACTACTACCTATAGTACTCTTCCCATAAGACAAGAGGATTTAATTTCTATTCACCTAATGAAGACATCTTCTCTACAATAAAAACCATTGATAGATATAGTCATTGGAATAATAAGAATAGATTAGAAGACTTAGGGCTTTTAAAAATGACTTGATACAGTTTTACAGGCTGTTAAACTGTTAACTCCTGTTGTCATATTTAAATAAACAAAAAGTGCTTAAGTAGATTCGTCTGTTTGTGAGTTTTAATTTTCTCTAGCTTAGCTGTTGCTTTGGGTCGAATAGCGGTAACAGCGTCACGATAAAGTACCCGGCTTAAAATCGCTAATGGATCCGAGATTATCTATCCCATAGCCCGCATATCTTTGAATCTCCCAAAGTATGCGTCACTAATATTACTAGACAAAATTATACATCAAAACAAAAATAAGTAATTAAAACCCAAATAAGCCATCACATTTCAAACAAGATAAACCCCCTTTTCTAGCGCATAGCAAAACTCGAATTGATAAAATTAAAACGAATGCTCCTGAGCTCCAATTTTGTAAATATATTCTCTAATCTAAATTTCTACATTTTTAATTATGTAACACGCAATTTGCGAACGCTTAACACGTCTTTAGGAAGTCGGGTTGTCCGAGCTTGCTAAGGCGCTTGGCCTGCTTCAGCATCGTTAATGACGATGTTCAAGCGGGAGACCCTGGTTCGAGCCTGGCTAGCATATAAAATTTCGACCGGCTAAAACTCGGCTCTCTTACGAACACTACTAACACTTTACTGATGTGCTGTCTAAATGGGCTTTGTTCCCGGTGACAAAGAAAAAAAAAAAAAAAAAAACATGACTTCGCCTTCAAAATGGATAAGAATCTAAAGGCTGCTGCACA
Source organism: Forficula auricularia (assembly GCA_024734495.1). Classification (NCBI taxonomy): domain Eukaryota; kingdom Metazoa; phylum Arthropoda; class Insecta; order Dermaptera; family Forficulidae; genus Forficula; species Forficula auricularia. The sequence continues at coordinate 3,440,034 of JALMQS010000083.1, read as the reverse complement.
CGAGGCTTGTTTTAATAAATTTTTGTTTGCTTGTTCTCACTCAAAAGAATCCCTGGACCAAGCCGGAAAATAGAACATGTCCTATCTTTTAAATCAAGCAAGCTAGCCAGAAAGACAGCCAGTAGTGACGTCATTTCTACCCCGACACGCATCCAAATTGCAAACCAGACAACAAATCCCAAAAACAGGAATAAGAAAAAGCCTCGTGTGCAGCAAGCTTAAGTAACACATTTAACTACTATTCCTGATTTTTGGAGAATGTAACTCTATTTCCGCCGAGGAGTGAACCGCGATTGGAATTAGGTGTATACCTTTTTGGAATTATGTGGAATTATTTTAGTATTTTACTAACTTTTAAGGAGATAGGTAGATAGATAGATAATAGATAGATATATAGATATATAGATAGATAGATAGATAGATAATAGTAGGTGCTGTTTCAAGGTGAAACATTTTCTAATTTTACTTAATTTTTTATTAGTATTTTAGTATTTAAAGTACTGGAATTTTTTGGAAATGTAAGTGGAAGTGGAATTAAGTGTGCACGATATTAGGTCGTGGTTCACCCCTCGATTGGCACCTACATCCTTCAGTTGTTCAAGATGTTCGCATTTGAACCTATAACTACGCCCAGTCCATCCATATGTTAATTAAATTATTTATTGTATTGAAAGTTAATAAAAATTAGTAATCATCTTCATAAATGGGTCATCGGTTAGAAGACTGATTTGATGCTACTCTTCGCCTTTACCTGATAATTTTGATAGCTAATTAATTCCTTTAAAAATCACTCATTCCTTCAATGTCTGAAGAAAATATTTTAAGCCTAGTACCTTACTTCTCTTTTCCACACAACCCTCCAAAATATCCTTCAACTATTTCCGAGTTATAAGAGATACTTTATCATCTGAGCTCTTCTTTTCACAAAACTATGATACAAAAGTTATCTTTTTCATAATTATCTCTCAAAACTTCCTCATTAGTAAATACCCTATTCCAATCTCATCTTGTTTTTACTAACTTTGAATTCAATGAAATTTAGACAGAAATTTCAAATCATGAACGTTCTTTTAAGACTACTTTTATAATATTTTGCACAAAATTGCTCGTTTTGGGGGTGCTATACAAAATTGCATATTTTCGAGATTTACAGCATCAAAATACATTTTCGTTCCAATTTATTTAAATTTTATTCATTTTCATGCCATGATTCATGATTATTATTATTATTCAGTTCCATTATCAATATTGGATGTAACAAATTAGAGAAAAATGGAACAATTAAACACCGTGTCAAAAAATACGACCAATTGCAACGTTTCGCCAAATTATTGTGGCTTCATCAGGCTCTATACAAAAAATAAATATAAATGAATCATTCACAATCATCAAAATCAACCCAGACATAATATAATATAATTACCTTGATCAAATTTTTAAAACACTTCGTCATTCAATTCTTTTCTTGCTAATTAGAATACATAATATAATGGAAACACATTTATTTATACAACATCATTGATTGTTTAGAGTTTGATGAAGCCACAATAAATTGGCGAAATGTTGCAATTGGTCGTTTATAGAACATCATTGATTGTTTAGAGTTTGATGAAGCCACAATAAATTGGCGAAATGTTGCAATCGGTCGTTTATACAACATCATTGATTGTTTAGACTTTGATGAAGCCACAATAAATTGGCGAAATGTTGCAATTGGTCGTTTATACAACATCATTGATTGTTTAGACTTTGATGAAGCCACAATAAATTGGCGAAATGTTGCAATTGGTCTTATGTTTTAACACTGTGTTTAATTGTTCGTTTTACTCTGATTTGTTACATCTAATTAAATTTACTATCAATTTAATTAATTTCAATGATTAGAGTTGGTAGTGTTGATTGTGAGTAATAAAATACTTTTGTTTTTTGAGTTTTTTAAAGATGTTATATTGTATGATTTTAAAACTTTTTGTTTTTGTATGTTTTTTACAGTGTTTCAATTTTTGCACATATATTTAAAATGTATTCATGCAACCTGTATAATTGTTTTCATTCATATCGAAACAATTTTGATATTTTGTAGACTGAAGATGGTGATGAATTATCACCGAAACCGTTTCGATTAATTTGCAACATCCAAATACACACACCTTTTTACAACATAAAGAAATACGGAAGATTTTTTTATTTAAAGAGAAACCTACACGTTTTTCTTTAGCCCCAGCTACAACTCAACTTTTCGTCTTATCATATTTAGAAAATACAGTGAAACCCCTCAAATCCGAACTAATTGGGGCTGTAGCCTGTTCGAATTTAAAAATTTTCGGATTAGCCGAAAGCAGCTTGGACAATTGGAGATAACTGATATCAAGTGAAAGATTAAGTGATATTTTGTGTGTTTCTATTATTATTTCATTGTTTTTGCAAAGTGATTAATCTAAAGAATTTCAATAACCAACTTTTGCTGTTTTTCAATCCTAGTTGACATAAGTATATTTGGACACATGTACTTCTTTGTTGATTTTTCAACTAATTATGTAAAATAAGGTTATAATGTAGAATATATACATAATTGTTTTATGACTAAATAAATTTCTCTTTTTTTGCGTTCGGATTTCGCGGGGTTCGGATTTTAGGGGTTTCACTGTAATTTGAGTTAAACCATTTAGTTTTTAAATTCTCAATATATTTCGGGCTGTTAGCCCATCATCCGGAGTACATTGACTAATTAACAAAGTGAAGAGACGAGAAATTGTTTATTTTTTAAAAATGTGCTTTTGTGTTTTTGAATGAATTATCAGCCAATAGGAAGGTATAGAAGTGGGCAAATATCTATAAAAACACAAACACAAATATATACTCATAAAGCATATATATTTTTATTTTTAAGCCCTAATGTTTACACGGGTTACTATACACAAAGATAAAGAGCGAAAGCGTCAAGGGGTTGAGTAGGGACTGACAAACAGTTGGAACCAGGAGGGGACAATTTTTAAATGCTGGATTCTATAGTTAAAAGTGAAAGTGACAATAAACAATGGGATGAGATATTCAGGTGTTTGGGAATTGTTTAATGTTTGTTTTTATTGTTTAAATTATAAGTCTCTGATTAATAAATCTATAATAGATGAAATTTTGATATCTAGTTGGTTGTTTAATATATTCTGATTGTGGTATATGAATTTTTTAATTTCGGTTGATTCAAACATATCTAATTTACGGCTTTTTGGAATGAAATGTAATGAGAGGTGATTATTAGATGAAGGTAAATAATTGTGGTCAAATAAATGGTCTAGAAACGCCGTGGATGTAATTTAATGTAAGTAAATATTATAAATAGAAAAAATACTGATGTCGATGTTTCACTAAATATTTTAGGTTCATATAGACAAAACATTGTTCATATATACTCATTACCTCATTAGTAATCCGATCAATCAAATAATTTCCAGCATTCTATGTAAATTAGAATATAAAGAAAAGAAAGTTTTTAAATATAATTCAGTCAGAATTGTACATCATGGTATGGATGTATGGAGACTTTCCTGGAATAATAAATACATTTTATAGCTGCCTGCTTTAAGGTAGTTCTTTCGCGACAATCCACACAAAAAGTTTTAGCCTCGTAACCACTCTATACATATGAACGGTACTAAAATTTTAGGTTATGTTTTTTTAACGTGACTGTACTTATCACACTACTATATCCCCTTTATGAATGGATCGTTTTCAAACGACTGTTCTTATATCCCCTCCACTAAAAATAATCGCCCAAATATGTATTTATTTAATTTTATCAAAACTACGAGGTAAATAATTTCATTTTTTTTTAAGTTACTTCGAATATATTATTCTAACAAATATTAGTTTTTCATCAAGATGGTGAAAGTCCTTCAATGAAAAAATAAAATAATGATCATTTTCCCACCCTTTACCAATCTACCATATGTAAAAATTTCATTTTTAATTGCAATTATTTCATGTTTGGTGGTAAATCGTCTTCAAATTTTAACAGTGTGTTTATTATCCTTTTAATGACTTATATTCCAAGTTTCGAAGACTTCTTGACCTTTTGCATTTGTGAAAGAACTACCTTAATTGTTAATTTATGAATTTTTGGAAACATCGTGTGAAAATTTTTTTATATTTAAAATCATTGCCACTAAATTATATTAAGTAATTTTTGTGTAATTAAATTGGTCTAAAATTGTACATTAAAAGGGCTAGATGGCCCTACAGATACAATGTTTTTAATAAATAAATAAAATTTATTTTATGAAGCATTTTTTATATTTCTATTTCATTTATAAAAACTAATTATGTTTCTCGTATCAGGTGAAATGTAGGTTCAATTTCAAACACCAATAGATATTGTTGGTTATTTTTTAGTTTACTTACTTAAAATTGGTTTCGATTTCCCGTTATTTCAAGTAGAATTGATACTAAATTCGATAAAATGAAATAAAATGGTCGTTCCAACCAATAAACCAAAAGAGGTTTGTACCCCATCAAGGCATCTCGCTTCCAGGCATTTTTCTCGATAAATACTTTCAATCAATATAAAAAAAAATAATAATACGTGAAAGTAAAAAACTAAATGGACATTTGGTGAACTTCTTGAGTTGGGCTTACAAAATAAAAATAAAAGAACAAAACGATTATTTTTCTTTTCTTTTATAAGTTTGTTAAATATAATTAATATTAATAAGTGAATTTAATTTTATATTTATGAACGAATCAAAGATTTTAGTAGAACTATATATTATATATATTTTTACATTGCAGCTCAGAGGACTGATGTAAAAATATTTCGACTAAAATCTTTGATTCCTTCCTAAATAAAATTTAATTCACTTATTAATTTTATAATAGTTCTTTACCTAAACTGGGTTGATTTTTGAAAATATTCCATCTTTCTTTAAAAAAGAAACTCAAAAAAGATACTTAAATCTTTTCATTAATTATTTAAAAAAGGGACTCCGCGCTGAAAACAGTTTTCAGTTTAGCCTGATTTTTTGCTTTCCTCCTCGAGTTCGATTCCCGAGGGGACGAGGCCCTCTGATGCGCAATGTAAAAATATTTCTATTAAAATCTTTGATTCGTTCCTAAATAAAATTAAATTCACTTATCAATTTTATAATGGTTATTTACCTAACCTGGGTTGATTTTTAAAAAAATTCCATCTTTCTTCAAAAAATATAACTCAAAAAAGATTCTTAAATCTTTTTTATTAAATAATTAATATTAATAAAATAAAAACCAAATAATAAATAACAGATAAATACCAGGTTAAAAGTATCCGTTCGCATTGAATTCGGGAGCTAGTAACTGAAAAACAAGTTTTTTGGAATGTGATATGTGTGTCCAAGAACTCGGGTCTGGTTATAGCAACCGAATGCAGTAAGATACGGCCTCTATGGATCTCGAAAGACCCTTGCATTACCGAAGAGAAGGGAAAGTTGAACAAGTGAGAGGGTGAAAGATTAGGTGTTTATGCACCCGGGTGTTGAAAATTATAAGTGCTGGGAAAGATGGAGGCCGGATTCGAGTTCCAGTTCCTTGAAGTCATGGGGACAAACGTATTGGCGAATGAAGTGGTTCGGAACTTTTCAATTTAACCGCGAAAGATTGTTAGGAATCGGTAAAACGCGTGCTACGCGCAAAGAATGCTTTGGGGGGAATTACTGATTTTAATTCATCAAAGCATCTGCCGTGATAGTATCTATAAAATAGGGAAAGCACGGTAACACTTCTTCAATGAGCTACCGAGTCGAGGGAGTCGGTTAAGGTAGAATTATATCTGAATAACTACTTTCCTAGGGGTATTTCTTGCATCCTTCTAAAATTAAAGGACACTTTCTAATGGTGAATATTGGATATTCCTACCTCTATCCTCTCTAGAATGCTAGATACTACTTAATACAGTGGCGTGGCCAGACTTTTGGGGGCGGGAAGGGCAAAACTGCTCTGAGGACGCTAATCTTAAAAAGGTACTAATTTGTTCCCTTTTGATTTTGGTAACATGTAAATAGTGAGAGCGGGTGGGCGCTAAAAATATGGGGGCCGTCGCACCCCTTCGCGCCCCCTTGGATACGCCACTGCAAACGCCCACCTTATTTCTCATCTACGGATTTTTTTAAGAAAATAAAGTTTAACTTTTAACGAAATTTTAATTTATTCTAATATTATATTATATACAGAGCACGAATTTAATATTTATTTTTATATCTCTCCTAAAAATTAAATTATTGAACCACTCCAAAAATGGTGAACTGATACAAAGGGTCCCCCCTTACCTTTCAATTTCGGATTTTTTAAAGAAAATAAAGTTTTACTTTTAAAGAAATTTTAATTTATTTTAATATTATATTATGTACAGAGCACGAATATAATATTTATTTTTATATCTCTCCTAAAAATTAAATTTTTAAACCATTCCAAAAAAGGTGAAGTGATACAAAGGTGTCCCCGTTACCTCTCATCTTCGGATTTTTTTAAGAAAATAAAGTTTTACTTTTAAAGAATTTTTAGTTTATTCTATAGTATTATTATATATAAATTTTCTATAGCATCTCCGATTCAATAGCTGAATCTACCTCTCTTAATTTTCTATAGTACACGTCATTTTGATGTTTTATGATGTCTCATGAACAAGTTGATGATTAAAATATTTTTGTCAGCCTCAAAGATTTATGAATAATTGAAAAATCCAAGAGAAAATGTCACAAAGAAGGGCCAATAGAAAACTTATAGGAAGGGAAGCTTATAATACAGGATATTATGATTAATTTATTCAGAACCTAGTTAGACAAGATTTTCTTTATTTCCAAAGAATTATCAAAGAAAATCTTTTGAAATATATCCAATATATTATAATAAGTAGCTCCATCGCCAATCAATGTTGGAAGTTTAGCAATGACCTTTGAATGTCAAAATCAATATATTTTATCAAATACAAAAACGAGGAGAATTAAAATGATCTATGTATGCAATTAGATACATTTACAAAACACAATAATGTAACTTGACTTATATGAAATAATAACTGAAACAGTTTGCGTACCTGATTCAAGAGAGTTGAGTTTAGCCACCACATGTCACATGGAACACGTCAAATTAATACGTGACTTCTTGTCACAACTAAAACAGAAATTAATATGCTAACTAATCGGTTCTAAATAAACTTCTATGCGATACTTCAGATCAACAAAGTTTTGTTTCAAAAGATGCAAGTATTTTGTTCTTTATAAACTCCAGAGAAACAAATTTATTTTGTTAATGATTTTGAATGATCTGCAAATACATAACCTTCGACTCCGACCCAATCCCTAAATCTCTTCTTATTTTCACGATGGGTCATCATTTTCAAGGGTCCACTACAAAGGTTGTACCTTTTTGGTGCAAGTTCTTGTATCAATATATTATTATAAAGAAAAACTTTACCTTTTTTGATCTAGAGCTTTTTTGACCACAGCCAGACACATGTCCTTTTGAAATAAGTTAATTTAAAGAATAATTCAAAAAATATTTTCGTGTAATTAAATCTCGTAGGTATATCTATTTTTCCAGCATTCTTGCATTATTTGAAAGAGCAAGTTAACTAAATTTGGTCCAGATCGAGCAAAGTCAATAATTTTCTCCCAATTTGGACCTCATGCGCTTATTTTTGGGACTTTATTTTTGCAGCAAATTTACACTAAATTTGGTCCAGATCAAACAAAGATTTTAGAATTTCAATATATTTCCCCCTCTTTCGCCCCCACGCGTTTATTTTGGGAATTTTATTTTTGGAGCAATTTTACATTATTTGAAAGAGAATTTTTAATAAATTTGGCCAGATGTAACAAAGATTTTAGAATTTCAATATTTTTCCCCTTCATTGGTTCTCAACGGCTTATTTTTGTGATTTTTTTTACAGTAATTATTCATTATTTAAAAGAGTAAGTGCTAAATTTGGCTCAGATCGAACAAAGTGTTTTGAAAATTTATTCCCCTTTTTCGCCCCCACAGGTTTATTAAATGGAAAATAATATATGGTATATTAGATTTTTCTGATCCGATTTTCGTCCCAATAAATATGTATATTGAATTTCAGCCTTCTAGCTATTCGAAAAGTGCTTAAAAAATATTTTTTCTATCAGAGACGGATGATTTTAGTAATATAGAAAAATTATATAAAACTATACTTTCTTGTAACAAGTTTAATTTGAATTTATATATTAATGGTATATTAATTTTTCTCTGATTACACAAATAAACAAAAATTTTTCCCGTAAACCTAACAATGGATTCCAATAGGGTTTTAAATGCATAATTATCATGCAATTTCCCGATTTTTTAAATATTGCTGTTTAATATTTAATGAGTCTCAAAAATAGGTCAAAATGGCATTTTTCGTCATTTTGACCGATAAATCTCAAAACTCTGATGTGTTATAAAAAATCGGGAAATTGGATGATAATCAGCGTATAAAACTATACTGGATTCCATTGTTAGGTTTACCTGGAGAAATTTTTGTTTAATTTTTGTCGAGCAGTATTATCAAACTAATTTTATTTTTCATATCTTAATATTTTGATAATAATTATTTGTTTGTCCTAATGAGGGAGAATTAATGAAAAAAGACCTGGTCGATTAGAAAAACTTAGGTATATATATATATTAAAGTGTAATACAGAGACTTTTTTATGAAAGCACATTGTGACATGTTAAGAGGTATTGGAAAATGTTTGAACAGGTTATTATCCCTTTTCCTCCCAGTTAGAATGAGAAATTAGAAATTCCAAGTCGATAAAACTCCATTGTCTTTTTGCCCTAGGATTAAATGTATATTTAAAGTCGATAATATTATCATTTTCCTACAATTCCCTTTCTGTGCTAATGTTACCTTTGGAAGTTCTTCCATAAATAAATTGCTTTTTAATAAAGTAAACTTTTAAACTATTTTCATTTTTTTAGAATCTAATAAAAAATTTTAACATAAGCTTGTACATTCACTGCACACTAATTGCAATTGAATGAGTTTTATTTTCGCGAAGAGTTTAGACAAACAAGAAAACGCAATGTTTTAAAAACTTAGGTGATTATGAGAAAAAAATATACTACTCAGAAGGACAGGTATCATGAGATTTTCTTAATTATTCGTTTATTATTCGACAGATAAAAAAGTCAAGAAAGTTAAACCGTGACTATTTTTTTCTTCAATAATTTTTTACCTGTTAATCCATTGTTTCTCAAATACTATGGAAAGAAGAAGTAAATATTATTCGTAGGTATAAAAAGAAATTAAGAAACGGTGACCGAGATTTATATTGGTAAAAGTAGAAAAAATCATACAATTTTTTAAACTTAGCATAAAAATATGGGTCACTTTCTTATTAGCATTCATTCGATTTTAAAGGGGTGTATTTTTTCGGAACTTGTATAATTTATTTTGCATTGAATCAGGATCAAATCGAACTTCAATAATTGGAGCTTATACCCTTTCTTCTCATGGACTATTTAACATGATGAATATATGTACATTAGGGTGGTCTTTATTTTGGGAATTTTCGAATTTTTACGCTCACAGAGGCTCATATGGTTCGAAATAAATAAAAAAAAATATCCTCCAAGTTTCAAGTCCCTATCTCAATTTTAACCTGTGCCGCAGAGCGATGCAAGTTTCCCATCTAAATAAAATGGGGTTTTTGGCATTGAAAGATCCATTTTTTATTCCGGCCAAAGTAATGGTTCAACAAACTCGGTAGACTTTATCCTTATAATAGTTTCTATCCCTCAGAATTTTTACAGATTTTTATCCATTAAAATTTTTGGATTCTAAAACTTACCAACGCTAAGGTATAGCAGTAATTTATCTCACTAAAACTCCAAAATTATAATAGCTAAAAATCTGTAAAATTTATGTGGAATAGCTACTATTATAAGGATAAAGTCTTACAGAGTTTCAAATTTTTTGAACCATTGCTTTGGCTGGAATGAAAATTAATATTTCAATGCCAAAATTTCCAAGTTATCTAGATTATACTTCAAGATTTTGCTGAACTATGTGCCGAAAAATCATCTAACAAATTTAGAGGGTGGGGGGGGGGTAAAATATGTATATCCTGATTCGGCTTATAGATTTTTAAACAAATATTCTCAGCCAAATCACTAAAGTATAATTGTGCAAATTTTTTTTCAGGTCAAAGACGATTAATTTTATATTTCTGCCCCCTTTTGATTTTGATAGTTTATCTTTCGACAGATTTAGTTCCGTAAAGCCCTGAAGTATAATTGTGCACTTTTTCAGACCCAACAAAAGGGATAATATTTAAATTTTTTGCCATCCCCTATGATTCCGATTGTTTATCCTATTCTATACTATTAAAGCGCATTTATGCCTGCCTCTGTATGTATCTATGAGTCCCCCAATTTAAATGAAATTATCTATATAAATAAAATTAAGGTTTTGTCTGTACATTGGGGTGGTGAGGTGGGCTCGGAGTGCTGGTGGATTTCGCGGGGGGGGGGAGTGGGGTTCGAGGGGTATGGTCCAGGAGGCGAGCCCCCTGGCTAGTAAGAGGGTCGCCGAAGGCGGGCCTTGCAGCTAGTGTTTTAATAAAATAAAAGTAAAAACTGATTAAATATATTTTATATTTTCCATTAAGCAGCCCTTCATTTTTGGTTTGATTTTTATCCTTTAAATCTACTATATAAAAATGAATGTGTGTCTGTCTGTTCGTCTTTTATGCGTAGGCGCATCGTTTATCTGATTGATTTGAAACTTTGTACAGTTGTTGGTGGCACTTCCAGGAAGGTTTCTGACCAACCAAAATGGGTATAGGTCCACAAATTTTAATCTTCCACCCAGGTTCTTGGGGTTCGGAGGGTGATCAGAGTTAGGCAAAAAGGATAGAAGTTGGCGGGGTGAATAATGATTGGAGGTGGGTCTAGGGGGATGTATAGGGATTAGAGGAGGCTAGCAAGAGACCCACTTCGCCGACTGAATCTTCCGGCGATGAATTTATTGGCGATAAAATTTCTTCACCAACCAAAATGGGTATAGGTCCACAAATTTTAATCTTCCACCCAGGTTATTGATGTTCGGATGGTGATCAGGGTTAGTCGAAGAGAAGAGAGGTTGGCGCGGTGAATGATGATCTGAGGTGGGTCTAGGGGGAAGGATAGGGTCGGTGGGATGGATTAGAGGAGGCTGGCAAGAGACCCACTTCGTCGACTGAATCTTTCGGCAATTAATTTGTCCACGATAAAACTTCTTATGGTGAATTTGCCAGTGAATAAATAATCTTCTGCGATGAATTTGCCCGTCTCGTATTTTTAGTCCCTCGATGTTGAAACAATATGGAAGTTGTTAACTAGGTTTAAATAAAAATTGAAACGTATAATACCAAATATTTACGCTCTTCTTAAGGACTGTTGATTGATTCATGAATTTATTTAAATAACCCAAGATCAATTCATTCGAAATTCAATTACAATAAAGTTACGAAATGTACAAATTGATTTTTAAATTAAAATATGAATTCTAAAATTGAGAAAAGAAACTTTACATAAATTATTAAATCATCAATTTCATAATTTAAATTTCAGTTCATTTTGTTTAATTGATTTAAAGGAAGTTTTTTTGCGTGAAATTAATTATTGTTTGTTTTCCGAAATTTTTATCATTATCTTTTTTGAAACCAATCTAATTAAAAATCCAAATAACAAGAAAATATGAAGACAAATGAACTCCTCGAAATTTCATTATTTCAACTTTACTTTTTTTCTAACTTAATTAATTTTAATTTTTCAGAATTATCATAAATGATTCATTCAAGGATCTTTTCAAATTAGGAAAGAATTTGTTAAAAGAAAAAAAAAGTACTTCACTTGAGTTTATTATTAAAAAGAATATAAATTATTTATGAAATGTATAATTAATAAACCTTCTCAATCAATATCATTTGAATATATAAATATGAAAGAAAAAACAATCTCTTTTTCAAATCTTAAAATGTTCTTATTTTAGTTTTATAGCTAGCATAAGAAGGAAATCCTAATCATCTGTTGAGCTGGGCCGCATTATCCAATAGGCAATGTAGGCAACTGCCTATGGCCCCCGCGCCTCTTATGGATCCATTTAATAAATGACATACATTCATTATTACCGAGATATTAAAATGTGGTGTTGTTATATGGTTTAAATGCTGCTTACCTAACTATAGAGACCTACCTACATAGGGGGAGAAGGATCCCGAGACTTGCATTGCCTAGGGGCCTCTAAATGGCTTAAGGTAGTTCTTTCACAAATGCAAAAGTTCAAGAAGTCTTTGAAACTTTGAATATAAGTCATTAAAAGCATAATAAACACACTGTTAAAATTTGAAGACGATTTACGACACCAAACATGATTTTTTTTTTGCTTTTTGGCCTTTCTAGCCATAAGCCAATTTACTACTAATTATTTTATTTTTTTAATTTGACTCTACCCTCCGGGGTCAGGTTTTACCCGAATGCCTCGAGTCGGATTCGAACCCGGTTCCACTTGGCTAGCAGGGTGACACGCCAACCCCTAGCCTACCCGCCCCCCCACACCTGTTAATTAAAAAAAATGAAATAATTGCAATTAAAAATGGAATTTTGTGCATAGGGTAGCATCTGAAAGCTAATTGAAAAAAATCAACATTATTTTCATTTTAGTTATACAAATTCGAAAGCTAATTCTTTTTTGTTACATTAAAATTTTAGTAGTAAGGAGTTTTACATAAACCCCGAAAATTAACATTTTAAGAAGATTGGAGTAATTTTTGGAGACGGACTGATAAGTGAATTAAGTGGATATCGATGAGGCAGTCCAAAAAAGAAGAAGATAATTTACACTATTTTTTTATTCATAAAACCGACGTTTCGGAGGCTATTCCTCCTTCTTCAGGGTTTTGAAAAGTCAGTGAAGGAAATCCAATGCGACATTCCCTCTGTCTCCTCTTTCGGTGGCAGTAACAATAATATCTTTTATTTCATTCTCAGCAGAATTATAATGTAGTCTGTAATTCTGCTGAGAATGAAATACAAGTATTATTGTTACTGCCACTGAAAGAGGAGACAGAGGGGAATGTCGCATTGGATTTCCTTCACTGACTTTTCAAGGCCCTGAAGAAGGAGGAATAGCCTCCGAAACGTCGGTTTTATGAATAAAAAGTTAGTGTAAAATTATCTTCTTCTTTTTTTGGACTGCCTCATCGATATCCACTTAACATTTTAAGTTTTCACCAAAGATATACATTATATAGGCATTGAGTTCCCCTTGTAATTTCAAACATAAATTTGTCTAAATGTTTCCTTAAATATGTGATAGGGTAAATACAAAAACAAATGAAATTTGGAAGGGAAGGATTCTAGATTGAAGGAGACAATAAAAGAGAGTATCTTCTGCTGGAATTATAAATTTTTAATTTATTTATAACAAGACTATAGTTTCGAGAACTTTGCTCGTAATAGGCCGATGAAGAGGGAAAAGCTCTCGAAACTATCGTCTCGTTATAAATAAATTAAAGATTTATAGTTCTAGCAGAGGGCACCCTTTTTTATTATCTTCTTCAATTTATAAAAATTCTGCTACTCCCGGCAAAAAACAATTTCAATTTAAGGATTCTAGATGTCATAGCTTTGTTTGCTGCTTTAATTCAACTCGAATAACAGAAATCATCCCTTTATTTAAATCGGGAAAATGAACGTAATCAAATTTGTCTCGTTTATTTTTTAATTGAATAATTTTACATTTCGACGATCTCCATCTGTTGATCCTCAGCAGAGTCTCCTTTACGCATGGGCTCGCTGGGTCACCCCAGGGCCCCTAGACCTTTCGGCAGGAGCCGAACCGATTATTAATTTTTAAATCAGTAAAAGATCCAATTACTATTACAAGCTAGTTTAGTTTTAGCTAATCTATGCCTTTTTTATTTACTTACTCCTGGTGTTGGATAAGTGTAGGCTACCATTATAGCATCGGCGTTAGATCGGTATAGACTGCTAATATAGTCTCGGTGTTGGGTCGGTGTAGGATTTTTTATAATGATATTGATACAAGAAGAAGTTGCACCAAAAAGGTACAACCTCTGTAGTCCTCGGTGGACCCTTGTATCATTAAGATAAGAAGAGATTTAGGGATTGGGTAAGATTCGAAGATATCTGTGGATGCGGGTCTTGAAAGATTGAAGGTTATAAGTTTCTGGGAAGACGTTCGGAGAAAGCGAGTTCCAGTATTTAGATTTCATAGGGATAAACGAATTGGTGAATGTGTTTGATCGATTAGTATCCAATTTAAGCGCGTAGAAGTGTTGAATCTTAGAAAATCGCGAATTTCGCTCAAATGAAGCCTTTGGAGGGATTATTGATTTTATCTTGTCAGACAAAGGCCATGGTAATATCTATGAAAAAGAGAAAGGACGGAGACAGATCTACGATGGGCTAGGGAGTCGAGAGTGTCACTTAAAGGAAGATGCCAACATAGTTTTGAAGTTGGATCGGTGCAGGCTGCCAATATAGTTTCTACCCAGTAACTGTATGGTACCAATATAGACTTTCTATGTATTTTCTTATAGGATTTTAATTTTTAATTCGGAATTTTCCATATCAAATTCAGGATTTTAAAAATCATATGCGGACTTTTCCATATCAGATTCAGAATATTCAAAATTAAATTCAGGATGTTTTAACGAAATTCAGGATTTTAAACTTTTTCAAATCAAATTTAGAATTTATTAATAAACAGTTGAAAAAATAGAAAAAAGTTATAGTTAAGGAATTTTTTTCTCTTTTTTAAGAAAGTTTTAATTTAATTTAACTCTCAGGAAAAGTTTTCAGGTAAAAAGCTAAAATTTGGTGCATTCTAAGATATTTGCGAACCAATTTTCAGCTCATTAACTAAAACCTTTCAACATTGGCATTTTGTACTCTCAAGAAACGTTTTCAGGTAAAAAGCTATAATTTAATATGTAAAATATGTATGGTTTTATAGAAATTATGAATTTGATTTGAAAAACTCTGATTTTAATATTTAAAATCCTGAATTTGGTTTGAAACATCTTGAATTTGATAAAGAAAAGTCCGCACTTGATTTTTAAAATTCTGAATATGATTTGTTAAAGTCCGAATTTGAAGTTAAAAACCCATTTACCCGTTCCAGTTTGATGATGGTTCCTATATAGGAAAACTATATAGTTCCAATACGTTTTGGGGTACTAGGAAATAGCTAAAAGCGTTAAACTATAACCAATTAGAGTATTATTTATGCTGAGTAATAAGGTACACACGCGATCGAAGTAAACCGACTCACAAGATCGGTACTTACGTTTCTCTTACGTTATTTTTTTCTCGGGACTGAAAGTGAGTTCGCTCACTCAAAATTAGTTAGTGTTTTTGCGTTGTTTTCTTTTTACAATTGATCGCAAAAATCATCCATTATTTGAGATAGAAAATGATTCTAGAAAGTAGAATATATATATATATATTTTTAATGAAATTGATGAGAGAAGGAGTTACACCAAAAAAGTGCATCCCTAAAGACCTGGGTTGGCTCCTCCATCGTGAAAGGAAGAAGAAGAGGCGATTTTATGGGCTGGGTAGGGGTCGAAGGTATTTGTCGATACTGGTCTTAAACAGCTGAAGGTTATAAATCTCGGGGAAGACTGTGACTGGGAGCGAGTTCCAGTCTCTGGAAGTCATAGGGATAAACGAGTTGACGAAAGCGCTTGTTGGATTTATTTATTAAAAAATGCTTAGAGACAGTTTTTCTCCCCTATATTCCTTTAATTCCGTCCGATTACCCTTTCGAGTTTAAAATTTCTATTAAAAGTTTATTTTGCAATTACTATTAATAAGGCTCAAGGCCAATCACTAAAAATAGCTGGTGTCGTTTTGAAGAGTGAATTTTTTTACATATTCAATTTTATGTAGCTTGCACAAGAGTATAGTTCTTTCAATAATTTAGTTATTCTACAACAAGAAGGGAGAACGAAATATGTATAGTTTATAAAGGAAATTTTGTAAATATTTTGTAAATAAAAAAAATTCTGTAAATATATTAAATGTTTTTTTAATTAATATAGTAGGCTGATTCTCAAAAAAAAAATCGGAATTGATGTCCTTGCTGATTCCTGTGAAATGTGATTCTAAGTTATCGTAACAATTTTTTATGAAAATACATCCCTAGGCGTACCAAATTATAAAACAGGTTTATCTGTTTTATCATAAATAATTAATATATGTTCAAGTAAATGCCCTAAAATTATTCCCTCACTGTGCCCTAACCGCCAAATTCACATAGATTCAAAGATCTAATTCGAAAAGTTTCTTATAACTGTCTGCTATCTTATTATTTATTGAAATATAATAGTACTGATTGTACATAAATGTGTATATAGTTTAAACACGACAAACGGAAAAATCAAAAAATATATTTTTAAATTCTTCCTTAAAAAACGAATCATTCCCTCACCGCTGTGTAAAAGTAGGATTAATACATAATTTCAAATTATATAGTGAACGCTGCCTTATAGTTTTTAGAAGTTAGCAATATTGAAATTCTAAAAATATACCAGATTCGGCTATGACTGATAAGATTTAGTGTTAAAACTATTAAAAATATTTTTTCTAAGTTTACATCTTGGGCCGTCATTCCCTCACACCGTGTTGTAAAAAGTTAAGCGCTTATTTATGTATCAATTATCATATATTTGTATGTGTTCCTAGAACTAAAAAAGTACCGAACATTCACAAATTATAAGAATATGTTTTCTACTTTTGTACAATAATGTTTCGTTTTCTCATTCCCTCACCTCCCTCATGCAAATTGTTGGTGTTGGTGTTGGTGTTCTAAGCGACGGTCCAGTAAACCAATACAAGAACAAGCTTATGTTCCATATTGTCTCTCACCATTTATCATATTTTTTTCCGGGTTTCACATATTTTTCTTGGAACTATTCAGAACCCAGAACTATATGGACCTCCTCACCCCCCCCCCTTTTAAACTCTAAAAAGTTGGGGACCACTATAATGTTTTAGACAATTAGCCCATGTACTATCAAATTTACAAAATAAATTCCATAATAATTTTAAAAAAATTATCATCAAATTATCGAAGTGATTTTTCGATTTTTTTAGAATCAGCCAGTAACATGAAATAATGCATTTATTTATTTGGAGGTATTATTTTTTAAGGAACAGAAAATATATTTCGGTGGCACTGGGCTTGTTATTTTATAAAATCCGTTTTTTTCGCCCTTAAAAGTGATTTCAGATCTTCTCAGGTACAAATAAACAGCTGGGTTTCAGATTTCTTTCTAAAGGTCAACCCAAAGTTCGAGTGGTTTAAAGATGGTGGTGGTTTCTTATGGATTCTAACTCCAGTCAGAAAGCAGTGGATCGAGAGCCATCTTGGTTAATTCCATTAACTTGAACCTCGTAGTATTGTTTTTCATGCCATTAATAATATTGTATATAAACCGTCAGAGGCATGGACCCTACCCTCGTGTCGTGTCAAGACCCTGTCTGTAATCTGTTCGTGGTGAAATTACTCTATTTCTTTATCTATTTTTGAAATTGTAACGACGTGAGGTGTCACTTATTTTCCTTGAAAAGAAACTTTTATCTATTTTCGTTGAAGAGCCTTTTGTGTATCCAGCCAGGCTTGGTGGATGGATGGGTGAATGGATTTGTGTCTCCTTAATAGATTTAAGTAGAACACTCCAAACTTCTTTAGAGAAGATGCAATTTATTTCCTATTCAATCATAAAACAAAAATGTGTTACGATAGTTCAATGAAAATCCCGTTATCAAGAATTGAACAGGATTATATTATACTACCCATTCACCCCTTCCCTTCCCCCTCTCTCTCTCCATCCCTTTATTACAAAAATATTTAATTTATTAAGAAAAAAATTATTTTTTCCTTAATCTTCTAAATCAGTGGTTCTTAACCTTTTATTAGTCGCGACCCCTTAATCCGAAAGTATATTCGCGGCCCCCTTAAAATTTATATATATAAAATAAGGTTTTGTCTGTACATTGCTCCAAATCATGCCAAATTTTGGTTGCACACGTTTCAAGCAAAGTTATGAACTAAAACACCCTCAAAAATTACTGTCTGTACGTCTGTCCGTATGTCTGTCTGTTTCAGTGGTTTCCGCGAAAAGTTGTTCACGATTCACGCCAAAACGGCTGAAGAGATTATTAGGAAATTTCATATTTGTATCAGATGTCTTCTAACTTACGTTTTAAGCTATATAACGTTTTGATATTTTGACCCCAAAAGGGGGTTTGGGGGGCGCACGAATGAAAATGATCAAATAACTCCTAAACTATTAACTCTACGGAAAATTTTATAATGAGCAATGAGGGTGGTGAGAATGGAGTGTAAGGGTGGGGTTCGTGGGCTGGGGTCCAGGGGGCGTGCCCTCTGGCTAGCAAGAGGGCCGCCGAGGGCGGGCATTGCAGCTAGTCCTAAAATATTTCCGCGGCCAGTACCCTCTCCCCCCCACCATTAGCTAACATACTCGTACAAAAAAAAACTCAAATTTCACAATAATTCATAAATAAATCAAAAAGTAGAGCTTAACATAATATTTATATATGTATATTTTTTAACGTTTTTTAATGAACAAAAAATGCTTCATCTGATTGTGAGTAATAAAATAACATATTTTTTGAAAAATAGGTATATTTGCAAATGGAAGTATATTTGATATAGTATAAAAATTGTAATCCTAGACTTATAAAAAAATATTTACACGGTTTTATTCAACTTGTAATTTTGTCTGTCTGTCTGTTCGGGTTAAATTCACCTATGCCCTCAATGTTTTCATTTAGTTTAATCATGTTTAAGAATATTGAGATGTCATTAAATTCATCTGTCACTTACATATGTATCACTTATAAAAAGTATTAACATATTTTTTTTATTTGTAAAGATATAAAAATTTAAAAAAATGTAATATTTTCGCGGCCCACCTACATGCTTTACGCGGACCCCCTGTTAAGAATCACTGTTCTAAATCATCTACATCAGGGGTGTCCAACCTTTTGGCTCACACGGGCCACATTTGAAGTAAAAACAAATGGCTCGGGCCGCAGATAAAATATCCTAATTCTAGTGATATTTTTAATTAAAAAAAAAAGTTGATAATCTAGAATAATGATATCCACTATGACGAAGAACAAAAAATATCTTAAAAATTTATAACAGGATAAGTAGGGAATTGGATAAAATTAAAAACATATAGTTTTTTAAATGGCCCAGTCGTTTCGTCAATTTATTTTGACTACCTCACTGGATACAAAATTGACGAAATACGACACGGCATCATTTAAAAAAACTATATGTTTTTAAATTTTATCCAATTCCCTACTATTCATGGCCAACTTGATTGTATTTTTACTTTATGTTAATTAAGCCAATAATCAATTTCACTCCTTCATTTTAGGTCCTGAAAAAGGATAAGTTTCACTTTTTCGATTTTTTTCTTTAATTGTAGCCCAAACTCTACCAGTATGCCAAATTTCAGGACCAGCGGAAAAACTTTAGGTTTTTGATATGTCAGTCAGTCAGTTTTAAAAATGGCACTTTTCAGAGCTTAATAACTCAAGAACTATAATAGATTTATTCATGAAATTTGGGATTCTAGGTGTTCTAGGGGGGGTTTATTAGAGATGCAACATTTCTGTGTAAGTCTAATAGTTTTTGAGTTATGGGGGGGGGGGGTCGAAAGTAGCTTGAAATGGTTCGTGTAAATATAAACATGGCAGATGCTTCGCCCGTTTTCCGAACTTGACTGAAACACTGCTATGTGTCTAGATTTGATGTCGGGCCGCATTCATCGGAGTGCTGGGCCGTAGGTTGGACAGCCCTGATCTACACTATATTATGTATTTACTGAAATATGTAGGTTTTTTTATGTGGGTGCAGGTGTGGTCTAAGGTAAACTTAGACATTTTTTATGTACTTTGGAAAAGACCATAATTGGGAGATAAAAAAAGTCAAAAATTTGAATTTTCAACATTTAGAAGTCAGGGAAAGCTAATAAAATGATAAGAATTAAAATAATTTTCTTATAATTAGATAGATAAAAAATCAACTGGTGTGGGCACTCAATACACCCACTCATGGGCTGGACAAAATTAGCGGAACGTGTACCTAATAAAGAAAATTGTATAAAATTAAAATTAAATGTGATCAATTGCTTTTTACTTTTATTTTCTATTCGAGATGAAAAAAAAATTCTTATAATGTTTTTTTGGCATTGTCAAAGGAGACAGAAAGTAATTATGTTTTGAACTACTTTCATTGAATTTTTGTTACCCTGAAGAAGGAGAGAATAAATCTCCGAAACGTCGGTTTAACAAATAAATGTAAAATAATAAAACCTCTATAGTCTTATTTTTTTACAACCACCGTGGACTGCTTTCATCAACATCCAATTGCATTAAATGTGAAATTTGAGGAAAAATCAATATTTAAGTGAGTTATTAAATTGAATAAAAATAAGTAACACACATACATAAGACCGAACCAATGAATTTTTGGGCACTTTTTGACTTCCGAGAATCACAATATCCGGTTTTTGTTCTAAATCTGGTTTTCAACTATTAAGGGCATCGCTTCCTTCCATCTAGAAGTGAAAAATTGAAATTAACTTTTTTCACTTCGGGGATAGAAGCTCTCAAATTATCAGGACCCCGGGAAGCGATACAATACCTACTTACACATTATATTTTTTTAAATATAAATGTGAAACTAAAAAGAGAATGGTGGAAAAAATCAAAAAGTTATAAAATTGGGGTCATTGGAGAAAAATAATAAATTATAGGAATTATAATTTTAACTTATAAATGGGTAATATGATAGATTATGGCCTGGGAATCAAAGAAAAAGAGCAAGGTAAAAATCGAAAATATCGAAATTTCAACAGTAAGTCGTCGAAGAAAAATATAAAGTTATGCAAATTTATATTTTTGGCCATAAAAGTGTCTTATGATAGATTATGATCCATAGTCCCAAAAAAGAGAGGGGTAGTTATAGATTAAAGTTTTTATCAAACCCACTAACATGGCTTGCTCCTCCAGCTGAAAATTTTCTTTATTGTGCCTCCGAGGAGCGGGCCGCCTCCCACAAGACACAAGACCATTACACAAATTTGTTTACAAATCTTTCACACTTTCAGCTTCAGAACAAATTAATTCAGATTCAGAGCGGGTGGCTGAGAGATCCAGGATTAATCCTGACTCACATTTCACATTTTTTTTTTTTTTTTTTTTACAAAAAATAATCATACGCCACGCGCTCTATATGTTCTTCTGCTGAAAGTGTAAAAATTAAGGAGAGATCCCCTCATCGCCCTATATGTCAAATTGTTGTTTTTTGGGATAGACCCAGGGCGATGAGGGACTCCACCGCTTTATGCCACCACACTCCCTTCCACGAGAGTGTGATGGCCTCGACCCTGACCGAGACCGCCCCGACGCCAAATCGCTCGGCAATATTATCCACCAGACTGGAGTTGTCCCTATATTTTTCTATTTTGTTTCGGTGGGCAACACCCAGTCCAACAAGCGCGGAGACGATCTGGACGTCCAAAACACACACCACCCCCGACGCATCCTTTGCCACGATGTCTGGATTTCTATTGCCCGCTGAGCTGGAGTACAAGTACTCCAACTTGACACGCATTCCCTTTTTGATCAATAATATATCATATAATATCAAAAATATATCAAATAATATCAAACAAAAATATGTACCTAAGTATTTCAAAGATTTAATTTAAATTTTTTGAAACGAAATTTTCTCTAGAGAGAGACGGACTGGTAGAAATTTTAATTGAATTTAATTTAATTGAAGGCAGCCCAGGGGTAGTGAGGAAAGAAAAAATTAACACATATCAAATAAGGTGTAATTTATTGGAATCCTTCCTCCTTTCCTTTCAAACCGACGTTTCGGAGGATTTTTTCCCTCCTTCTTCAGGCTTTCAATGAATGAAACAAATAAAATGTTTCCTTCTTCTCTCCAAAGTAGCGTTCAAAACTTTCTTCTTTTTTAACAAAGGCATAGAAAAACAATTTTTTTTCCTCCTTTTCTTAATTCCCTTTGAAACCCTGAAGAAGGAGGTAAATATCCTCCGAAACGTCGGTTTGAAAGGAAAGGAGGAAGGATTCCAATAAATTACACCTTATTTGATATGTGTTAATTTTTTCTTTCCTCACTACCCCTGGGCTGCCTTCCATTACATTCAATTTAATTTAAAATTTGATTGAAGAATATTTTTCTATTCTGAAATTGACAATGTTTCTATATGAAATGCTATATATTTATAAAAGGATTCGTGTTAATTACACCAGGTTTTTCCCATTAAATAGCTTTCCAATTATGGAAAATTTTAATGAACTTTTAATGCTGGGTTTGTATTGTTTAGTTCAATATTAGCTCAAAATCAAAACGTGCTTTGAATAAATCTCACTCGAAATTTCCTCATAAATATGTTATATTTTTATTTTTAATTGGGACAATTAAGTCGCAATCATTTGTCGAATTATGCTTCAGTGAGTGTCACAAAGAGCAAGAAAAAGAAAGATATTAAAAAAAAGATGAAAAATTAAAATTGAATTTATTTTTTTTTTTAGTGTTTGTTAAAAAAATTTATCTGAGACTATCAGGAAATATCTTCCCATTATAGGAGTTTCTTGTTATTATTTATTTGCTATAAAGATATTGACCTCGATATTGACCAAATCATTAAAAAAGATTTTATTTTGAAAAAGGTTCAACATTGTCTGTTGAAACAATCAACCAGATTTTAATTCAGGTATATTCATATCATTAAAATCACATTGTACCTACATAAGAGAGAATTGCGGTTATTATTTTTAACCGACTTCAAAAAAGGAGGAGAGGTTATCAATTCGACTGAATTTTTTTGTGTCTATGTTACCTGATTTCTTTACCAATTGTGAACAGATGTTGATGATTTTTTTGCATTGGGTTCAGTCTAGTTTCCGATTGGTAAAAATATAAATTTCATTGGTATTGGACCTTTTTTCTTATGTTTGTTCAGGCATAACTTCTTTGTTTTAATCATATTTCTACTTTTGGATCAGTATAGCTCCAAGATAGTCAAGATACCTAACTATTTATTTATTTATTTATTTTAGGTATGTTCAGCGAGAACTTTTTGCCACGTGGACCGATTTCGATGATTCTTTTTTTATTGGAAAGGGGGTATCTTAGGGGTGGTTCCATATTAATTTGGTCAAGTTCTGATGATATGATCAATGATGAAATAACGTAGGTAAATAATCGAAATTATAATAAATAAAATCTTTAAAAAAAAACAATCTTAAAACATTCATTTAAAACACGATAACGAGAATTTCTATATTTATGAGTTGGATTTTATTATCATTACGAGATGCATGCAAGGTATTATTTTAAGTCACTATTAATAACATCACTAAAAAGAGAAAAATAAAAATAATTTTTATAAAAAATAAAACCGACTTCAAAAAATTTAATGCAACAAATAATATAATAAGAACTCAAAAAATCAAATAAAATGCAGTAAAAGGTATAAAATAATTATCCTATTTAGTTACAACTAAACGACGAAATATTAACATGAAATCACTTTTTGAAGTCGGTGCCAAACAAACTATATAAGCGAGCTTACCCGCCAAACGTACTAAGTAAAATCCGTCGAGTTCGATTCATAAAATGTATATGTTTGGCACCGACTTCAAAAAGTGATTTCATGTTAATATTTCGTCGTTTAGTTGTAACTAAATTAGATAATTATTTTATACCTTTTAGTGCATTTTATTTGATTGTTGAGTTCTTATTATATTATTTATTGCATTAAATTTTTTGAAGTCGGTTTTATTTTTTTTATAAAAATTATTTTGTTCTAACGCAACAATTAATTTACAGACTGGATCTTCTTTTATCTTCTTTTTAATATAGATTTACACCCTCTTCCTTTATTTCAATCGGATTAAAATTTATACACGACTAATAACTTGACACTTAATAAGTATAGCAGTTTTTGAGAAAATCCCAAAAAACGGAAAATCTTTCATGTAAATGTCAACTTCCGGTATTTCGATTTCAA
Source organism: Forficula auricularia (assembly GCA_024734495.1). Lineage (NCBI taxonomy): Eukaryota > Metazoa > Arthropoda > Insecta > Dermaptera > Forficulidae > Forficula > Forficula auricularia. The sequence continues at coordinate 3,415,897 of JALMQS010000083.1, read as the reverse complement.
CCAAAAGCGCGTCCTTCTGCCTTTATTTAGTTTAAAAGTTTCAAATTTTGTAGCTCTGAGACTTGGGTTGCGGGTTGCGAAACGCAAGGGGTACAAACATAAGTACGGACCAAAATGAATTGTTGGTCACTTTTGGCCTCTGGGCACCACAATATCTGGTTTTATGTTCTAAGTTTCAAACTATTAAAGGCATTCATTCCTTCGACCTTGAAATCACAACGTGAAATTAACTTTTTTCCCCTCGGAGATAGAAGCTCTTAAAGTGTCAGGACGCCGGCAGGCGAATTCAATTCTTCACATTAATCCTATATCATTACATTATATAGAATAGATTATTGAATATATATGTGAAAGTAAAAATAGAAGGTTTCATTGATTCATTTATTCGCATTTAAGTACAGCCCAAACTGCTGGACCTAGAAAGATGAAATCCGAACTGTATATTCTTTATACGATTTATGGGTGAGCAAGAAGGTTTTTTTTGAAATTTGAAACCTAAAGGAGGGAAAGGGCCCCAAAATATGTTTTCTGAGTTTTTCAAGATCTCTTAAACCCGAAAAGATATCGATATGATTTTTGATTAGAAAGTTGAAGTATCAAAATAGGTATGAGGTTCGAGGGGTGGTATGAGGGTCCGGGGGTGTAATGGGGTGGGGTGAGGCAGTGAGGCGGAGTAGGGTGGGGGTGCATTGGGTGGTGCGGGGTGGAGTCAAGGGGGCGTAGCGGGGGTGGTACGGGGTGTGGGTCCAGGAGGCTAGGCGGGGGTGTGGTGCGCGGGGGTGGAGGGCAAGGTGTGTGGGTGGGTGGGGTTCAGGGTTGGTGGAGTGGGTGGTTCAGGTGAGGGTCCAGAGCCGTAGTGAGGTGGTACGGAGGTAGGGGTTCGAGGTGAGTGGGGTGCAGGGTGGTGGGGTGGAGGCGGGGGTTGGGCACGGGTGCCATGGTGCGGGGCGGGGTGTTTTTCGGTGGGGGGGGGTGTTCAGGGGGCGTTTGGAATCTGTCTAGCAAGAAGGCCGCCGAAGGCTGGCCTTGCAGTTAGTATATAAATATAATTTAAAAACGCAATTGGATGTTGATGAAAGCAGTCCACGGTGGTTGTAAAAAAATAAGACTATAGAGGTTTTATTATTTTGCATTTATTTGTTAAACCGACGTTTCGGAGATTTGTTCTCTCCTTCTTCAGGGTAACAAAAGTCAATGAAGGTAGTTCAAAACATAATTACTTTCTGTCTCCTTTGACAATGCCAAAAAAACATATTGATCATCAATTGCTTTTTACTTTATTTTCTATTCGAGATGAAAAAAATTTTATAATGTTTTTTTGGCATTGTCAAAGGAGACAGAAAGTAATTATGTTTTGAACTACTTTCATTGACTTTTTGTTACCCTGAAGAAGGAGAGAATAAATCTCCGAAACGTCGGTTTAACAAATAAATGTAAAATAATAAAACCTCTATAATCTTATTTTTTTACAACCACCGTGGACTGCTTTCATCAACATCCAATTGCATATTTATACCAGTCCGTCTCCTAAAGAAAATCTCTATCAAATAATTTAAAAAATTCAAATGTAGAATTTTATTTTAATTTTGAATATGAATGAAATTAGTAAATATGCTTAAAAACTATTTCGTTTTTATTTCTCTTTTCGCCCTCGTTATATATATATATATTATTTTTTTGTTTTTTTGTTTTTTTTACTTTGGAATGCATCAGACATGTTTTGGCTGTAAACCACACACAACATATTTTTACCCACATGTTCTATTAATTAATGCCGGATTTCTCTAAATATTTCCATCAATTTATCTTTTCAATTCATTAGTTTTGACTAAAAATAAATGAAATCACCAATGACATAATACAATGAACACATCTGGTGCATTTGGAGCGGCAGACTTCAAAAACAGACCCCCTTTTCATTCATGCCCCGCTGGGCGGATTACAAGCATCTCCCTGGCTGCCTGGATGAGTGCCCCTAGCCTCCTCCAGTCCGCTGGAACACAACAGGTGGTCTCTCTCTCCAGTTCCAGCATCGCAACAAACTCAACACTCTTAAATAAGCGCAGCATAGCTGCAAAATATGTGGTCGCTAATAAAACAAAACGACTAAGGGCCAGAAACTTAACAATCCGAACGATGTGATGATTGAATGTTATTTTTTTTTCTCGGTTCCAGGTTTCGTTTGAAAAGGCAATGGATTACATTCTGATAAATATTTAGATAAATTTTTAAATATAAACAATAACGAAAGATATTCCCCATGAATTGGAATATATATATAGTCTTGGAAATATAACTCGTAATAGAGTGGAAATGTGAATATTCTTAGAAATAATTTTATTTATTTACAAATATCTAATGGGAACCGTGTGTCACGACTTTACCGCCAACTGGCGACGAAAATGTAAGCTTTGGAGGATGATTTATTAAACGTCCAAGATAAAGAGACTCGCTCACGGTTCCCTAGGCTCCGTGCACTCTTTTATCTATGATATATACTATAATACAATATTTTCCCAAATTCTCCCAAATTATTTGAATAAATAAACACAAGAGAGCCGGCAGTAGTGCTGCCTCTATGTTTAACGCACGGTCCCTATTGGGCGCTTCGCCTTAGTATTGTTTTTATTTGTATAACTCTGAGATATTGTTCTGAACTTTTTTATAATATAAATAAATGATTTACTGAGATATAGAGTCATAGATACTACCATATCGTGTTTGTACAGACGAGTTGAAATCAATAATCTCCCTTATAGCATTATTTTTAAGAATCACTCTGTTTTCAACACCACTTCACTATTAAATTGGGTATGAATCGAACCAACGATTTTTCCAAATATTTTATCCCTATGATCTCCGGAGACTGGTACTCGCTTCATGCCACCGTTTTTCGTTCAACCTATAACATTCAGCTGTATAATACCAGCATCCACAGATACAAACTCCGAAACAGCCGATAAAATGTCTTCCTAATTTTCTATTCACGGTGGAGGGACTCGGAGCTGCATCTTCTTTGTGTAACTTCTTCAATCTCATTTAAAAAAAAAATAAAGAATACCTGATTGAGGATAAGTAAGATAGGATAGTTGAAAAAGGATTTCTAGGAACCTATATTCTAATCGAGATATTGAAATTTGAGGTTGGATTTATTGATGTTAAATATAACCAATTTCAGTTGAGAGCTGTTACTTTCCGTGAGCTGATTGAGGACAGACTTCTAATATGAAATTGTCCCCAAGTTGAATATGGCTCTCACTTATGGAGAGAGGCTTTCAAGCAGTCTGGATTCAAATCAAGAGTTAACAATAAGACTAATAGTTAATTCAATATCGTCTCGCTCATTCTTGATTCAATGGCTCAGTGTAGAACCCCCTCTGCTCTTCTCTCCGAGTTATCGTGAGCATCCAAATCTAGACATAAAAGCTGAAAAATCTTTTCTCCACGTTCCACTTATTTTTAAAGACAATGAACTATTTTTAGTAAATTCAAATCTAGAGCCTCCTAGCTTATTCTCTAATTTTGGAAAATGCTCTCACGAAGACTCTAGCTTGACTGACTTTAAATATCTCATGACAGATCTAGACACACGGCACAGTATCAGCCAAGTTCGAAAAAACAGGCGACGCATCGGCCATGTGTATATTTACACGAACCATTTCGAACTACTTTCGACCCACTCCCCCTCTATAACTCAAAAACTATTAGACTTACACACTTGAAATTTTGCATGTCTTAGGGCCGGTTGTATGTCGAAAAGTAAATGCTTATTTATTTATTTAATTCACCACTAACAAACGGTAGATGGTAAATGGAGCCACTGTGATGGCCAATCAGATGACAGGCTGAAAGTGCACTTTCAGCCTGTCATCTGATTGGGCCATCCGGTGGCTCCATTTACCATCTACCAGTTTGTTAGTGGTAAAAAGCATTTACTTTGCGACATACAACCGGCCTAATAAGGCCTACTGGAAATCGAAAAAGTGACCTTTCAGGACCTAAAAAGAAGGGGTAAAATTATTATAGGCTTAATTAACATATAGTGAAAATACAATCAAGCTAGAATGCTGAAATTTGGCATACTGGTAAAGCTTGGCACATTAATAAAGGAGGGTTTATTTTTTTTATTAAAGTCAAGCTTTATTTAATCAAAATCAATTACAATAATTGTCAAATGATTCATCTGTAATAATAAAAGAGGAAATTGAAAAATCGAAACTTTCCCTTCTTCTGGGCACGAAATGAAGTGGTGAAATTTATGAAAAACCGACCGGGTTTTTAACATATATTTTATGAGAAATGTTTAATAATTATTAATATAAATGTTTAAATGTAATTATTTAGATAAATTAAGGGATAAAACTTTTCAAAAATTAATAATATCTGACCAAAAACATAAATGTGAAAAATGGGCCAAGTCGGTACAAAAGGCTTCGCCAACAAAAAATTTGAGATCTAAGCGGGTACCAAGTTCCATAGCAGTTGGTTAAATCATAGCTATAGGAATGAACAACGTTCTTCAATTGATTTAAAAGAAAATTTGTTACGTTCTTTGATATTACATTTATAACTTGGCAAGTTTTATATCCAACTATATTGTTTGTAGTATTAAATAGAATAACTAGCAAAGCTACATTTTAAGTTGTATTAAATATCATCACGTTAAACGTAATTTATTGACTATTATAACTTGGCAAGTTATAATATAAATTCAATATCAAAGAACGAAAAATTTTCTTTTAAATCAATTGAATGACGTTCTACATTCCTATAGCTATGATTTAAGCAACTGCTATGGAACTTGGTACTCGTTTAGATCTCAAATCTTTTGTCGGCGAAGCCGTTTAGTACCGAACTTGACCCCTTTTTCACAAGGAGAAACAAAGAGGTTGTCCTCTGCTTGATGCAAATAAACATACACACATATATATCGAGATGATATATCTGTATATATATTATTTATTTGAGACTATGTTTCGAGCCATCAGTCTTTCTTCACTATAAATGTTTTTCATGGAGTCAATATCCATATGATATTGACTCCATGAAAAACATTTATAATTGAAGAAAGACTGATGATGAAGACCAAGTCTTCGAAACTATAGTCTCAAACAAATAAATAATATATATTCAGATATATCATCTCGATATATATGTGTGTATGTTTATTTGCATCAAGCAGAGGACAACCTCTTTGTTTCTCCTTGTGGAATCAACAACTCTGCTACTCTCGGCAAAACAAAAACTTTTCAGTTTTCCCTTTTTCACATTTATGTTTTTGGTCAGATTTCCTTAAATCAGGTTCAGATTCTTGAAGGAATCATTGAGGCCCAGAAAATAATCAAAAGTACTTTATTCTAAATGTAATTTACGTGAAAACGATATCAAATTATCTTCGATATAAAATATATTTAGAGATTATAGAAATTTTATCCCGGCCGGCCTCAACTTTTGAAAATGTAGACGTCTCGGCTTCTTGTTTGCCTGATTCATATGGTAGTACTTAAAATACGCCGTTTAGTATGACAGGTCTATTGAATTGATCATTTTTTGGAGGGGGATGCGCTTATTCGTGTTTAGAAATTTATGAAACATGGAGAAAAATTATTTTACATTTAAGAAGAAATCAATCAACAACTTTGGTACTTTCAGCAGGAAAATCTTTTCAAATCACTGACTATTTCTGTTTATTGTTAGGATTCGGGAAAAATTTATTCTGGTCCCAAAATATTCGTATCCATTTTAAATAAAAAAAATGTTAAATAGATATATTTTTATTACGGTCCTAGCAAATGCGCTAAATTTACGATGAAAATTTTGTATTAACATATTGCACCTGTTGCTTGATTTTAGCATATTATTTCCAACCATTTTGCTAAACAAAAATCGCCAAATTACCAAATTTCAGAGAAAGTTAAGTGTCTTAAAAGTTTATTCTTTTCTTCAATTATTATTATTATTATTATGAAAATAAATACCATTTTTTATGATTTACATTTTTATTAATTATTTTAAAATTTATTTTGACCCTAGGATTTATAGGTTTAGTTCTTGATCGCTGACCTTCTGGAATGAAAGATAACGCCATTATTAATTGAATTATTGAATGCATAAATTGTTAATTGAGAAGATGCCTGATGATGAGTTAATCACGAAGACATCAAAGCCAATCAACACATTCATATACAAAGGTAATTTCTGAAATCCATATAACTCCTGGAGACTAAAATATATATACTGGCTAATATTGGATATTATCTACTAAGCGAATGGTTTAGAAAGAGCTTATTTTCAGTAGTAGATATGTACGTATATGTATATGGTATATTATATTTTGCACACCACTCCACACAGTGAGGGATTTAGCACTTAGAGGCCCCAGGAGCGATTCAATTTTGAGGTCATCCTATAAATATTTTTCGTACAAAATATTTTGGTTGCGCAATTCTTCCATGCCTATTTTAACTAATGTTTTAAATCATATTAATTTACCATTCAAGCTATGGTCAAGTATTGTAATCGTGCATGAAAAAAGTATTTTTTTTTTGCTTCTTTTTTTCGAAATATCTCAAAAACTGATGAAACTATTTTGATTAAAAGAATTGGGCGAAACCACGGCATTTCGATCTACAAAAAAGCTCTAATAATTGAACTTCGGAAAAAATTTTATTTTTCGAGATAATAACTGTTTTGTCAAAATGTCTGTTAGTCTGTGCGTTACCAAATTTTTGTGGACGAGCTAGCTCAAAAAGTAGTGTGAATATCTAAACCAAATTTCACACGTATTTTGGTGAGATTAAGAGCTCATTAGACTTTGGTTCATATCAACAAAAAATTAAGGGCGGTTAAAAGTTAAAATTATAATATTTTCAGACTAAAAAAACAAGAAAAATTAAATATACTATGAAATGAACCTATAATAACGAAAATATTTTTTTCTGGGGCTAAAATTAGGGTGGGTCAAAAAATAAAAATCTAGGCCATTTGAGCAAACTCAACCAAATTTTCTATACATAATAAGTGGCCCCCCAGTAGTCTAATAATGCAAAAAATCCCCCCCCCCTACATAATTATAAATAATTTTATTAAATATAAGAGAGGGGCCAGAGTGTATGGTAAAGTCAAGTGATTGACCACATCAGAACATGCCAATTTATTTTCATTTTTTTTCATTTTGAGATTTGAGGTTCCTTAGATTTAAGAGGCCATGGCTGTGTTTGAATTATGTATAATAGAAAAGCATTTCAAATTTTTTTTCTTTACCTATGCTGGTGTGAGAGGGAATAAGATACCTGAACAAATCAGATGCCCAGCGAACCCCCCCCCCCCCCATCTCACTTACTGAAAACCTCCTACAAATTTTCATTATTAGTGAATAAATTAAATGTATTTCAAGTAGATTAAATTAAAAGTAAAATTTTAATAGGTTATTATATTTTAATTGATTAATAACAGAGCAATAACCGAAAAGTGTACCGAGTTTTGAAGATATTTTCACTATTTTATTTAATTTATAATTTGAAAGTTTATATTGGGAAAATAGGACAAGTTTTTTATGTGTGACTTTTTTATTTATCCACCAACGTTTCGTCGACTTCTTCAGGGCTTCAAATAGTCATGTCACACATTCGTCTAAATTTTCTTATTCTTTTCGTTACCATTGAAGGCCATCAGAATACAATTTTCAAAAAATATTTGGCACATTCACAAAAAAACACAATTTTTCTCTTTATAATAACAATTTCATTAATACAACAGAACAGAAATCACATATATACAAAATAAGGCAACCCTGTTTTTTTTAAAATAGAATAGAATATTTTTTCTTCTCCGTTTTATCCTTACAGAAAAGAATAAGAAAATTTAGACGAATGTGTGACATGACTATTTTAAGCCCTGAAGAAGTCGGCAAAGTCGACGAAACGTTGGTGGATAAATAAAAAAGTCACACATAAAAAACTTGTCCTTATTTTCCCAATGTAAACTTTCAAATTATAAATTAAATTATGGTCGGAAATGATAATAATTTATTTAATTTGTAAAGTAATTAGAATATTATGACGTAAAATAGAGTCAACAATTCTTAATAGAAGGTTAGAAGCATTTACTTACTCTATTTCAGGCTCGATGTCGTGGAAAACATCGAATCTTCTATAATGCAGAAGAAAAAATTCAACTTGCCGCGAGAAAGGCTCGTTTTATACTGAAATATATTTTGTTGAACTGGTCGACTTTTTCCCTTTATCGAATTCGGGGAAAATGATAATTCCAATATTTGATTTTGCAGAGAAATATAATAAATAAAAGTGAAAATAGAAATCAGGGGAGGGTAAGACGCGTACCAGATCATCCCTAAATTTCCAGATAACACTACAGGGTGTCTAAAAAGTGTCTTAAAGGCTGTTTAAAATATTTTAATTTATTTTAAAAAATATATGAGTATTTTTGGTTTTTCGTGAACAATATTATATACAGGGTGGTAATTAGTTCTCTTAAAGGCTGTTTAGAATATTTTAATTTATTTTAAAAAATATATGAGTATTTTTGGTTTTTCGTGAACAATATTATATACAGGGTGGTAATTAGTTCTCTTAAAGGCTGTTTAGAATATTTTAATTTATTTTAAAAAATATATGAGTATTTTTGGTTTTTCGTGAACAATATTATATACAGGGTGGTAATTAGTTCTCTTAAAGGCTGTTTAGAATATTTTAATTTATTTTAAAAAATATATGAGTATTTTTGGTTTTTCGTGAACAATATTATATACAGGGTGGTAATTAGTTCTCTTAAAGGCTGTTTAGAATAGTTTAATTTATTTTAAAAAATGTATAAGTATTTTTGGTTTTTCGTGAAAAATATTATATACAGGGTGGTAATTAGTTCTCTTAAAGGCTGTTTAGAATATTTTAATTTATTTTAAAAAATATATGAGTATTTTTGGTTTTTCGTGAACAATATTATATACAGGGTGGTAATTAGTTCTCTTAAAGGCTGTTTAGAATAGTTTAATTTATTTTAAAAAATATATGAGTATTTTTGGTTTTTCGTGAACAATATTATATACAGGGTGGTAATTAGTTCGCTTAAAGACTGTTTACAATAATTGAACTTATTTTTAAAAATATATAATTATTTTTTATTTTTCCTGAAAATTATTATATACAGAGTGGTAATTAGTTCTCTTAAAGGCTGTTTAGAATATTTTAAGTTATTTTCAATAATATATAAGTATTTTTGGTTTTCGTGAACAATATTATATACAGGGTGGTAATTAGTTCTCTTAAAGGTACTCAAATATTTTAAAATTCACCAAAGTTCAGCTTTTTGCCTGAAAACTTTTCCTGAGAGTACAAAATGCCAATCTTGAAAGGTTTTAGTTAATGAGATGAAAATTGGTACGCAAATGGGTCGGAGTTGAAGGTACCTGTGGATGAAGGTCTTGAAAGATTGAAGGTTATATGTTGCTGGGAAGACGGTCGGAGGAAGAGAGTTCCAGTCTCTAGATGTCATAGGGATAAAGGAATTGGCGAATTTATTTTACCTATATTAAAAAATTTTAGCATTAAAAAAAAATCGTCATGGCGTTAAAAGTTAAAATTCTTAATGAAACTACTATATTATTATTTACTCGTTTGATATAATTTTTTAAATTTTCTTTACTTTATTAAAATATATTTAATCAAGAACCTAGAACATTCTCCCATAACAAAATTAGTATACAAGAATTGAACAAAACTGGATCGAGATGTTTTTGAGAAGGGGTTGTCTGTTTTAGGAATTAATAACCAAATTACACACCCCGTTAAGATCATTAGAAATTCCACTTAAAAATTGCTCTGACAAAGGGGTGAAATAGTAGATTTTTCAAAGGTTATCATCACCTTTTCCCCCTGAGAGGCGTACGTTCCTCTGTTATTTGAGAGATCCGGGTGGCTTTAATCAAACAAACCCCGCGAATCGTGCAGCTGGCTTGATGGATCAAATGAATTCTGCTGACACCTGAATATAATTAAGGCGTGGTGAGGGACCTAATAGCTCACGTAAGCTCATCGATGTGACCATGGGGCTGGTTGATTCATGGTCCTGAGTCATTAAGTCACGCACATGCATCGGTTGCATGCCCTCCTCCCTTCCATATGGGCTGCAGATGGGAATTCCCTTGTCAGGCTTACCTTGCTGCTTCTATACATCATCTCCCGCCCAACATTTATTCATACGACTTACTTTCACAAATTTCTTTCATATTTTTTCTTCGATGATAAAAATTATAAATCTGTGTATTTTTTTAAATCAGTATTTTTAATTTTCTAAATGAGAAATTGAAATTGAAAATTATTCATTGTAGATAATGGGAAGAAAAGTAAATGTTATACACGCTTTATATTAGCTTCACCTGTATAGTATTTATCTATGAATGTATCCATGTGACTTTTATTCTGTTAAATTCCGCAAACATTTCCCTATAAAAATTCAATGCTGCATGTGTTAATTTTTACATTATTTTATATTGAAGGAGACAATAAAAGAGTGTGTCTTCTGCTGGAATTATAAATTTTATTTATTTATAACGAGACTATAGTTTCGAGGGCTTTGCCTTCTTCATCAGTCTATTACAATTGATGAAGAGGGCAAAGCCCTCGAAACTATAGTCTCGTTATAAATAAATAAAATTTATAATTCCAGCAGAAGACACACTCTTCTATTGTCTCCTTCAATATATAAAAAATTCTGCTACTCTCGGCAAAAACTTGCAATTTAACATTATTTTATATATTAAAAGGTCATTTCTGCGTATCAGTCAGCTTTTTGTCAACCGAATTTAAAAATAAATGTGTTTTTTTTATTCACAAAAAAGACTTAACATTTCATCTTATAGAACATTATTTGATCCAAGCAATATTTACTAAGATATAGCATGTATTAGTTCACAAATTTCGAAATTTTGCTCTCAAGTCAATTTTTCATTCGTTTATAACATAGTAACTATTAGATTTATCAAATTTCCTTTAATATGCTAAAATCTTAAGCCTTTCATAGAAAACAAAATGACACATTGTTTTTAAAATCACTTGACAAAACCCCCAAATTTTGCAACGGGTTTTATTCTAAGCCATTGATTCTCAACCTTTTTTTGTTGCGGCACACTTTTAACAATTTGAAAATTTGGCGGCACACAAAGAAAAAGATAAGTTTAAAAATTATTTACTTACCTATAAAACACTGCATAAAATAGTTTATGATAATAATTTTAAATGTGCGAAATAAAATAATATGTACTACAAAAATAACAGTACGTTTATTAAGGGATTAATTACAAGTTAATAATAAGAATACTTTTAATGCGAAATTTGAGCTTGATGTTTTTTGATAATTTCATTTATATTTGGTCGTAAAAATGACAATGCTACTCTCATATCGTCTTCTATATTTAACAATCTTGATCTTTTTTTAGTTTTAATGTTGGTTAATGTTGAAAATCCGAATTCACACAAATAAGATGTGGAAAATTGTAATAATATGTTTAAAGCTTTTTTGGCTATCATCCCTGTTAAAAAGATTTTTCTTTTTAAATCATATTATTTAATAATATTAACATAATTATATATCTAAAATTTGGCGGCACACTTTTAGAATTTCGCGGCACACAAAAGTGCCTCGGCACAGTGGTTGAGAATCACCGTTCTAAGCTGTTCATTCTTAGATTATATGATATATTAAAACGTCATTTCAGCGTATAAGTCGGCTTTTTGTCAACCGAAATTCAAAAAGAATTTGGTATTTTATTCACAAAAAAGACTTAACATTTCATCTTATAGAACATTATTTGATCCAAGCAATATTTACTAAGATATAGCATGTATTAGTTCACAAATTTCGAAATTTTGTTCAAGTCAATTTTTCATTCGTTTATAACATAGTAACTATTAGATTTATCAAATTTCCTTTAATATACTAAAGTCTTTAAGCCTTTCATAAGGAACAAAATGGCACATTGTTTTTTTAATATCACTTGATAAGCAATGTGTTCATTTTTACATTATTTTATATATTAACCATTTATTTCAGCCTATAAGTCGGCTTATTGTCAACCAAATTTCAAAATAAATGGTGTGTTTATTCACAATAAAAGACTTTACATTTCGTCTTATAGAACATTATTTGATCCAAGTAATATTTATTAAGATTTTTCATGTATTATTTCACAAATTTCAAAATTTTGGTCAAGTCACATTTTCATTCGTTTATCAGTAACTATTAGATTTATCAAATTTCCTTTAATATGCTAAAATCTTAAGTCTTTTATATGAAACAAAATGACACATTGTTTTTGAAAATTATTTGATAAGCCATCGAGTAAAGCCGCGAATTTCATTTTAATGTGTTCATTTTTACAATATTTTATGGCTTTTTGTCAACCAAATTAATGAGTGAACATCGAAAAAATTATATTTTAATTGTTTTGTCAATATGTCTGTTAGTACGTTAGTTAGTATGTTACCAAATTTTGAGTACGCTCTAGCTCAAAAACTAATGTAAACAAAAATTCACGTGCAGTTTTGGTGCATTGAGATTAAGAGCTGATTAGATTTTGGTTGAAATCGAACCAAAAATTAAAAAGTGGTCTAAAAAAATAAAATTAGTAAATTTACACACTTCCTCTTCTTCTTCTTAATAGATCTATGGCATGTTTATTCTAACTCGTCCTGCTAGCGTTTTTAGGTCGTCCTCTGCTTCTTTTGACTCCTGGCTTGGTCGTGAAAATTTTCTTGATAATTCGGCCTTTGCTCATTCTTTCCACGTGTGCGTACCAATTTTCTCTTCTACATTTGATCCAGTCATCAATCTTCTGGATTCCACATTTTTCCCTGATGTCTTCATTTCTTTGTTTATCTGAGGGTCTTCATCTCGGTCTTTTCCGATATTTACAAACTAAAAAACAAAAAAAATAATCAATTTTACTGGAAAATGAATCTATATATATAAAATTAAGGTTTTGTCTGTACATTGGTCCAAATCACGCCAAATTTTGGTTGCACACGTTTCAAGCAAAGTTATGAACGAAAACACCCTCAACAAAATTCCTGTCTGTATGTCTGTCTGTCTGTTTCAGTGGTTTCCGCGAAAAGTTGCTCACGATTCACGTCAAAACGGCTGAAGGGATTATTATGAAATTTCATATTTGTATCAGAGGTCTTCTAACTTACGTTTTTAGCTATATAACGTTTTGATATTTTGACCCCAAAAGGGGGTTTGGGGGGGTGCACGAATGAAAATTATCAAATAACTCTTAAACTATTAACTCTACGGGAAATTTTATAATGAGCAAAGTTGTAGGGGATGTGATTTCTGACAACTTTTGTTTAAAAAAATTCCCCCCAAAAACCACCCAAAAAGGGGGGAGGAGAAAAATATATAAATTCTTGCCCTTGGAGCAAACTCAACCAAATTTTGTATACATAATCTGTAGGCCTCTAGAGAGCTAGAAATGCAAAAACTAACCACCCAAAATGGGGGGGGGGTCAAAAAATGAAAATTCTTGCTCTTGGACCAAACTCAACCAAATTTTGTTTACATAATCTGTGGGTCACTAGAAGGCTAGAAATGCAAAAACTGGGTGCGGGGGTGGAGTGGGGGTGGGTTAGGGCATGGGATGCGCGGAGTGGAATGGCGGTGGAGTGAGGGAGTATGGCGGAGTAGGGGGGGGTGCAAGGTTGGTGGATGGGGGGTTCAGGTGAGGGTCCAGTGGCGTAGTGGGGTGGTACGGGGTGGGGGTCCGAGGTGGGGGGTGCAGGTTAGAGTGTTGAAGTGGTGGTGTGGGGGCGGGGGTTGGGGTGCTGGGTGGGTTTCGTGGAGTGTGGTGGGTTGGAGTGGGGGGTGAGGTTGGGGTTCGTGGGTTGGGGGCCCGAGGTGGGTGGGGTGAGGGTTGGGGTGGTGGTGTGGGGGCGGGGGTTGGGGTGCTGGGTGGGTTTCGGGGAGTGTGGTGGGTTGGAGTGGGGGGTGAGGTTTGGGTTCTGTGGTATGGGGGCGGGGGTTGGGCACGGGTTCATGGTGCGGGGGTAGGGGTGCTGGATGGGTCGGGGGGAGTGTAGTGTGAGGGTGGGATTCGTGGGTTGGGGTCCAGGGGGCGTGCCCCCTGGCTAGCAAGAGGGGCGCCGAAGGCGGGCCTTGCAGCTAGTCTATAATAAAAAAGGAGAGTTATTATTTTTATCGGGGGCCAACAAATTGGGGTGGTTTGGGTTCAAAAAAATTGAATTATCCATATAAATTCTAGATCCTTTGATTGATGTCTAGAAAATTTCGCATATGCAGCCTATATGACCTTATGAAAATGACACACTATGTGAAATTGATAGTGACCGAAAAGAGGGGGTTCAAAAATAGATATTTCTAATAAAATAGTCTCATAATTAAAAGGAGATATTATTCATTGCTAATGGGCATAAAAAAATTAAGGGGGGGGGGGGGGAATTCTTTCAAAATGATTAGAAATTATTGTATTAAATATTAAATATGAGAGAGGTCACGTGTATGGCAAAGTCATGTGGATGACCACATCAGATTATTTTCATGGAGGGAGAATTTTTGTGTCCGCTAGTATGTCTTTAGGATGGGATCTTTAAACAAATATTTTAAAGATTAAAAAATAAATTACTTATATACTTATTAGTGAACGTTACAAGCTCATATGTGTCCTTGAAAGACTAATCTTTGGTGGGAACGGGCAGTCTAACATGTCTACTTCCAACAGACATATTTGTTTCTAATTCCATCACAAATTAAGAAATAAGCCAGCCAAGTTCGATACGGACTTATAACTTCCAAAACACCTAAGACCTACCCCCTCACTTAATCAACTTTTCCTTCTCTTCGGTAATGCAAGCGGTCTTTCGAGATCCATAGGGGCTGCTTCTTTACTGGTGCGCCCCTTCTTGCATTCGATTGCATTAAAATAAAAAAAAAAACTTGGGATATCAAATTCGTTCTTATTTGTCGTTGATAGGGAGATTATGAGCGAATTTAGTGAAATTTTTTATAATTTTTGATTAAGCCATTTCTAAATGCCGACAGGTACAAAAATCACATAAAAATGGTTACTTTGGGATTTACTCACACCGTCTTTATTGATACTGTTGGATCATTATCACTATTTGCTAATAAAATTCTTAATGATGCTCAAAGTGATCTTATAAAGGTGTGTAACTGGACC
The DNA here is from genome assembly GCA_024734495.1 of Forficula auricularia. NCBI lineage: Eukaryota > Metazoa > Arthropoda > Insecta > Dermaptera > Forficulidae > Forficula > Forficula auricularia. The sequence continues at coordinate 3,400,686 of JALMQS010000083.1, read as the reverse complement.
AGACAAAACTATGTATATCTTAACAAAAGTAAATGTAATTATATTATCTTCAACCGAATCGTGTACACCAACTTCCACTTTCATTTCCTACTAGAAGACAATAGATGACAATAGATTATCTTATAAATTCCAAAGTAATTATAAATAATTCCAAAGACGGTGTACACCTAATTCCAATCGCGGTTCACCCCTCGTCTTGAACGATAGTTTCTCTGATATTGAATTGGAACTTGAAATCTAATATCAAAAAATAGCAAAAGTAACTAGTGTTTATTAGTAATGAAGCTGTTGAAGCTTTTATTTTTGTGATTAATTTGATTAAAGTTTGAATTTTCATTTAAATCACACATGATTAATTATAATTATTTATTGAAACAAATAATTACAACTAGTGTTGTATATTTAGGACTAACTGTAGACCATAAATTAGCTTTTAGTAATCATACTGAAAAAATAAGAAACAAAATTAACTCCATCTGTTATTTCATTAGAAGGAATATTCATCTGTTAAATGTAAGGACTAAATTTCAAATATATCATGCTTATATTAACACCCACCTAATGTATCTACCATGTATTTGGGGTCATGCTAGGGTCAGGACTTAGAGAGACTTCAGGTCTCTCAGAATCGTGCTATCAAGCTTATATTCTACAGAGACCATAGAACAAACACCCTAGCATTATATAATGAATTGAGGCTATTGAGGGTCAGAGAAATAATTAAGCTAGATTCAGTGATGTTGATATTCAAAATCAAAAATAACTTGATAGGTACGGGTATTGAGTTACTATTTAACAGTGATATACATGGACACAACACCAGAGCTAATCAGCACTATCATGTGCTGCCAAGTGCCAGGAATGTGGGTCAGAGGAGGATCTCTCACACTGCTGTGATCTGGTATAATGAACTGCCTGAAGGGTTGAAAGATGTGAGAACTCTGAGTAAATTTAATGAAAATGTTAAACGATATTTATTTAGCCAGAGATTATGATATTGCACACATGTATGATATTTGTAATGCCTGTTGTAGATTCTTTGTGATCTTTTTGGATTAAAAAATAAATAAAAAAAAGTGAGATAAATTAGAAAATATATTTAAAAAAAGAAAAACTAAAACATGCTTCTAAAAATAAATAATAATAATACTTAATCAAAAAGTGTGGGGCGCATAAAGATGTACTTTTAATTAATTTCAACAAAGTGCCCCACGGTTTTTGATTAAGTATTACATTATTTTGTACTTTTTAGAAGCATGTTTTAGTTTTTTTAAAATATAATTTATTATTTTACTTTTTAGTTTTAATTATTTTTTATAGAGAAAAAGTTTGCGGAATTTAACAGAATGAAATGTATTTATTGTTATTTAACTATATATAACCAAACTTCTTGAGGATACAAATTCTCAGTTTATTTTTATTATTTTTATATAATTTCATTTAAATTGAGTAGGTAAACAACTATTTTTACAAATAATTTGCGGAATTTAACAGAACAAAAGTCACATTGATAGATAGATACATACAGGTGAAGCTAATATAAAGCATGTAAAAAATAAGCCTAATTCTACTTAAAGATATCTTCTCTGGGATACTTCACACCTTATTAGAAATTTATTTTTATTTTTACTCCATAAAAATTCGACCCTCTCCAAATTAATTATTCAATTAAAATTTTAATACAATTTTCGATTTCGGGAAAATTATTAAGTATAGTAGCTTGTAAATATTAAGTTTGTATCTTATTCAGTTTACGAGCTACAATGCTCTGACAAGAAGGATATACATACAGACAGACAGTGCAATGACACAAGTATTATTTATTATATTATTTATATTATTATATTATATTATTTATTTTAGTATTAAACTAATAGGAGACCCAGCCCTGACTAACTCACTCGACTCCCAGGCTCACCGAAGAACCGTTTCTGCCCTTTCCCTGTACTACAGATACTACCATGGTGTCTGTTTAGTCTAGCTGAAATCAATTATCCCTCCTAAAACCCTCTTTACGAGAAACATACGGTTTTCGAACGCTCAACACCCCTTCACTGTCAAATTGGATAAAAATCGAACAAGCGCTTTCGCCAACTCTTTTATCCCTATGACCTCCAGAGCATGCGCGGATCCAGGGGGGTGGGGGCGACCGCCCCCCCCCCCCCCAAGCATTGGAGATCAACATTTTTTATATGTTTATTTTTTTATTTTTTTTTATAACATTAAATTTTAAAATTGAAGAAAATAAAGTTCTATGTGGGGCGTCTCTAACCCCCCCCTGGACAATTCTATCGCGACACACTTCCGAGATCAAAAGTAGATCTTATATACCGCCGACCGCCCCCCCCCCCCCCCCAAATCAGAGGTCTGGATCCGCGCCTGCTCCAGAGACTGGAACTCGCTCCCTGCCACCGTCTTCCCCGCGACTTATAACCTTCAGCTGTTTAAGACCCGTATCCACAGTTTCCTTCGACCCCTGCCCATCCCATAAAATTCCCTCTTCTTCTTCTTTTTATGGAGGGGCCAACCCAGGCCTTTAGGGATGCACCTTTTTGGTGTAATTCCTTCTCTCATCATTTTCATAAAAAAAGTAGGGTCCCGTTTTACTTTTGTACAGAACCGTAGAAATCGAATTCCACTTTCATCGAGATGTGAATATTCTTACCCTATTTCTTAAATTAAGTCGATCCTTTATATTCAGCTCTCGTTGTCTATTAATAGAATTTACAGGTTCCTCATGAGATTGTCCATTCTACGAAGCCTCGGAGGACCCAAAGATCTGCTAGCACGTGGGATGATTTCGCACACAGCTTTAATATGCCTTACTACTGCAATCACAAAATTAAAGATACAAAATTAGAGTCAATTAAAATGTACAAGGAGGTTGATGTTTACCCACTAATGTAAGATAAAGCACGAAGAAATATATTATTAAAATTAGTACCATAAATATTTTAAAGTATGTTAGGTAATAAAATTGATAAATTAATTTGAAATTTAAAATGAGAATTTTTCAAGATTATTTATCTAAAGTGCAATTAGATAAGTTTGGTTCTCTTTAGTAAAGGCTGTTACAAGATTTGGGAATAGAACCATAGTGCCAATTATAGTTTCTTCTTTAAGTGCCATATCAGGTCTCCCTGACGTTTCCGCTCCTCTGCACATATACCTGTCCTGAGTGTGTTTAGCTGTTTTACACAGACCTACTTTTTAATGCCGGTTCCGAACGGCTAGTTTGGGGAGGTTACTAGGCAATTATACTGTTGGTAGGTTGCCATTGCTTTCCAGGAGGAGGCGACTGCAAATATCTGCCGAGACTCAGTTTCGAACCACCGTATAGTCGCCTCACTTGCCCTCTTTCAATTATAGTTTAAAAAAACTAAAAAACAAGCTAATTCACTAAAAAGTACATAATAATGTAATAATTAAAAAGTGTGGGGCGCAGAAGCATGTACTTTTAATTAATTTTGACAAAGTGCCCCACGCTTTTTGATTATTACATTATTATTTACTTTTTAGTGCATTATAGAGTTTTTTAGTTTTTTTAAACTATAATTTATTTTTTTCACTTTTTAGTTTTAATTATTTTTATAGAATAAAGTTTGCGGAATGAAATGTTTTTATTCTTATATAATTTCATTTAAATTGAGTAAACAATTATTTTTATAGAGAAATGTTTGCTGAATTTGAAAGAACAAAAGTCACATTGATACATACATTGATATATAAATACATACATACAGGTGAAGCTAATAAAAGCGTGTTAAAAAAGCCATGGTATCATGAAGTTTCTCAGAAAATTGCAAAAATACAAAATAAATTTTAAGGGTATTTCCGGTTCTTCGATTTCAAACAAAATAATGAGGGAATTCTTTATATTCAATATCTAGTTTAAGATTCAAATCTCGGTGCTCTGCAACTTAAGAATAGATATATTAGATATATGCTTTTAAAATATTTTTGCGATACGTCTAAATAACTCTTTTAATTTCAATCTGGATACATTTTATGCCCAAGAAAGAACATGATAATAAGTACTTGATAACCACACCGATTTTGAAAAAATCGTTATAGACATTTTTCAGCCAAGCCTAAAATCAACTCTCCTCCCTTAATTTCAATTGAAATACACATAGAAGAGCATAGGGGGGCCCAGGATTCTTAAAAATTGTGATGTCACAAAAATTAAATTCAAAAATTATACTTAAAATATATTAAATCCCTCTAGTTGAGTTTAATTTATAAAAAGACAATTTCTACAATTATTAAATTATCTTAATCTTAATAATATAAATAAAAAGAGAAGGTGATGTTTCATCTATGAACGCACAGCCTAAACTGCTTGACGTAGAAAGATGAAATTTGGAGTGTATATTCATTCAACTTATTTATGGGTGTGATAAGAAGGGATTTTTTGAAATTCGAACTCTAAAGAGGAGAAAGGGCCCTAATATGTGTTTTCAGAGTTTTTCAAGATCTCTTAAACCAGAAAATAAATCGATATGAGTTTAGTTTAGAAAGGTGAAGCATTGAAATACAAAAAACATGTTTGAGCATTTTGCTCTATTCCTCTTTGAAAGAGAGATTTAGTCGGCTTGGGGTAAATTTTTGAAATTTCTAGCAAGTGCTCTATCTTCTCGAGTTTTTAAGTTTTGGCATTCAAATTTGGAACATAGGATTAATAATGCTAAATCTCGGGAAAAATTTTTTGTTTTTTTGAAATTTGACTCCTGAACTGAAAATGGGGGATTTTTGTTTTTTGTGGTCTAAAATACAAAAGGCTTCGTATCTTTCTTGACCTTGGACCAAACTCAACCAAATTTTGTATACTGGGTGTGGTTCGGGGTGGGGTGCAGAGGTGGAATGAAGGGGTGGGGTACAGGGGGCCTGGGGTGGAGTGGGGTGGAATGGGTTGGAAGGGTACGTAGTGGGGTACAGGGTGGGAGGTGCGGGGGTGGAATGCAGGGGTTGAGTTCAAGGGGCCTGAGGTAGGATGGAGGTGGGGGGTTCAGGGGCTTATCCTCCTGGTTAGTAAGAGGGCCGCCGAAGGCGGGCATCGCAGCTAGTAGGGTATAAAAGTGGTAATGGGACGTCACAATACAGGGGAGGGGCTCAATGAAAATGTGACACAGGGGGAGGGGGTCTAAAAATCTTGAAATTCGTGAGACGTACGGACGGTCCCTTTACTATAAAAATTGTTAAAGCCGTTTTTGAGAAAATTGAAAAAATACACGTAGTGTAAATGAGTACTACTTACTTCTGGTTGATCAGTTTCAACTAAAAGCTTGCTTTAGTCCTAATAGTTCATATCTAACTTGTTGAAAATTTCGTTGCCCTGCGACTTAACATTCATTGCTGAACGCAGGGGATACGCATGCATATACGCCCTGACCAGAATGTAATATTTGCATATACATTTCATATAATAAAAATTGTATTATTATTTCTAAAATGAAAACTGTACCTTTTTTCTGATTAATATTTTATATATTAAAATTTGGAAGATGGCAGCCGCTTAATATTATATTATTCATTAATATTATACGCAGATAAATCTGCGTATATAGATCAATTAAAAATTTATTGAAAAATGAAAACATACATTTACTTTATTATAACATATCTTAATTTATTAGTTTGTTGAAATATTTCTATTGTAAAAGGTATAAACGAAGTGAAGATATATATTTTTTGCCTTTTTTTTCCAGGAATTGAAATTTCATACGAGTATCTCGTTTATATGATTCTTTAGTGGTTAGGTACATTTAATTTTTTTATCTGAAATTTAAGTAAAAATAAAATTAAACGTTATGAATTTTTTTGTAAGCAAAGTTGGAAAGCAAAAAAGAAGGGGAAGAGTATTTTTTTCGAAGATAATTGGGTGAAAGAGTTGGAAAGAGTTGAGTGGGGCGTCAAACCAGTCTTAGGACTGTAGATGATAATGATAATAATAATTAAATTTGAGTTTTTTGAATTTTCGAAAAAAAAGATGCTGTTTTTCAAAATTTCTCTATTTTCGCCAAAATATAAAATTTACCTCAAGAAGTATTTAAAGTCATAGATTATTTATTTATTTAATTAAATTTGTACTATTTTCTGAGACAGTTTGTCTCATATGAGCAGTAAAAATTACAACAAAATCTTTCGCAAATTTTCAGTTTAGGCCCAGGTGTATGGATAATTAAAAAAATTATATTAGATATGAGTTATTTCATGTCAGAAGAGGCTTTTGAATTCGATTTTGCTATAACTTGAGTATATTTTTTTAGCTTTGCATAAATATATAAACATCTCGGAAGGATTTCGTTTCTAGGTTTAAGCCCGGAATACGGTATTTGGGTTCGACTTCTGAGGGGGTGATCCCTTCTGAGATGAAATAAAAAAATACAATGGCATATATGTATCTAAGGCGCATGGGGTGCACAGAAGGGTGAACTGCGATTGGAATTAGCTGTTTTGCCGCCCCTTGACTTACCCGTGTGTTTTGTACACATTCGCCATATAGTCGGCTGGGCCCTGGGTTTACTCATCATCCAAACTTGTATATTTTGAAATATTAAACTCCTTTTTAAATGTATATTTTATGTATAGTTATAGTATAATTTAAATATTTGGGAAAAAGTTTTTTTGCACCCTTCGTCAAAGAAGACAATTTTATAAAAAGTCCCACTCCCCCCCAACCCCCTTATGAGTAAATTTTCGATTTTGATATGATATTAAAATTTCATTTTGATGAAAATTATACTTTTATTTAAATGAGTATTTTATATGTAAATATAATTTCTTTAAAAACATCTTTTTTGTACTCTTCGTCAGGGAGAAAATTATACAAACCCCCACCTTGGGTTTACCCCATTCCGGAACTCCTATATTTTAAAATATTTTTTTCTAGGCTCTGCCCCCCCCCACCCCCCGCCCCCTCCGAGCTGCAGGGGTTGCTAGGGCGTTATCTATGCCAGTGAAAACATATATAATCAAATCTTTTATTGGGCCTTTAAGGTAGTTGTTTCGCAAAAATACTACCAAAAAGTTAATGTTAGAGTATATAGAACAGTCAATAAGGATTCATAATTCATAATCCCCAAAAAATGTTTGCTGTTTATGTACCGATTCTAGCCAATCCCGTGATCATTTGACAAATCTGGCAACACTGTCCGAGCTTTTATATATTTTATCATAGAAATTTCAGATAAAGTACATTATAAAGGGAGATTTATAAAACAAAACATTTTTTAATAAGCGATTGAAAGATGTTGCGACAATTGATGAAGCGAAAAAACGTCAAAAAAATTACTAAAGTTAACCTACTTTTTAGCTTAAATAAATGCGTTGTTGCCAGCTTGTTTTTAGTGTAAATTTTTCTTAATACATTTTTCATTATTTATTCATTATTATCTCAGAAAATGTGTTGTAACTATGAATCAAATTTGTCTTAAAATATGTATAAGTTATTGTTTAATGTTGGTTTAGTTTTTTATAAAAATAGTAAGAAGGGTTTCTTAATTATAATTAAATATGTATGTAAACTTTCCGATATCACGTATAGTGTAATTTATAAGAGTCTGAAAAACTCTTATCTTTGTAATTTAATATGTTCGGAAGTATATTGTTCATCAATTTCGTTTTACCACCAATTGATACAGAAGTATTTAAATAATAATCTATCTAAATTTCAAAAAAATTCTAAGAAAACCCATATGGTGAAACAACTATTTACATTAATTCCACTTAAAGAAGGTAAAGTTAATAAAATACTACATTCTTATGATAAAATTATTTCAAAAAATCTAATTGTCTAAAATCGTATTCTTATCTCTTACCCCAAATTATTAATTAGCTAAGGAATTGGAATAAACAACAGGTGTGGGTTGTTAGGCCCAAGACCAAACCGATTATGACTAACCCTTTCAGCTCTGAAATGAAACTCAACTAAAAACTAACATAATAATCATTTACCATTGATTATGCTGCCCTGTTTCACTTTAAAAAGGCTTGTTATATCGTAATTGTTTCATAATTATTTTCCAAAAAACAATAAATGATTAATGGTTAGGAAATTAAATATTGACAGGTTCTCTCGAAATAACGAACTCTTGCGCAGATTGATGGAAACTCCCTGTCGCCCGTTCGAGCGCCAACATTTGAACTTTAAAATAGATTTTATGAAATTAATTTGTCTTATAGAGTAAAAATTGAATTAATAGACTTACATCACACTTGGGCGTACTGAGCATGTATACTCTAAAACAGAGCTGTCCAACCTGGGGGCGATCACAGTTCGGTTATCAGGAGGCAATAAATAAGTGTGGGGGGGGGGCGATTTGGGGACGTAGAGTTTTCAAAGAGGAAAAAATTAAAATAGTACTGTACAGTAGAAGTTGCCCTGATTGATAACAAATCAGTTTTCAAACTTCATTTATTTTTTCAAATTTTAACTGTCTTAATTTTTCCAGATTCAATTTAAAAATGAAAACATCTACTCCTGTTTTTTAAATGTACATCAATGATCTTAATTAATTATTTCACTTCCTTGTTCTTAAAAATCTGTAAAAAAATTTTTTTTTTAATTGTTTTTCTATTTTATTTAAGAGTGGCCGGATAAAACTGCTTTGGTTGTTTTTATATACGGTAATAAGATCGTTTAAAATAATAAAACTGCTTTATTATTTACACTTTAATTAAAATTAAAATTAGGCATACAATGAAAATGAAAAGGGGGCGATAGGTGTTAGTCAACCTCCAGAAAGGGGAGATGGGCCACAAAAGGTTGGGAACCATTGCTCTAAAATGTCCGTTAACTTCGCTTGTACCAGTGCGGTGTGAGTGCATTAAGAGGAATAATCAATTATATAACTAAACTATTAATTGGTATACGAGTTCTAAACGCACTTGGCCGTTTTATTTCACTTTAGAAAAATGAGGGGTCTCAAAATTTAGTTTAACTTTAATTAATGCAAACAAGACTCAAAAGTGGTTTTTTTGGTTCGTTTTTTCGAAATATCTAAAAAACGGCTGAAACTATTTTGATTAAAAAAATTGGGCGAAACCATGGCATTTCGGTCTACAAAAAGCCCTAATAAGTGCACATCGCAAATAATATATTTTTCGAGATAATAATTGTTTTAACAAAATGTCTGTTAGTATGTTAGTACGTTCGTTACCAAATTTTTGTGGACGCACTAGCTCAAAAACTAGTGTGAATATCAAAACGAAATTTCACAAGTAGTTTAGGTGCATTGAGATTAAGAACTAATTAGATTTTGGTTGAAATCGAAACAAAAATTAAAGGGGGGGGAGGTGAGTTAAAAATTAAAATTATAAGATTTTCAAATTAAAAAAACCGAGAAAAATGAATTATACCATAAAATGAACCTATAATAAAAAGAGAGCTATTATTTTTTCAGATGCCAAAATTGGGAGGGGTTCAAAAAATTAGACCTATCAATATAAGTCTTAGAGCTTTAAAAATGGAAGACAAAATTTTGCACATAAACCCTATACGATTAGTTCTCTTAGATCTTTGCTGCGGATTCTATCCTTTAATGTTTTCCCATGTATAGCCCTTATTATTCTCATCTCTGTTGTTCGGAGTGGTTGTTGGGTGGTAATTGTTGATGCTCTGGTTTCTGCTGCATATGTTAGCACGGGACGTACGCAGGTCTTATAAATTCGTACTTTGCTTTTTGCTCATATATATTTGTTTTTCCAGACCAAACCATATAGACATCCAGCTATCCTAGCACCTTATTTTGTTACTTGGGTTTTAACCTCTTGGCTCAGATCTCTGTGCGCCGAAATCTCGGCTCCTAAATAGTTAAATTTTTCAACTTGATCTAATGTTGTATTTTTAAGTTTGATTTCACACTTAAGCTGTTCTTTCGCTATCACAAGACATTTTGTTTTTCCAATGGATATTTTCATATTTAAGCTTTCTGCCATTTGATCGAATTGTGATAAGAGAGTTTGCAGATTTTGCTCGCTGTCCGACACCAAAACCACGTCATCAGCATAGCACACAGCCTGTATGGAGTTTTCTCCCATTTTGTATCCAAGATGGGTCGTCAAATATGCTAAAATTTTATCCATAATGAGATTGAAGAGCAAAGGACTTAACGAATCGCGCTGCCTCACTCCACTTGTTATTGAAATAGATCCCGATATCTGGTTATTCGATTTTATTTTTGCTCTTGTATTTGTGTTTAAATCCTTTATTATTCTAATTAATCTTTCTGGAACCTCTCTTTCTCTGGGACAACCTATTATATCTTCTAATCTTACCCGATCAAAAGCTTTTTTAAGATCTATGAAACATAAGTATGCCGGGTTGTTGAATTCGATTGATTTTTCAACTATTTGTCGTATAATAAATATAGCGTCAGTTGTTGAGCGGTTCTTTCTAAAACCCTGTTGTTCCTCTCTCTGTTTAATGTAGTCCAGCAGTTTGTTAAGGATAACTTTAGTAAAGAGCTTTAGGATAGTATTTAGTAAAGTTATACCACGATAGTTATTAAGATCTGCTTTACTACCTTTCTTAAATATAGGAATTATTAAGCTCTCTTTCCAGGACTTAGGGATTTCATATTGGGTCAAGATGTTCTGAAACATTTGAGTGATCTTCAGGACAAGCTCGCCGCCACCATACTTTAACATCTCATTGGATATGTTGTCAGGGCCCGGGGACTTTCTATTTTTCAGGTTTTTACTTCTTTTTCTATTTCTTCCGTGGAAAAGAAGATGTCGTCAATATTATAAGTTAAAGGTTCGACATTAGGGCATATAGTGCTCGTGTAAAGATTACCGAAGAAATCTTCCCATTCTTCTATTGTAATTTTGTTGTTACCAACAAATTCATTCATCTCTTTTTTATTTTTCTTTATCATCTTCCATACTTTTTTTGAGCTCCATATATGTCATGCTCCATGTCTGCTGTGAAGCTTTCCCAAAAACCCTCTTTGATTTTCCTTGTTCTAGAATTTACTTCGTTTCGCACTTCAACATATGATCTTCTTTTTTCAGTGGATGGATTGCCTTTATATTCTAGATATGCCCTTCTTTTTCTTTGTGCAAGCTCTTTTACTTCTGGAGTGAACCAGGGCGTTGATTTCTTGACTTCGTTTATATTAACCGAGCGCTTCCCGGGGGCTCCTTCTGCAGTTTTATTAATACATATCTGAATTTTCTCCCAGATGGCGTCGAGAGTATCATTTGGCCCCATCATTAGTTCTCCAAGTCTCTCAGATAGCCTTTTATTATAAAGATATTTTGTGCTTTCGTTTTCGAAGGATTCTATGTTGAATTTTGAAATGAAAACTGGTTTGAGTCTCCTCACTATCTGGGCAGAAGCACGAATTTTCGCAATTACAAGCTTATGGTCACTTCCAATATCTACCGTATCGAATTTCTAAGCGTTAAAGGCAAAAAATTACCGAGCATCGCTCGGTGCTCCAGGCACTATTAGATATAAGAGAGTGGTCAGGTGTATGTTTAGTCATGAGTGGATGGCCACATCAGTTTATTTATTCATTCAGAACCTTATTTTATTTTGTATTCATCTTAAGTTACGCTAATTTATTTCCGTTATTCATTCAAATACAATAAGCAATTTTTAACAAATTGTATCTTTCTGAATACGGTTTTCTCTTTTATAGAGAATCAATGAACTTGAAGAAAAACAAGAAATAATAAGAAGGAAATTTATTTTACTTTCTAACCTACCCATTGGCGTAGTTAGGGAGTTTCCTAGGAGGGGCGGCAGCCGGCCAGCTGATTATCACCACAAGGTTTCAATTTCGGTAATCCGATTAGAGATCAACTAACTTTTTAGTAGAATTGCAAATTTTGGAAGTTACGACATAATTTAATGTGAAATACATAAGTGATACCTCTTAATAATATTAAATTAGGTTGGAGTTGGTGGTGTTTCACAAGGAGAAAAATTAAAATACAAAGATTTTTTTAATTTACTCTATATATTTCGAGCTCTTAACTCATCGTCAGGAGAACATTGACTAAAGATAACATGATATTTTGAACAGAATTTATTTTAATTTTAATATGATGGACAGTTATTTATGACATAGTGTAAATATGAAAGAATTATCAGAAGAATGGAATGGCTTTAGAAAGCCGACTGACCAGATGTAGGGACAAAGGGCTGGGACAAAGAAAAGATATTTATATTTGAAAGTTGCCGAAAATTATGTATGTGTAATAAAGAAAGGCAATAAACTATAGAATGCAATGAGGGTGCATAGCGAAAATTTAATCTCTCATTTTCTATTTAAAAAAATAAATAAAATTAAAAATAAACCCACCATACACCCTCATCGCACTCCAATTCAAATTAAATATCATTGATTAAGATGTCAATTATTGGTGAAGTTTTGATGTCTGTTTGATTGTTCAAGATGTTTTGATTAAGGTGTATGGCCTTTTTAATTTCAGCTGACTCCAATAAATCCAATTTCCTACTTTTTGGAATAAAATGTAAAGGGAGGGGTTGGTCGATGAAGGTGAATGGTTGTGGTCAAACAAATGATCTGCAAAAGCCGAGGTATAACTAAGAGGGGGGCATTTGGGCTCAAACTATTCACCTGTAGATTGCGAAGAGATCTCATATGTTCAACGTGGCGTTGATTGAAAGATCTGCCCGTTTG